>CM028134.1:13217500-14417500 GCA_016271365.2 Neoceratodus forsteri
GGTATTATTTTTATTATCAGGGGATTGGGGAGGAGGGACTGCTATCCGGAGCCTGTAGCAAACACCTCTCATGCACCTTGTGTTTGTCCTCTGGGAGAAGTTGCGTCAAGTGTGGGGACTTCGGCACCGGGACCCTTCCTGTACCGGAATCTGCTTCAGGGTTCCTGGCGCATGGAGCTACGGTACAAGCTGCAGTTTGCCGCAGCTTGAGCTGATCTCAGCAATCTTTGTGAATCAGGTCCATTGTATGTACACAGCCTCCTAATGAACTAGATAAAGTGACTGTGCATCAAACATATTGCATATATGCAACCACTTAATGGACAGAGTTAAAGTGACTGTACATTGAAAGAAACGACATGTGCCCAATCACCTAACAAACTAAAGCAACTGCATGATTTGCCATTGCATGCGACCTTTGAATTGAGTTAAAACAACTTTGGGCAAGAATTCAGTGCAGGTGCCACAACAATGTTCCAAACCCATCATCATAGCCCAGACACCCAAGCAGCTGCTGTATCCAGCAGTGGGGCTGATTGTATAGTTATAGTAGGGTGATAGCGAGATAAGGTGCAGTGTCCGTTAAATATATTCTCAGATACATTGTATTCCTGTCAATCCCCAAAGTAAGATAGTAAGTGCAGAAACTGTCCTGGTTCAAAAGAGAGGAATCTCATTTAAATGTTTGGCTTGGGTTTTTCTTTCCTTACAGTTACAGTGTATATACAGTCCAGAGGAAGAGTTTCCTGGAGTTTCAGAGCAATCCAAATGTTCCATATCCAGTGTGTCTTCAGTCCAGAGTCCAGAGGGAAAGTTCCTTAGAGTTCCACAGTGATCCATATGTCCCATGTCTTCTGTCCAGTGTGCTTTCAGTCCAGAGGAAAAATTTCCTCAAGTTACACAGTGATCCAGATGTCTCATGTCCTGTGTCTTCATTCCAGTTTGCCTTCAGTCCAGTAGAAGAGTTTCTTGGAGTTCCACAGCAATCCATTTGTCCCCTATCCAAAGTATCCTCAGTCCAGTGAATCTTCAGACCAGAGAGAGAGTTTCCTGGAATTCTACAGTGATCCAGTTGTTCTATATCCAGAGAGCCTTCAGTCCAGAGGGAGGGTTTTCTGAAGTTCCCCAGCAATCCAGATGTCCCATGTCCAGAGTGTCTTCAGTCTAGTGTCGCTTGAGTCCAGAGAGCGAGAATGAGACTGTTACCTGCAAGCAAGCAGGCAAGCAAACCTTTCTTTATTCAAAGTATCCACTCCTGGTGGCTCTGGGAACTATTCTTTGTAAAACAACATAAATTAACATACAGGGCATGAATAGTAACACAAGATACAAATTAACTGCAATATTAAAATTAAAAGATAATGGGTGGGATATTCAAAAGGGTTGTGCCATGCGCAATAGGGTTGCGTCTGTGCAAGTCCAAAATTGCGCCATTCTGCGATATTCAGCAGGAGGCAGTTGCACCACAGAAAACATGCTGAGCAACAGCGCAATGCAAATGAATGCATGCTGAACTGGAGGGGGAGGAACCATGCATAAACTGCACAGCCCGATATTCAGCCGGGCTGTGCAGAGTTGTGCAGACGCAACCCCCAACCTGTGCCTGCACAACTTTGAGCCCCAAAAAAAAGGATTGAGTTGAGGGTCACCCACAGGTGAGCTGCCGCATTGCAGGGTGCAACACAGCAGCTGCCACCTGTGGCTGGCCTTCAACCTACTCCCTGTGCCCCCCCGCGGCCGATCACAGGCAAAAGTGTAAAAAATCCCCCACCCTGACTGGCCCGATCGCGGGCAAAAGCAGAAAGTCCCCCCTCCCCAACTGGCCGATCATGGGCATAGCTTAAATCACCCCTCCACAGCCCGATCACGGGCAGCAAAGTGTTCTCCGCCCAACATATCCTTAGGGGTCCAGTGGACCGCTAAACCTGATCGCGGGCTGAAGAGTTTAAACCCCCCAGAGCATCCTCACGGTGGTCCAGTGGACTGATAAGCCCGATCGTGGACAGAAGTTTAACCCCGACATATCCCTAGTGGTCCAGTGGACGATAAGCCCGATCGCGGGCTGCATTATGTGCAACATCCCCCACCCCACAAACCGGACTGCCTTTGTATGGTATGGACTGCATGCCCATTGGCTCTTGCTCTGCACTTATGGGCGGCAGTCCTACTGGGCAGTCCTCAGTCGGGTGGGCAGCGGGCGGCAGGCGGTGGATGCTGCTGCCTGCCGCCGCCGGGGAGCGTGGTGGGGCTTCGTGGGTGGGTGGGGTGGGGACACTAGATCACTAGGGATATGGTCTTGGGGGTGGGAGGGTGTTGTAACATAATGCAGCCCACAGTCAGGCTTATCGGTCCACTGGACCACCAGGGATATGTTCTTGGGGGGGTTAAACTTCTTCAGCCTGTGATCAGGCTTATCGGTCCACTGGACCACCAGGGATATGTTCAGGGAGGGGGTTTAAACCTCTTCAGCCCGCGATCAGGCTTAGCGGTCCACTGGACCACCAGGGATATGTTGGGGGGGGACACTTTGCTGCCTGCGATCGGGCTGGTGGGGGGGTGATTTAAGCTTATGCCCACGATCGGGCCAGTCGGGGGAGGGGGGATTTCTTACACATTTGCCCACGATCAGGCTGCAGGGGACGTCGGTCCCCGACGGCTGCTGCCTGGCAGGGCGCCAAGCGCAAGTCCTCGGGGATCGGCGCACCTACATGCTAATGGCATGCAAATGGGGCCATAAACAGATGCAAATGGCCCCCCTGCACCTTGCATGAATTATGGCCCCATTTGCATGTCACCTTTTGAATATTGGAAATTTGGGCATGGCGCAATGGTACTTGCGTCACCGCAAGTTGAATGCTCCACTCTGACAACTTGTTGGTGCAAGTCCCACGCGCCATGCACAGTGGCTGTGGCCGGGGGGTGATATTCAAAGGAGTTGCTCAATAGTGCAACTCCTTTGAATATCGCTCCGGCCACACCCCAGCGCAACTATTTTATGCAGCGCAAGGGCTTGCGCCACAAAATAGCGCAGTTTGAATATCCAGCCCTACGTAAATAAGTGACAATGTCTATCTAAAAATAGTTGTAAATATTACACTTTTATACACATACTGATGCAATACAATTTCCAATACAGACATCAGATACAGTACAAGAGAATTAGACATCAGGGAAAGCTGGACAAGCCGGGTAATAATTAACAATAACGACTTCCCCAAAGGTGAGAGCAATGGCACCAGGATTATGAGTCAGGGAGGGCAATTGCAGGTTGTTGCAGCTGAGAGGGAGGGCCTATAGTGCGATTTGAAAAGGGGGTGAGATCCTAGCATCTGTAAGTGGGATAGTAGACTGTTCCAGTGCCTTTGGCAGCCAGGAAAGATGCCTTCTAAGCCAGACAGGTGGCAACCTGGGGGCAGTCTAGGAGAGGGCTGGTGGAGGATCAAAGGCCACAGAAACAAGGCTTAGGCTAGAGTAGGGGGGTTAGCGGTGACAGTTATTTGTCTTGGATGGACTTGTCAATGAGGCTGCCAATGAGGTAATCCTGGTGGGTCTGCGGGAGAGCTAGCCAAGAGCTGCAGGAGGGAGTAGCAATGCGTAGAGTACAGGGCCAGCAAGGGAAACCTACAAACATTGTTGTACACTTTGCTTAGTCTGGACAAGCAGGAGGATGAGGTTTGCATGTAAATAGCATAACAAAAGTACAGCCAGGGGAATAAGGTGCCCTGGGCAAGGGCAAGCCTCACTTCAGGGGTCATTAGTTCCTTGGATTGATAGCCAACCCCCAGTTTCTGGTTCATGTGTTAGGTGATGAGCCCGATGTGGGCTGAGAAGGTCAGGGATGGGTCTAGGGTGACACCCAGACATTTGAAGGCAGTCACTTGCTGAAGTGGAGCACCATCTGGGGACAGGATGTTAAAGGGATCTGCATCATCTGCCTATCTGGCTAGCCTGGGTTTTGACCCAAAGAGCATGGTGTTGGTCCTTTTTTGTTGACTAGGAGTCTGCTGGCAAGAAGCTACCTTTGTTAACTAGCTCGCTGTCGCAAGCAGTAGAAAAACTGCTTGTGACACCAATGACCCAGGTTCAGGAACAAGTTCTGAACATCAGAAGACTGGATGGGGGAACGAGATTGAGTGTCCCAGGGACTGCTCTCTACCCACAGGGTGGATGGGCTGCAGCACTCCATGAAAGTCTGATCCCTGGCGACATCTGGGGATCAGTAAGCCTGAGACCGCAAGATGCAAGGGGATTGATGGGGAGGTGGATGTCAGTGCATCAGGCATGGGAGCGCATCTGACATCACCAGGATATCACAGCACGTTCTCTCCTCCAAGGAACTGGAAAGCAGAAAATCCCCACTGACTGGGCAGATGACACTGCTACCACCCATCACACCAACCACTGGACTGTGCCCTCCTGGGCCCCATCATCCCTCCAGTCTTCATCGCCACCTTCTGGGCATTAGACAATAATACAAGAGTGCCATGGAGCTGAAGGTAGCCCTGCCTCGGGGGGGAGGTTCAAGCCGAGGGGTACCCGAGCAGACGAGTTGCTGGTGGAGATGTGTCACTTGCTAGGAAGGATCTCAGTGGAGCAGGATCAAGTGCTGGAGTCAGTCAAACGAGGTCCTGGTCAGTAGCATCGGGGGATGAACAGAGTTAAAAAAAAGGAACCATCTTTGTGCAGTGCCAAAGTCCCCTGTTGCATTCTGCACGCTGAGTGTTTTTTTGTGTGTTTTTTTAGTGCTTTCAAAGAGACACTATCTATGCTCCTGCCTAACTGGAGAAAACTACTAAAAGTGGGAAAACACACACAGGTGGAACTGTGAGCTTTATGTTCATCTTCAAAGCTTAATGTTGATGCCTGTTCTCCGGCTAATGGTGAAAAGCCAGTATGATAGGTATGGCTGTGTTCTTTGAGCTACATAAAGTTTTACACTCATCAACCAGCTCAACACTGTCATTATCAGAGGTAAAATCAGTCACGGAACACTCACCAGCCAAATAACAAAATGTCCACAGAAGCGAGTGAAGTTTCAGATATTTACTCGCAGTATGGAGGAGTTCTTCTTCGCCACTGCACCCATTCAGGGTGCCGGCGGCAGTGCACCCATCATTAGGGTACTAGATAGTGAAATTCCCCACCCCCTCCCTGAGGTCTGCCCCCCCCCCGAGTTGGTATATTTAGAAAGGGGTGTGTGTGGGGGGCGGGGGGGTGCAGACACCCGGAAAGAGAGGAGTCGGCAACTTTGGGACTTGGCACCCAAATTACCAGGCGCAATGCTGCCAGCGCCCTGAATGGGTGGAACCAAACTTCTCAGCATTGGCTTTTGACTTGAGTAGCAAGCCTCCTGTATTTCTATATCCATTGGTTCATATAGCACAATTCTCCACAGTCCTCTACATTGCCTGAGCACTGCCAATACGGTCGCTTTGCACACACATGCAGGCAAACATAAAAAGGTGAGCTACAGTTTAATTCTGCTGCAGACAACATTGTCTTAGTCAGTACTGTGTCTTCAGACACTTGTCTGTCGCAGTCTCTAACACCAAGTCTTCTATAGCAGCTAAGCCATAAGACATCCTGCATATGAACTGGGACATGTTTATCAATTAGTTGAGCAGCTGCTGTTTCAACATGCCCCAGCGGACAAACTTTAAATAGCACCACAGCTGCAGAAACATCCAATAGAATCCAGTAGGAAATCCACTCTCTAGATTCTGAACTTAACTGACCTGGAGACAGATGCCATGATTGCATGTTCACTACAATTGGACATAAGCAGTGTTGCACATAGATGGCAGCTTTTTGGCCAGGCTATTTCAAGTGGCGATCCCTCCAACCAGATGAAAATGGATTTAACCAGTGATATGCACAGGGTACCCAGGATTAGTAGTGGTACTCAAAGCAGGGCTAAAATTACAAGTAAGAAAATGCTAAAAATGAAAGCAACCAGACAGGAAAAGATATGTAGTAGCTCACTTAATTGGGTTCAATCTACCACTCCAAAGAAGGTGAAAAAGTAGACTACAGAGTCTAGTTTACATGGGTGTGGGGGGTTGGGAGAATAACTGAGATAAAGAAATATTGAGATTATAAAGTTTTTATTAAAAAGACCCAAGAGCTTCCAATTCTTCCTCTATTCACGGTAGCTTCACCTCATGACAACTTCATATTCCAAATGTCTGGCCCTATCACCAGACCCAGATCTGACACCAAGAATTTTACTGATGTGGTAACTAAAAGAATGCTGCACAAAACTGAAAAGTCAGCCCCAGACATAGACCCCAAGCACATACACACATTTTTATCAAAAATTTGCCAACAACCCAGACATCTGTGAAAACTGCTTAAGGACTGACACAGCCCTCTGGTCTTAGGCCTCATCTGCTATAAAAGACATACATTCTATGTGTATGCCATGGTCTTTGGGGGGGCTGTGCATAATGAAAACCTTTAGATACCATTGTCAGAACACCATTTCTTGAGTAGTGGAGGGGTTGCTCTATTTGCCAAAAACACCCTGAATGCTGTAGATATAACTAACTGTATAAAACCTCATAATATATTAACTGAGACTATTTGGGTTAAATTTTTTTGACACAAGATGATTTCATTAGAATTGGAAGCTGTTACCATCCTCCTAATTCACCTGTTAATATACTTGAAACCATTTTGTTTGAAATTGAGCAAGCAAGTGAACTTGGATATATCATTACTGGAGATTTTAATCTTGGTGATATTAATTGGCAAGATTTTACTGCTTTAAGTAGTAAAGGTAAAAAGCTCCTTTTTACTTGTTCTGAATTGAATCTTATACAACACATTTCTGAACCAACTAGGGCAGATAAAATCTCAGACCTCGTTATTTGTAGTGACCTTATACCAATTATAGACTTAAGAATTATTGATCCAATTGCAGGTAGTGATCATAACACTATTTTGTTTACCATCAATAAATTATATTCATCTATTAGTAGAAGCACTAATATTTATTTTTACAACAAGGCAGACTTGGTTTCTATTGAGAATGTTATGAAGCAGGTTGATTGGAAGTCCATTCTTTCCAACTTAAGCTCAGAAAATAGTTGGATTACATTTAAAACATTTATTTCCAACATAAGAGACACATTTATCCCATTCAACCCCAAAATTCAGAGTAAAAAACGTTCACCAAAATGGATTAGCCCAACCATAAAAAAATGTATAAGATTAAAGAAGAAGAAATATGAGCTGGCCTGGTGGCGTTGAGGGTTGAGGCGCTGGATGCCACACCTCATGCCACGCTGGCAACGCGGGTTCGGGAACAAGCCTGGGCCAGTGGGGGTCAGCAGGGGGGGAAGAGATTGAGCGTCCATAGGACTGCTCTCTCTTCCTGGAGATGGTAGTGGGGAAGAGATCACTCGTGGAGTGGCCCCTGGCAGTAGTTGGAGGCACCCGTCGTGGCAGTGCAACAGATGCATGGAGTGGAGTTTGCAGCATGACGTTGCCTTGCTAAGCCGTGCTCTGAGGGGACAACAAAAAGAAGTAAAAACCCCACTCCTGGGGATAGACGAAGGCACCTTGGCCTCCTCAAGCCCACACTCCCAACTCCAGACTGACCTCCTCTCCATCGGGGCCACTTGTGTGCCCAGCACTTTCCCCTTAGATAGATCACCCTGGGTGGATAGGGCGGCCCTACCTCCAGAGGGTTCAGACCTGGGGGTTGTGCTGGGGCACACCAGAGAGGAAGGGAGATGAAGTCACAGAGGGAGGTAGAGGCGGGGAGCTCCAAGGATGCTGGAAAGAGTTCTCCAGGAAAGTGGAGATAAATAAAGTTAGAAAAAAAAAGAAGAAATAAAACTATTATATAAAGAACAAATCTAGTGCTATGTGGGAGGCCTACAGACTAATTCAGATTAAATGTAAATCCACTATTAGAAAGGCAAAATCAAGATGGGAACACAAACTTATTTATTTATTTAGATTTTGTTTTTGCCAACAGTGCAAATGAAAACAGTAGTAAGGATTTTTACTCTTACATAAATTCATTAAAAAAAACTGTCTGCCAAGTTGGTTCTATTCTGCATAAAAATGATGCAGTGTATGATCCCAAATCTATGGCAGATCTATTTAATAAGGAATTCTGCAAAATATTTACCAGTACTAATAATGATTTATCTAAAAATGTTACTAATAATGAGGATACTGCTGTAATATTTCAAGAAAAATTAATACTAGACAAACTTCTTACACCTAAGGGAAAATATTGCTCTGGTCCTGACAACCTAGCAGGGTATTTATTATTCCTGTTAGCAAATTACATCTCCTCACCACTTAAAATCTTATTAGAAAAATTTCTTTCAGAAAATTATGTTGCAGATGATTGGAAGGAAACTAATGTTATACCTATCCATAAAAAAGGGCCAACAAAACAACTGGGAGAACTATCGCCCTATTAGTTTGACTTCTACAGTATGTAAAGTTCTGGAGAGCCTAATTAAAGATATTATAACACCAACATTAAATAGTCATGACCCAGAACAACATGGATTTAAAAAAGGTAGAAGCTGTCTAACTAATTTATTGTATTTTTTTGAGAATATTAGTTCTCTTCTACCAATTATTTTTACCAGGTGAGACACACTAAGCTGAAAGCTTGTTTGCAGGTGCAACCTGGGAGCATGAGGAAGTTAATTGACTTGCTCAGGGTCACACAGTATGGAAGTGGGAGCTGTGGGATTCAAACCCAAGTCTCCAGATTTGCAGCTCAGAGCCTTAAACCACTGTGCCATACTGCCTAGTTCCCTTCTAGATTCTAATATACCCTGTGACATTATTTATATTAACTTTAGCAAGGCATTTGACAGTGTGTCTCACTGGGCTCTTATTACAAAACTACATAACATTAATATTAATTGTCATATTATTAATTGGATCAGTAATTGGTTGCAAGATAGGACACAAAGTGTTGTTATTGATGGATCCAGACCTGAAGTAGGTAATGTGTCCAGTGGGGTTCCACAGGGCTCAGTGTTGGGCCCATCCCTCTTTCAGACATTTACTGCAGATATGACTTTTGATTGCCAGTCCATTACCGTCAAAAACACAGACGATGTTAAAATTGGTGATCCTTGTTTAAATGTTATACAAGCCTCTGTCATTCAAAAGGATTTGGATATCATTACATCATGGGTGGATAAGTAGGGTATGAAGTTAAATTCAAACAAGTATAAAGTTATGCATTTAGGCACCTATAATTTAAACTATACATACCAACTGAATGGGAATAACCTTATTAGTACTTCAGACAAAAAGATCTGGGAATCACCATTTCAGATGATATGTCCTATAATAAACACATTATCTATGTTAATAATAAGTCTAATGGGGCAGTGTGGTCTACTTTATGTAACATTAGTTCACGCAAGTCTGAGGTTCTTATTCCTTTGTACAGATCCTATGTTAGGCCATATTTAGAGTATGCGGCCCAGTTGTGGTGCACATATAAAAAATCTATTGGGAACTCACTTGAGAAGATTCAACGATGATTTACCAAGAAAATATCAGGTTTAAAAAATGAATCATATAACAATCATCTACAAACATTGAACCTTATGGCCCAGATATTCAAAAGGGTTGCTCCATGCTCAACAGGGTTGCACATGCTCAAGTCCTACATTGCGCCATTCTGCGATATTCAGCAGGAGGCAGTTGTGCCACTGAAAACAGGCTGAGCAACAGCGCAATGCAAATGAATGCATGCTCAACAGGAGGGGGAGGAACCATGCATAAACTGCACAGCCCGATATTCAGTCGGGCTGTGCAGAGTTGTGCAGGCGCAACCCCCAACCTGTGCCTGCACAACTTTCAGCCAAAAGGCTTAAGTTGAGGGCCACCCACAGGTGAGCTGCTGTATTGCAGGGCACAACGCAGCAGCTGCCACCGTGGCTGGCCCCAACTCAATCCTGTGCCCCCACCAGCCCGATTGTGGGCATCAATGTCAGCCCCCCTCCCGTTCACATCCCTGGTGGTCCAGTGGACCGTAATGCCTGATCGTGGGCAGAAAGTATACAGACCCCCATCCCATCTGCCCGATCGGGGCAGAATGTAATAAGAACCCCCAGCGAATATCTCCCTGGTGGTCCAGTGGACCGTAATGCCCGATCACGGGCAGAATGTATATTGACAACCCCCACCAAACATCTCCCTGGTGTCTAGTGTCCCCACCCACCCACCCACGAAGCCCCACCACCCGCTCCCCAGCAGCTGGCGGGCGGCAGCATCCACTACGCCTGCCGCCCGCCACCCGCCGACTGACTGTCCAGTAAGACTGCACACCCATTGGTGCAGAGCTGAAGCCAATGGGCGTGCAGCCTATACTATATGACGATCCAGATTTGTGAAGTGAATGTCATTCACAAATCTGGACTGTCATGTATTATGAGCTACACACCCAGCACGCTCTGCACCACTGGCATGCAGCCCTACCGACAGTCAGCCGGGGGCGCGGCAGGTGGGATGCTGCCCGCCGCCGCCGGGGGAGCGGGTGGTGGGGCTTCGGGTGGTGGTGGGGGACACTAGACACCAGGAGATGTTTGGGTGGAGGGGTTGTCAATATATATTCTGCCCGCGATCAGGCATTACAGTCCACTGGACCACCAGGAGATATTCGGTTGAGGGGTTCCTATTACATTCTGCCCACGATCGGGCATTAGGAGATGTTTGGGGGTTCTTTTTCATGTTCTGCCCAGATCGGGTTGTGGGAAAGGCCGGTCCCCGACGGCTGCTGCCTGGCAGGGCAGCCAGACGCAAGTCCTCGATCGCGCACTTACATGCTCATGGCATGCAAATGGGGCCATAATCAGATGCAAATGGCCCCCTGCCTTGCATGAATTATGGCCACATTTGCATATCACCTTTTGAATAGGCGTGATTTTAGCAGGCGCAATGGTACTCGCCACCGCCAGTTGAATGCTCCACTCTGACAACTGCGGTGGCGCAAGTTCCACTGCACCATGCACAGTGGCTGTGGCTGGGGGTGATATTCAAAGGAGTTGCTCAATAGTGCAACTCCTTTGAATATCACCCCGGCCACACCCCTGCGCAACTATTTTGCGCAGTGCAAGGGCTTGCACCTCAGAATGGTGCAGTTTGAATATCCGGGCCTATGTCTTTATCTACCCGTCATTTAAGAGGTGACTTATTACTCCTTTTTGATATTATCCAGGATCCTTATCTTATGACTGAGTTAGGTTTACAATTTAAAGATAATTCATATAATGTTAGAGGTCATCCGTTACAACTGGTAAGGAAATCATTTAAACATACAAGTCACCAGTATTTTTTTACACTTAGAACTGTAGGTCCCTGAAACAATCTACCTGTTGATGTTATTATTAGCGAAACCAAGAATATCTTCAAATATAGGCTGAATCGATTAATAAATTCAGTATACAGTCTTTCATATTATCATTTTGCTTAGTATAAGAGAGTTATGGGCTAACACCTTCTTGCCCTTTCAAAGACCTTATTATGAACCTTAATATAAATTAAGGAGCTTGGGGAGAATCATATCATATTCCACAACAGATTGGGAGTGAATGTCCCAACCAACCATTTATATTGTGTAATACTGTAGTCTCCTGGTAAAACAAATGAAGGTAATCTATGAAAGGTCTCCTGGATATAATACAATAACACAATAAACAAATAAGCGTGTGAGACTGTATCATATGCTTTTTGCTAACCCAATGGCAGCTAAAAAGCGTCAGTCATACCTTATTCCCTCCACTCAATAACTCCTGTACAATGAGCTGATTGTCCTGAACCATCCTACTCGGGATGGAACAAGACAACTTGGTTACAAGATGCCAAGCATGCCAAGCCAGTTCTTTACACAGAATTGTTATCAAGATCTTCTGGTTAGTGTTCAGCAGGCTAATTGTCATCCAGTTGTTTATATCTGCCTTGACCACTTTTTTTTATATAAAATAACCAACATCATATTGAAGTAGACATCCTGTAGGAGGTCAGCACTGAATTAAAAAGTAAGGCTAAGTCAGGGCCTAGGAATTCCAAACAGGATTCATAACATTCAGAAGTGAGACCATCACTATCTGGAGCAGTTGCCTTTTTCAATGAGTGGGCAGCATATACTGCTTTGTCCAGTGTAATATAGGAGGTCAAAGAAAAAGCAGTCTGTATGGGTAAGGGTGAAACTGGTAGTACCTCCAGACATTCTGCCACTGGCACTTTCGGGGAGAAAGATGTACCAGAGAAAGACTGGCGATGGTATTCTACCACATCTAACATCCTAGTATTACAGTATCTGTACAGAGAACACCATTGTTGCATGGCAAGCCATTAAGTACACTTTGCTTCATCTTCTTGTGACAACCTGCATAAGCATCAAAAAGCGACTGTCTCCCCTGAGTATCAGATCTGTACTCCGCTTGTATTGAGGCCACCTCATCATATGTAAGGACTGCATTTTTGGTTTTACATCATTAATTTGGACTCCAGAATCAACATCACTCTTGTTCAGCTCAGTATTTAATTTAAATAGCTGAGCCCAAAGGCTAAGATATTTATGATAAGAATTCCTGGTTGTCAACTGTATCATTTTGCAAAAACTTCCTGAAATCAGACTTCAAGTCCTCCCACCACTGTTTGATGTCATTGTATAAGCAGAGGACCACTCACTAAGCTGAAAATAATTCCAGCCAGGCAATTGTTAGTTCTGTATCTTAAATCAAGAAGCTATTGAGCCTCCATAACCACATTCTTCTTAGCTGGTATTGTCACAACCTTCAATCGACAACCTAATAAAAGGAGAGCAGAGGTTTCTACTGCTACTAATGTCTTTACTGCTACTAATGCTGCAACCCATATGGGAGGAATTAAGAAACAAAAAGAAAGTCAATGGGGGTTGAAAGTGAACCCCTAAAATGCATGTGCCCTTCTTGCTGAGGAACAGACCAATAGGCATCTTGTAACTCAGTTGTGGAGATGATCTGTGAAAGAAAATTATCATCACAGTATAGCTTCCTTGTCTTCAAGCCACTGTCTTTACTGGCAATCACCCCCCCAACACAACCTATCAAAATTACGGAGCTAAGGCTGAATTAATCAAAAGAGGTCAATCCTCAGGCCTTTAGTCTGGGTGCATACACACAAAGAAAGTGCATATGATTCCCAGACACCATAGCATCTAACAGCAAATCCAGTCCAGGGTGAATATCCAAAACCTTGTAACTGTGACGCATATACTTTGAAAAAGAATATCCACCCCAGGACATGTTTCACCTCCAATTAACCAGAAAGCTCTACCCCATACACAATGTTTTTTGAAATTGTTCCACATCTACAGTGGACTTGAGCTTCACGTTCTGATACAGAAAAAAAAAAGGAAAAGGAAAATACATTGGTGGGGTGGGGGGATTTGTAAAACAGAAAAAGTGGCAAAATGCTTCTTGTATTTCTGATTCTACTGACATTAAGAGATGCCACCCTAAGCCCCCCCCAACCAAATGAAGCAGATATAAGAAAATGAAAGAAAGTAAAAAGAAAACCAAACAGTGATTCTTCATTGTTTGAGGAAAGAGGAGGCCTCTGAGTCACCCTCTTTGCCATCTGTGCTGCCCCACTATTTTTTTCCCTTGGAGGGTCTCGAACCTGTTCATTAATAGTAATATGTCCATTTTGGAAACTTGGTTCTTTTCCTGCTGTACTCTCAAATGACTTTTTTTGGTAACCATCAAACCATGGTGGAAGTAACAGGAGGAAGCACTGGCGTTGATTAAGTGAGGGTCTTCCAGTCAGGGGTAACATCAGCAATTGCCAATGCCTCCTATGTGCTGTCTGGCAGTGGGGCCTGAGTAATTTGTGCCACAAGTCTCACACAGTCACCCCTTGCCAGGGATGAGCCTCCAGCAGAAGGTACTGGTATTCACGTTTTTTTATTTCATGGCAGTCAGTTTTTGTGCCTGAACAAGAATACAGTTCTGCTCCAGACTATTGACAAGACTGTGGATAGCTGAGATACCCTGTCAATATGATTGACCCCTTTTATTACAGATGTTGCTTCTGAAGGAGTTATTGCAATGCAAACTAGCATGTCCATAATCCAGGCATAAACCACACCACAGCTGGTTGCATGAATTGCTGAGGCGAGCCAGAGACCCACACTTATAACATGACTTGGGTTGTCTTGGGTAAAAACAAATACCCCTTTCTGCCCCCCAAAAAGCTACTAAAAAGATGTTGAGTCTCTGAATCTGAATGGTGCAGTTTTATTCAAAATGTCAACCCCCCATCCAGATGTGTTCACAATAGATAATAAGTTTTGTCTGACTCAAGACCTCGTGCATGTAACCTATGCAGTTTCTTTATTGAAGTCCCTGTTTCAGAATATTTAATTAAAACCCAGCTCCGCCAGAAAAACAACTGCTTTTTTTCAAAGGCATCTTTGAAATATGAAATGTGTCAGGTGATTGCTTTTCTGGTGGAGCCAGGTTTTAATAAAATATTTTGAGACGCAGAATTCAAAATAAAGAAATTGCTCAAATTACATGCATCGGTACACTTTTTTGACATCGGTGGCGAGTGCTTCATTTTACTCAACTAATAGTTAAGCCCTTCACATGAGCACCTGTTCCGTGGTGTGGTCCCTTTCTTCTTTTGTTTATGACCCAAGACTTCACATCCCAGCTGCAACCAATATATGATATCTGAGATGGGTTCCATGTCATAATGGTGAAAGCAGAAAGGTGGTCGCTGTTTGGGCGAGTGTACATTGCTGAAAATCAATTTCAGTGATGAGCACTCACGATGCACAGCAAAAAGGTACCGTAGACTTAGAAAATTTTCTTTTATGGGGGTGCTGCATCCCCTCACCTTCCTATTAAAGGATTCTCAACTCCAGGGGGCTGCATGTTGGGGTGTGTGCAAAAGACAAAACAAAACAAAATTCCCAGACAAGAGCATAAAATTGATGTGCACCCTGAACCAAACCCAGCACCCTCCCAACCCTAGCCTACCACCAACCCATCACACCACATGGCCAGCTCAGCAGCCCCACCACCACACTACACCCCACAAACCTCCCTCCCTCCCCTTCTGCCCATCGTACAGCATGACCCCCCATGCACGTGTATATATATAGTGACATCCTGTTGCAATATTTGCTGACTGCCCCTATCCGGTCATCCTCCCTGCCCGGTAGCCCTGTGGACAGGTGCCGTGATTGAGTCGCTCTTTTTGAAAGTGCTCAGTCACGGTTGCCATTATCATGGGCAACCCTGAGATGTTGATTATTTCATTATGAAAAAGAACTGTGATAATTCTTAATGTCAGCTTGGTAAGAGGGATATTCACAAAAGGAGACCATTGGGGATGTTAGTCAGACTCAACTACTTCTGCCAAAATCTGTCCAAAGAAAAGGCAGTTTTGAAACTTATATGATGAGTCCTAAGGGGTGTGAATCAAGGTGTAGAGTTCTAAAGCATAAAACTTTATTGTCGTTCATTAAAGTCCATCCAACATACTCGTGTGCAGCCAGGGGTATCATCCAGACCGCCCTTTAACTGTGTGCTTCTGTTTATCAGGTTCCTCATGACTGTGCAACAGGATGCTTCCCCAGCCTTCAAATCACATGCAGCTGACAGAGCAGGGTTCGTGGTAGCTTCAGATTGTGTGTTTAAGCAGATGGTGCCCTGTAGGACACCCTGGGTGAGAAGGGATGCAATCTCCCCAGCCCAAACGCTTCTTCACCCCACACACCAAACCAGGGATTCCCCACAGAAAATGGACAGACAAGAGGAGTAAGGCATTTGCCCAGTGTTCTAGCCAGATTTCCTCCATTCGCTGAACTACTGCCAACAGTTTAACCTGGGTCATTTTCAGTTGGTTTGCATCTGTATCCTGGGATGAGGCTAAAAATAAACAATATTGTGAAGTCCTCCTCTCCTAGTCAACAATAAATAAATAAATAAATAGGGAGTGAATGGGAATAAGCACAGTTTGAAGTACAGATGGGCAGGATTGGCTCTAAAGAGCAGCCTCCCCCACTCCCCCACCCGAAAGCGTAGCTTGTTCTGAAATTGAGAACCAAAGAGAACCCTACCCAAATAAAAACTGAGAGGTTTGGGACATAAATTAATAATTCATATACAGTTTGAAACTAATTAAAAGCAAATGCTTGACAATCATGAGGTCTGAGATCAGGAATGCTTCAGAAACTATTGTGGTTCTTATTAGATCCGTAAACATCTTGCCTGCCCCATGTTTAAATACAGGACACCTCTCCACATTTATATTCTCATAACATGTAGTGCCCACGCAGAGTGTGACGGACTGCGGACTGGAGAAACACGATTCCTGTTTTCAGGTGTGACCTGGAGTGTGTACTCGGTAATGGGCAGTATAATGGTGGCACAGTGGACATGACTTAACAAGCACAGTATCTTTTTACAATGAACAATTTACAGTAAACACGTTTATTATGATATACTGCATTTACCCACTTAACCTGCCTAGAGCAAGGGTATGGCTGTGGTGCTGACTGCAACTGTCATGGACAGGTGGACTCAAACGGGGACAAAATTGGGAAAAAATAATAATAATAATAATGATCTTCATAATAATGCAAATAAAACACATCACTGTACGGGTGTGTAATTCCACAATACCAGCTTCCATTTTGCTTGGTGCATTTTCACCATGCACATGTCCCGTGACAGCCATAATCTTGAGAAAACAGTTGGTATTAATGGGGACAGTGATACAGTAAGTCTTCAGATTCTGTTATAGTAATGCAAGAGCCACACAGAGTTGTTACAAAAGAAAATAGGTGCATTGAGCTTTCAGACTACACAGAATCCTTCACCAAAAAACAATGACAGTTGGTTTGGAAGAATACACTTTCTTAAAATCCAGATCATACATAAAAAAACAGATACAAAGTTGTTGAAAATCCTATTGGCATAAACTGCTTTTAAAAATCACCATAGAACCATATAACAATAACAAAGTTCCATCAAAGGAAAGGTATTTTAAGGTCAAATGTCGACGAATAGATAGCTCCTTCCCTGAGAACAGCCATAAAACATACTACAGCTACATGTGTGCGTCTGTGCATGCATTAGTAAATGTCTATGATTTTATAGTAATGTGCAGACAGAGAAAAGGGGAACATTTTGCTGACATTCTCAGTAAGGTTAGTGGTCCAAAAATAGAGTGGCAACATACAGTATATACATTGGCTTCATTGTTCATTAGTTCTGACTTGTGACATAGACACTCTGGCTGGCCTCCTATGTAAAACATATCCAAACTAATCCTGTCCCCTCTGACTACTGTATGCCTCCTTTCATGTAGGGAAAACCAAGTACTTATACTGCAGGTGCTTGGATTCTCTGGAATCTACATGGAGCTGTTTGAATTTCAGATTCCAGTTCTGAGTCTAATTATGGCACCTGAACAGAATTGGTAAAAAAGTCGGAATTTCCAGCTCTGCATCTAACAACCTACAAAATGATACCCCCCCAGCCAACTTAGTATAAATATAATACTACACAAATAATAAGTCTCTCACCCTACCTGTGACCTCACCCTTCCCCCACCACTGAGTCCTCCACTCTGTGAGTCCCCCTACCCTACCTTCAGTCAGCTGGCTGCTGAGGGTTCCTCTGCTTCCATCTCTGGCTTCTGCTCTGGTGGTCAAGTGATATAAGGGTCTGATTACACCATTGATCCTCTTCTCTTTATCTTAACTTCCTCCCCAAACCACTGCCTTGCAATTACACATTATGGTCTCTTGGGTCATCCTGACCGGCAAGTGCAAGGCAGCCAGGTATGGCATTTGACTACTGGTGAGTTAGTGGGCTCCTTGCCCACAGTTTCCCCATCCTGCTGTTCCACCACTCTCCCAAACACAATTATCATACTACAGTGAGTGAAGTCCTTAGTCCTCCTGTCCTAACCTGTACTGAGGTGTCTGTTGGGAAAATTTGTGGTAGCCTACCAAGAGACAACTTGCACCCAGTCCAGCATCTGGAGGATGGCTAACCCAGGAATTGGTACTGGTAGATCACCTCACACCAAGATTCAGTTACAGGAGGACCTATGACTGGACTGGCCTTTCTGTGACTCCTGCTGCTGCTAGCAAGCAACTGCACAAATCATTGGAAAGAGTAGTTTTCCAGGTAGACTTGAAATTGTCAATTGACTCTGGGACTGGAATAATTGAAATTGTGTTCTGGGACACTGTTAGGGAGATCCTCAGAGACTGCCTGGCTAGTAGCCCAGTCATACAGGGGCACCAGCCAGGATACAACACAGTAATGCTGCAGTATATCACACAGTGCTGCAGTAAACTGCAGGAAACAGTGTAAGTCAATGACAATTAAGCCCTTTTATCATGCAGTATTTAGTGAAATATGTCACTTAGTACAAGTTACTACATTGTATTGGGGCTAGCGCCACTGTATCTTAACCAAATCCAGGCAATTGGAAGGTATCTAGTGGAGGAAAAGTCCATGTTGGGGGGGGGGCTGGCTGGTGATGGGTTGTGGATGGGTTGAGATCCGTGTCCCACCCTATTGGTGGTAACTGAAGTGGTGACTCCGGCCACTCACTGTATGGTGGTAATAGTCATCATTGTGACAGGTGGTGGACTGTCAAAGAATTAACCAGAACTGGACTCTCCAACAGACCTGCAGCAGCAGCTCTAAACTAAGGGGTGGGTGGGGATAAGGATGAGTGAAGGAGGAAGGACTTAAGGTCCCTAATTTATTTTGTTTCATTTGGTTGGGGGTGGTTTTTCATGTTTGTACTGCAATTGGAAGCAGAATCAGAATGAGATTCCAGTTCTGGATCCAATTCTTTCTTCAGAATTCAGATTTGTGGCCTTCAATAATGAAATTCCAAATTCTGAGAAAATGCCCAAAATTCCATGAGTCTAATTCAGTTGAATAGATTCGGGGCAGCCTATACTACACAGATTCATGCACATAACGTTTTAACATACGTACAATATATAGAATAGTGGATGGTTGACCATCCACAACAAGGCTGTGTTTCCATCGATGGAGTTGAACTCTCGAGGTCTCCATGGCGTCATCAACTCCCGAGATGGAAACACAGACTTAGTTGTGGATGGTCAATCATCCACTGTTTTTTATAGTATATGGTTCCCCCAAAATGAACACAAGTTCCATACCTTGCATTGACACTCCTGCACTGGTCCTCGCTCGAGTCCCATCCCACAAGATACCGGTCCTCCTCACTACGGTTATGCTCTGTTCCGGCCACTTCCCCAAATAAAGAGGTACTCCTCACTGCCGTCCCACTCCATTTTTACTGTAACTGTGCCAGAGATTTAAAAAACAAACAAAAAAAATGCAAATTCATAGTTTGGACACACTGAGCCGATTATGGCAGTCCGTGTCCAAATTGTCTGCTCGCCCGACCTCTCGCTAAGTGGATCCGGCATTTTAGAATGCATTTTTAAAATCACTGCCTGTTTCCACCAGTCAGGTAGGAGCTCAAGGGGCAAAGCTGTACTATCGATGTGATGTCAGAACAATAGTACAAAAACTTGTTTGACCTTTGAACTGTCCTACAACAGGATTTGGAAAACCATCGTTTTCCATCCACAACAAACCCTAACCATATACTATATACTGTCTTGAACCTCATTAGTCTGTGACACTCTTTTGTATGTAATAATTTATCTGATCTTTATTAAAACAATGTACAACCTCTCCTATTGTTGTTTATATTGTCAGTGTTTCATAGGACCACTTTGCAGACTAAATACTATGCCTTGGGGAAATGTATCCGGGGTGAGCAAAAATGTGAAGCAGGACTACATTCATTTCAAATGTCCCCTACAGCAAAAGACACCCTGCTAATTAATTATTTTCTTTGTAAAGTTAATTTTCATTATTTATAATAATTTATGGAAATACATGACTGCTCTCTAACTTGGCATCGATAGCACTTCTTGCCACCATCTTTTCTAGTTAATTTTAATATTACTGGCCAGGAAAGGCATACAGAGCTGAAGTTTATATCAAGTTGCATCCCAGGAGCACAGGGGGATTAGGTGCCCTCCTTAGCTTTACACAGTATGCAAGTTGCAGTTGTGGGTTGTATACCCTGCTTTGCTGGATCTCCAGATTCACAGCTCAGTGCGCTTACCCTCTGGGTTATACTGCATCCATCTTGTGTGTTGGTACAGTAAATGTAATCATCTTGTGGGGTACAGTTTTCTTCCACAGCTCATTCTCTGCCAATATTCATAGTCAGCCAATAGCATACCTTGCAGTGCATGTTTGCACAGAGTGAGTTGGGAAGTGGGCTATAGAGCCATGAGCACTAACAGTTACATAGCAATCATTTATTTGCATGGAATGGAGTAATTAGGAAAGAAAATGACTAATCAACATGCTAGCCTTTTGGAGGGAGTATTTGCAATTTATGCAGTTTTCCTTTAATAAAATAAATAAAAATGTATAAAAATCCACTTTAAATTTGATTCGCCTTCTGGTCCAGTTAACTGTCACTGATTCCATGTGTCCAGATTTGGAAGTCATTTCAGTTTAAGGAAGTCGAAATACTTCTTTGGTCCCAAACACAGAAGTCAATATTCTAATAGAGACATTTTTTGGGATATTAATGCAAAATATTATAAGAATATAATGTTGTGCCCTGGGAGGCAGTATAACACAGTGGTTTAAGGTTCTGAACTGCAAATCTGGAGACCTGGGTTTGAATCCCACAGCCCCCAGTTGCATACTGTGAGACCCTGAGTAAGTCAGTTAATTTCCCTGAGCTCCCAGGTTGCACCTGCAAACAAGCTTTCAGCTTAGTGTGTCTCACCTGGTTAAACAATTAAAAAAATATATATATATTATGTAATACATCCATACCTTCAGAATTAAAAGTAACAGAATTTTCTTTTCTTTCCCATTTGGGAGTGAAAAATTGGAACTCCTTTTATTCTGAAAGCTTTTGCCTTATTGTTGAAAGTCTAATACTCTCTCCTATTCTCTCTGCATCCTACTGACTCTTTTCCAAGGATCCTCACACCTTCTCCCTTCTCCACCCTCACTCCTGTGCTGGGCAGTCAGCCTTCTACTATCGCCCTTCCTCCCTCCCTCTGGAACTCACTCACTCACCTCCTCTCTCCATCTCTCCCTGTCTCCTGTCTCCTTTAGGCACCAGCTAAAACTCCTTCCCACCCCCTGCCTGCTCTTGTAATCCTCTTTCCTGATCCTTCCCTGTTGGAACCCCTACCATCCCTGTTGCTGGGCCTCCTCCTCCAGGGTTGTATTTCAGCCTCCTTTTTCTGCGTCTGCACCACCATTTACTCTACTTGTTTTGGTCTTTTTCATTTGTACGTCAAAGCCATTCTTTTTACCTTTGCTTAGCCCTGCTTACTTTTTCTGTGCACTTGTACTATGTTAAATTGTACTAAGTTTATACTTCATTTTGTACCAATCATTAATAATACCTATACTTTTATGATTGTTTTTCCTGCTCCCTCTCCCCTGGGTTACACTGGGAAATGAACCTTGGCTCAGTGTGCCTCTCCAAGTTACCAGTTTTCAAATAAAGATATATCGTAATGCTTCTGGCATCATAGGATGCAGGTTTGAGCAACGAGCTGTGAGCTAGCTTGGTACAATACATCCAGGAGACATGGGTTTAATTCCCACAATCTTGACTTGCATACTGTGGGACCCGAGCAAGTCACTTAACCTCCCAGTGCTCCCAGGCCACCCCTGTACAGGGGCCTTGTGGCCAGTGAGCCTTACTTGGTTACCAGTGAATCAAAAAATATATAAAATAAATAAATAAATAAAGTGGAATTAACTCAAGCCCTGGGACTGTTATTTTTTAAATTATTTATTTTGGGTCAGCACTATATGAAGCAGAGGGGTAGACTTGTAGACTTGATGGACCTAGAATCCCTTCTGACCTTAAATTACTATATTACTATGTGTATTACTTTCTTGGGCTATTTACTCTTTATCCCTACCCCTCCCACATCACTTAATTCTACCTTGCAGTAATGTCCTCCAGTTCCCACTCAGACACAGCCCATCCTTCCCCATGACAGCCACACTACAGCTTGCTGCCCCACAATGCAACAATCTTGTGCCCCCCCCAAAAGTGAGGCCTCTCTACAGGTTTTCAAGATCAGGGGAGTAGCAGCTGCATGTAACATCAGCGCACTCTAACCACTGCATCCCCCTCCCATAGATCCCCAGCCTCTTCTCCATGTGAGCCTGCCCACTCTATAGTGGTCCTACAGTGAAAGGGAGTTGGACTTTAATGGCATTATCTACACCATCAAAACCCACATGGGGGAAGCTGTTTCTGAGTCAGAGATCTCCAGACATCAGTAGCCTAGGACAGGGATTGGGTTTATGTTTCAACCTGGGTCTCGTGTGTACTGGTCGTGCAATACATCTCCCTGATTATTAATGCTTAGTCACATTCCCTCATATTTTGTTACTACATGGAGAGAGGTGCTGTTGCAGTAACAAAAAAAAAAAATTGACTGAGCTCAAAAATTCAGATATTTTGAAAACCCCAGCCAAGAGGTTTGTGGGTCCTGTGAGCTAACTTGCCTAAATACCAGAGCAGTGCACTAACAGTTCCATGCATGTATTTAACTTGACTGTTTTGATACCTGATTTCTTACATCTTTAGTTATTTCAACAGGATTTGTCAAATGAAAGAGCCTTACTATCAGGAACAGTTGCTGATTAATCACAGCATCTTAATCAACCACTTCAATAAGCGCTAATACAGATGGAATCATTCAAAAGCACAAATGCTTTAGATAAATGAAAATTACTTCTGCTAATACCGTGGGCATTATAATGTGCTATTTTTATTAATTAAAGTGATGAAGAGGAGTCTAGAGCTAATCAGGTACTCTTTTATGTACTAAATGTTAAACAGCATAATCCCCTCTCCCGCACAATTATTTATATTGGTTTATCTCAAGCACGTTCCATGTTTACTGAGTTTAGTGGCTTTAAAGTAGCAGCGTTTGTCAGTCATCATGTTGTTTTGTAAGTAATAATGTATTTCTGGCAAAATCATCACTATATTAATTTGTTTTTTTCATTTTCTTTCCTGAGCTGAGATAACATGCTTTTGAAGTTTTTAAAAGTTATGGCCTCACTTGCAAAGCCTGCCATGAAAAAGGAAGCATCTTGGTGTGGTGAAGTGCTGTTTACTGTCAGAAACATGTGCCAGTACCATCCTAATACATCCATATGAACACACGAAGGTGCCTGCTCACCAGACCTACTGGTCTATCAAAGTCTGCTCAATTGTGCAGCTAGCACCCTAGCAGGCAACTACCCATCCAGTATTTAAAGTCCAAAAGTACCTTCAGCAGAAGTGATTTAGTGGTGGCCATCTTTAATGACATCATTAATTACAAAGAGTTATAACAGCTGTTTTTAAATATCCAAGATAATTACAAGTTACTGATTATGACTATTAGGAGGTCAGATATACAATGTTTGCTGACTAACAAATACTGCTCCTTCAATGAGACCTTGAGGTCTTGGGGAAACTTTGAAAAAGCATACTTTTCAGATACATTGCAGCTTATGTATTTTTGCTTTTAGCCTCTCCCATTTTATTAAACTTAAGCACATTAATATGACAAGTGGATCACTGTTCCCTAAACTTCATCTGCTCTAACTGCTTGGCTAGATCTGAAATACTACTTATCTGCTTGTGACATCATCGTAATAATTTCCGCAGCAATAGATTCTGATACCACAATCAGAGGAATTTGACTTCAAGTTTAAACAGGCAGCCTGAGCAGGTGAAGTATAGGGAAAAGTGATCCTTTTTTCCCCCATATGGATTTTTACTTCCTGCTGCCAGCCTGTCCCATTTGGCTTGGTCTCTCTCCCCTTCCCCAGCCCCATCACTTATTGTCTCTGGGTCTTAGCCCTCCAGATCTCCCATGACATATTCCCACATGGTGGGGTCAAAGAGGTTCTTCTAGGCCCATCAATGTAGGATTCAGTTGAAGGGTACCCCGTTAGTGGTAGGGCCTGTGAGACAGGCCAGCTTTATCTTGCTGTGATTGGAGTATTTCCCTAGTCCCCCCTCATGACATTGTGAACTGGGTGAGCTGCACATACTCATGCTAAGCATGTGTGTGGCGTGTTTAGTGTTGCCTCCCCACCCTCTGCAAGCAGTTCTGATTGCAATGCCACCTGTGGACCCCCAAGTGGCTATCATACTGCAGAGTTTGCTACATCGCTTCCCTAGAGGGGGAGCAGAGCATCTTCTAGGGTGCTCAGTCCTCCTCCCCTTATGGGCCCCCTAACAACCCAGGCTCTTTCCTGACCCTGGTTCACCGGCATAGTGACTGGCAGTGCTACTGCCCTGTTATTTGGTCAGCAGTAGGGGTCCAGTTTTGATTTTATTGTGTACAGTTATAAAGTAAAGGGGAAACTACAGTATATGCCAAGACTGTGTCAGATATAAGCTGAACTATGTCTCCAAAAATATGCTTTTCCAAAGTTTCCCCTGAGATGTTAACTGACATGGTCACCACATCTGGTAAACTTCATAGGAACTCAGACAAGAGGGTTACTAATCAAAACATGGATTATGGGCTTGGCCCAAGACACCACTGTGATTGCCAAAAACTTGTACTGCAAACTAGAATAAAAACACTGAGCTGCAAAAAAAATCATATATGCATGTCCCACATACACCACCACTTCAAATATATGTACCCATATACAATAACTGATATTATACAATGGGGTCTGTTAGAAGCCTGATTTCTATCTAACAAACCTTTCAGTGCTGGCTGAGGGGGACTTCTAGTACTGGCTAAAGGGGACTATTTAAGAAAGCGTGGAAGGACATTTCTAAAAAAATCTTAGAAAAACACATAAAAAAGATAAATGTATGACATATTTTTTTTTAAATATTTATGTTAGTAAGGCGTTTATTGTATAATCACAATAATGCACTCCAGCATGTGAGGTTTTGTGGAATTTACCCTTTTTCTGGTGTGGTTAAAGTCACTCAGCTTGCAGCCTCATGACACTACACCAGGCATGGATAAATCCTACAACAATCTACACCCTGTCATGCATTATTGCTTAATTAATACACTCCCAAAAGCCCTGGTTGGTGTGAAAAATACACTACCACCTATCTGGTTACAACTCTCTTGGGCTGTTCCTTCAAGTAATCAGTAATTTACATTGATTTTTCCTGCCCACCCCCCACCTGTTCGCCCTATCTGGATGCTCAGCATTATAGCCGAAAGTTGTCACATTAACTACTGTGTTCCTCATTTGCAGACTATATTACTTGGCCACTAGAGGGCTTACTATTACTACTGTAGCCCTACTGCTTTCGCTGAGCCTCTCACAGTGCCGTTCGCTGTATTGGTGTTACTGTTGGGGAGGTATACCATATCCTACCAGATGCTCCCAGTGATCATCATCCTATCTTCCTGGTAAGAAAGGTCCACTGGCCCAAATCTCAACCTAAAATCCTGCAACTTCGTTCTTACAACTCCTTAGACCCTCACCCCCTCCTACAAGAGCTTACCCTCTCAGATTGGGCCCCCTTTTCCTCTGCCCCCCTTTATCGATCACACTCTCTCCTACTTTAAGGAAAGATTCCTTACAACCTGGAACACATTTGCCCCTTTTAAACGAGCTAGAGTTCGCAGCACCATCTTACCTGGATCACCCCAGAACTGCTGGCCTGCCTCAGGGTGCATGACAAAGCCTGAAGGAAGCATAAGGTTTCCCAACTTCCCACCGACTATGCTAAGTATCGTACGCTAAGAAATTCTTGGACTAAAGCAACCAGACTAGCCAAGTCTGATTATTTTAGATCAGCTTTCCTCACTAATATATGCACCCCCTCAAAATTCTGGAATGTGGTCCAAGCCCTCTTCTCCCCCCCCCATCTCATCCACCCCCTCCAGTGCCAAAAATAAACAATTCCCTTGTATTTGACCCCTGCCTAGTGGCCAAGGAATTTAATTCCTTTTATACCTTGTGTGCCTTGGCCTCCTAAAGTCCCTCCCCTTCCCTCACCTCTCTTGCATCCCCTCCTTAGGCACCCATCCCTCCTACCTCCCCCTCCTTCTCCTTCTCAGCAGTCATGCCTGATGAAACACTAAATGCCCTTCTTTCTCTTAACCCTTCAAAAGGCTCCTTGCCTGATGACATTGATCCAAAGCTCCTCTACCTGTCAGCCCCAGCTGTAGCCTTTCCTCTCTCCTTAATCCTCAGCCTCTCTTTCTTGTCTTCAACCATCCCTCAGTCCTGGAAACATGCTGTGGTTCTCCCCCTTCCCAAGAGTGGTGACCCTACTTCTCCTGGAAACATTCGCTCTAGCTCTCTCTTCCCCGCCCTCGCTAAGCTCCAAGATCACTTGGTCCTCTCCCAACTCACCTTCTTTCTAACTGACTCCTCCTTCTTCACCCTGTTCCAATCTGATTTTCAGAAAAATCACTCCACCACCACCTCCCTACTCAGGCTCACTGACTCCGTCCTTACCAGCATGGATAATAGCCTCATCACCTCAGCCATCTTTGTTGACCTCACCAAGGCACTCAACACTGTCTTCCATACTTTCCTTCTTGACCCACGTTTGCAGCTGAACTGTCTACACCTGCCTCAATCTGCTTTAGGGCCTACCTCACAGGCCGAACCCAATCTGTCAAGGTCCAGGATTCCATCTCCCCTCCCCATCACCACAGGATTCCTGCAAGGTTCAGTGCTTGGTCCCATTCTTTTCTCCATTTTTCTAAATGATCTGCCATCAGTCTGCTCCCCCTCCTCCTCTATACACATATACACTTATGATAATGTCTTGTATACCTCTGGCAAAAGCCCAGCTGATGTTGCAACCACCCTGCAGCATGACGTCCTCCATGTTCAACTCTGGTTTGCCTCCTACCAGCTCTTCCTAAATGCCAAGAAGGCAGTCTCCATAACCTTTGGCACTAGGCAGAGACTCTCGAGGCTCCCTGGCCTGCCCTTTTTCCACATCCTGGATGGGACAATCTTAGAGGACACCACCTCATTCAGATACCTTGGTGTTTGGTTGGACCAACAGCTCAACTTCTCTGGACATGTTGACGCCATCCTGAAAAAACTGCATCCCAAGCTTGGTGCCTTATGTAGGAATCGCAGTTGCTTTCTTCCTATGGCCAGGCATGATCATGTCCAGAAGATGATACTCCCTATCTTTGACTACTATGATGTAGTCTATGGTGCCACTCCCAAGTCCTCCCTGACCAGATTGGACACTCTCTTTAACTCCTTCTGTCGCTTCACTCTTGACACTCCCTCCCGGACTCATCATTGTGATCTCTATCATACCCTGTCCTTTCCCCCACTTGCTAATAGACTACTCTCCCATTGCACCAAACTCACCTCCAAGTATTGGCTTGCTGAACTCCCTCCTTACCTCACTACATCTCTCTCAACCCCATCTCCTCCCTTCCACTCCCTTAGATCTACCGACACTCGTATCTTGGAGGTCCCCACCTTTCCACACTCATCAGTCAGTCTGGCTTTTCCCATCATTTCTCTAAAGTCTAGAACACCCTCCCCCCCTCAAATATGCCACTCCTCCTCCTCCTCATACTCCCTCAGTTCTGCCTTGCACAACTACCTCTCCTCTAGCTGCTGTAATGCACCCTAATGTCCTCCTATAATTCTGCTGCAGTGCATTCACCCCCAAATCTCCAATTCCTCTAAATCGCATCCCCATTACCCCACCCCCCTTTTCAGCTACCTACCCTCACTTCCTGCCTCCCTCCTGTCCTCCCTACCTATTATCCTCTCTACCTTACCTTATGTTTGTCTTGTTCTGTCCTCTGGCTGGGTTCTCAGCAACCTAAAGGGGCCAGTTCTTGTCATGCCTCCTGCCCTCCCTACCTATTATCTTCTCTTCCTTGCCTCTGTCTTTGCCTCATTCCATCCTCTGACAGGGTTCTCAGCACCCTGAAGGGGTCAATCCTTGGCATGCCTCTCACTTCCCTCCCCCCTTCTCTTTTTATCTTTGCCTCGTTCCATTCTCTGATACGGTTCTCAGCATCCTGAAGGGGTCAGTTCTTGGTGTGCCTCCTGTCCTTCCTACCTATTATCTTCTCTTCTTCACCTCTTTCTTTACCTCATTCCATCATCTGGCAGGGTTCTCAGCATCCTGAAGGGGTCAGTTCTTGGCATGCCTCCTGTCCTCCCTACCTTTAACTTACTCTTCCTCACCTATATCCTTGCCTTGTTCCACCCTCTGGCAGGGTTCTCAGCATCCTGAATGAGTCTGTCCTTAGCATGCCTCACACACCTCCCTCCCCTCCTCTTCTTCTTCTTCCCCTCATCAACACCTCCTCCTCCACTGCATTCCTCTTTACTATACTGTTAGCCCCTAAATCTACATTGTACTTATGTTTGATTTGTACTTCTGTTGTAACAAAGCTTATTGTACTGTTTTTGTTTCTGTACACCAGTTAGCCTAGCCCAAACTGTGTATCCCATTTACTGTACTGCCTTCTAGCTACTCCCTATGCTTACTTTTCCACTGCAAGTCACTGTATAATCATACTGTCAATGTATTTCTTAGTTGTATGCTTTTCCAAATGTGAATATTGTGATATTGTATCAAGCTCTGTAGACTATCCTCATGTACCCCTCCTCCTTCTCCCGAGTTGCACCATGAGATGAGCAACTTGTTGTTCAGCATGCCCTTCTGGTGAAACATTTCAATAAATAAATAAAGTCCCATCACAGGTCGCTGCTCACACAGCACAAGGCCAGACACTTGCTCACACGGTATAACACATTTTGGACCTAGAAATACCCTTAGTCAGCCCAGGTAACTAGGAATACCCTTAGTCACTCCTGGTAACTTCTCTCCCTCTCTGTATTAGCTACAGATTACTTATTAAGTTTGGTAGAGTTTTATCCAGTACTGGGTCATGGACTTGGTTCAGTAAAAATGAAGTACCTGTGTTTATTAAACACAAGTCACAAATTTAGCCTTCTTCTTCTGGAAGCTTTTCAATTTTTTTCTACAAGCTTAAGAATCAGGTTGCACCAGTTTAACTTGTGCCCAGAGCCCTACTAATGAAGAATTCACTCTAGATTAGCAAGTCAATTACTTTAATTGCCAGCCATTGTGAGACTGGGAGTAAACACAGTAGGGTTCTCCATTGTGAGCTGGCTGTTGAAGCTAATTCCATTCCATTATTTTCATATTTAAAATCCCATTCTTTGGGCTATCTAAGCTGAGATCAATACCTATTACTCTTAAACAATGTCTGCATGCATCCAGGGTGATCTTTAAGTGAGACTTACATTTTTAGCCACAGACACTAAAAATAGCATACAGAACAAAACACTATCAATTTACTTTTGCATCTTATTACAATTACATGTTACATCTCCCCCTAATAAATAAATAAATAAGTAGCATGTCCTTGGTTTTTGTCAAGAGATGTGTTTCATGTGATGGTGGCCAGATGCAGCTCTCTAGGGCTTGATCTAATTTTTATGTTTGCTTGCACGCATGTGCAAGAAACATAGTGCCATCATCTGAGTTTTTGTAGGTGTGGCACCCTGTCTTCCAGTTCAATCAGTGTGTTTGCAGGTGCGGCCACAGTTCACCAATGAATGCTGCAGCTGTCTATGACAGCAGTTGAAAATGCAGTGGCGTAAAATTGAAAGGGAGGGACCCGCTTCAGTGAGCAGTGATAAGATAGTGTTGACAGCATATTGTGTGCTCATGCGCTCCCCCTACAAACACACTGTATGGCCGATGGGGGTGCCCAATCCCCCATCGGCTCTGCTACACTCCCCCCCAACAGAGTTCCAGGTGCCATGCTGGGAGCCCATCCCAGCATAGCAATGGTCCATGAGGCCAATGGGGGTGCCCAATCCCCCATCAGCTCCACTGCCCCAAACAGCCTTCCAGTTGCCACACTGGGAGCCCACCCCAAGCATGGCACAAGTCCCACATTGTCTACAAGAAAAAAATAATCTGCAAGAAAAAATGGTCCCTCGCTGACTGTCCTGACCCCCACCCGTGATCACCCTCTGTGCACACTGCCTACCCACACCCCACCTCACCCCATACTTACCTCCAGAGTCTGGTACGACGATCTTTGGTGGACCTGGAACACGTCTGCACTCTTCAAAGCCGACTGCGAACTGAGGAAATGCTGGTAAGCTGTATAATGGAATAAATAGGGTTTTTTCAACTTTGATGCATATTTCAGGCATTTTTGGGAAGTTTTTCACCAAATGTTCAACATGGAGTTTTTTGGACCCCACCTCATGAGTTCTGGCACTGTCATTTTGTTAATCAGCCCCGAAAGGTGATTTTGCGGTCACTGCATGGAACCACCTTTTGGGACCAGTTTATGAAATTACAGTGTCACCGTTCATGAGGTAGGCCCCCAAAAACCCTATGTTGAAAATTTGGTGAAAGAATTCCCAAAAATGACTGTTTTACGAGCATGCGTTGCGCTGTTCCTATGCACACTTGTAAGTTTTTGAATTTTCAATATTTTCACTCCAGATTTTCAACATTGCCATTTTACCACACCTCCATATGAGCAGTACAGCTGTCATTTTTCACATCTCATTCAAAATGTGTTTCCATGCATGTAGCGCACAATGGCGCAGTCGGTGTGCAAAATCAGTGTTCGGGACAGATTAAGAAAATCACAGTGACACTGTTCATGAGCAGAGGTGTTAAAATGACTATGTTAAAAATCTGGCAAAAAAAGTCTATAAAATGACTGTGTTACGAGCGACCATTGCGCATTTTCCACGCACCCTTGTAAGTTCATGCATTTGCAATATTTTCAGTTCAGATTTTCCCCACTGGCATTTTTCCACAGTTCCTTATAAATAGTACAGCTGTCATTTTTCACACCATGGCCAAAATGTGTTTTCGCACTTCCAGTGCAGAAATGCGTGGTCGCTGTGGGAAATCACTGTTCAGGACAGATTAAGAAAATCACAGTGACACTGTTCATGAGCAGAGGTTCCAAAATGCCAGTGTTGACAATCTGCTGTAAAAAATCCCCAAACTAATTGCATTGCAGTGTGCATTGGCTTGTTTCTATTGCCTCAGTGACTTCACCAGTTTTTTAATATTTTTCACTGCAGATTTTCAACATTGCCATTTTTGCACCTCCCATGAACAGTACAGCTGTCATTTTTCACATCCTGTTCAAAATGTGTTTTCGCACCTGTGGTGCCAAACGGCATAGTCGCTGTGCAAAATCAGCTTTCTGTTAACAAATTGATATTGCCACTATTCATAAGGTGGGGGTCACAAAAAACCCATGTTGAAAATTTGGAGTGAAAATGTCAATGAACACCTGAGGCGTTAGGGTTTCCGACCATAACGCCCCACCCTGTAGAGATTGACATACATCAGGGGTGTGGTTTGGGATTCTCGCCTGTAATGCTCATACCATTCCACACCCTGCAGCCAGTGAGAGGCATCGAGGTGTGCCTTGGACTCTTTGCCCCCAAAGTTCACTCCATTCTCCTATACAGCACCCATCTCACTGTATTTCCTGATGGAATGGGGTGAGCATAAGGGCCAAAGACCCCAAGGCACACCGTGACACTTGTCGGTGTCTGCAGGGTAGGGTGTGGTGAAATGGCATGGCCGTTATGCCTGGCAACCCAAAGGCACACCACAATGCCTGTCAGTCTCTGCAGGGTGGTGGTGAGGTTGGCTTCAATTCAGTACTTCACTGCCATTCCTATTATGCAGCTCTCTAACTCCTACACTACCAATGCCAATGCCAGCAAGCAAACATTTGGCATTGACAAATGCTTGTTCTGTATTGTATTATTGCCTGGACAGTCCATCTGAATTGCCATGATGAGAACCACTATAGAGCTTGATCAACAAATTACATGTTTGTAGTACCAGACTCCCGCTTAGCAGTTTTGCATCCTGCCCATTTATTCTATGTATCTGTGATAGGGGGTTGTTGTCAGTAAACAGTGACAAGTCCCTTTCATAGCAATAAGGCTGCTGTTTTTGTAGTGCCCACATTATCCCCAGGTACTTCCTTTCAACTGTGGCATAGGCCTCCTCCCTAGGTAGCAGTTTCCAGCTCAGGACACCATCAGGTGTTCTTCCTCTGTGGGCAGAACCTGGCTCAGAATGGCTCTTAACCTGAGAATGGAAGCATCCACATGTACAATGAAACTTAATAAATAGACAGTACTAGCAAGCACAGGCACTGGACACAATGCCTCTTTCAGTTGGTGGAATGCCTTTTCACAACTATATGTCCAATTATATCTTCAGGGATTTTCATTTTCATGAGGTCAGTTAGGGGTTTTGATATACTATACTACTAAAGTTTTCCTTAAACCTGCAGTAATACTCTCCAGTCCTTAGAAATGCCCTCGCCTTTTTCTTAGTGGTGGGCAGTGTCCATCCCAGTATGGCTTCAGTCTTTGGCGGCTCATGCAAGATATGCCCATTGCCTACCCTGTAGCCTAGGTATGACACATCTGTCATTCCTAACACATCTGTCATACCTATTTGACATTTCTTCAGTGGCTTTCAGTCTGCAATGGACCTTGGTCACATGCTTGACATGTTCCTCCTGCATCAGGCTGTATATGGCAGTGTCATCCATGTATGCCTTTGCAAAATCACCCATCCCACACAGATGGTCTATGAGCTGCTGAACAGTCACTGTTGCTTTCTTTACCCTGAATGGCATTACCAAAAAATCTGAATAGAAAACAGGATTACAAAGACTGATCTTTCCCTTGACTTTAGGGTTGGAGTATCTGCTGGTAGCCCTTTGATAGGTCTATCATAGCTTGGTACTGGGCTCCCCTTGATTTTTTAGGACCTCATCTGTTCTGTGCATAGAGTAAGTGTCCAACTTGGTACAGCTGGTAAGCCTGTGGTAGTCAACTCAGAACCTTGTGATCCCATCCTTTTAAGGAATAAGCACTAGAGGACAATTATAGATGGTACTGGACTCCTGTGTAACTTGGAGGACCAGCATCTCCTTAAGCTTCTTCCCAATAGTATGCGTCATCCGTTCTGTGACTCTGTAGGGTGGCTGCCTTAGTGGTGGCCTGGGTCTCTCCATCCACATGGTGCTCAACCACTGTAGATTACACTGGGTTTTCCTGTGAATATTTATCCAAAGGACTGCAGTGCTCCACTCATCTCTGCTGCTTGGGTAGGCATCCACTGCTTGAAAAGGGTGATGGCATCCACAGATGATTCTCCTTTACCTGAATCTTACTAAAGAGAGCCACTAATGACTGAACATTTTTGGTGGGTTGGGCAGCCCGATGCAAAATGTGGGACCCATAGTAAGTCCCAGGTGCCCATGGTGCATGCCACTCCCAGCATCCCCACTGTTGACAACTACACTGACTCCTCAAGGGCCTACCACCTAATAGTGAATGACAGCAGTTGGTGCTTCACTGCAGAGCACCCAGATAGCTCAAGGAGCTGAGGTTCAAGTATGGACAGGTGCAGTACCTGCATGAAATCCACAGAATGCCCCTTATAATGAGACAGGAGGGAAAGGAACAACAGTGGGTGAAACTGTGCCATCACATAATATGGATACAGTGGGGGACAACTGCAGCACATTCCTATACAAACTCTTCCATGACCAACAATGCATCAGCACAGCCCAGCATGGGGACGGCAACTCCACTGAAACCAGTAAAGTGGAGACAAATGGATATATGCTGGGGTAAATGATCCATTAGGAGATCACCTGTTGGACACAAAGTGGGGGGAAATTTGGAAGGAAGAATTTACAGGTATGTTTTCCCTTTGACATTGTGAGATCTCATAGGAGAAGGACGACAGGAAAGGGAAAAAGGATAGGCCACTGAGGCCAAGAGCCCCATATACATTTGAAAACTGTGCAGCAGCTTTTGATATATACATGTCTGTCTATGGTATGAGGTACCCTGAGAAGCTAGTGTCCCAGCTTAAGTACTGGGACACCATTAAATTTTCCTATCTATCATCTGATGGCTATGCATTGTTAAAGAACAATGAGCAATTTCATTTGAAGATTGTGTGGCAGCCTAACCTCAAATGGGAGAGCACGCACATGGATCTATGGGCTTGTCACATGACTTGGAGGAGGCCTAATGTAGTCACCTACATAGACAGCGGGTGCATGATTGCCAGGCAGGGTTCACAGGACAGTACATAGGATCAGAGGAAGGGAAATATAGGGGCTTACTACGATTATAACAGAGGCCAGTGTTTTCATGTGTTTTTTGTAAGTTCAGCCATGCATGTAAAAAGTGCGAGGGAGACCATTAAGTCTCCAGCTGCAAGGGTTCCGGATCCAAACAGCAGTGGTCAGAAACCAGTGGTGGACAGAAAAACAAAGAGCTGGCAAATCTGACTAACTTAACAGTTCATATAGCAAGCCTAAACCTCTGACTTTCCTGGTGCACTGACCATAAGCCAGCACAGTTCTTTACAGAAGTTTTTAGCAAAGGTTTTGAGATTTCATAGAAGGGGCCTCAGGTGGCCACCATGGCACAGAATCTCAAATTAATAGAGGCTCTTACAGAGATACTTGAGCAAGCAATATGTAAGGAAGTTGACGCCAAGATGGTGGTAGGTCCCTTTGGGCATCCACCACTTCCAAATCTGAGAGTATCTTCACTAGGGGTAGTCCTTAAGAAGAGCCTGGGTGAAGAAGCGACATCAAGTCTGCCTTTCAACTCGTTCCCATGAGACCAAGAGATTATGATCTATTGGGTTTTATGGCACAGGGATGATGATACATCGACAAAGCAATACCCATGAGGTGCTTGGTCAGCTGTGCCATGTTTGAGCTGGTCCACCAAGTCACACAAGGGTAATGGGCATATTACACATTACCTGGATATTTTTTTTATTTGCAGGACCTCAGCATTCAGTTAAGTATTAGGATACTTTATATGGGTTTTGCACTCTCCTGAAACATTTTGGTGTATAATTAGCCCAGGAAAAGATGGAAGGTCCCAGCACAGGGCTCTTTTACCTGGGAATAGATCGAGACTCCACACAAATGGTTTTCTAACTGCCGGACGATAAGGTTATAATCCTAAAATGGTTACTGAGTGAAATGGTAGAAGCAAAAGTTACCCTATTTCAGTTACAGTCTTTGGTGCATCACTTGAATTTTACATGCCAGTTAGTAAGCCCAGGAATACCATTCCTGAGGATGCTGCCAGCAACAACATCCAGCACCACAAGGCCATTTCATCACATTAGGGTGACTAATGGCATTAGAGCATATTCAAAGATGTGAGAATTATTCCTAAGATATTTTAATGGAGTGTCTTTCTGGCAAGACAGGAAAGGGGAACACAGGGAGATGAAATTGGTTGCAGATGCTTCAGGGGGTCTGGGTCTTGAAGCATTCTTCCAGGATTCTTGGTTCACACCCTCTCCTCAGTATATGATATTTTTAGCCAGGTCATGAGGTTGGGAACTCCTTTGAGTAATACAGCTCTCAAAAGGGAACTACTGAAAAACATAAAGAAAAAACACAAATTCAACCTCAAGTACTACACAAAATGGACAAGTTAATGTAGAAGTTTCACACTCCCAGGAAAATAACTGACAAAATACAGCAGTCACAGCATTAAGACGCCCTTTGATGCAGAAAATATGTACTCAGATTACACAAGAGCAAAAACAAAGTCAAGCTCTAACAATAAGAACTATTTATTTAAATGGCCAAGACCAAAAACATCTTCAGGATTTTAAAAGAAAATACAGAATCTCAAATTAACAACAAAATGAGCCAAATCGCTCCAAACACAACAGTGCAAAATATAATAGTAAAGAGGAGGTTGCTTCTGATATACTGGACTCAGATGCAGAATCCCAAAATGCAGAGGAACCTTATGAGCAGACAACTCCATTAGCTAAAATTATATTAACACAATTACAGACATTGTACCCTTAAAGGGGATAGGAAATTATTTTTACATAGTTAACTGCCCTCCCATTAACCTTTCCCTGCCTGTTATGTATTCTGATATGCTTTGGCCAGTTTCTGATGAATAAATAGTCTAGCTTTGGGTGCCCTGAGAGCCACATAGAACTCCACTCTCCTCAGCAGTTACTGTTCTGCCTTTTCATATTTCAATAATATTCCATGACATCACTCAGACCATTCCATGCTATTCCTCTGAATGGCCTGGGACAGTGTTATTGATGTCACAGAATGCTTAAGCAGTATAGAAAGAGACAGCAGCTGCAGGGATTCAGAGTAGTTACAAAGGCAAAAACATGAAGGTAGCATTTTACATAGAAATAGATGTTCGAGGTCAAGGGTTCATGCTATGATGCTGGGGTGGAGGAGACTCAGAGGAAATGTGAGGAAATATTTATTCAAGGAAAGGGTGGTGGATGCCTGGAACAGCCTCCCAGTGGAAGTGGTGGGTGCTAAAATGGTAGGATTCAAGCATGCATGGGATAGACACAACAGGACCTTAGAAATAAGGCAAGGGGGAGACCAAAAATTGAGTAGGGTCTGCAGTGGCACAGTGGGTAGGGAAAATAGGGCAGACTAGGTGGGCCAAGAGGTTTTTCTCTGCTGACAACTTCTATGCTTATTAGAATATTAATTTAACAAAAAAAGTACTTATTTGTTAACAGGAAGATATCTACAGGTATTAAACACTGCCTCCTATCACCTTTAAAGCAGCAATGCAATGAAATTAGGCAAAAAAATTGACCCCACCTCTTTTGCAATATAAACGATTCCAGGCAACTTTCAGTTTTATTTGATAGTACACTTTTCTATTTCCAACAAAAGTTGAGTATTTTATAAACATTTTAATTAAAATTTTTTTCAAGAAAAAAAGATAGCCAACAGATTCTGCATAGAATAACATTTTAGACCTGGCAAGATTTAGTATTGAAAAAAAAAAGAATGAATGAATGAATGAAGCTTTATTTATAAACGTGCCTTTCTAAAACCAAGGCACTGTATACAAACAAAAACAAAAAAAATACCAATTTAAAAATATACATAAATTAAAAATTAAAATCCATAAAGCTAAAATACTATAAATATCAAACTTCAATAAAATTGGAGTATAACAGACTAAATATTCGATTCAAACTAATCAGGATATGCTAGATTGAATAAATGTGTTTTTAATGCATTCTTAAAACTCTGGACAGTCAGGCAATCTCTCACCTGACAAGGCAGAGAATTCCACAAGGTCAGGGCTGCAAAAGCAAAAGATCGAGCCCCCAATATCTTTAAACAGACCCTGGGAATCTCTAGCAATCCCTCAGCGGGGGATCAGAGAGGACAGAGGGGGTGGTAAGGGCGAAGGAGATCTAGCAGGTAATGGGGTTTCTGGTCATGTAGGGCTTTATTGGTCAGTAACCTGACCTTGAAGGTGATCCGCCACTGTATCGGCAACCAGTGCAGTCCACGGAGCACAGGTGGTATGTGACTGGTCCTAGAGGTACAAGTCAATAACTTGGCTACCACATTCTGCACTAGCTGCAAGTGGCGGATATCAACCCCTGGTAGCCCTAGGTAGAGGGCATTGCAGTAGTCAAGGCGGGAGGTTATGAAGGCATGGACCAATGCTGGAAGATCATCAAGAGGAATCAGATGCTTCACCTGGGTGATATTCCTCAGATGGCAACAAGAGGATCTGATGATGGCTGACACCTGAGATTTAGGGGTCAAGCCATCATCAAAAATAATGCCCGGGTTCTGCACCCAATCTGAGGTAGTCAGCCAAACACCTCCGAGCCAAAGCCTAGAAGGTTGTCCTGCAGACAAACTCACCTCCTGATGATCTGGGTCCACAACCAACACCTCAGTTTTAGCTTGCTTGAACTGCAGCCAGCTGGCACTCGTCCAGTCCTGGATCTCAGATAGACAGTTGTTAAATATCGAGAGGATCACATCCTGTCCAAGCACAAAGGGCATGTGCAGCTGAGTATCATCTGCATAGCAGTAAAAACTCAGACCGTACCATCTAGTGATCTCTCCCAATGGCAGCATATACACTGCAAACAACATGAGTGACAGAATGGAGCCTTGCGGTACCCCGCAGGATAGGAAGAAAGGGGCTGAGGAATGAATAACAGATACCACTCGAATTCCAGACACCACTCTCTGAGTCTTACCCTCGAGGAAAGATTGAAACCATCTGAAGACTGTTCCAGATAATCCACAGATGAACCACAGACTCATGGTGCATAGCATAGGAGGCACCTAGACAAGAACATTTGACAGGTAAGCTAATATTTTTAACTGTAGCTGAAACAAGCTTTTTTGGAAAAAAACATTTTTCATTGCACTACTGCTTTAAAAGCAATAAAGGAAAAAATGGAAAAACTACACATGGATATGAAGAATGTCTATAAGACAGTGACTTATATAAATCAGAGAACTCTACAGTTAGAAAATGGAGGGGGGGGGGGCATTTTCAAACTGCTCCAGAAAAGGGAGCAAGTGGATGCTTCACGCATTCTGAGATGCTTCAGCCCAAAATATTGATATATTCAGAAGATGCGGGGTTAAGATGCTGCGGAGCAGCTCATGCTGAATATACCAGAGATGCTCCGTGGACCAGCTTGAAATGCTGCGGAGCATCTCGGCAGAACTGAACATAGCAAAAGGAGCAACCCAGTCAGTGTCAGTGGAGCAACATGGAAGGAGTGCAGGTGGGAAATGAGGGCTGATCAGATGCTCCCTGCAGAATGAGTTGGGCTGGGAGCAAATCTACAATATTCTGCCAGAGTATGCAAATTGCCTCATTGCCCAATTCAGAAGCAACTCAACTGTTTAGCATCTCACTATAGGTTGCTCCACACCTCATTTGCATGTGCTGAGCTATACTTGGGCTGCCCTATGCCACCCCACACCACAGGTGACCATCAGGTACTGCAGTCCTAGAGGTACATTTGTTTACATTCCTCAAGTTACAGCCTGTGTTGCATTGCATCCAGTGGGACCTGATCCACATCCAGATATGCTGGAACTGTGCACATGCATGACACTCTACTGTCCTGTGCCTCCCCATCCCTGCTAGTGGCCCTACCTGCCATTGTCCTGTCCAACCATGGTTCTCTTCCATGCCCCTGACATTATTTTTCCTGGGGGTGTGTGTTGCCTGCTGCCCTGCCACCTGTGCCTGCTATGCCGAGCCCCTGCTCTGCCCACTCTGTGCTCTGGCACACCAATGTCACTGTACTTATAAGCCCTATTCTGGCAGGCCACCCAGTTCCATGTGAGTGTTGGTCCTTGCACTTTCCCTGTTACTGCCCCAGCACTGCATCCTGCCGTGTGTTGTGCCACAGAGTGCATTGTGTGGGCATGGTGTCCTGCACAACCCACCCACTAGATGGCCACTAGGGATGTCCCCACTCTCCTCACACCCCTCATTATCTGTACTATCAGGAATGTTGCCTCACCCATTTTCCCAGTGCTGCCTTTCTAGTACGTCAATATAATAACACAACCAGCACTCCTGACAACAACTGCAGTAGTATGTTTTTTTTTTACTGTTCATATCAGAATGTGCTCACAAAATGCACTGCCCAATAACAAACACTGATCCGTGTACTTTCTTTAGTTATAACAAGTGCATCCAGCTATCACATGGGTGCTCACAAAGCCTGCTATCCCAGTAGCTGCCTGTTGGGGGATTGCACTTAGGCCTGTTTCTTTTAGTCCTATCTCTGTTCTGAGCAACTTTGGAGATGCTTCGAAGATGCTCTGATCATTTGGTCTGAATATAAAGATGAGCGGAACATTCATGGGCACACCCCCTCCAGATGCTCCGAATACATTATAGTCTATCTTCGCCCATCTGTAGATGCCTGGAGCATCTCTGCTGTTTGAATATCACACTTCAGAGCATCTCTTTTGAAAATGTCCCCCCTGGTTTCCACTCTAGAAGATGATTAATTGATTGGTAAATGAGTGACAAACATATGGGAAAAAGACAGTAAAAATATCTTCATCAAACTAACTGACATCAAAGCATAGGCCAGACACAAAAACATTAGAGTAACTGGCATGTTGGAAGCATGGGACAGAGACAATACATTGAAAAATACATTGTGTTCCATATTTTTAGTTACTAGTAGAAAAGGTTCTGCCTGAGGCATTTGCACTGGACAGAGCGCATCACTCCTTGAAGGCAAAACTGGATGAAAAGAAGCCTCCTTGGGCTATTAATAGCCAAATTTGTCAAATCCAGAGGCAGAGATATAACCATGAATGCTATTTATAAAAAGAAAAAGTCTTCTTCTAAAAAGACACAGATTGCCGGCTGTCATGACCTACAGACACAATAGTAGAGGAATGGAAAAAAATACCAGCACATAAGATAATTATTGTGTAAAGCTGGCATCAAAAACAGCACACTTCATACAGCAAGACTTTGAGTTAAAATAAACAAACAGACTTTGTTGTTTAACAGACCAGTGGTAGCTCACAAAAACCAAAAATATGGATCCCACAAATATTTTTTTTTCTTGAATGTACAGTCCATAACTTACAAAATGTCATAACCTTTTTTTATTCAGGTCTTACAACATAAAAGATGTTCAAATGATTACCAAGGACAATAGACTTTAAAATAACTTTTTAAAAGGAGATAACACAAGTCTGAATGCCTAATGCATTTATCATACCACTAAAAGGAGTTCTATAGGGATACAAGAGGTTTCATGTTTAAATATCTCCACTGATACCTTTTTTATAAATTCAAGCATTGTGCCATATGCTATGTTTATGTTACTTGGCCATATATTAAGTTAAATGTTTGCTCAGAATAAGGAATGTCATGGAGAAAGCAAAAGCATGCTTCCAGAGAGGGTATAACAGATAACTGCTACAACAGGCTAGAATTACGGTTAAGGGCCCAATTCCAAGACAGCGATGAGAGCAAGGTGCAAAGTACACCTGTGCGTAGTTGCACCAAAATCCCTATGACATGCAAGCTGTGCCGTATTGTAAGAGAGTCACCAGATATGACGAAAAATGCAGAAATATGCATGTTGCAAGTTATGCCCGCAAGACATGGTGTAACTCATAACAGCGACGTAGCAGTATGCATGTCGCAACTCACAGTACTGTCAGCAGTACATACCTCTCAACTGTCCCACAGTACATGGCACTGTTCCCTACTGTACATCCCATCACTTCTCTGTTCCACAGTGCGATGCCCTGTCCAACAGTCTGTGTTTAGCTATTGTGTTACATGCTATGGTACGTGTTACACCAGGTATGTATTTCACTTACTATTGGCCTGTTTGGCCATGCTACTACCTATTTCACTGCGTCCTAGGCTTCCTAGGGCACATTTTCTTGAGTGTTCCACTGTATGCCCATTAGTTCCACATTCAGGGCCTACTGGTTGGGGGTATGCTGCAGTCTGGCTTTGGGGGGGTTCTATGGCCTGTTCTCTGCTTAGGACAGCTTTTTCTTATTCTAACTTATGTTACCATCCTCTGGCATGGTTCATTATGCCACCTGTTCTGGAATAGCAGTTCTGTGGTGCTGGCGTGTTACGCATGTCGTAAGCCACTTTACACAGTGGCGTAGGCATTCTTTAGCATAACTGTGGTGTAACTTGCGTTGGTCATAGCAGTTGTGGGTTGTGGCGTAAGTGTTCTTTTGGAATCTCTCATGTCGCAAATTGCTGGCATAGCTTGTGATTTGCACTATCAGGACTGGCATACTGCATTTACGCCTGGCGTAACTGTCTCGGAATCGGGCCCCTATGTCCTTAGATAGGGAGGAGTTGCTAATAGATAAATATAAAACATAAAAGGAGTGCTGGTAAGGAATCAGTGACATTTGTAATGGAATACAATAACTTAGCAGGGAAAATTGGGAATGTCATCCACACAAATTGGCTAATTCTGCTGAGGGAGGATACTGTTGCAAGAGCTGTAGGGGAGAAAGTATGAATCTCTTTTAGTAGGGTTCCCCGTCTAAAAGATTCACTTGTCCATAGCAGTTTTTGAACAGTATGAATGATTCAAACCCTAGAAATTGGCTACCTAAGAAACGTAATGTTTTTTTCAAATGTCACAATTGCAGCGCATGGAGTCATGCAGTGCCAGGAAAAAGCTTCATTTATCCCCAAAAATCCAGCAACTAAGGTGCACATTAGAGAATTCATTAACTGTAGCACCAGTGTTGTAGTCTATTTACTCTACTGCCTCCGCAATCTGATTTATGTAGGCAAGACCATAAGGAATCTGAAGGTAAGAATTCAGGAACATTTTTGCTCCATTGTCAATGCGAAAGTTGACACCCCAGTAGGATACCACTTTGCAGATGCACACAGTTCAGACCCTAAGGACTTGAGATTCATAGGTCATGGAATGGTACCCTACCCCAAAAGAGGGGGTGACAGGCCGAACTTGCTTCTCAAAACAGAGAACACTTGGATCTACAAACTGAAGAGCAGCAAACCAAATGGTATTTAAAACCCGTCCTGTAGCCAATGTTCATATAGTATATGTAGTCTGAATAGTGTTGACCTTTCAATTGTAAATAATGCTTCTAATCTAGGTATCTTTTTTCTCTATTTCCATTTCAGATCTCTAGCTCGTATTTTCATCAAGGCTCATTATCATGTGGCTTTCCCAAGAAAAAAATCCAGATTTGGAGATTTGCAGTGACAGAGGGGGGATCGCCTAGCCGAGACATTTTTCTATCTTTCATGCGGTCAGTTTTCTAAGCGACTACCACACAGGCAGCCTGCTATGACAAATGTAATAAACTGTAAACATGTTAATCATGACAGTAGCACTTTGCTGTTAAATATAATTGTTTGAACCTTTTTTTACATTTGTAAGAATGTTTTGTAGCTAGTGGGTTTACTAATGATCACTGACCTAAATGACATCACTGTACTCAGAGGGCTTGGTTTTCAAAGCATCAGGAAGGATGCAAGGTGCTTGCATCAAAGAAAAATGATGCAAGGGGTTCACTGCACTGCACTTTGCATTATTTCTGAGTTTACAAGGCAGCCTGCACCAGTGGGGGTACTATCTGTGCCAGCCCAGTTTCCACCGTACTTGTGACAGACACGCCAGTGCACCACGGCAGAAGGAGGCTTATGCCAGGACAAAGATGCAGCATCCCCCATAATGGGATTTTGTTGTCCCCACAAAATGGCACACAGACCATCACAGTTAGACCAGGCTGGAGCTGGTCCAACAGACTGTGCACCACCATTGTCTGTGGCTGAGGGACTGCATGATGGACCTGGATGCTGCTGTACAGTATGATACAGTACTGTCATGTGTCACGCATGGTGTAAGAGACTCCAGTACAGTAGGAGCATATATAGTGCCTGAAAGGAATGAGCCAGTGCAGTGACACTGACTGTTAACAAGGTACATAAGATAGCTTGGGACCCTTGGTGCACCATCACCCCACGACACCTGCCATCCTGCTCTCCCCAACTGTACCTGTGCTGTGGCAGCAGCAGTAGTCCTGGGTACTGTACGCAGTATGTGCTGCCAGTGTATAGTACCACAGTGGAAAGGGATAGCCACTATGGAAAATGACAGTATGCTGTAAAGAAACAAAACTCTGATTAATACAGATCTGTGACCATAACTGCACTAACAGAAGTGCCAAATTCCTGGGGCCCTCACCATGGATTTCTCTGTGCATCCTGAGAGTAATTATGTTGTTGCCTTCAGAAAATCCCCCATACTGGAGTGTACTGAGATGTAAACATTGAGGAGACACTCCGAGTTCTCCCTAACTATACTGCACTCTGGTAGAACATAATCTCAGCTATTGAGACTGGTGTGCATTGCTCTGAACACCACACAGTTGTGTGCCATGATTAACTGTGCCACGGCAACACTGCTCACCTGTCCTGTGTTCCAAGGTCCCTGCAATGTTGCCTCCTGTAAGTACCAGATTGGTTATGCACTAATTATAACTTGACATCAGTATAATGCAGCAGAGGTCCACAGTGAGGTATTCCAAAGTAGGACAACGACACACTGCAGTGCTGTAGCACAGCTCGCCTCAGGACTGCTTGTGTCACCTTTGGGTTGTGTTATTTAGACAGCAACCAAGGAAAAAGGTGCACCCACTTTGAACCATATATGCACACTAGCGTGTGTGTTATAAAAAGATGAATAAAACACACTTCAGTGTCTACCAAGGAATAAATAATACTCACTAATTTATTGTTGTACTTCCCTTTACAGTGGCAAAACAGCTTGCAAGTGCATAAGTCAAAAAAACAGCAAGACACCCAATACAGACTAAAACCAGGGGAGGAGCACTCCCATACACACCAGTATGAACTGGTGAAAAAAATGCCCTTATAAAAAGGGCAGAAGAAATCCTGAATCTTGATTGGCTGAAAGCTGGATTCAGCCATGTCCTTATCAGGACATAATCTGCCAACTGGCCCTACGTGTGCCAACCCGACCCCACAACACAGGCATATCACTGTCCTACTCTCTGACAAAGCTGTGCCAGGGAGCCACCAGCAGCCTGGATGTGTTGGACAATACACCCATTCCTACCCCACTCCCGCTGATATACACACCCTATCCCTTCCAAATAATGAGAGATATTTTCTCTTGTAAACTGTTACCTCTGTTTTAAAGCTGCCAGTAATGAACAGAGTAAAGCATGAGTGAGGTTTAAAATCCCACTACAGATGCTTCTGCCGTGATAAACTATCCTCCCTTCTCAATGCACTGAATAAGACAGCCCCCACCCCCTGACTTCACACTCTTTTAAACAGGAACTGCAACAACCCAGAACATTTTATATAAAATTGAACCACATTAGTAACTGACGCCATCATCAAAAAACTCAATGAAGTTTTTGTTTTCTGTGTGAAATGTGAATCAGGAAATGGCAGTCTACAGTGGCTGCTGAAGGACACGCTCTCTCTCAGTCAGCCAGCCAGCCGTTTACCGTAAATCAAAATAAAAATGATTTGATAAGACAAAGGTAAAAAAAATAAAATAAAAAGACACACCAAAAAATTATTTCTGTATGGGGGGGAGGAGCAAGAAACATCAGCATAAATACCCGATATGGGTCACACTCACTCCCGCTGGCCGTAAGTCCCACTGGCTGCAAGTCAAACTGTGAAGGCAAAAAAAGGAAAAAAAATCATGATTTTCAGAGAATGTGTGGGTGGATAATGTAGACACAGTCAGTTGTGGATAACGGAGACACAGACAGACACCAGCCTTCTCTAGTGACTTTAATTAAACAGCTCCATTCCAGCACATGGACTATTTTTTCTTTTTTTTCTACTCATATAATCATATGCTTTACTTTTTCATGCACCCTGTTTAGTGCATTTTTTAAATATTAACTTCTTTACCAAGGGGGCATTTTATAAGCACAATAAGACACTCTGAGGTGTGGGTTATGGACTGATATGGGCACTTCCCAGATGCTAAAGGCACTTGGCGCAAGAGCCTCATGCCTCATAATGCACCTGGGGCGTGCTCTTATCAGGACATAACCCACACCTCATCATGTCTTATTGCTGGCTTATAATTCACTCAGACTAGGCGGAGCTTCTTCAAAGGATGCCCGCCAGTTACCAGGCACCAGTATAAATAACCACCCCAATTTAAGTGCTCATTCAGTATTAATGCAAAAGATAATTAAAAAACATACAGTGGCCCACTACATATCACTATACCAATTACATAGCTCAATAATTCCTTTCACAACATTCCACACCATTCTATTAATCATACCAACATCATGTATAATTCAATCTATTTTAAAGACGGAACTATCTGTTGATACATATAAAAGATTCCCCTAACTTATTTAATCTTTTAAAGTATATTAATGCATCTAATGCTAATTAAAATCCCAATATGATAGTCTTTACCTCCTAATAATTAGCTCAAATGTTATAATAAAACAAAGCCATTTTACTACACATTGAACAATTCACAAATTAATATCCATATGTTTCAAATCTTCCTTCATTTAATTTTAAGATGCATTCTCCCATTAAAATGTCACACACACCTCATTTGATAACGTTGTGTTGTTCTTTTTTACTTCCCTGTCATTGCATGTGCTGTCATCACGTGGAATGCTGTGTATCACACTTACTCAATGGTGGAGTATATTTTATTTTATTTATTTATTTAAAAGTTTGGTAACCGGGAAAGGCACACTGAGCCGAGGCTCATTCCCAGGTGCGACCCGGGGATATAAGTCACGTACAGGGGTAAGAAAAAATTTGTGTGCAAAATTTTAGCACAGACAAGTAATAAAAAGATATTTATGTATATATATACAATAGCAGCAGACTAATACAATAATGTGCAGTGCGGTGCATGAAGGGAGTAAAAAAAGGACTTAGTTGAAACATAGGGAAAAAGACAATATAGGTTACATTGACATGAGACATTTTCATTGCAACAGGAAGTCAGACCAAGGGGTCTGGGATGCCCCGAGTAGAAAAAATGGAGTACTACAGAAAGAAGATATATTGCAGAACTGTAAAACAAATAGAACAACTGCTCTAAGTTTTTACACCTTAACATTCAAAACGTTAAATATGTTCTAAATGCTTCAAAAAAAACAATAAAAAGCCAGCAGACAATATTAATATACTATGGTCAAAACACAAAGTTATTTATTGCACTGCCAGGTAGACTGCAAATCTAAAGGTTTCACAAACTTCACCTCAAACACAAAAAAACTTACATCTTTGGCAATATTGCATCTTTAGCAATATGCAAAGATGGAAAAATGATCAAATGGTACTAAGAACAAAGATAAATAGAATAGGAAAAGAGAGGGGGAGAACAGGTTATTCGGGGGGAGGGAGACAGAAAGAAGATGGTGGGGCGGAAATTGGAAAGGAAAATGAAATGAGTGTGCCAAAATTTCCCCATAGTTTTTTCATATACATGTCCATTCATAACAAATATATTGTTTGTACTGAATAGGCACTACTCAGAGATCCCAAAACATGGACTCTTTCACTTTTCTGATCTAGAACAATACTAAATGTATGTGCATTTGCAACTGACATATTACTCATATTAAAATGAATCATCTTCATAATTGTAAGCACTGTCTCCATTTCCTTTTTAGCCCATATTAAATTCAAGACACATATATTCATAATACGTGTGTTACTTCCATGGAATCATTAACACCGGGCAGAAAACAAGTCCATGTCCTAAAAATCCATTTTGTTTCTTTCATGCTCACCATCTTTTCCCAGTCCCCCCATTTACATTTTTGTTAACCTTCTGTATGTCAAAAAACTCAATGTTATGTTGTTTTTTTTTATCCTTTCCTATAGCATAATTTTCATTGCTATATTTCCACACTCTAACATGCTCTCCAATCTAGGTTCTGAAACTTCTTAGTGTCCTTTCTATGTAAAATGTTGTACATTGGCATTGTAAGATATAAATTACCACTTCAGAATTACAGTTAATGAAGGTATTACCTTATATGTCTTTTGCCCCTTAGATGTTGTATTACTGCTCCTTGTATTAAATAACTGCAGTACATTCATTGCCCACATCTTTTGTTTGTATCTGGGACCTTCCAAGAAACATTATGTTCAATTTCTGGTCTAAACTTAGCTAATACAACCATGTCACCCAGAATTTTGCCCACCTGTACACAAAATTTGGATTTTGCACCACTACTTTCCTCAGTCGTGAAGCACTGTGTAAGATGGATCATCTATTATAGACGGAATCCCTTAATTTATGAATACCTTCTGTAAAGGGAATTATCAACCTGGAGCAATCCATCTGATTTTGATTCTTTTCCCTAAATTTTACCTGTAATAATGACACCCTACCTAGTACCTGAACTTCATCAACTACTGCATTTATAATCTCCTGTCTCTACCCTCTTTCTGCAAATCTTTGTGTCTGTTGTTGCTCCCTCATTTTATGTATCTCAGAGCAACATTAGGAAGTTTTCCTTCACTAAAAGGGTTGTGGAGCCTTGGAACAGGCTGCCATAGGAGGTCGTGGACACCAAGACAGTTAAGGAGTTCAAAATATCTTGGGACAGACATACTGGGATATTGAAATAAAGGAACATACTTGGTGGGGTGGGTCAGATAATGGGCAGGTTAGATGGATCATGTGGTCCCCATCTGCTGTCATGTTCTTCTGTTCTTATGGATCACTGAAATTTCATTTAACCTTAATAAGTTGTCCTTTCGGTATGGCTTTTTTTATATGCTGCGGGCGGCAACTGCCAGTCACTAACAATGTATTCCTATTTGTCTTTTACAAATAAATCTGAAAGAAAGTTTCCCTCTTCACCCTTATGCAATGTGACATCTAGAAAGTTAATTCTGTCTTTTCCCATACTCAAATGAAACTTCAGTGCAGAGTTACTGTTGTTTAGATATTTAACAAACTCCTCTGATGTTCTGACATCCCCTCTCCATATAATTAAAATGTCATCTATAAAGCACCTCCAGAAATCCAGATAAGAAATACATTTGAGGAGGTGCTCCTGATGAATTCCAGCTCCCACTTTGCAAGAAACAAGTTTGCAAACCTAGGTGCAAATGTTGCGCCCATAGCAGTGCCCCTTGTCTGGAGGTAATATTTACCCCCAGACAGGAACATATTGAATTTGAGAACCATTTCTGCGAAGTCCACTAACAGATCTGTGAGGGACTTATCTGGTTCAACTCTCTGATCAAGAAAAAACCTCATTGCTTCCAGTCCCTCCCTATGTGGGATTGAGGTGTACAAAAACTGTACATCCAAAGTTGCAAAACGCCATTCTGGGTCCATTTCTATATCATATACAGCTGTTAATATATCTGCAGTGTCCCTGATGTATGAGGGAGTGGACTATACCAGAGGTTTTAAAAACACATAGATGGAATTTAGACAGGGGTTCTGTTAGCCACCCAATCCCAGATATAATGGGACGTCAGGTAGGCTTTTCCAAATTCTTCTGTATTTTGGATAATATATGTATTGTTGGCACTACCTGTGTTTTTACTGTTAAAAGAACCCATTCCTCCTTAATAATCTACCCCATACTGTTGGCCCAAGATAAATATTCGTCGATGTGTTGTTTGAACACTTTTGTTAGATTTCCAGTTAATATATGATAAAATGCACTATCACTCAGTTGTTTTAAAATTTCATTCTCATAATTAGAGCTGTTTTGAACCACAATGCCCCCCCTTATCAGCAGGTTTTATTACAATGAATCTATCATTGTTCAGTTCTTTTAGCATTTTTCAGAAACTGTTAGATTATGTAATACTTTCTTTTCACCTTCTTGGTTCAAATCCAGATTCATCAGATCTAGTTCACACATCTTCAAAAATGTGGATACCGCTGGTCCATGCTGAGAGCAGAAAGTTGACTTAGGTCTAAAGGTTTGTGGCTGTTCATAAGTTCCTAATTTCCCACCCCCCCATAGCTAGCAGTGAAACCAGTGAACAGGAGGAGGGGATATCTCTACAAAGCAGTGTGCAAAAGACGGAGGTAGGCAGCCAAAGGGTGGATTGGCAGAAAGGGGGCTAAATTCAACAGAAGGGCAGATAGCAGGGAGAACTAGGGATATAGGACAATCAGGGATGGGGCTGGAGTAGAACAGCTAAACAGTCCAGGGAGTTCACATCATGGAAAGCCATGTGTGCCAATGACAGGAGCCTTAGTAACAAGATGGATGATCTGGAGGCTGCCATGGTGCAGTCGGACTTGGACATTGTGGACATCGCAGAGACCTGGTGTCATGATAACCATGACTGAAAGATTGCCATACCTGGCTACAACATATTCAGAAGAGACAGGGCAGGTAGGAAGGGAGGAGGAGTGGCACTTTATGTGAAAGATGGCATAAAGGCCACAGAGATCCAGGAGAAACAAAATGGGGGAGATATACTGTGGGTTAAGCTGGAAAGGAAAATGGGGTCAGCCATCCACACAGGGGTGGTCTACAGACCACCAGCCCAGGAGGAAGAGACAGATAGGGAGTTAATGCTAGCCATCCAAAGAATGGCAGATGGGGGTGCTGGATGGAGACTTCAATATTCCAGACATGGACTGGAGCCTCCCAGCAGCAGCATCAACCAGGAGCAGATTTATCCTGGACTCCTTTCAAGGTGCCTTCTTTAAGCAACTGGCCATGGAATCAACTTGGCAGAAGGCAACACTGGACCTCATGCTCACAAAGAGGGACAGTGTGATGGGGTGAAAGTGGGGGAGCACCTGGGGAACAGTGACCACCGGACACCGTGGTTTGAAATCACAGAAGGAGCAGAAACAAACCACACAAAAACACGTATCCTGTATTTTAGGAGGGTGGACTTTGGGAAAATTAGGACATGCTCAAAAGAGGCACTAATGGAATGGAGAGGGAATCAGGGATGGAGGAACAGTGGGCAATATTTAAAACAGGGATTACAAGAACAACAGAATTATGCATTAAGCAGGTTAGCAAGGGGAAAAGGAAGAGGAGGCCATTATGGTTTTCCAATGAGGTAGTGGAAAAAGTGAAAGCCAAAAAGATTGCATTCAGGCAATACAAAAAGACACAGTGGAGAAGGAGATAGGGAGAAGTACCTGGAGAAGCAAAGGAAGGCAGGGAGGTCAGTAAGGGAAGTCAAGGCTCAGGCAGAAAAGTGCATCGCAAAATCATTGGGTAGGGGGGACAAAACCTTTTACAGGTACATAAGTGAAAAAAGAAGGGCAAAGGGAGGGATACTGAGACTGAAGGGGGAGGAAGGGGGCCGCGTGGAGGATGACAACAGTAAAGTTGACATACTGAACAGATATTTCTGCTCAGTTTTGCTGAGAAAGAGGAGAGTAATGGGCCTGAAGGGAGTACAAGGGGCAGGAATGGCTCAGAAATGGACACAAGTCCCCTTACATGGGAAAGGGTCCTGAAGGAAGTAGAAGGAATAAGAGTTGATAAAGCAATGGGGCCAGATGGGGTGCACTCCAGGGTCCTAAAGGAACTAAAAGAGGTAGTGGCTGAACCTCTGGCAATCCTGTTTAGCAGATCACTGAAAACAAGGGAGGTACCAAAAGACTGGAGGACAGCAAATGTAGTCCCCTTATACAAAAGTGGGAACAAAGAGGAAAATGGGAACTACAGACCAGTCAGCCTGACCTCGGTAGTGGGGATAATCATGGAAGCACTACTGAATGAGAGACTGTTGGAACATCTGGTTGCCAGCGGACTACAGGGCCCAAGGCAGCATGGTTTCACTGGGAGGAAGTCATGCCAGACCAACTTCATTGAAGTTTTTGACTGAGTGACAAGGGAGGTAGATCAAGGAAGGCAGTGGACGTGGTCTATCTGGACTTTAGCAAGGCCTTTGACACTGTGCCACATAGAAAGCTATTAAACAAACTGGGGAATATGGGAGTGTGCAGGACAGTAGTGTGGTGGGTGGGGAATTGGCTGGGTGGCAGGAAACAGAGGGTGGTGGTAAATAGCTGTCACTCCACAGAGGGAAGAATGACCAGTGGGTACCACAGGGATCAGTGCTGGGACTGGTCCTATTCAACGTCTTCATCAGTGAAATTGTACAGGACCTAGAAGGCAGAATTTTCCTGTTCGCTGACAACACTAAGCTCTGTAACAGAGTGGACATGCCAGAGGGTGTAGATAGAATAAGGGGGGACCTGCAGAAGCTTGATGAATGGTCAAGGTGAAATTCAATGCAAATATGTGCAAGATAATGCATATGGAGCACAAAAAACTGGAACAACATATCGGGGGGGGGGGGGCCTGAGGATACAGCATGCACCAAGCAGGAAAGGGACCTTGGGGTTATCATCTCTGATGACCTCAAGGTAGGGAAACAGTGCAACAAGACAGCAGGTAAAGCAAATAGGATGCTGGGATGCATAGACAGGGGCATCACCAGCAGGAAAAGGGAGATCATATTTCCACCATACAAGACACTAGTGAGGTCCCACCTGGAGTACAGTGTACAGTTCTGGAGACCTTACCTATGTAAGAACATAGACAGGGTAGAGAAGGTTCAGAGAAGGGCAACAAAGATGGTACACAGATTGCATCACAAGTCCTATGAGGACAGGCTGAAGGACTTGAATATATACTCCCTGGAGGAGAGGAGGAAGATAGGGGATATTATAGAGACATATAAGTACCTTACAAGGAGGAACAGGGTGCAGGTATATGCTATTTTCCAGCAAAAAAGATGTTCCAGGACTAGAAGGCTTGGGATGAAGTTTGAGGAAGGACGATTCAGAGGAAACGTGAGGAAGAATTTCTTCACAGAAAGGGTGGTGGACACGTACAACACCCTGCCAGAAGAAGCGGTGGAGGCTGAAACAATCATGGGATTTAAGAATGCATGGGATAGACATAAGGGAAATCCAGATGTCAGGGGTAAGGGGCAACAAACTTCTAGAAAAACAAAGGGAACTTACAAGCTCAAATGGGCAGGCTAGATGAGCCATAGGCCCTTATCTGCTGACAGTGTCTATGTGTCTATGTATCTATGATGTCAGCTCTCTTGCTGGTTCAGAAACATCCTTCTGGAAAATGGTCTTAAACATTAGTTTTCTTGCAAACCGATTTAAATGAATTAAAGATTGGCTGATATCTATTGGTTTACTTGGTAAAAAAGTTAAGCCTTTGTTTAATTATGAAATTTCATTTTCTGTTAGGACCCTTGATGAAATATTTGTAACATTATTGTCCTCAGTTATTTCATTTTTATTTCTCTAAGCATTCCTTAATTACCTCTTCCTCTGCACCCCCTCCTCATCCTCGATTTTGTTTTTATGGAAACCTGAAATGAGTTTTGCAGTTGCTCTTCTGTAGTTCTTGATTCATCTTACTCTATTGGGTATCTTGTGGGGGATTATTCATGTCTCGCCCCACTGGGTGCCTGGGTAAAAAATGTGATCCAGTGCTCGAGGTATCAGAGTCAGGCCCTGAGGTGTACTCAAGTGCAGTAATTTCACTATTAGGTCCTGTTTTCTTAAGAATAGATTTAGGGTTATTAACGGTCTTCTTGTCACTCCAATCAAACACAGTCCCATTCCTATAATCGTTAGTGTCTCTTTTTAGCTTTTTTTCTTTTACGGCTCTAAGTTTGGCTCATATTTTCCCAATTTCTCATCAAGTTCTTTTCTGTATTCACTAAGCTGGCTACCTGTTGTTTTATTAGCCAGGTCTTGTTCTAATTGTCCAGTATCATCCGATACTTGCTGTCTAATTGGGGCTACCTTTATTAGAATGAGCTGTCCATTTTAAAGACTCTTCATGTGCAAATTGTTCTCCAGTTAGCCAAAAAATCTGTTTTCTCAATTCCAAAGGCTGGCAATTTGGTAATTCTTAACCCTTGCAGTACTTGTTTAAGAGACAGGCAGGCTTCCAATGATGTTTTATGCCAATACATTCTTCTGTCTTTTTTACTGTTTTCTCAAGTTGACAAATAGTTCATGCATCACTCTCACCATCAACAAATGGTATCTGGTTATTCCTAAGTAGGGGATTTTCTGGATCTCTATGTGAAAAAACATGCTGTGCATAATGGAACTGCTCCTATTTTGGTTACCCTCTGAGTTACTGGCCCCATTTATATTGGAATTATCAGTGGCCATTGTGCAACTGGTATTATGACCCAAATTATCTGCAGTATCACAGGCACTATTGGTAAGTTGCTTGTTTTTCAATATTTATAAACTAGCTCTCTTTGCTGTTATAAGTAATAACTCTGACCTTGAAAATGGCAAAACATGAATGATTAACAGCGAGCGCTCTAAAATGTAAACAAACAAGGTAGCCAAGAAAAAGCTCTCCACTGACTGTCCATAAAACAGTGATGTACACAAAAAATAATTTCTTTTTGTATGCATATATTTATGGACAACCAATGAAGCACCATTTCTTGGCTACCTGGGTTGTGTGGGTTGTGTTATGTGCACTCTGATGACAGGCACTAGTGTTTGTAACAGACGTAAAGAAACACGTAACCTAATGATGACAGGGCTGCTAGTACTGTCAGTAAAGGTAATGTGCAGTTGGCATAACTACACATACTGGAGGGCAGTTGGGCCACAGTCGGGATAGTGAGCAGGTATATAAACACAGAAGTATTTGCCCACATCAGACATGACAACGGCTATATGAAGTAGATAATTACATACCCTTGAAACAACAGTACTGTCATGCAGCAGAGTGTGCTAAGAATGTCAAGAGAGACATCTGTGTGCAGTCCCTGCTATTGGCATGGCTGGCATCCATGCTGCTTTGACGTGCCTGGCACTGATGGCCGTGTACTGTTAGACATGTCCTGTTGGTATTTTGGCATGTCTCCTACACACAAGGGCAGATTTTTCTAGGCCAAGGTGTGACAGCTGCCTCCGTCAAATCCTCCTGTGTGCTAACTGTTTGGTACACAGGAACAGTTATGGCAAATCCACTGACTTTGGTGACAGGAACCCTCCTGTACTGTAAAATTAGGTGCAGGGTCCCTGGTGCACTGGCAATTGGTGAAAAGTGCTGTTTGCTGCAGCTTGCATTAATCTAAAGGCCACTTTGAAAATCTAGCCCAGAGAATTTAAACAGTTATGCTTCTCCCTTTAGCCACACCCCCTGGTGAAGACTGTGGCATAGACTTGGAGCAACAGAGCTAGAGCTATTCAACATGTGAGTCCTTAACAGTGGGAGATTCTAAATTCCGTCAACTACCTGGTGTCCTAACTGTTCCTGCTTTTGAGTGCAAGCATTTTCCTGGAACCATTGATCATGTAGGGGGCTAGCCACCCCCTTGCTTGCACCGTATCCTGCACTAGGTTCATGGCACCTCATTTTGTTGAAAAAATCTCCTTCTGAAGGAGGAAGTAGGTGCTGCTTCCCCACCCCTTCCCACATGATGATTTCACTGCCTCAATGCCCATAAATGTAACCATGCCACTGTTACCACCATGGGACTCCTGACAGTAATTAATTTTATTTATTTAAATTTGTTAACTGGGTAAGCACACTGAGACAAGACAGTCCCTTTTTCAGGGGCAACCCGGGGAGCTCAATACAATTGATAGTGCAGCAGTTGAATCCAAAAATAGTACAGGATAAATTCATACAGTGAGTGAGCACAGCAGTACATACAAAGTTGAACAGGATAGTGCAACTACAACAAACAAGTACACAACTACAAGCAGTGATATACAGATTATACAAGAAGGTAACTAATACAACACAGTGAGATAAATACTATGTACAGTCCGCATACTTATTTGCACCTGTTAGGCTTGGGGGAGACAGAGGTGCTGGGGCAGGACATGGAGGTAAACTATTAGGAGTAGAAGAGGAATTGGTTGGCTCAAGCATTACAGAAAGTAGGAACAATCAGGTGCAGCAAGGTGTCTAAGCAGAGCACACTGAAATTAAGAAATGGAGGAGCAGGTCAGGATGGGTGGAGGCAGGGAGTTCCAGGAGGACACAGCCAAATAGGCAAATGATCTCTGGGCTGAGGAGAGTCTTAAATTGGGTATGGATAACAGGGGCAGAGAGGCTGATTTTAGGGCACGCAGTGGGAGTTTACATTGGACTACTTCAGATAAGCAAGGGGGGTGAAGCAAAGGATGAACTTGTGTATTAAGCTTAGCGTAGCATAGCAAAGCTTGGACTCAAAGGGTAGCCAACCTAAGGTAGACAGTACATTCAATGATGATGTCTTGCATCAGTTCCCAAAGCAAACCTACCCACTTTATGATATACTTGTGAAAGGTGGGATAGAATAGAAGATGCAGAGAGCAGCAGCGGTGCTCCATACATGAGGAGAGGCAGGAGAGTGGCATAAGCTGTTTTGTGGCATGAGGTCAATGAGAGGTATGGGTGGATTCTATATAGTACTCCTAGCTTCTGGTTGAGAATTTTGGTAAGGGAAGCTACATGAGCATCCAGCGAGAGGGTGGGGTCCAGGGTGATACCCAGACATCTGAATGACTGAATTGATTCTAGAGCAACTCCAGATCATGATTGAATTGCTAGGGGGGCTTGCACGAGATGTGGAGTAGGAAAAAAGCATGCATTTGTTTTTTTCAGCATTAAGGATCAATTGCTTGTGAGTAAACCACTCCTCAAGGGTGAGGAAGTTGGTTGCTAGTGTTTTGTTAAGCCACTCAGAGTCAGAAGAGGATCGGTAGATGATGGCATCATCTGCATAGAGATGGACTGTGGCACCACCACAGTTCTTAGGGAGCTCATTAATAAATAAGAAAAACAGCAAGGGGCCCAGAATAGAGCCCTGGGGTACCCATGGGTGATGGGTCGCACCTCTGACAAGGAGCCCACCCATTTGACACGCTGAGTATGGCCAAAGAGGTAGCTTCGAGTCCATGCAGTAGCATTTGCATCAAAACCAAGTACCCACAGTTGACATAGGAACAGGTCATGTTTGACAAAGTCAAAAGCCTTGGTCAAGTCCACGAATGCTGCACCTCTGACTAGGCCAGAATCCATTGCATGGTATGTGTCCGAGGTAACCTTGATCAGAGCAATAGAGGTGCTGTAGTTTTTCCTAAATCCATGCTGGGAGGGAAATAGGAGTTGGTGATGATCTAGGCAGTTTTGGAGGTGGCCGTACAAAATCTGTTCTTGAATCTTAGCTAGAGGACAGAGTATTGATAAGGGATGGAAGTTTTCCACAACCCCATTGGAGCCACCTTTATGCACAGGGATGACCACTGCCACCTTCCATTTATCAGGGATGGTGCAGATTAGGAAGGATCTATTAAAGAGGTCACAGATGGGACAGGCTAGTGCATCGGCTCCAAATTTGAGGAATCTGGGTTCTAGACTGTCATGCCCTGGTGAGCTGTCTGCCTTCAGATTCTTAAGTAGATGGTGGACTTCTTTGAGTGTAGTCAGTTCTAGGTGGAGGGAGGGATGGCCCATGTGCAAGTCAGCACACAAGGGGTCCTGCGGGAGGGGGACAGAAGAGTCAGAGAATTGAGAGGTATATTGTTGCAGATCTGTAAAGAATTCATTAAAGCAGGATGCAATGGGGGGGGGTTGCATGAGTTGTTCCCTGTGTGTCAATGGAGCTGGGGACTTCGTTGGTGTTATCCTTTAAGAGTGAGTTGACCTGTCTCCAGAATTCTTTAGGGTTACTTAGGTCCTCTGTTTGGAGTCTCTTAAAATGGCAGCGCTTAGCTTTTTGAATGGAATTTTTGCTGCTGTTCCTTAGTTGCCTGTACAGTTGCCAGTCAGAAGGTAAGCCATCGTGTTTGTAAGTCCTCCAGGCTTCATCACGAGAGGTCATGAACTGTCTTAGCTCCTGGGTGAGCCAGGGGGCTCGGAACCCTTTTTTCTGGCAGTTCTTCATAGGAGCAAGTAAGTAATTACCTATAGGGTAGTCCATCCTGCTGCTGTTTCTGGTACTGATATGTTCTTGTATCCTCACCTTGAGTGGGTAGATGGTGAACCTAACATAAATGATCCTGTAGGGACACCACAAGAGAAATGAAGCTGTACAGCTAATAAATTGTCTCATCTGAACCTGAGCATCTATTGCTGGGTACTAAAAGACATAGTTCTCTGTTCTGCACTTGCAAATATTGCATTTTTGCATGGAAAGAAGCCAGGTGGCTTAGGTGGTAACCATGATGTCTTCTCTGGTGTTGCCACAAAATGACTATGCATGAGTTGGTCCTCTATACTTCTTGTTGGCTTAAGGACATTCTCTTTGTGTTTCAGCAACCCTGTGTCAAAGTCATACATTTTTGCCCAGTACATGATGGTCATCTAAACTTTTAAAATCCACAACAAAAAACATGGGTTGCCATGCTTGCTTTTAAGTTACATTGGTGAGACTTAATCTCTCTTTATGGAAAAATCCAGAGTGGGTCAGATTGTTTTATGTTTTATGTTTTATAGCTTGGCAGAAGACACCAGGAGAAAGGACTGCTGTGTGACTGAACTTCTCTGCTGGGACTAAAGTAGAAGAACTTTTGTATTTGGACCTTTAATTTAGGGTAAAAAAACTAACATACAAAACAAAAAAAAAAAAGTGTGTTTGGGTTAACTGAACTGAATGGGTAACTGAAAAGTCATCTAGGTGTAAATCTCAGGTGACTGAAATGACTTAACTGCTGTGAGTTTAATTACTGTATGAAAGATCTGGTAAGTAGGGGATTGGCTTAGCTAGAAGGAAGCTACATTTAAAGACTGTCTTAGAAAGATTCTGCTAATAAAAGCTGAAGAAGACACCAGGAGAAAGGACTGCTGTGTGACTGAACTTCTCTACTGGGACTATATTGCCCTCCTTCCCTCCCTCTACCCCACCCAAAGCTAGTTCTATTTTTATAGGCACAGGATTTGACTGACAACAGGAACTTCCTGTTTAGGGGCAGGAATTGAGTGATCACAGAACCACCAAGGACCCACCATCCTAGAAGGGCAAGAGTAGCTCTCAGGCCCCCTCTAGCTGCTGGAGGTCTGCCTCTGAACAAGTAAGTGGTCTACTGAGAAATATAGGATATTCTTGTCTCCAGAACAGGACAATCAGGAGCTTAAAGGGCACACAGGCAGAAAGTAAGGAGAGAGAGAGAAAAAAAAGAAAGGAAAGAGTAAGGATTGCAAACAGTTAAGGGCCAGAAATAAGACATGATTGGAGATTCAGTGCAGTGGCTGTGGGCAGCAGTCTTCCGGGAGATGTTCTGGAGGATACAGTGTTGTCCCATCTGCAGGCACCTCTCTGGGCTGAGGGAGGAGGTTGCTCATCTCCAGGCTAAGTTGGCCAGGATTTGTGGGACCTCCTCTTCCATCCAGGGACCACCAGTGCCACTGCCGTTGCCTCAGAGGTTGCCAAAAAAGAGGAGCGGTTGGACCACAGTGGGCTCAGGAAGGATGAGGGTGGTGGAACAGAGGTGCATCCCTCCAGTTGTACCTCTTCACAATTCCTATGCCATTCTGGCAAAGTGTGGTTCCTCTATGGAGGCACCCACAGTGGAGACCAAGGAGGATGCTGGGAACCTCCACAAAGGAGACCCGAAGGAGGGTGGCAGGGGACCCTGCAGGGGAAGGAAACAACTCCTGGTGGGGGACTCCATTGTTAGGAAGGTAGAACTGGGCAAGGAAGTGGAGTGGGAGGTAAGGTGCCTGCCTGGCACCATGGCTTGGAGGGACAGGGAGCGAATCCTCAGGATTGCCAGAGCAGCTGCACAGGGGAGGGAGCTGGATGTCATTGTCCACCTAGGGACAAATGACCTGGCTAAGAAAGGGATTAGAGAAGTGCAGGAAGAGTTTGTGGAATTGGGGAGGGGCCTTAGTCAAGTAGCACGCACGGTAACCTTCTCGGAGGTGCTACCCATCTATGGCATAGGAGAGGCTAGGGTGTTCTGTACCATGGGATTCAATCAGTGGTTGAAAAACTGGTGTGGAGCTCAGGGATTTGGCTTCATTGGGGACTGGGGGTCCACCTGGAGTGATGCAAGCCTATACTGGCATGATGGGCTGCATCTGTCTGGGAGGGGAACCAGGATCCTAGGTGATAGGTTTAAATGCTTCATTGGCAAGCTTTTAAACTAGTCAAGGGGGGAGGCACTGCAAAGGAGCAGGAAAATCCTAACCCCCCCCAAACAATCACGGTAGTAAATGTGGCAAACACCAACATGGAGGTGTCGATAGGGAGAAGGGCAGGGGTAAATGGAGAAAGTGACAAAGGCAAGAAGGACAGCGATGGGGCAAAGGGGTAAGGCCATCAGGAAATGGAGGGTAATGAGTACCAATGCCCGTAGTCTGGGCAACAAGCTCCTGAGCTGGTGGCCTTAATGGAAGAGGGTGCCTGGATATCGTAGCAGTCACAGAAACATGGTACACAGAGAACCATGACTGGGATGTTAACATACCAGGTACATAACCTACAGGAGAGACAGGCAGGGAGAGAGGGGAGGAGTAGCTCTCTATGTAAAGGAAGGGATAAAGCAACTGAACAAAAGAGTAAACAGGAGAGGAGGCACTGTGGGTCACCTTGGAGACTGGAAAGGGCACCACAATCCGCACAGGGTTGTGTACAGACCCCCAGATCAGGGAAGAAATGGACAAGGATAATGGAAGGCATTCTTAGAATGGCAGAGAAAGGAGATACTGTTGATGGGAGACCTGAATATGCCGAAGTTAACTGGAGCACATTTGCTGCAGCCACATCCAAGAAACAGGGCCATTCTTGATGCCCTACAGGTGTGAGCATTAGACAGCTAGTTTCGGAACCCACTCGTGAGGGAGCAATCTTAGACCTCGTACTCTCAAGCGGGGCAGTGAGAGGATCTCAGATCTAGAAGTGGGTTGCCATCTGGGGACAAGTGACCATCAAACAGTGTGGTTCACGTTAAACTCAGCTACAGAGTCAAGCCATACAAAAGTGAGGGTACTGGACTTTAGGAGGGCTAACTTTGGCAAGATGGGAGAGTGCCTCAGAAAAGCACTAGCAAACAGGCTAGAAGGAGGTGTGGAGCAACAATGGGAATTATCAAAACTGCCATCACAGAGGCAACAAGCCTTTGTGTGAAGCAAATAAACAAATCAAAATGAAGAAAAGCCACTATGGTTCTCAAGAGAGGTGGCTGTGAAAGTCAGGAAGAAAAAGATAGCATTCCGGAAGTATAAGGAAACACAGAAGGAGCAGGATAGACAGCTGTACCAGTTAAGGCAGAAAGCAGCAGGGAGGGAAGTCAGAATAGCAAAGGCCCAAACTGAGGAAAAGATAGCCAACTCAGTTAAGAAGGGGGATAAAACCTTTTATAGGTACATCAGTGAGCGTAGAAAGACAAAGGGAGGGATATTGAGGCTGAATAGAATGAATGGTGGGTGGGCAGAGGGGGACAGTGAAAAAGCAGGAATACTGAATGAATATTTCTGCTCAGTATTCACAAAAGAGGAGGGGGAAGTGCCTAATCCAATTAACAGAAGCACTCTTGATAGGGGGGTCGATCCCAGTCCTTTCACAGAAGAAAGGGTTCTGCAAGAACTCCTAAAACTGAAGGTGGACAAAGCAATGGGTCCTGATGGAATTCACCCAAGAATTCTAAAAGAATTAAGGAAGGAACTAGTGAAACCACTGGCTACTCTTTTTAATAAATCATGGGAGGATGGTGTGGTACCCGAGGACTGGAGGAAGGCGGATGTGATTCCTCTTCACAAAAGTGGGACCAAGACAGAGGCAGGAAACTACAGACCTATTAGTCTGACCTCTGTGGTAGGGAAAGTGATGGAGTCACTTCTGAAGGAAAGAATAGTTGAGTACCTAGAGGTCAGTGGAGCACAGGATCCAAGGCAGCATGGGTTCACAGCAGGAAGGTCATGTCAAGCGAATCTAATAGATTTCTTTGACTGGGTGACCAAAGTAGTAGACCAGGGAGGGCTGTGGACATGGCCTCTAGACTTTAACAAGGAATTTGATACAGTCCCACACAAAGATTATTAGTCAAATTAACCAGCCTGGGAGTAGGTCCCAGGGTGGTAGCCTGAACAAAATATTGGCTGGACAACAGGACACAGAAGATAATTGTAAATGAGTCCACTCTGAAGAAAGGGCGTTACTAGTGGGGTACCGCAGGGTTCAGTATTGGGTCCAGTCCTTTTGTCTCTTCATCAGTGACATTGCAGAGGACTGGAAGGAAAAGTATGCCTTTTGCAGATGACACAAAGATCTGCAACAGGGTTGATACACAAGGAGGCGAGGAAAGGATGAAAAGGGACTTGGCAAGGTTGGAGGAATGGTCAGGCGATATGGCAGCTAGGATTCAATGCAAAAAGTGCAAAATAATGCACCTGGGAAACAAGAACCCAGGGGAAGAATCACAATGGGTGGGAGGTAGTAACAACAACAAAACAGGAAAGGACCTGGGGTAATCATATCAGATGACCTTAAGGTTAGCAAGCAATGTGAGAAGGCAGTAGGGAGTGCCAGGGTATACTGGGTTGTATAGGAGAGGCATCAGCAGCAGAAAACAGGAAGTTGTTATCCCTCTGTACAGACAGTTGGTGAGACCCCATCTGGAATACTGTGTCCAGTTCTGGAGACCCCATCTCCGTAAGGACATAGACAGGATAAAGGTTAGTCCAGAGGAGGGCAACTAAAATGGTGCAGGGTCTGCAAGAGAAGCCGTATGAGGAGAGACTAAAGGAGCTTAATATGTATACCCTTGAGGAAAGAAGGGAGAGGGGGGACATGATAGAAACTTTAAGTACCTCAGTGGAATCAACAAAGTCCAAGAGGGTAGCATCTTTCAGAAAAAGAGACTTGCAAGAACAAGGGGACACAATTTAAAGATAGAAGGAGGGCCGTTCAGGGGCAATGTGAGGAAGTATTATTTCACAGAGAGGGTAGTGGATGCATGGAACAGCCTTCCTGAGGAAGTTGTGGGGTCTAAAACTGTGGGAGAATTCAAGAATGCATGGGACAGACATAAGGCAATTCTTGTGGGGGGCAGGAAGATATAGGCTGTTGGTTAACTAGGATCTGCGGCCTATCCTGTAGGTAGGGAAATGGGCAGACTAGATGGGCCTAACGGTCCTTATCTGCCATCAAAGTCTATGTTTCTGTGTTTCTATGTTGTTATAACATCAATATTGTAGATGTCAACATGAGTGTGAAAGAAATTGTGAAACAAGGACACATCATCTGTCATGATGCTTGCTTCATTTTTTCTGTTCCACCAAGCTGGTTTGATAGAAAACCTGCTGACCGGCTTTACAGCGACAGCGCAAATGTCTTAACTGTTTTCAGTACAGTTGTTTTAGCTTGTCATATTTGTATGCATGGTAATGTTTACTGTTATTTATTGATGGTCATTCTTGGGTTATAATATTTGTGATTAGTTTTCTATTTGTTCTTGTACTTGTTCACTCCCCCTTCTCTTTGGCGTATTGTTAGTTAGCAGGTGATCTTTTTCAGTTCTTCTAAGTAAGAGATTTTTTTAAACACATAGGCTATGAGTAATCACATGACTGGTTTGATATACTATATATTGTAAGTTATGATGAAGTGCTGATGTCTTGAAAAAAGCATCAGTGAGACATGAAACACTGATGTTTGGGTGAGGGTACTACTCATGAGAGGGATGCTTAATAAAGCTATTTTTAACTGTTCAAGGTTTTGAATATATTTGTCATTTTCACCGGGCAGTCGAGATTTTTCCGTGATCAGGTAATCCTTGTTCTTCTTGGCTCTGAGTGTGGATTTGAGCTGCCTCCTCTCTCTGCACGCTACAAGTAGAGTACTTTGATCCAAATGTAGTACTCTTTCAAATGCTGAATTAAATTCAATCTCATTATAACTCCTGCATTTAAACCTTTCCATCATCTGTTCAATCAATCAAAACTTTATTTATATAGCGCCTTTCAAAATCAAGGCACTGTACACAACATAAATAAATGTTAAAATAAACAGGAATAAGCAAGAACATAAATTATTTAAAATCAGTTAATCTATCAATCTGGAAAGGCCGAAGAAAATAAATAAGTTTTTAATAAAGATTTAAAACTACTGAATGTCAGGCATTCTCTTAACCGACGAGGTAGAGAATTCCACAGGGTTGGTGCTGCAAATGAAAAAGCACAAGCTCCAGATGTTTTTAAATGAACCCTTGGAATCTCTAGCAATCCCTCGTCAGCAAATCAGAGAGGACGATTGGAGGAGTAGGGAGTCAGAAGATCTTTCAGGTATTGGGATTCCTGCTCATGTAGGGCTTTAAAGGTAAGCAAGCTTACCTTATAGGTGATTCGCCACTGAACTGGCAGCCAGTGCAATTCGCACAGCACAGGTGTAATGTGGCTGGTCCTAGAAGTACCAGTCAGCAGCCTGGCCGCAGCTTTCTGCACTAGCTGCAAGCAGCGGATATCAACCCCAGAAAGCCCTAGGTAGAGGGCATTGCAGTAGTCAAGATGGGTGGTAATAAAGGCATGGATCAATGTTGGAAGGTCATCTGGTGGAATCAGGTGTTTTACCCGGGCGATATTCCTCAGATGGTAGAATGAGGATTTAAGATTTGAGATTTCAGGGTCAAGTCTTCATCAAAATAATGCCCAGGTTACGTACCCTATCTGATGTAGTGAGCTGTACACCATCAAGCCACAGGCCCGACATGCACCCAGCCCCCAGACCCACCACTGGGCGACCCAGGTCCACAACCAACACCTCAGTCTTATTCAAATTCAGTCTCAGCCAACTCGAGCTCATCCAGGCTTTGATCTCGGAGAGGCAACTATTTAGCACAGAGACTGCATCAATCTGTCCGGGCACAAAGGACATATAAAGCTGAGTATCATTTGCATAGCAGTGAAAACTCAAGCCATATTGCCTGATGATCTCTCCCAGTGGCAGCATATACACTGCAAACAACATGGGCGCCAATATGGAGCCCTGTGGCACCCCACAAGACAGGGGAAGGGCGTCAGAGGAATAGATTCCAGTGACAACCCTCTGAAACTTGCCTGTGAGGAAAGATCGAAACCATTCAAGGACTGTACCAGACAATCCACAAAGGAACCACGGGATCTCCAAAAGCACCTCATGGTCCACAGTGTCAAAAGCTGCTGAGAGATTGAGAAGGACCAGGATGGTATGAGCCTTTCGATCTCTCACCATTAGGAGATCATTTAATACCCGAACAAGGGCAGTCTCTGTGCTATGACTCTTCCTGAAACCAGACCGAAGAGCTTCATAGACATTGTGAGTTACAGGATGATTGTCCAGTTGTAATGCAACCACCTTCTCAATAACCTTCCCCACAAAGGGAAGGTTAGAGACAGGTCAGTAGTTAGCTGGGTCATTGGGGTCCATGGAGGATTTCTTAAGGAGTGGTCAAATGACCGCCTCCTTTAGGGGATCTGGAATGATTCCCCTCTCCAAGGATCTCCATACAGTTTCAGCAAGGATTGGGCAGATAACATCTACACACCCCACTAAAAGGGTGGTACGGCCCAGATCTAAACTATAACAGGTCGGTTGCAAAGTCTGGACAATCTTCACAATGTCCATGAATTCTGGTTGGCTAAAATCCGTTCAGACTGACCCGGTGCTTATTACCCCCCATCAACCTCCGCAACCCTTCATGGAGTGAACCGGACTGATTCCGGATCTGATGCTGGCAACCTTATCTGCAAAGAACCGAGCTAGCTCATCACACTTATTTTGTGAAAAGTCTCTTCCGGACTGGAGACAGATTGGATTGCACAATCTGTCAACAGTTCGGAAAAGTTGAGCCGGTCGATTCTGTGCAGCAGAAATCTCCCTGGACAAGAATTCTGCCTTCTTAAAGGTAATTTCTGATTGATAGCCCCTATAATGTTCCATCAATCTAAACCTGTCAGCATCTAGACCAGACTTCTGCCATGCTCTCTCCAGCCTTTGACCAAGCTACCTCAACTCCTTCAAGGACCCATCATACCAAGGGGACCTTGGGCAAAGAGTGAGTGGTCGAACACAAACAGGAACAATCAAGTCCAAGGCATCTCCCACTGCCTTATTATAGGCCAGTACAAGATCCCCTTGGCTTGTGCTTTCATCCAGCAATCCCATTCAGCTTGTTCTTGAAAGATAGTGACATCAAAACAATTTCATCTAAGTCAGAGAAACTCTATATAAGGAATAGAGGAAATAAGGGTTTGTGCATTGTGCATGAAGGACTAAATTGGTTGCTGTCTCTTTTCTGGGGCCTGTCAACTGAACTGTTAAACCCGGTGTGCTCCACAACTGCAGAGCCAAGAATTTTATTGTTGTCTGACTAGTTTCAAATGTAAAAGCCAGATTGCATTCATTCTTTTTAATGTAATTCATGAATTTGGAAAACAACTTCACATCTGTTGGCCATATGCATATTACATCATCAATAAACTTTAGCCATAATTTTATATGGTCAAGGTAAGGCTTCAGACTGGTGTCAGAAATGAATCTTTCTCCCCAGAGCCCCATAAATAAATTGGTATATGAAGGGGGCAACCACTGCCCCCATATCCATGCCACATTTCTGAAAATAATATTTTCCATCAATGATGAAATAATTATGAGTAAGAATAAATTCCGGGGTACTGAGGTTAAAGGTTTTAGGTATTATCAAGGCATTCGCTATTCAGAAAAGAACATCACCACTTCCAAGCCTTGTATATCCCATACTGAAAAATACAGGCTAGAGACATCTATTGTTATCCAGCTAAAATTCATGTCCCAAACCAAATTTTGCAATCTATTCAAGAGATCAATACTATCCCTGATGTGGGATCTAAAACCCAGAGCCAATGACTGTTAATAGCCATCCACAAATGTGGACAGATTCTTGGTCAGAGACCCCACACCAGAGACGATGGGTTGTCCAGGAGGATCCAAGACATTTTATGTGTTTTTAGTAGAATATAAAATGTTGGTGCAACTAGATTACTCACTTTAATAAATTATGTCTCTTCACTCAAAATCCAGTAACACCAAACTGAACAAATCAGTAAAAGTCAAACGTCAGACTGTAATGTTAACAGTTGGGTCCTTTGTTAGTATAGTGTAATTCTCAGTTACAATTAGCAAGTCCAACACTATTCCCTCCCTTACTGGAGGGTTTAAATACCACTCCTTTCTAATTCTCCAATTAATTTAATGTATCCATTTTCTTCTTACTCAAGTTATTTTTGTGATTGCATTCATAAAATTTAATTTGTCAATCTCAGTTAATAGCATTATTTTCAAATGTAGTAATTGCCAGACAATATACAGTGGAACAAAAATAGATTTGGATCTGAAGTTACTCTGTCTAGAGGTGTTAACTATAGATGTACCCTCATTTTAATGAAACAAGTTATCCACCTCATTAAAAAGATCTTCTAGATCAAAATGATCACTAATGTTTAATTCAAATCCAGGAGATACATTTCTCTCTAGTCCCAGTCCCAATATATGGTTCACTTTATCACGTCACTGTGTGAGATTAATTTCTTTTTCGTCCAAATATGCTTCTATAACTGGTACAGCTGCAGTTCTTGTTTACAGTTTTTCTAATGCCAGTATGTTATCCATTCCCATTGTATCAAAATATTTAGCAAACAAATATTTTAACTCAATTTTCTAATGAGTTTAAAAGAATCTACATTTATTTTGAATTTATCTGGTCGAGGGGTGAATGAAAATGAAACACCTTTTGTTAAAATGTATTCTTGTGTCTCTGTCAGATCATAATCTGTTAATTTGATAATTTAAAGTCTTAATGAGTCACTTTGCTCCATGGCAGTCTCTGTGTACAGTTTACTTTTTCATCTGCTTCTTCTGCCACTTTTTTTTCAGTATGTTTCTTTAGTTGTATGTTTTGTTTCATCTAATCCCCACTATCTAAAACAACCCATGGTGTAGAACCAGAGATAGAAGAACTTTTCAAAGAGTCAGTGTCCAAGTTAACAACTTGATTAGCTGACTCTTGAATATTCACAATCTTAGTCTTGTTTTATTTCTCATTTGAGGCTTGTTCTGTATCCCTCTTGATCTTAAAAGTGAATGTCCCCTACTCTGGGATCTGTTTCTCCTCTCCCAAATGAAAACCTTGTTTTTTTCCCAAAGTCAGCAGCGTCTCTTGCAAATGTATTTTTCTTCCAGTTAATTAGATCTTTCTCATACTTGTTAACCTAACTAATACATTCTTTGTTAAAGGTATCAAAATCAGGTATACCCTTAAATGCTAGCAAGAGTTTCTGTACTTCCTGAATTTGTTGATTAGTAGCAGTCTGTAGCTTAATGCATCTCTTGATTAAAGCTGTAATTAATTGATTAGTGCACTCCGTGAAAACTTCTCCTCAATCTTTCTTTATTCATCTTCATCAAAACTAAAAAAACATGTTTTGTCAAGATGTAAAGCCCTGGGAGACCATCCTTGTTCAGTATAATATTCTCATGTCACTTTGATAAAATAGTGATTATGTTCTGTTATGTAGGGCCTCTGTAACTTCATAAAAATCTCCTTAAAGCCCTCTATGTTTTAACTTGGCTCATCTTCACAAAAAGTGGTATATCTAACTGTTCTTTTTGTTGGCTAATTGACTCAGGATTCTTAAAACACTCAATATCTGGATCCTGGTCTTGTGCTGTTTCCACTAGAATCACAGGTACTCAGCTCAGGTCAGTCATTCTAAAGAGGTATACTGTCCAAAAACTTTACAGGACACAGGAGAAATGTTTGTAATAACCTCCCTCTCAATTATAGTGAGGAAATTAAATCTCTAATCTTCCATGCCTGCTGGCATTCCAGCAGCAACCACGAAACAGCCCACAGTACAAACAGTAAAACAAGGTGCACTCTGGGATGAGTGGCGGTACAGAGTAAGATAGCCAGCCTGCTAGTCAAGTATAAAAACAGATATCTGCCCATGTGGAAATTTGAAAAATAACAAGTCATGATAAATTAGTTCAAGTCAGTTTATTACTAACATACTGAGAAGCACTGGCTAAGCACAGAGCCCCAGCACTTCAACCCACACTGAGTCTTCATCAGGGGCAGGTCTAGCACTGAAGGAAAACATGTGCTTTTATACAGGTGCATATAAAGAACCACAACCAAATTAAGTGTAAAAGCTATGCAAACTATTTCAAAAAAGCACATCTAGTTACATACAGACATACTACCCTACTTTTACAAACTGACACATTTTCTCACTAAAGACCTTCAAAAAGACCTTAACAAGCAAATCTTCCTTATAGTTTTAAAAAGAAATCAATACTGTAATTACGCATTCTTTCCTCTCATGATCCCCCTCCTTACACACATAAACAAATTTAATGAATGAAGTATTATTCATAGGTTATATTTCTGGTGAATCTATCATGACAATATAAATTCCACCTTCCATCCTTACCATCTTGCCAGGGTAAACTTTGCTACTTACCCTGCCACAGATAAAACTGAGACATTGGCTTCATATACGGCCTTCCATTTTGTGTGAGTGGGTGAACAGTCTACCAAAGGAATTCTGCAGATGCTTGAAGTCCTATATTCCATGACAACCATACATTCCATCTATTGAATGTGTGTAAAGGCACATGATTGACTGGTGGAGAAGGACTACTTTGTGTTACTTTTTTTAATTAGTCATCATTCCCTAGACTGCTCTGCCTTTGCCCCTATCTGCTAAGAAATCACCCGGCTCCAACACTGTCAAAGACTCCAGGAAGCTCCCATCACCTGCCCTTTAGGGAACCTTCCCATGATAGGGCCTTTGGAGAGCAGCCATACCATCTCAAGTGGCAGGGGAACTCCATCATGCTGGGTGGGTGTAACAGAGTCTAAGCATTATCAGATCATCCTGCTGTGGCTTGGGAGGGTTCCCTGTTAAGCCCCCAGAGATGCTTGGCAATAAACATTCTGTGCACACTACACAATAGGTATACACATGCCACAAAGCCAGTGAGTCTGCCCTCCTGCTTAGTGGCATGCTCCCACTGCTGTGCAGACTATCTTTCACCTCTTAGGCACCCCAGGTGGTGCTCATACAGTGGAGATCAGTTGTCCACCCACCCCGAGGAGGGGAGCATCCTCTGGGATGCTTTACCATCCTCCAGCATCCTGGGCTTATTCCTTAACCCTGGTTAACAGTGTCATGAGTGGCTGCCATACCACTGCACCAGCAGGATGACCCTTTACTAGTTACTTTTAACAAAACGAAATACCTGTTTTTAATTTTAAAAAGTTGGCTTTTTTGTTAAATGATTCCATAGTTTACCCATTTTATAAGCACTGTACAACTTTCCAAGTCATTGGTTGTCTGATGTTAATGCACTTCCAGGTGCTGAGGGCAGTCAACTCAAGGTCCTTGGGTCTCATGGCTTACCAACATTGGTGTGACATGCGGAAGGGCGACCATCATTAGGAAAACATCAAAATGCTGACTGAGACCATGTCACCTGACAATTTTGCCACCTGACTGCTGTCACGCACAAAGCAATGGGGCACATCCAGGCTGTTTGCAATCCCCACCATGGGGGGCTTCATCCCCCCGCACTCCCCAAAAAACAATTATATAATCACCTCCATGGGGGAGGTTTATTGGGGAAGGAGCACAACACCCATGTGGCAGTCTCACTGCACTGCGCTCCAACAACCAGTTTGCCACTGTGAGCGTTGAACTGATTGCAGCGCACTAATGGCTGTCACCCTATTACCATCACTTTGTCAGTGGGATACTGGGCCTCACTATACACCTGGCATACATTAACAAATAATTCCCTGTCATATCTTATTACTTACTTTCCTGTTTCTGCAAAATATATATATATATATATATATCTATACAGTATTATAGGGGTGTAGTCGCACCCCTATAGTTAGGGTTGAGTAGGCACTTCAATGTTAAACTCAAAAGTGTGCACTTCAATAACTTTGCAATTGTTTAATGGATTTGCATGCAAACTCACATTAACCATCGCCCAGGGTAGATCGCTAGATATGGAAAGTTACATTCAGGTTGAATGTGCGGTGTCCGAGTTCTGGAGAGGTGAAAAAAGCATTTTTTTGCTCCTTGACTGTTGAGATTTTTTTTGAACTTGCCTACAGCACAGACAGTTTGAAATCTTTGTCTGAAATTTTCAGGGCAGAGAGGGAGTAGCCCACAGATGTGCTTTTTGCTAGTCTGTTGAAAAAATAATACGTTGTTTTTAAGTTATTGCATTGAAAAAAAATGAAAAAATAATTTCTGAGCATGCTCAGTAAACACTAAAAGATAGCTGTGTGAAATAAAAAATAATTATTTTTTCATATGGCATCATCCTTTTTTGTTTGAGGAAAATCCTTTTTTATATGGCTGCCATCTTGTTTTCAGTTTTGCCTGAGAAATTCAAATTTGGAAACCCAAAAAAATTATATTCTGGGGAGGAACCAACACATGTAGCTTGCTTATCTGGATCCCCTTAGCTGCATTCTGCACTTTACTGCTTTAGAAATACCCTTAAAATGTGTTTTTTTTAAACATTAAAATTCTTTTTTATATCAGTGTCATACGAAAATATATCTTGTTTTGTACAATGACTCACAAAAAAATGTTTTTTGTATGGGAAATCAATGTATTTCAAAGGGATTTTTTTAAACTTCTTTATTGCAGTTTTCATAAAAGACAGTATCAGTCATTTTACAGACATTTTGACTAAGAAAATATCTTTCATCCACGATACAATAAAATAAATTATCAACTAAAATGCAACCCAAGACTACATGCCCTAGTTGGGCATCATCCTATTCTTCTAATGAGAGCTCATTATAAGTGTCACAGTTGTTCCTTGTACTACATTTCAGGGCTGTACAGTCATGGAGATGAAAAACCTCAGGACTGTACTACCTAACTATGTACATTAAAAAGAAGACGAACTGTAAAAATAAATAAACAAATACAAATTAAAGCTGGTATTTCATTTCACACTATTCCAAATCTAAGTCCATGTACATGACTATTATATAGTGCTAAGTGAGGGTTGGGGCAAGAGGTAGCCAGGTTCAGTATCCCTGGGCCTGTTGGGTTAAAATAGAGATGCCTTCTAAGTTCTTGACAAGTGCCATAAAAGAGATCCAGGTCCATAAAAGGGAGCCAGGCCCATAAAAGGGAGCCAGGCCCATAAAAGAGAGCAAAGGTCCATAAAAAGGGAGCCAGGTCCATAAAAGGGAGCAAGGTCCATAAAAGGGAGCCAGATCCCTTTGAATTTATCCATTTGTAATATATGGATATTTAAAATAATACTATTGAAAAGCATATAAAAAATTTCCAGTAATACACCGGAGCCAAAGCGATAATACCATCGTTGACTAGTGATAATACTATCGTTCGGAGCTCATAATACTATTATTTGAGCTCTGAACGATAGTATTATCACAGAACTTCAACAGCGCAAACTCAAGAGTGTAGGTGGCTTCCTGACATCTCCAAAGCTGTGCGTGGTGACATTGGTAAAACCGCACCTTCTGATTGGATGCGCTTTCTTTGTGGGCGGATCAATAATTTCAAAAAACATGGCGGGCGTCTCTCGCTTAGCGAGAGAAAATTGTTCCTTCGGTTCACTACTCCTACTTGGAGTCTGACTAAGTGACCACAGCAACTGCCATAGAAAAAAGTTGTTACCGCTTGTTTCGCTTAGCAGTTTAACACTGCACAGTTTAGTGGTTTGAATTTTTTTAAGTTTTCAATGTTGCCGCAATCACTGGCTCCTTCTCACATGAAAATCACCTCAGCACCCCAATCAAGATTCCTCATTCTTTGGCAAAGGTAAGCACTGACAATTTCCTTTGCATCCATATATTACAAAATAATAACATAGTATTTAGAGCAGTTATCTGTTGGATCTGGGCACTTGAAACCTCTCGAGCTTCGCTCTCGAGGTTTACTGTGCCCCCAGATCCTCTCGATGAATTACTGCCTTGTAATACACCAGAATGTATCTATTATTCTATTTGTAATCTAAGATCTGCAGTCCTTCTCAAACTGATATATATTTTTTTATCAAATTAGGTCAATCACTAAAAGAAGGTGGTTCTGGAAATAACCATTTTTGTTTGTTATTACTTTGCCTGCTTCTGCCAGAAGAATCCCTAGGAACAATTGTTGACTATTACTTCATTTCCTTCTGGGGGGGATGACCAGAATTAAACACCTAAATTCAGGTTTGTCTGGCATCTAGGTCATTTGTTGGTATCTCCGACCTAATTCTGTCCAAAAGAGATGAAGAACTGGGCAATCCCAGAAAAATGGTATGGTGAGTCTGTCCCACCACACTTTTGCAAATAAAGGTCAGAGTGATTCAGCGAATAATGTTTTGTATGAGTGGGAGTGAGAAAATATCGGGTTACTATTTTCCAATGGAATTCTTTCCAGTTTTTTGATTTCAATGGGATTTTCAACTTTGGTGCATAACTTTGCCATTTTTGCACATTTTGACACCAAATTTTTAACATATACTTTTTGAGACCTCGTCATGAACAATATGGCTGTTATTATACAACTCCTTCACAAAGGTGATTTTTGAGTCATAATGATTCACCGCTTTTGGCAGGATTACATAACGACAGTCATATTGTTCATAAGGTGGGGTCATAAGAAGGCTATGTTGAAAATTTTGGGTCAAAATATGTAACAATGAAAAAGTTATGACAATTCATTGCAATTTTGCTATGCACGATCGTAACTTTGGAAATTTAAAATACTTTGATCCCAAGTTTTCAACATAGACTTCTTATTATCCCACCTCATGTATGTCACAGTTTTCATTTTCCAAATCCTAGTCAAAATGTGTCTTTGCACCTGTGGTGCGGAATGGTGTTACAGTTGCATGGAACTACATTTTGGTGGGGATTCCAACATTTTCTGTACCAGGTACATAAGGTGGGGTTATACGATGTCTATGCTGGCAATTTGGTCACTGTTGTCCTATAAATGGAAGTGCAGGGCCCTTCAACAGCAACCTACATATACGCATCTATGGAGGGGTGAAAGTGCAGGGCCCAAAGAGCACTGCACTCCCACAGGCAAATAAGGATATGATTACTCTATCTAAAAAATTATACATAGGTGTCAGTGCAGGGTCTGGATGGCCCTGCACTCCCACAGGCAAATAAGGCTATGATTACACTATCTCAAAATGTAAGGACATTCTTCACAAAAACTATGTTAATGCATCAGTTAGGGTTGATCTCAAACCATAAAAAGAGGGAAGAGTGACAAGCCTAACCCCACCATTCACACCAACAGGCATCGGGAGTGCCTTGGGGTCGTCAGCCCTACAACTCAGCTCATTCTCCCATACTGTGCCCATCTCAGCTTATTATGGAATGGGGTGAGTGTTAGGACTATCGACTGATGGACACTCCCGACGCCTGTTGGTGCGCAGGGTGGGTGGGTGTTAGTTGGAAACCCTAGCATCATATTTCCTCCTTTTATAAAGTTAGATATCAACCCTAACTGATGCATTAATGTAGTTTTTGTAAATTATATATATATATATATATATATATATATATATAGAGGTATATACACAGTTGGTTTAAATTACCCTCTCGCACACCAGCAAAATGCATACTGTACCGTAGGTGCTTTATGATACATGAACAAGGAGAATCACAATAAATGCAGCACTGAAAGCAAAACCACAAAAAACATTTTTAAAGAAGAAGTCAGTTGTATCCCCAGTACCCTGTCCCCTGTCCCACCCACACTTAAATTCATATATTCTGGTACATGTATTTTGGAATGGCAGAGTAGGACAGTGTGGGCAGTGCTGTGATACAATCTGGCTGCATGTGTCAACATGACTGGAATTGTGGGAAACATAACTGACAAAAAAACCTCAGTGGTACTAAGTCTGAAAACAGAATACAATGAGATGAAAGCACTATTATACTGTACAAATCTCTTCCTCTCACACAACCTCACCTCGCATTACCACATCCCCAGGCAGAACTCAATAATTATCATACATTTTCCCCACACATTCATTTAGATAGCGATAATGCAGCCTGTATTATGTACCTATTGTTTTTGCAACGTGGTCTGGACACGACAGCACATTCCCTAAATTTAAAGCAGCATCCGGTGTTTTCTCAATAAGCAGATATCAATCCTGCTTCTACTTCTGCATTCACATCTGAAAGTAATGATACAATCTGCATTGTTTTCAATGTTCTAAATACACGTAAAGAGAACACAAAAATCCGCGGCCGGTTTCAAACACAGTACACTAAAGAGGAGCTGATAGAAATTAGAAAAAACTACTGGAGAACATAAAAGCATTGGGCTGGATTCTTAGCCAACTGCAGAATGATTCACCCACATTTGTGATACTTGTGACAAGACTGCTAGACCAGTAGTCTAACTTCATGTTGCAAGGGCTGCAAGATGCGCATCAACAATGATGTATGCATTAAAATTAAAATGCATGCATCAAAATTAAGATAGGTGTGTAATTTGTGTGCCATAAAGTGAATAAAATATCACAAATGCATCAAAATGTTTGAAAATTGCCCACAAACATTTGGGCCCATTTGCAGTGATGCAGCAGTGGCTGAACAATTGCCACAAGTCTGAGTCCGACCCTTTGAAAGTTCAGGCTATATATTTAGACACAGCCACAAACTCCCAAGGATGCCCTGTTCCTTCCTTTGGAACCCAAAATGTCTTAGGACTTGAGGATGCCCCTCCCTCCGACTTACAATACAGACAAAAGTAATTATCAGGGTTGTTCCATTATATGCCAAATAAAATATTTTATTCTGTTTTACAAGCCACTTCCACAAACATTAAGACACTACAACTATGGTTGCAGGCAGTGGCAGCCAGCTTGCAGAAATGGTATCTTCCTGACAGGAGCACTAGGCCCCCGACATATCCTGAACTGTAAGGTGTGAAGTGCTTGGTTACAGAAAATGCTTTTTTTATAAGACAGATGCTGTGATGCCATGAAAGGCATTGTATATAGGATGAGAATACTGAGTAGAAGTTGAACGCTGAAGCCAGAGCCTGACAAAGTGGCATGGGCCATGAAATGCAGCCCTAATATATGTGTCAGTGGCTTGTAAAGAAGAAACTGGAGTGAGCTCCTGATCGTTATTACTTGTTTCTATTATATTTAGACACAATTCAGCTTATATTTTACATTAGCCATGGCAGTACTGGGGATCAGCACACCATTAGCTCTGTTTTTTTTTTTTAATTTGTACTTTGTGCCTCCTGAGCCCTGGCAGGTGGCTGCGCCTTCCGATTTTGAAGGACTCTCTCTCGTCCAGTCCTGCCGCTCCCATGCTAAGTGGCACACCCGGTAGTTCCCCTGTGGATTGCGCCCAGCGGCGTGGCCAGGAGGAGGTTGCCAGCTTCTCTCCTCCTGGAGACCCAATCCAGAATCAGGGGGATGGCTCTGGGAGCAGCAGATCATAGTCGAGCCTACCAGGCTTGCTTTTCATGTTTTTGCACCCCCCCTCCTTTCCAACGTGAGGACATTGATTTTGAGCCTCCTGACTCGTACTGCCCCCAGCCACTGCCAGAGTGCAGTCAGCGAGTGGGATGACTAGTCACCAACCCCCCCGGGGAGAGGGGAGAAGTCCTCTGGATGCTCAATCCTCTCTCCCCCCTGCTGACCCCTGGCAGCCCAGGCTCATTCCTGAACCGGGGATGCCGGCGTTGCTCAAGGTGTGACGTTCATTACCTCAACCCTCAACGCCACCGGGCCAGCCAATTAACTCTGTTTTTTATTACCAAGGGGAAGATTAACTAGAAGGGTAAAATATCATGCTTCCATGTATGTTTCCTCAGGGATGGAAGTGCAAAGGACAGTTTTAATCAATCCTGGTGGTGCCTCAAGTGGTTGAGCATGAGCGCATAAAGTATCAAGTTCATAAAACTTCAAAACATGCACAGTTGCCTTAAACACAAACTGAGCTCAGTGCAAATACAGTGAAGCCTGCACAAAATGCCATGTACTGGAATCCAGTCATAACAAGTGACCAAATAGGAAAAACACTGACAATTCTGAATCAAAATGATATGTCTCTAGCACAGTGGTTCTCAAATGGTGAGGCTACCCTCCCAAGGGAGGCCCCAAACCATTCTAGGGGAGGCCCAGTCAAGTCTGTGAATGTACAGTATTTAAATTTTAAGTTTTGGGTGTTTTGTTTGATGGGGTGAAACAAACTAAATATGTATAATGGCAGCTGAATTTCTTTACTTATGCACAAACTGGTGACCAGGAAAGGCACAATGAACCAAAGCTTATTTCTAGGTGTTTATATGTAAATTGGTGACTAGAAGGCACACTGAGTCAAGGCTTGTTTCTAAAGTAGGCTTTTATTTATATATAAATTGGTGATGGGAAAGGCACATTGACCCAAGGCTTATTTCTACAGTGGGACCCAGATATTCAAAAGGGTTGCACCATGCGTAATAGGGTTGCACCTGCGCAAGTCCGAAATTGCGCCATTCTGTGATATTCAGCAGGAGGCAGTTGCACCACTGAAAACATGCTGAGCAACAGCGCCATGCTAATCAATGCATGCTGAACTGGAGGGGGAGGAACCATGCATAAACTGCACAGCCCGATATTCAGCAGAGTTGTGCAAGCGCAACCCCCAACCTGCGCCTGCACAACTTTGAGCCAAAAAAAAAAGGATCAAGTTGAGGGCCACCCACAGGTGATCTGCCGCATTGCAGGGCACATCACAGCAGCTGCCACCTGTGGCTGGCTCTCAACCTACTCCCTGTGCCCCCCCTGCAGCCCGATCACGGGCAAAAGTGTAAATATCCCCACCCCACCCCGACTGGCCGATCGTGAGCAAAAGCAGAAAAGTTCCCCTCCCCAGCTGGCCCGATTGCAGGCATAGCTTAAATCACCCCCCCCACCAGCCTGATTGTGGGCAGCAAAGTGACCCCCCACGAGCTGTCCCTGGTGGTCCAGTGGACGATAAGTCGATCGCGGGCTGCAAAGTTTAAACCCCCAAAGTATCCTGGTGGTCTAAGCCGATCATGGGCTGCAGGTTTTTAACCCCACGAGGCATATCCCTGGTGGTCAGTGGACGATAAGCCTCTGAGCTTCCGCCGTAGTGAAACCCCCGCCCCAAGATCCATATCCCTGGTGATCTAGTGTCCCCCACCCACCCACAAGCCCCACCACCGCTCCCCACGCGGCGGTGGCGGCATCCACCCACCTACCGCCCGCCGACTGACTGCCCGATGGAGCTGCCGTCCATTGGTGCAGGCAAGAGCCAATGGGCATACGCATACCATCAAAGCAGTCAGATAACTGAATGAATGAATGACTTCATTCCTGAACTGCCTTATATTATCGACTGCACGGCAATACTTGCTCACCAATAATGCAACCCTACTAAGCGATCAATCGATGGGCAACAAGCGAAGTGAGATACTACTACCCGCCGGCACCAAAACAAGGCCAGAAGCCCGGATGTGGAATGGTGACAATCACCAGGGAAGATATCTTGGGGGCAGGAATTTCACCTATGCACCCACGTCGAGCTTATCGTCCACTGGACCTGAGACGAAGAGGCCAAACTCTGCGGCCTGCGCAATCAGGCTTATCAGTCACTGGACCACCAGGGATATGTTTGGGGGGTTTAAACTCTTCAGCCCGCGATCGGTCTTAGCGGTCCACTGACTACCAGGGATATGTTCGGGGAGCACTTTGCTGCCCGCGATCGGGCTGGTGAAAGTGATGCTTATGCCCACAATCGCCAGTTGGGAGGCTAGCTTTACACATTTGCCCGCGATCGGGCTGCAGAGCGTTGGTCCCCGACGGCTGCTGCCTGGCAGGGCGCCAGGCGCAAGTCCTCGGGTTAGGCGCACCTGCATGCTAATGCATGCAAATGGGGCCATAAACAGATGCAAATGGCCCCCCGCCGCTTTGCATGAATTATGGCCCCATTGCATGTCACCTTTTGAATATCGAAATTTGCGCGATGGCACAATGGTATTTGGCGCCACCGCAAGTTGAATGCTCCTCTGACCACTTGTGGTGGCACAAGTTCCACTGTGCCATGCACAGTGGCTGTGGCCGGGGGGTGATATTCAAAGGAGTTGCTCAATAGTGCAACTTCTTTGAATATCGCTCCGGCCACACCCATGCGCAACTATTTTGTGCGGCGCAAGGGCTTACGCCACAAAATAGCGCAGTTTGAATATCCGGCCCAAGGTGTTTATATGCAAATGAGTTACTGTGAAAGGCACACTGAGTCAATGTTTGTTTTTACAGTAGATGTTTATATGCAAATTGGTGACTGGGAAAGGCACACTGAACCAGTGTTTGTTTCAGGTATAACTTTGGGATAAGAGAACACGGAGTTACTTAACAACAGGATAAGAGTGGGATTCAAGTCAAAGGTTATTGGCAGGAAAGAAAGTCCATTGAGCAAGCTCATTTACAAAGAGGTCCCGAGAGACAAATAATGTGCAGTGCACGTAAACTAAACCAAGATCAAACATATAACAGGAATGCACAGGGCAATATACATTAACATACAGCTTTCTAAGGGAAATAAATACAGTACATGGAGTAGGGTAATTTACAAGGTTGAGACATTGTGGAGCAACAGTCAGGCATACAGCTTCCTAAGGGAAACTATATACATGGAACAGGGTACTTTACAAGGTTAAGACATTGCGGTACACAGTCAGGCATAAACATTTAGGTAGATGGCACGGCTAGCAGTAGGCAGTAATTAAAACTTCCAATGATAAAAGTAGCGATGAGAAAACCTGGAAAAGATGGTACAGGATTATTGGAGAGAAGAGGAGGAAGAGTCAGCCGTGTGTAACGGGGGGAGGAGGTTGAGAGGAAGGTAGACCAGGTAGGGATAATAGTGGAGAGAGAGTGAGCCTGTGTTGTCAAGAAGATTGGTGGGGGGAATAGCCCTGAATGGTGGAGAGGAGGTGGAGTGGGTAGATAGGCTAGGTAGGGTAGTTGCGGTAAGGGCGGATAGGGAAGAATAGTGTGGAAGGTAAGTAGGGTAGGGAGAGACGAAGTGGCTAGGTTAGTTGTTCCAGACAAAGAGGAAACAAAGTAACAAGGGCCCAAGAGTCAGAAAAGTGGAGTGACAAGGATAAACTGGGGTGTGGGGTTGTGGGTGGAGAACAATAAGTTTAATAAAAAAAGAATATACTCAGTCAGTTGTATTAGTTTTACTTTATACCTGGGTGCACTGTGCAACAAAGTATGATATCTTTTTTTAATATGGGGAGGCCCAAGATTTTTTCCAAATTTGAGGGAGGCTCAAAATCTTTTCCATGGCTTGGGGGCAGGCTCACTATCACAAAGTGTGAGAACTAATGCTCTAGCATCATCGATTTTGAATCACAGCAAAAGAAAATATGACCCGTGTTGGAACTGTATATTCCATGTTCTTATGACTGGTACTTACTCGGACCAAGTTTCAAGTAGCTGTGAAATAACTTACCTTATTCTTGTATCCTAAATCATATTAGGAAGCTGTTCCATTGGGCTGGGTTAAGAACATCATGTTAGTGATGGCCCAAGTCCTCCTGAAAACTGCCTCCTTAGGGACTTGGTCAAGACCACTAATGCACCTTATTATTCATTCATTCACTGAAGTTTTACTTTAGTATAGCGCATTTCTCATTGCAATTCAATGCGCTTTAAATACAATTCTAAAATATTCATAACATATTAACATACTGTACAATGCAGATAAATACAAATAGATCATTCCTATCTTAAATTAAAAGCAATAAATTTTAATTTTCAATAAAATCATATCTAGTTCTGAGGGAAGGCCTACATATATAAAAATGTTTTCAGCTCCCATTTGAATACATCAAGTGTTGGGGAATCTCTGATATAACGAGGAAGAACATTCCACAGGGTTGGGCTGCAAAGAAAGAAGCAGTGGCCCCCGATTTCTTTAAACAAACCCTGAGAATCTCTAATAGTCCCTCATCAGCTGAGAAAAGGGGGTGGGAGAGGTGATAGGGACACAGGAAGTCTTGCAGGCAGCTAGGCCCTTGGCTGTGCAAGGCCTTATAGGTCAGCAAGCCAACCTTGAAGGAGATCTGCCAACTAACCTGCAGCCAGTGCAGAGAGTGCAGCACAGGTGTAATGTGACACAATCTAGGTAGACTGGTCAACAGCCTAGCCGCCACATTCTGCACTAGCAGCAGGTGGCAAAGGTCCATCCCCAGCATTCCTAAGTACAAGGCATTGCAGTAATCCAGGTGAGAGGTCACAAAGGCATGCACTAGTGCTGGCAGATCACCAGGTGGTACCTGGTGTTTGATCCTGGCGATGTTCCTCAGATGGCAAAATGAGGTCTGGTCCACAGCTGACACCTGTGATTTAAGTATCAAGCCACAGTCCAGAATAATGTCAAGATTCTTTAGCCAGACTGAGATAAACAACTGGGAGTCCCCAAGCCTCAGCCCTGAGACTCGACCAGATTACACCTTCACCCCCTGGCGATCACAGTCTAGCACCAGTACTCAAGTCTTGTCTGGATTCAACCTTAGCCAGTTGCTCTCATCCAGTCTTGGATCTCAGCAAGGCAGCAATTAAGCACTGAGACCATCTCCTGTTGCTCAGGTGCAAAAGACATGTATAGCTGAATATCATCTGCATAACAGTGAAAATTCAGCCCATACCATCTTATAATGTCCTCTAGCGGTAGCATATACATCACAAACAACATGGAGAACAGAACAGAGCCCTGAGGGACCCCACATGACAGCGGCAAGGGTGCTGAGAAAAAAATCCCAGACACCACTCACTGCATCCTGCCAGTGAGGAAAGATTTGAATCAGTTAGGGACTACACCAGTCAGTCTACAACATACCCGCAGGCACTTCATCAGCACCCCATGGTCCATGGTGTCAAATGCTGCCAAGAGATCGAGGAGAATAAAGATGGAACATCTTCCCCAATCTCTCATCTCCAGGAGGTCATTTAACACCCAGGCTAGGGCGGTCTCAGAACTATGCCTATTATATTGTAGCACTAACTCTGCTGAGAGAAATACTTTGGGGGGGAACCTAGTCAAAACCATGTGTATTTATTCATGCAATAATGCATGACAGGAGATGTGTTGTTGTGAGATTTCCAGATGCCTCGGGTATGGTGTGGTGTAGCATGAGGCTGAAGGCTGAGTGCCATAAATCACCAGAGACATGTGTAAATCTCATAACAGCATACCCCCGGATTGCATTATTGCAATTATAAAAGAGAGTAAACAAAAAAAAAAAATGTGTTTATGCAGAACAAATGCATATTTTTATTAATTTTAAGAAATGCACGGTTTTGTTCTTTCACCATGATCAAATAGTCCCAACTTGACACACAGTGATTTGGGACGGTGGAGGCTGCATGATGATTACAGTTAACCCATATTTAATAATGTCACTGTATATGAAGGGGCTGTATCTAAGGAAGCAATTGACCTATCAGTAGCTTTATTCTGGCTAGTAGAAGAAGTTTGGGGCTGCTTTTTTTGTGTACCAGCCTGTCTTACTGTGGATACAGAATTAACCTGAACATTAACTGGAGTTACCTCCAGTCCACTCTGAATGGTGTGAGTATCTGTCCCCAAAACAGCTGTTTCTATCAAGGAGAAAGTCACACCTGAGAGTGGAATCAGCAGCACATCACCTGAATTGCTCACATTTACATCTGCTGACAGTGATATCTTGGGAGGAGCCAGCCTCATTGCAGGAGAGGCCTGCACATTAATTTCAGTCTATACCCTGTTTGAACATCACTGAACGGGGATGGTGCCTGAGAGCTGAGTCAGCCACGCATCATCACTAGTGTGGCCACTCACACTGGGGGGAGAAGGAGGTTCATGTGGCATCTGAAAATTCTAGTTAATTGACCACGCCTTACCCAGAAAATGTCTTCTCTATCAGCCCCCATATGATAGCACGACAGCTCAGAGCTCTCAACATGCAGTGCACTGTTGCCTGACAGACACTGACTGTCCCCTTGGACTAAACCCATTTTATCTGCAGAAGTTAAAGGGAAGTTCCTCCATCAGAGTTAAAATTGTCTCTGAAGTTATTAAAGGGCCTTCAAGCTTCATCCTCAAGCCCCCCATCCCATGGGTGAGGCAACAGCACCTTGCTTGGCTTGGAAAACTTTTCACCTCCCCAGATACAAAATGGACAGTGCAGTTGTCCTTCAATAGAAAACTACACTCAAGACACAGTAATTTGTCTAATACTTCAGCAGTTGAATAAAGCATTTAAACAAAGGCATATGATTGGAGCTTATTGTTTCTGAATAAACATTATACACATGCATGCCTCAGACATATACATCTTTTTTTTCCTGTGTATTTTGTTATACTTCTAGATGGATGCAGTACTCATGTCAGATTCAGCCTTGTTAGTGGCGAAGGATAGCTGATATCATTCCAGTGAGATCACCATGTAAGGTACAGGTGGTGCTCACACTTGTCCCAATTGCCAGACTGAGGGGACTCAACAGTCTCTGCATGACATACTTTATCTCCACTGCAACATCTGCATAATGGCATGCAGGGCTATTTATCTAGTTCTGACTTTGAGACACATCGCTAAATTAACCTACCTCCTAAATCCATTGATGGATACTTCTGAAGGGGGCAATGTCTCTTTATAAAGCAATACAGCATGTCTGGGGATTTTCAGGATCAATGATCATAAAGCAGTGAGTAATGACCTTGCAGCCCACTTGTTTTGTAATGGATTTTTTCCGGCTTTCAATGTATGAAAATTGAATTTTGGTACAGTTCACTTATAAGATGTATTCCCAATAAGAAGTAATGCTGTCTGCAGACCCTAGTAGGCATATCTAAATGACTGAGCAAGGTACTGTATTTAAGGATGGTTCTACATACAAATGTGCAGATGTGCCCAGTTTCACATATCCAATTGTGGATATCAGTATGCAGCACTGCTGTCACATGTATGCACATACATCCACACCATTCTGTAATCAAACATTCAGTATGATTGCTTACACACAAGGGATTCTTTGGGGCTGCCTAGCACCCCACTGCCCACCAGTCTCACCCCTCATCTGCTGTCATCAACCAGCTGGCTCTCACAGACTCCATATACCATAAGTCTAAGTCTGTCCCTCATGGCAGGCTCATCTTGCTACCATCAAGGGAAGAAAGTGTGGAAGAGACTGTGACTGGAAGTGCATGGATACACAATGTCAGGGGGTCAAGTGGCAAGGGGTGGCATAAATATACCTCGAAGGACCAGTTTCAGGTTTTCTCCCATTTACCCTACCCACCTTCTTCATGAGAGTACATTCAGGTTACCTGGTAGAACTGCTGCACCCCTGCCACCCCATTGATCTCTCTGATCATCAGAGGGAGGGCCTCCTTGAGATGCCCAGGGTGAGACTGAAAGCATCGGGGATCTGTCTTTCAAAGTGGTGGCACTAATCCTTTGGAACACCCTACCTAGGCACCTGAGGGAGGCCCCTTCTCTTGAGAATTGTAAGAGAGGATTGAAAAAATTTCTATTCTTATAAGCCTCTGGGGATTAATATAATAAAGAGAGTTTTATTCATTATTCCTATAATGATTATAGGGAACCTAAGCATAGATGAGATTAATTATTTATTAGATGTACAATGTTAATGATTTTTTTTTTGGATCTTATGTTTTACAATGTGTTTCTGTTGTACTGGTGCCTTGAACCTTCAGGGAAGGGTGCCCCAAACAAATACAATCTACTACTACTACTACTACTACTACAATGACTATTACTATGACTACAACTACTACTACAACTACAACTACAACTACTACTACTGCTACTACTACTACTACTACTATTACTACAACTACAACTACTACTACTGCTATTACTACTACTACTACTAGTACAACTACAACTACTACTACTGCTATTATTACTACTACTACTACAACTACTATTACTACAACTACAACTACTACTACAACTACTACTACAGCTACTACTACTACTACAACTACTACTACTGCTACTACTACTACTACTACAACTACTATTACTACAACTACAACTACAACTACTACTTCTACAACTGCAACTACTACTACTACAACTACTTCTACTACTTAAGGAAACCAGTAGGAAGGGAGCAGCAGCACATGGTCAATGTCCTGTTTGTCTCCTCTATTTTCTGAAATTCAAACCTGGGACCACTAGTCCAAAAGGCAGCAGCATTAATGATTCAGGTAAAGGAAAATTCACTCTGGCTGGGAGGGTAAAGTGCTCCTTTTGACTGTAATGCTTGCAATCCTACAGATCACCACTAGAGGTCTCTTTCTGCTATTACAGTTACTTGGCACTACGTTGCCTGCTATTCACAACTTTTCCTACTAGATGTTGCTGTTCTCTATAGGCTTTTTTTTTTTAATACACAACAGCCATCAGTGTCACCAAGGGCACCAATCCCCTGCCTCCACCAAGTGTTACTATAAGAGTTTTATGTTGCCAAGTACCAGCTTTGGAGGGGAGCATCTCCATTAAAGCTCTTTCATCCTCCCTGCCATTCCTCCAATACATTACTGTCATACCAGGCAAACAGCAAGAACCAGGGTTATTAGCATGCCAGGTGCTCAGTGTTGTCCACCATCACAGAACAGGCTATATTCATTGCTTTGTAAAGCAGAAACATGTTTTTTATTTGTTCTAAACTGAAATTGCTCAGAAAAAAAGTATAATCCCCAACCTTTATAAAATTATTTATTCTGTGGCTCATTTGCATGCTGCAGTCATACTGACCAATATTTCTGTATTTAGAACAATATAAAAAAATGTGAACCTACATTTTTCCTAAAATTTGTTCCAAATAAGGAAACATGTAAAACCACACACTATGGAACATAGAGGATGGGAAAATATCAATAAACAGGACCATACATTTATCAAATCATTTTCAGAAGGGTAAGGCTAATCCGTGAACAGATCTGCCATATACTGTGGCCATAAGTGCCCCATTCTTCTAAATATACTCTGAATACACCTATTTTAAAAGTTTATTTGTTTGAGTGTTTATGTAACTTGACGTCCTTCTGTTGAGTGGAGCCCTTGTTCTTATTATTGGGAACTTGGAAGAGAGACTGTAGTTCGAGGTTCAGACTGACAAACTACAGCCTATTGAAATTATATATAATTATTGTTCAGGGCTCACCTGCTTGTGACTGCACCTTAATAGCAGCCTTTGCGAGGTGCAGAAAACACAAGTTTTAGTGCTATCTGTTTTTTTTTAATTAGAGGTGGGAGTTTGAGGTGCTGTCTGACCCTTTTCAGCACTTCAGGGACAGCTTCTGTATATATCGAAGGAGCTCGGCGAGCAGGGTGAGCCGAGCAAGGTGCGTGTGGTGCCATGCGCAGAGACACGTGCGTCTGCGCATGTTCAGCGTGTTCTGTGGGAAGTGTGGGAGTTTGTGGCATCAGGAAAGGTGAATTTTCAGGCATAATACACCTAGTTTTGTATGCAGATACATTGCTGAGTTTTTTCTCCACAAATATTAGAAAAACTGTCTTCTGATATTGTGTGTATATCCATTAAATGGCCCCAATTAAACACTAAGCCACTTGTTGCTGAGAGGCTGCAGTGTGTTCAGTGTTATATGATAGATGTATCCAAAACTACAGATGAAACTGTTGAATATATATGTCCTAAGTGTGTAGAAAACACAATTTTTAAAGCAAGAAGTGGCTCTATTTCACAATAGGAATATGGCTGGGATTTGTGAAGGAGGAGTTTAGGGCTGAGGCTATGTGGTGGGGATCTGTGGTGATGTCACCGTCTATTTCTAATTGGACTGGGGGCTGGTTTGGGGATTTGCTGCAGAGTTCCTTAATATTATTCCAGAATTTCCGCCAGTCTCCCCAGGCGGAGGTTAAGGACGCTTTGTAATAGTCCGCTTTGGCGGTGTGGAGGGACCACGTGCATTTGTTACGAGCCTACCTAAAACGCTGCATGTCAGCTGGGCATTTGATATCATTAACAATATGCCAGAGGGAGACATGCTGTTTCATTAGGTCCATGAGGTGAGCGGAGGACTAGGGGACCTGGTAGCCTTTGGATATTTTCCTGGTAAGGGGGGCAAATTTATCACAGATCCTATTGAAAGTGGAGGTAAATAGATCAAGCGCATGATAGGGGTCCGGGGTGTTAATGAGGGGTGTATTAAAAGAAAAGTATCACACAAAGGAAAACAAATGCACACAGCATATACAATTTTAACAACCACTGATGCTTACTGTTAAAAAAACACATTCTCCTTCTAAGGAAAAAAAATTGTAAATTTAAGAAGAAAAACATAAAATCACAGTGATGTCATAAGGATCAAAAACAAATTCAATTAAACACTTTATAACATGTTAAATTAAAGAGCTGCTGATGCCTTAAAGAAAACTTTGAAAAACATGCTAATTAGATACAATTCAGCTTCCATTCCAAATAATATGCTATAGATTTCTTCTCACCATCTTTTATTACAGAGGAAATGTGCATGAACACTTGATCTTTATCTGTTGGAGTTCATCTGCCTCTGTAGCTTACTCCCTACTTCAGGTCATAATCCTCTAGTGTGACATCACAGTCTGTTGCCATGGGACTAACTGTGATGTCACAAGCAGTGCATCATGATCTCAGGTGGGGAGAAACCAACAGGAATAGATGAACTTTTCAGAAACAGTGATCCTGTTTTCATGTAAATGGGCTCACTAATAAATATTGGGGAGGAGAAATACAGAACTAATGTAAAATATAAACTGAACTGTGTCTAAGTATTATGTTTTGTTTAAGTTATCCTGAAGGCATCAGCTGCTCTTTAAGGAAGACTGTATGTCATGGACTGCTGTAATAAACTAACTAATGACAATGTTTCCAGAGATTAGATGGTCTTTTTCTGTCAAATGTGGATAACTCCATGCAATATAATTTCTATAAACATTTTGTCACCATATCCACTGTTATACATGGAGGGATTCATTTATGTTGTACATTGAGGCTACACCTAGCCTGTCAGAGGCAATATTTGCATACAGCAAAGCAGAGCTGTAACATGCTCTAAGAATTGTCCACTCTCCTATATATATATATATATATATATATATATATATATATATATATAAAATCAAAAACTGCCAGATAGTCAGCTACTATAGCTTAAATAATGGTCCCCTCCACAGTAGGCTAACTTCACTCCAAAAGGCTTTACTATAAAGGCATTTGAATAACAAATGCTGCTGAGTCTGTATGATGTTATTACATTCCATGAATGGACACATCTTTCATTCAAACTTTTATGTTTTAAGAAGTCTCAGACAGCAAGTTTCTCATGCTTCCCTAACCAGTTAATATCCCACATGCAGTTTGTGATCCAAAGTTAATGAGTTCACTGGTTGCTTCCCTTTTCCCTTTCTCATGGCAGAATTTCATTTTTTTTTACTTTATGTTTTATTGAATATGTCATAAATACACATTCAATATGAAAATTTTAGGTTCCAAGGCATACGGTTGAGATAACCACAACTATTTTACAAACAGTCTCGAATCTTATCACCCTGTATTATGAAATAGTGGGGGTATCCCTATTAAAAGAACAATGCATAACACACATTTGTAACCATGAATGTTGCAAAACGGCAATCTGCACCATGACCATGGACTATTCTAGAAAAGCGTGACATAAAAAAGTCCCTGAGTACAACATTCTTGAAATGGTCAAAATGACGGTTCAGAAGTCCATGTATTTGATAATGTGTTCCAGAAATAAAGTTTAAATGTCTTCCAATGTGTTCACCCCGCTGCAGTGCAACTTACCCAATAAAGAACAGTTCAAGGAGAACCAACCATTTAAGTGTAGGAAAAAAAAATCGAAATCCTGCTATATAAAAATTAAGATACTAAAGGCAATAACTGCTGACATTAAACAAAATACTGCAGACTAGCAGGTGGACTATAGAAACTCAAGCTTTGTGTGAGGTTAAGCTGGAGGAGCATGTACTACGCTTTATCTGTGCAAGCACCCATCCTAATCCTAACAGTATTATTGTTAGGAAGGCAGCAGGCAGCTGGTAGGGAGCTCATTAGCAGCTCCTTACATAATGATGTCATTGTTTACTCAGCTAGCCTGGGCGGAGAATGATTAGGTCATTTAGAACTCTTGCAGCAGTAGAAGCCACACTGTGTGGATAGCGGCTCTGGGGAGTTTAGAATGCTCAGTTCTGTGTAGAGAGTAGTGGAGTGAGGAGGTTAGAGTGGCAGTAGGACTGCCAATGGGCTCTGAGAGAGGGCCCAGGATTTTTCACCCTAATGGAGGGTCATTTCCATCTTCCAGTTGAAGTGGTGGAGACAAGGTTACAGCAGAATTTCCTGATTTCTACCCCCTGTGAAGTGGAATGATCTACTTGCTCTCTGTGGACTCAAGGAGCAATACCCTGAATGTTCTCTGGTGTTTCCAGCTGTCTTTGATAGGACCTGAAATAGACTGTTTGGACCGGCTATCCAGGAGAGTGCCTTTCCTTTTCTTTTTTCTTAGTTGTTCCATGCCCAGTGGATGGAACAACTCCTGTGAGTACTGTCAAGGAGACTAGATCTCCACAAGTTCTTAGGGGATTAGATAGTCTGGGGTGCGTGTGCCCGTAGATAAGGCTGGATCACACCTGTCAGTACCCCTAGTCTTACCAATGTGAGTGAAGTAAAGTTAAACTGTGTACCCCAGTAAGTGCAGTTTATTCTCAGGTCACTCCAGTTTGTGACAAGTAAAAGTGTGGGACCTCTAGCATTTCAGTGGGGAATGGGGGTTTCAGTAGTGTAACCCTGAAGAATGGCAGAGACTGTCGGTTGGGGCCAAGGGTGAGAGGAACGCCATTTAAGCACTTACAAGGCAGGGCTTCCTGGTTCATAAAGGACACCAGTATGTTTACCTGAGCAAGGGTCAAGCTGCAGGTTAAAGTGTGTGGCTGAGTTTCACATATTGCACCTATGTTCGAGAAGAGTTCTGAGTGTGTGGCTTAGATTCAATAAATAACAAGCATGTGAAGAGAGATGTTCATGTGCATGGCCAATTGTCTACTAATGCATCTTTGGGAATTTGGGAAGAAGATGTTTCTGTTGTTGTTCATGAACTGGACTGCATGCAAGAAGAGTTGTTGAATTTGTACCTGTCCAGTCTGGACCAACTCTTGGTGGTCCACTTCAGCTTTTACTTTCCATGCATTGAATAAAGCCATACTGCACAATCCCAGTCACTGTTATTGACATTCTGATCATTGCTTCTGGTTGTGTGGATTTACTGGGACCCCCTCAGCAGGTTAGAGCTAACATATGTCTAGCTGCCTTCACCCATGACCTGGGTTGTGCTATTAACACAAGGTTCAAGTTGCTTTGTTTATGTACCCCCACCCCTCTCTTCCTCCAGAAAATGAGCCAGGTATACATCCTAATGCTAAGGGTGGTACCTACCTACCTTTTAGCAAAGTAACTTGGTATGCCAGTGTATGAGCATCAGTGTTTCTCCAGATAGTTAGTTGGGTGAGCATTACAAAAAATGCGGGGTGTGCACACTAGTTCAAAAAGTGGCTTGGGGTTACATCTGTATGACTTATACAGGGAAGCCATCTTCATGTCGTAGATCTTCATCAACTACTCTCGGAGACTGCTAAAAATCATTTTAACGAACACCGATCAACCTGGCATCTCTGTTTAGGGTAAAACCACCCAAAATCAGTCCCCTGCTAGTTAATACAGTAAAAACATTTGGCACAGCATATAAAGATAGCAAACCAGTTCCAATCACAACATTTAATGGCACTCACAGTTAACTTCCAAGATCAGTCCCCCTCAGCCTCTTTTTCCTCAAAGGCAGTTTGGCTCTCAAGGTCAGCTTTTATTTTAATGAGTCTCTTCCCAGCCTCTGTGAGATCATTGAAAAGATAGGTCTTATCAGCGTAAGATAGTCTGAGCTTAGTATGATAAAGTAATGCATGAGAAACCCCCAACTGGCGCAGTTCAAATTGGACAGTACTGAAGGACTTCCTTTGTTGTTGGGTCACAAAGGAGAGTTCAGGAAGGTGAAGAATTGTGGCACCATCAGTAAGCTGTATTTTTCCCTCTCTTTTGCAGCTTGTAAAATCTGCACTTTAATTGTAGGTCCTGCAGTAACTAAAAGAATAGTCCGAGGTGTCCCCTCCTGAGTTGGTCAGCACTGTGGAGTAATTTTATAAGTCTGGAGTAGTGTTCCTTCTCATTGAAATCTGAGGCTAGTTTGCATAAGGGAAAAAATAAATTCCAACAAATTCTGACTTTCCTGCTCATCTGGACTCCACAGATGTGAACATTAGCGAGGCGAGCTCCATTTTCAAGGTGCTCCAAATGTTGACGCAGCAGGCGGTTTTCATTTACCAAGCCACAATGGCTGTTACAGCTTTCTCAGCAAGAGAATTTGACTGTTGGGACTCCATGGCCACAGAGTCTAACTTCATTTCCACTGTTGTCCCCCTTGTGGTGAATCCATCTACCTTTTTGTCAAGTTCTTTCATAAAGGACTCAAAGTCCTTTACCACCTTGAGAATGGTCATGTTCAAGGGATCTCCCTCCACACCATGTGGCTGGCCTTGCTGTTGCATATGTAACCACACAGTCCCTGGGGTTACTAGAATCCTATCAGTATTATTGTTAGGAAGGCAGCAGGCAGCTGGTAGGGAGCTCATTAGGGGCTCCTTACATAATGACATCATTGTTTACTCAGTTAGCCTGAGGGAGGAATGATTAGGTCATTTAGAACTCTCACAGCAGCATAAGCCACACTGTGTGGATAGCTGCCCTAGGGAGCTTAGAATGCTCATTTTCTGTGTAGAGTGTTGTGGAGTGAGGAAGTAAGAGTGGTAGTAGAACTGCCAGGGGGCTCTGAGGAGAGGGCCCAGGATTTCAACCCTAGTGGAGTGTCATTTCCAGTTTCCAGTTGAAGTGGTGGAGACAGGGCTACAGCAGGATTTCCTGACTTCTACTCCTTGTGAAATGGAAGGATCTATTTGTTCTCTGTGGACTTAAGGGGCAATCCCCTGAATGTTCAGTGGTGTTTTCAGCTACCTTGGGATAGGACCTGAAATAGACTGTTTGGACCGACTAACCAGGAGAGTACATTTCTTCTTTTCCTCTTTCATTGTTCCATGCCCAGTGGATGGAACAACTCCTGTGAGTACTGTCAAGGAGACTAGATCTCCACAAGTTCTTAGGGGATTGGATAGTCTGGGGTGCGTGTGCCCGTAGATAAGGGTAGATCACATCTGTCAGTGCCCCTAGTCTCACCAGTGTGAGTGAAGTAAAGTTAAACTGTGTACCCCAGTGAGTGCAGTTTATTCTCAGGTCACTCCAGTTTGTGACAAGTTCAAGTGTGGGACCTCTAGCATTTCAGTGGGGAATGGGGGTTTCAATGGTGTAACCCTGAAAATGGCAGAGACTGTCAGTTGAGGCCAAGGGTGGGAGGAATGCCATCTCAGTGCTTACAAGGCAGGGCTTCCTGGTTCGTAAAGGGCACCAGTATTTTTACCTAAGTGAAGGCCAAGCTGCAAGTTATGGTGTGTGACTGAATATACTAATGTGCACCTATGTTCGAGAAGAGTTCTGAGTGTGTGGCTTAGTTTCACTAAATAACACTCATGGGAGGAAAATGTTCATGTGCGTGGCCAGGTGTCCACTAATGCACCTTTTGGGAATTTGGGAAAAAGATGTTCTTTTGTTGTTCATGAACCACACTACATGCAAGCAGAGTTAGTGAACTCTACCTGTCCAGCCTGGACTGACCCTTGGGGGTCCACTTTTGCTTTTACTTTCCATCTGTTGAATAAAGCCATACTGTACAATCCCAGTCACTGTTATGGACATTCCGATTGTTGCTTCTGGTTATGTGGATTTACTGGGACCCCCTCAGCAGGTTAGATCTAGCATATGCCTAGCAGCCTCGACCCAGGACCTGGGTTGTGTTATTGTACACAGAGTTCAAGTTGTTTGTTTCTGTACCCCTACCCCTCTCTTCCTCTAGAAAATGAGCTGGGTATACATCCTAATGCCAAGGGTGGTACCTACCTTTGTGTAAAGTAAATGGGTATGCCAGTATATTGTCACCAGTGTTTCCACATTTTAATGGGGGGTGTGCACACTAGTTAAAAAGTGGCCTGGGGGTTACACGTACTTATGAATCTCCCCATTTTACAGTCAAAAGGCAGCACATTAGATGAATCAGAGTCAAGGAAAATGATTCTGGTCACTATTTTTACCAAAAGAACACTTAAATAGTTGAAAGAGGTAGCCGGCCTGGTGGTGCTGAGAGTTGAGGCACTGGATGCCACACCTCTTGCCACGCTGACTACCCAAGTTTGGGAATGAGCTTGGGCCGATGGGGATTGGCAGGGGAGGGAGAGGATTGAGCGTCTGATGGACAGCTCTTCTCTCCCCTGGGGGGAAGGCCAAGGAGTGTCTGGTGTACCAGTGGCTCCCGATGGAGATTGGGAGTGCTGCAGTATGCAGACAACACAAGTAGCATGGCTGACACTGGCAGAGTTGCCATGCATATGGCGTCAGGGGTGCCCATGCAAGAGGGGGGATGTAGGGACATTAGGGGACCAGAAAAATAGAAAACAACCAGCTCTGCAGGGTAGGCGATGGCACCTGACTCCCATGCCCACTGCTGGATCCATCCCGCCTGGCCTCTCATATCCTTCACCCGGGCCCTCACCCACAGCCAGGGTCTGACTTTGAAGAGCACCCAAAGTGGAGGGGTGGCCCCAGCCCAGAGGTGTTAAGCTGGGAGTACAGGCTGTGGGAGGAGGGTGGGAGAGAGGGGGCTCTGGGCCGAGAGGATCTCAGACAGGACAGGACCAGGCAGAATACCCAAGAGAGGCTCCGCAGGCCATGACTGGAGTGAAAAAGAATGTAAAAAAAAGAAAGAGGAAGACATTTTTTTGCAGCACTTGGGAAGTCCAATGAGAGATGTTGGCTACTAGCCATGCCCTCCCCCCTCAGAATTTCAGCTCTAATGGAGGTGAGACATTTTTCTCCATTATGATGGAGTGTAACCATTTTCTAGACTACATGGTAACATCATGGGAAGTCAATTTTCATTTTTTTAGTTTCAAAAACACTTTTCTGATGTATTTTGTGGTAACATGGACCACTTCCTTATGAGTACATGATATTTTACCCTCACTCCATTCCAGAAATATCAGTGTGAACCAATCTTTTATGAGAAGCATCGAGAATTCATCAGATTTACATAATGTTGGATAAAAATTACTATGGAAAAACACTATAATAGAACACCACTGGATCTGTCATTTGAACCCCTCCCTGTGCTAAATCCCTGTAGGAAATCTCTCTTTTTTGCTAGGGGGAAGGGATAGCTTAAATAAGTAAAACAAGTTAGTAATGGAGTTTTAACTAGAAATACTCTCTTTAATTGGGACACAAACCTGTTTGTCCAGTGCAGTAACTTGACTTCTCCTATCTGGAGGCATTCTTGCCAATTCCGTAGAGCAGCAGTGGGGTGGGTATAAATTATACCTAATATCTTCATAGGTTCTGAGACTATTTTAACTGCTTCAATCATTGATACCAGTTGGATCACAGAATGGTCCCCTATTACTATTATTGAACGTTTGCTACAGTTAATGCAAGAACCTGCTATATTTGAGATATCCGTGATTATGTTTTTACCTCTGATTCAGAATCTTGGTATCTTAATATAATACATAAATCATCGGCATATACCAGGGTTTTTGTTTCCCAAGTGTCAGAAGTTAACTGTATACCATGCACAAACTAACTTTACTGAAGAAGCTGAAAGAAGGGGTCCAATCCAAAGTATACATATATTTATATATATATATATATATATATATATATATATATATATATATATATATCCAATATGGGACTTCAGGGGCAGCCCTGCTTTATGCCTCTGTCTTGATTGGAGATTTCAGCCAAAAACTGATATATGGCATGATTTGTGTATTGCTATTTAATATTCTGATCCGTCTAATAAAATAATCTGGTACTGTATACCATATATTTGTAGTGTGTTTAGCAAAAAATCATGGGAGACCTGATCAAATGCTTTCTCTTGGTTTAATGCCAACAGAAATCCAGTTATCATATTTTTGTTTCCTCTTTCAAACTATTCCCCAATGATTAATAAATGGTCTTGGATATGTCTATGGAGTATAGCACAAGTTTGCGATAGGAAAACTGTGTCAGTATTGGGGAAACCACAGACAATCTATTTGCCAATATTTTCTATAAAATGTTCTAATCTGTGTTTAATAAACACAGAAGTCTCCAATTCTATAAAAGTGATTTGTCACTTTGTTTATGTAAAAAAATATAACAGTGCTTGTGACACAGAATGTGGGAGATCCCCTGTAATAGCTATAAGGGATATACAATGGTGAGCTATCAGATAAATGATTTATCTACACAAGTGCTGTTTGACCTCCAGTAACCTCACGAGTGGCATGAACCATGAGTGAGATGTCTGAGGTCAAACAGCATGAGTGTAGATAAATCATTTATCTGACAGCTTACTATTGTATATTTCATTTATGTGATAGGGATGCTTTCTGTCAGTGCAGGGACATTTGCTTTTGATTGTTTATCTTGTTTTGCATACGTTTGTCAAAAAAATGAACAAAAAATTGCATTTTATGCTGTGTTTTGCTAATTATAAAAACATCTATAACCTATTTATTAATGAGATACCACTCATTTTGTAGATAATTTTGTGCTGCACAACTTTTATGCTCACAGCACTGTGCTTTTTTTTTCGTTTTAAAGTTATTTGCATTTGAATATAGTCAGTACTCGTACTGAGGCTAAACATTCTAAATGAGTTCCGGAGTGATTGGGACATATCTACTTTGTATTTAAATCTGTGATGATGTGTCTACTATGTGTATAAATATAACATTTTGAATTTATCTCATAGTAGCTCAGATTCATCACATAGGATTTATGTCCACACCTATTGCATTAATCCAATTATAAAAAGTTTGCAGGGTTGGACATAAAAACTCTGCAAATATTTTGTAAAATTCAGATGGTAGTCCATTTGTCCCAGTTGCAGTGTTATTTTTAAACTTTTTATAGCCCTTATTATTTTCCCATATTACTCCTGTGCTGCACGATCTGCACTAGCTGCCGATTAGGTGGTGGATCACCTTTAAAGCTGGTTTACTGACTTACAAAGCCCTACACAGGCTGGGTCCTGACTACTTGAAAGAGCTCCTTGTGCCTTATCATCCGGTGTGACAGCTGCGTTCAGCTGACGAGGGGTTACTAGAGATTCCGAGGGTGTCTTTGAAATCATCTGGGGCCCGTGCATTTATGCACGTGGCCCCAACCCTCTGGAATTCTCTACCCCATCAGCTTTGGGAGTGCATGACTGTGGAGGGATTCAAACATGCTTTTAAAACCTTTTTATGGCATCTTGCCTATGACAGCTCCATATAACTTTGATTCCCTGTTTATTTTTGTATGTTAGTTATTTATCATGACGTTTATTGTTTTATATAATTGTAACTGGTTTTATCTTTTTGTAAAGCGTCTTGATGGCCCGAAAGGCTCTTATGTGAAATAACATTTATTATTATTATTTTAAATAATTGAATAAGCTCCACCAATTTAGTTAGCATGATGTCTGGGATTTGTGGGATATTTAATTCCTTAAGTGGGGGAGATTTACCTGTGTGAGTTGTGGTGTGCTAGAATTAGATGGTACATATTTCTGTACAATTTTACATATTCTGTCATTTTCTGTGTCTACTGGTTCTACATCATTTGTATGTAATTCTGACATATACCTTTTATTTATTTCCCAGGCTCATCTTGTAAATTAGTTCTTCTCAATGATGCGCTCCTGGTAAAATAAAGATTGATTGATTGATTGATTTACCCTGTCTTGGTGTGCCTTAAAGTTATCCAGATGCTGTTTGCCCTGTGTTCCATATTTCAGTTCTTATGCTAGGGACACTGCTGTATTATGTTGAAACTGCTTCATGATGTTTTTGATATTTTCAATTTGGTTGTAGAGATCTGGCCCTTCTTCATACATTTTAGACATGAGTTTGTGCATTTGAATCCTTAATTCGAGATATTTTATGTAATTATCATTTTTGATCTTGTATGACATTTCCTGAAAAAAAAAGGATTTAAAGTCTTCCTTTGAGTCCTCCCACCATAGTATTAAATCATCATATGCACCTTACACTGACCATCTAGCACAGAACAGAACAAGTTTTCCCATTTGTTCTTGATTTCTATATGATATGCCATCAGAACATTGAACAACTGACAGCAAAACCAAAATATCGACAGCAACCCGTTCGATATCCACAGTGTTGAATGAGTTGTCAGAGCGATGTGCCAATACACTGACTCCTAGTGTTGGCCAATCTCCCCCCAAGTCAGCCCCCACCGGAGTTGGCAATCTATAATTCAGAGGGGTGCAGGGGCAAACCCCCAGCATTGGGGGTATGGGGGGCAAAGCCCCCTGCAAACAGTAAAGGACTCTGGCACTGTGGTGGTGCATCGGCACTTTGCATGTCTATGTGACAGCCATCAGCAAAGTGGTGTCACTGTAAAGTCATTCAACAACTTTGTTGTCGATGCAACTTGGTAGAACCCTTCTATATTATTGAGCAAAGAAGTGTTGAGTTTCCAGGTTTTGTCCCCTGGAGGTAGTTGAGATACTGCTACACAATAGCATAGTATGGCTAGATGGTCTGTGGTTTCCACCACTAAGTATTAGCACCTGTGATGTTAAGATGTTTTGACACAAACAGAAAATCTACTCTGGTTGCCATTAGGGGAAGCCATTGGGATAGTGGGGTGCATAGGGACGGATATCACCAACGGAAGGAGGCAGGTGGTGTTGCCATTGTATCAGTCATTGGTGAGACTACACCTGGAGTACTGTGTCCAGTTCTGGAGACCACACCTCAGAAAGAACATAGACAGAGTAGAAGCCATCCTAAGAAGGGCAACAAAATGGTGCAGGAAGGGCTGCTCCAAATGTCCTATGAGAAGAGACTGAGGAGCTAAACATGTACACCCTGGAAGAGAGGAGGGAGGAGAACATGATAGAGACCTTTAAATACCTCATGGGGGGGTGAATAATGTACAGGAAGTGAGGATTTTTCATACAAGAAGGTATACAAGAACTAGGGGTCATTCAATGAAGCTGGAGGGAGGATGTTTAGGAGGGAGATGAGGCAGTATTTCTTCACTGAATGGTTGGTGGATGCCTGGAATGGATTTCCAACAGGTGTGAAAACAGTGGAGGGCTTCAAGCATGCATGTGATAGGTATAAAGGAAAACTGGAATGAGAGAGCGGGGGGAAGGGAGGTGGATGGAGACCAGATAGTCTCTGCTGTGGCAGAATAGTCATGGAAAAGAGGGGCAGACTAGGTGGACCAAGCGGTCCTTATCTGCTGACAAAACCTTTGTTTCTGCATTACCTTTTGTAAAGGTGGCACTATTGGTACTCTTAAAAAACAGAAAACCATCTTTTAAATCTGTTACCATTATCGTTTCTTTTAGGCAAGCAGTCACAATAAGTTTTAGATGTTTTCCCCACCTATGTTTTTGTGTAAGTCCGCAATCAAAATCCCACACCCCTAAAAAATCACCAATTTGTAAATTATGCAAGAAAGGATATCTTTAAATAGTGATATCTTAGCGTCCTTTGTCTGTGGAGCATATACATTAATTAATTGTAAATTCTTGGTGCCACATGGCACATTCCACATTAAAACATGAACTGAGGCAATTTCCACCACTTGTAGTACTTGAAAGGCAGCGCCCTGAAAGAGGATACCCACACATAACGTCTATTTGGGTATTGTGACCAAAAAGACAGGCTCTGTAATCATGTGTTTTCTGTGTCTGCTATTTCATGCATGGTTTTGATCCTTGTATCATGTAAAAACATAATGTTCCCAGGTAATGTTTCCAGCAGGGATAGTGTGGACACCCTCTTTCTGAATGCCTTGACTGGCTTAAACACATTATAAGGTGTTATTAGGTGGGGGGGGGGGGAATCTAGTAACTTCCTGGTTTGGGATCTAGTTCTACACTTTGCTTTCTTTTTCACAGATGCTTCAGACTGTTAATCTTCTAAGTCTGAAGAATGATCCTGTAAGGCGGAAGTGATGGAAGAGGTCTCTGAATCATCTTCATCTCCCTCTGTGTCTCCCCAGTTTCAACTGAGGCCAAAGCAGTATAGTGGTTTTCCACTGCGGTACCAAGTATCTTGCTGTTCCTACTCTTAGTCTTCCTGTGTCTAGTCCATTTTCTGTGGGATACTACCACCGTGTCGTCCTCGTGGGAAAGGGGGAGGAGGGGTGGGTCATTACTGGCTGAGGCACTCAAGTTGTGGCCCCCACAGAGGTCTGGATGTGCATCTTTATCTCAGTCAAAGTAAAAGATGAGCCCTGCTCTACTATTTCAGTCTTCTCTGGAGCAGGGTTAGAGGTCATTGTCTACTTGTTGTGGGGGTGGTTCATATGAGCCAGGAGCAGGAACTAGTGTGGGACTTTATTCTGGGGGTACTCCATCTGGGCTGGTCCATATTTTGTACAGCTGTTCCAGAGAGAGCAGCTAGGCATTGGCTCCTAGCTTTTGTTACACTTTGGGTCTGACCATTTATGATCAAGTCATCCTGGTGCAGCCCTCCACCACTGTTGTGTGAGTCCTGGGACACCTATATGAGTGCCCCTGTTCCTCGCACAGATTGCATATCAAGGGGTTTGAACACCTATGGCTAAAATATCTGTACTCTAGGTAGCTGCTACAGCATTCAGTGTTGCAAGCTGGACTATGGTGGGTGCGTGACCCTCATTTATTGCATGAGTGGGTCTGTCCTGGATAGAAACACAAGCCTCTGTCTCTCCCTAGGAAGAAATTCCCAGGAAGGTGGCAAACTCCTGTATTGGTTTGGTGTAGCTTTATCTTGAATTTCCATCCTCCAGTGCAAACCTGGTCACTCACTATTATTGGTGTGGACTGATCTATCACCTCACATCTCTACCGTAACCAGTAGCAAATATCTAAGATATGCACTTCTACATTTCAGAAGAGAATTGTAATTGTTTTTCACTGCAGGTTTAGATAGGGGGATGCTAATAAAGGGAGTCCACAGTGCGGAATCCTTCATTTGGTCATATTTCACCTAAATACATTCTAGGGAATTTAGAATTTTAAAACTGATATCAAAAAGTACTTTATCCTCATATGTGTATTACTGTACAGCATATAACTGGACTGCAAAGAAACCCATAGATTCTTTCCACAATTTCCTTATTACAAAAACTCTATATGGGTGCAGATCAAGTCACATTTATACTTCAGTCTAATTTATTTATTTTGTATTTATTCTTTGTTAACCAGGTATGGCCCACTAGGCACAAGTGCCTGTTTTCAGGGGCGACCCAGGAGCTAATAATGTTTCACCCCTGAGCAGGTCTCCCTCTGTGGAAAATAGGTCAGACATTTTAAACTGTCTTTCTGAAACTCAGTGTTGGTTGTGATTGTTCCGGGGCGGCACTTTTTTCCTTTCAAACTACTTCAGATGTACCCTCCCCCAAATTGGAGGAATTGCCTGAAGTTTCTTTGCAGTTATTTATTACATCTTTCTGTTTTTGTGTGTGTCTGTGCTCTGATGAACCCTCTGTATTGTCCTGTGGGTTTAAAACATCCATATTCTGTTTAGAGCTTGCATCAGTTCCTGAAACATTGTTGCTGCTTTTACCTTGTAAATTCCTCTGTACCCCACTTGTAATATCCACTGTATAATTTTTTTCCCACATCTGTAGTAACAATCCCACCGCATACCCTTTGTGTAGAGTATTTTCTACGTACCTCCTGTGCCTGTTCCCCACAGTGACAGCCATTGTGGTACACCATCTTCTGCTTTTCTCCACCCTGCTGCATTTAAGAATACCCAAACAGACCACTTGGCTAATGCTTTCCTTGGAGGGGGGGGGGCTGCAGTTGGTGGATCATGCTTTAGGTTGAACCTATGGCCTGTATGCATCACTCCTGGTGTGGTTGCTCTTTTGCTGCTTCACTAGAAATCCCAGAGCTCTGGTTTTCACTTGTGTCCATGCTCACGGACTTGTCAGTATGCTGTAATGACTTGTGCGTTCATCTCTGCTTGTTTAGGCTGGTTGGACGTTTGATGCAGCCACTGTTCTCTCATTTTCCATTTTTGAGCTACATGGTTTTTATCAGCCTGCAGCTTTTCAGCGATTACTGGGACAGTGTGAGGGCTCTCAATGGGCAGTGCACCACTGGTTAAGGAGAAAGCAGGTACCTGGCCAGATACAGGGGTGGTTTGAAACTGTGTATGCTTTAAGGGAAGTTTTTCTAAGTGATGCTTTTTAACACAAATGGCAGTTTTACTAGTTTGCTGTTCAGAGTCCAACTCTGAAGGAAGTACTTTGACAGGTTTCATATAACTGTCAGCCTTACCTTTTGATGTTCATGTGCTGTGGGACTCAGGGGAAATCAGTGGTTCTGAGCAACAGGTGTGGTAGCAGCTTTCTGTGAAGTTCCAGGTGAAATTAGCTGGTTCTGAGCAACAGGTGTGTTAGCAGCTTTCTGTGAAGTTCCATGCTCTAGTTCCTCTGTCAGCATTTCTATTGTTAGCTTTTCTTTTCCCTGCTAAAATTGGCTTCCTCCTCAGCAAGTAGGAACAACAAATATGTTTCATCTCCTCCATTGCTTGTTTAAGTTTTTTATTCTTCCATCAGTAGTTTTTGTTTTACTGACTATTTTTTGTCTGTTTGGTCTCCTGAGCTTTGAGTCTCTGATATGTTGATTTCCATCTCTTCTACCACTGACACCATCCCCATTTCTTCTTCTGAAGTAGCCTCTTGACATAAGAGACGGAAGGAGGCTGGCTCCCCTGCTCCCATATTGTGCCTTCCATCCTCTCTCCCCAAAGATTGGCCATTTTGGCAGTCTGCCAGATGGTCAGACATTCCCCTTACTGGAAGAGCAAGGGATTTTCCACAGTCTTATTGACAACATTTCCCCTTTCAGTAAAACAGGTCTATGTAACCCACCCTCAAGTACATACCAGGAAATAAGCTTTCATAACTCAGGATGCTTTTCCTGGTGAACAATTTCACATAAATAAATAGATAATGAACATACGTATATATTCAGTAAATAGGTGTCATTGTATATATTTGTTTCTGTATCTTGTATGACTTGGTGACTTAAATCTATATATAAATTGCAAAAAACATTGTTAATTCTCTAGTTAGGGTTAAAGTCACAAAAACAGGAAATGTGGTGTTAGGGTTTCCAACTCTAACACCCCATCCCCACACTGCACACACAAACAGGCATCAGGGGTGTGCCTTGGGGTCATCAGCCCTAAAACCCACTTCCATTCAATAAGTAAATAAGCTGAGATGGGTACAGTATAGGAGAATGGGGTGAACATTAAGGCTGATGACCCTAAGGAACACCCCTGATGGCTGCTGGTGTGTGCAGCATAGGGGTGGGGTGTTAGAGTTGGAAACCCTAACACCACATTTTCCTGCTTTTGTGGCTTTAGCCCTAACTAGAGCATTAATTAAGTTGTTTGCAATGTATTTCCTCACTTTTTGAGGGAGTATAATCATATCCTTATTTACCTGTGGGAGTATCCCTCCATAGATGCGTATATGTATGTAACTGTGGAAGCACAGAGACCAAATTGTCAGCATAGCCATTTTATTACCCTACCTAGGGCTACCGGGGGTTGATATCCACTGCTTGCAGCTGGCGCAGAACGCAGCAGCCAGGCTTTTGACTGGGACATCCAGAAGTAATCATATTATGCCTGTGCTGCGCGGACTGCACTGGCTGCCGGTTTAGTGGTGGATCACCTTCAAGGTTGGGTTACTGACCTATAAAGCCCTACACGAACAGGGACCATGGTATTTACAAGATCTCCTTACTTCCTACTGTCCCTCTCACTCACTCCGATCCGCCGATGACGGATTGCTAGAGATTCCCAGGGTCCATTTAAAGACATCTGGGGCACGTGCATTTTCTTACGCTGCCCCCCGCCCTGTGGAATTCTCTACCTCACCAGATACAAGGCTGCCTGACCGTCGAAAGTTTCAAATCGGAGCTCAAAACTTTTTTGTTTTTAAAAGCTTTTGGTGAATGATTTTATTGGTACTATTATGTTTGTTATTTTAAATGTTGTTCATTTGTACAGCGCTTTGGATTTTTGAAAAGTGCTTAAAATACAAAATTTTACTTACTGGCTTTTATTTTCTTACTCATGTACCTGGTACAGAAAAGTTTCTAATCCCTGCTGAAAAGTAATTCTGTGCAACTGCAACACCATTCCATGCCACAGGTGCAAAAACACATGTTGTCCAGGATTTGAAAAATTACAGCTGTGACATACATGAGGTGGAGAATAAGAAGGCTATGTTGAAAATCTGGGGTTGAGATATTTAAAGTATCCATAGTTATGAGTGTGTGTAGTGAAATTAAAATGAATGGTCATAACTTTGCCATTTTTTATATATTTTGACCCCAAAATTTCAACATAGCCTTCTTATGACCCCACCTCATGAATAAGGGAAGGAAAATGTTCAAATCCTGCCCATAAGGTGAATTCACAAAGCAATGGTGAAATCACCTTTCAGGTGGGAGTTACATAATGACAGTCATAATGTTTATGAGGTGGGGTACTTAAAAAGCAATGTTGAAAATTTTGGATAAAATTCTCAAAAAAATCACTAAGTTATCATTAAAAGTTGAAACCCCCATTGAAGTACATTGAACCATGTTTACCTTGGTTTCTCATATTGCAGTCATTGGTTCCAGTAGTAAGATGTGTCTTCGATTGAACCTTGGACCTATTTAGGTGAGTGAGGCTGTGTGGTGGGGTACTGGGGGTGTGGGGTGGTGGTGCTGAGTGGGAGGTAGGGTGGGGGCTGATCAATAAGGCACCATTTATGATTTTACAGTTTGGAAAAAACATCTAGGGACCATTTTCTTTATTACAGGTTATACCTGCAATGGGTGGGTGGGGAAGGGTGAAACTAGACACCAGGAATATAAGAATGAATAATGGGTATGGCAATCAGTGGGTGGGGGTTGCCACTAGAAACCAGGAAAATTGGGAAAATGGTGATCAGTGGGTGGAAGGGTGCTACTAGACACCAGTAAAGATATTATTTATGGGGACAGTGATTGGAATGGTGGGGTGCCAGTATACACCAGAGCAACTTAACACATTGCTGGGGATGGCAATGGAGCATGGGGGGGGTGCCACCAAATACCAGGGAAATGGTGGGGGTGGTCACAGCTCACACTGCAGCTGGCAGCACAAGTTCAGTTGCAGCTGCAGAAATGAAAAAAATCCCACTGTTCTTATACAGAGAACGTGGGGGAAGTTCTCCTCTCACTAAGCTGGGCTCCTGGGATTTTGGGTGCCCAGAAAACATATTTGTGGCCATAATGTCAATAAATAAACATCAGAATCTAGCTAAACAGGTCCTGTTTAGCTATGTTCTGATGTTTGTTTTCAAAAATTCCAGCTTTTTTATGCATTTTCCATGTTTGTCAGTTTGTGGAAAAAGTCAACAAGATGGCGGTTGGCAAAGCAGAAAAAAATGTTTGGTGTCCTGCAAAACAAGTGGTGTGAAATCCAAAATGTGTGTTAGCAGCATTACATTTTTACTTTCACTGCAGAACATTATCTCTAAAACTCTACCGTGCATGCACAGGTCAGAAACTACTAAATTTTAAAGTCTTGTAACTTGGAAACCCTTTAATATTTTTTCACCAGACCTGTCAAAGACACTACCTTAGGACATGACACATCCCCTGCAAGTTTGGGATAAAAATTCCATTCCACGTAGGCTGTAGGGGAGAGCAAAAAAAAAAAAACACGTTAAGTATAGGACAAAAAATTAGATTTTTGCAAAAAATGACACTTGCAGAGCATCAGAAACCGCACGAGCTGCCATCACAAACATTTCCACATATTAAGACCTTGCCTCCTAGACAACACATACAAAATTTCAGGTTATTTTGTCAAAGGGAGCCAAGTATATTAATGTGCAAAGTTAGGTGTTTAACATTAAACAGGTTATTCACCCCTAACTATGGGGTGCTACCACACCCCTATAATATATTAAGGGAGCGTTGACCAAGAGGGAAAGAAATCACATAAATAAAATCATTAGCAAATACACTGACCGACCTAACTTAGTAATTCATGTCAGAATAAATGATCTGGCAAGCCAGACCAAAGATGAGGTAAAAGGAAACTTTCAGAAATTATGAGAACAACTGGAGACCATGACAGCCTCACTATTCTTTTCGAAAGTCATCCCACTTTGGGGAAAGGAGAACAGCAACTCCATGGTCAGCTCTGAGGAGATCAGGGAGTTTAATGTTTGGTTCCACTCTTGGTGTCAGGAGAAGGGTTTCCATATTATTTTACATCCTTATTATGATCTATGCCTAAAATGTACCCTTATGTAACTATTACTGTGCTACCCAATGTATATCTTGTTTTGCTCCTGTACACCTATATTATGTCTGTGCATTTCTGCATATTGTAACCAGTGTCCTGTGCTCTCCCGGGTCGTGCCTGAAAATAGGCAGGTCTGTTGCCTAGCGCACTTACCCGGTTACCAAAAACTAATAAATAAATATCATAGGGCACTGGGAAGACTTCTGGGAGAGGAGGCTATTCAGGTTTGACAGTATTCACCTCTCCAAGGAAGGTGTAAGTCCTCCTGGTCAAATCATTGGCATGCATATCAGTCATTTAAACTAGGGAGTGGGGAACAAGCAACAGAGACATTCATCTCAAACCTCTCATCAGATGGTTCCCTAGTCATAGCTCACCTAGAAAAGAATATCATGCCACATATATTATCATTCATAGACAGATCTCCAAAACCTGTCAGCACCAATGCACCTAAGGCTAAGAAAATGATTCCACAATCCGCAAGGGGAACCAAGGATGCATGGAAGGTGCTTAGCCTGAATGTCAGGAGCCTGGGAAGCAAGCTCAGTGAACTCCAAGCACTGTGAGCCAAGTCTGAGCTGGACATAGTGGCAATACCAGAAACCTGGGCCTCTGAGTTAAATGAATGGGATCTCACCATATCTGGATACTCACTCTTCAGATTAGACAGAAGGGGCACTTAGGGTGGAGGATTGCACTTTACATAAAATAATATCTAAGGGCAACATCATTTGATCTCTTCGAGAGAGAAGGTGTTGAATCCCTATGGGTTCAAACTGGTGCTCTGTCTGGTAAGAAGGCCTGTATAGGTGTAATCTATAGACCTCCCAGTCAATCAGAATCTCTGGATAACTACCTTAATGATGAAATTAATGGTGTTACATCTAAAGGGGATACTATCATAGCAGGGGATCTAAACATGCCAGACATTGATTGGTCTATCCTGGCTGCCAAATCTTCCGGGAACCAATCTATTGTAGAGGCTATACTGGACTGCCACCTTAAGCAGTTAGTAGAAAAACCCACTAGACTAAAAGCCATCCTAGATGTAGTCCTTAGCAGTTCAGACCTGGTAGGAACTACATCAGTTAGGGAACCCCTAGCGAACAGTGATAACAACACTGTATGGTTCCCCCTACACCTCGGAGCTTCTTAATCCCAATCCAGGGCTATGGTGCTCTGTTTCAAGGGGGAAAACCTCTAAAGACGAGGGAGTTCACCCATAAAAGACTAGAAGCTGTCAAGCAACACTCCGATGTCAATGATCTTTGGATGGAAATAAAGCAAGCAATCATGGAAGCCACAATGACCTATGTGAAGACACCGACCAAGAAGAACCAATGAAAAACCCTATATGGTTCAACACTCAAGTCAGGATGGCTATCAGAGACAAACACAGGGCCTTTCTCAAACACAGAACAAATCCTTCTGAAAACTCATGGGAAGAGTATCTAGAAAGAAGCAATGTGGCCAAAAAGATAGTAAGAGAAACCAAGGCAGGCACATAGCTCAGCATAGCTAAGAATGTCAACTCTGGTAGCAAGCAGTTTTTTCAGTATATCCAAGAGAAGAGGAAGAAATTGCAAGGGGTATTAAAACTTAAGGACAGTGATTCAGTAGTTGAAGATGACAGGCAAAAGCCAGAAGTTCTGAACAAATTCTTTTGCTCAGTCTTTACTAGAGAACGGGATGGACCCATGCCAGTAAGTGGCATTAGAACTCTTACAAAAGAATCTCAAGTAATAGCTACTCATGCTTTTACCACTAAAAGAGTCCTGGAATCCCATGAGGGACTAAATTAAGATAAATCTCCTCATCCTGATGGCATACACCCCAGGATCCTGAAAGAATTGACCAAGGAACTAGCAGAACACTTGGCCAAGATATTCACCCTCTCACTGCAGACTGGGGAGGTACCTGATAATTGGAAAACTGCATACAAGATTCCTCTACATAAGAGTGGGAACAAAGAAGAGGCTGAGTACTACAGGCCTGTTAGTCTGACATCAGTAGTGTGCAAGCTGATGGAAACACTAATTAAACAGGACATAGTGGAACACCTGGACAAAAACAACCTCCAGGATACCAGGCAGCATGGCTTCATGGCAGGTTGATTGTGCCTGACAAATCTCATATCATTCTTTGATTGAGTTACCACAGAACTGGACAGGTGACACTCAGTGGACCTGATGTATTTCGACTTCAGTAAAGCCTTCTACTCAGTTCCACACACTCACCTGCTAGCGAAACTGAAAAACACAGGCATATCAGAAACATCATCAACTGGGTAAAAGCATGGTTCCAGGGCAGAAATGAGAGGTTGGTCATCAACAGAGCAGGATCAAAGAAGGGAGAAGTCATCAGTGGGGTTCCCCAGGGCTCTATCCTAGGTCCTATGCTTTTCAACGTCTTCATCAGTGGCAATGGTAAGGATATAAATTGTAGAGTAGCACTCTTTGAAAATGATACAAAATTGGGAGGCAGGGTGGATACTAAAGTGTCTATCAGAAATCTTCAGGCCAACCCTAAAAAAGTTTGAAACATGGTCTGAAGATTGGCAGCTCAACTTTAATGCAAAGAAATATAAGGTGATGCATTTGGGTAAAAAAAACCCCAAGAGTGAATATTGCTTAAATGGAGTCCAACTCATCACCTCATCTGAGGAAAAGGACCTAGGAGTGTTAATTTCTGAAACCCTTAAAGTATCCAATCAGTGTAACTTTGCATACAGCAAGGCCAGCAGAATGTTAGGGTGCATCAGCAGAAGCTTCGACAGCAGAAACAGGACCATCATCCTGCCTCTTTATAGATCACTAGTGAGACCTTAGTTGGAGTACTGTGACCAGTTTTGGTGCCCATACCTTAGGAAGGACATCAACAAGCTGGACACGGTCCAGAGAAGGGCCAGAAAAATTATATCAGGATTACATGACCTGTTGTATGATGAATGTCTGAAGGAGCTGAATTTATTCTCACTTGAGTCTAGAAGGGCAAGGGGGACATGATTGAAATACTAGAGTACCTAGAAGGCATCAACAAAGTTCCATATTCAGAACTGTTTACTAGGTCCAACAATGGTAATACAAAAGGGCACAACTGGAAACTCAAGGGGGCGGGAATTTCAAGAGCGTCATCAGGAAACACTTTTTCTTGGAGTGAGCTGTAGTACCTTAGAATGGTTTGCCCTCTGAAGTGGTGGGGGCCAAAATGGTCACTTCATTCAAACTAGGATGGGACAAGGCATACATGCAACATAGGGTCAGGGGAGTGGCTTTGCCTAAAACATAAATTAGATATGGTAGTCTATAGTGCTCAGTAGGGGTCCCTGCAAACTAACGGGCAGACTAGATGGACCACTGGTCACCTTCTGCCATCACCTTTCTATGTGTTTACTGCACCCCTATAGTTAGGGTTGTACCTGGACTTGTATATTAAATTTAGAATTTTGTACCTTAATAACTTTGACATGTTTTGATGAAATAGCCCAAGATTTGTCATGTGTGGTCAGTCTGCCAGTGTCTCAAGATGTGGAAAGTTTACTGATGGCATCTTGTATGGTTTTTGATACATAACGTGGTAAAAAAAACCCAACTTTTTCCATTGGTCATCATGGGATATTTTGCCATCAACTACAGCTCAGATGGAATGTTTTTTTTTTCATGAAATGTTCTTGGATGATGAGATCTGTGCCAAGGGCGTGCCATTGGATAGTGTGGTGAGAAGACAGCTCACCATTTTTGAATTATTACATTTTTTGTGATAGCCACTAGACAGGCAGGTAAATGAAAACAGTTCAAACTGTTAATTGTTGAGGATTTACTGTTCATGCTCAGAAAAATACTGTTTGTGCTTTCAACATCTTTTTTTTTTCCTTTTAAAAAATGATTTCTAAAGAAATCCTAGTTGGTAAAGAATGACCAAGACCTGTATTTAGGTCTCAGTCACATGCTTAGTTCCATTATTGTACTATTATTTTATAATTTTGAGGGCAAATACGTCTTTTTGGAGTGACAATCATATTGCCCATCACTCATTCAGCTAGGCTCAATTGATCAGAAAATAACAGTTCAAAGTTTTTTACAGTTCAAACTTTGCTCTTCGAACTGTAAAGACTTCGAACAGTGATGGTCCATGACAGTTCAAACTGTCACAGTTCACTGACGCCTAGTTACACCCCCTACTCATCATTTTCCATCCACTTAATAAAATAATATATATTCCCTGGTAGTCTAGTGGTCCCTTCCCCCTGCCCTGTTGTCCAATCGCCATCCCATATGTTTGCCTTTTTTTTGTTTCATTTTTTATATTCCTTGTAATGGTACCTACCCCCTGCCTCGTTCTCTGATTACCATCCCTGATGTTTGATTTGTCACTCCCTGGTAGTCCAGTGGTCCCTCACCCCTCCCCTGTTCTCTGATAGCTGTCCCATATGTTTGCCTGTTTGGTTTTATTTTTTTTATATTCCCTGTAGTGGTCCCTCCCCTGTCCCGTTCTCTGCTTGCCATCCCTAATGTCTAATTTTTTTACTCCCTGGTAGTTCAACGGTCGCTCCCTCCTCCCATGTTCACCGATTGCTGTCTCTGATGTTTGATTATTCACTCCCTGGTAGTCCAGTGGTCCCTCCCCTGTTCTCTGATCATTGTCCCTGATGTTTAATCCTATACTTCCTGGTGGTCCACTGGTCCCTCCCCCCCACTCTCCGATCACCATACTGATGCTGGCTTTCACATTCCTTGGTAGTCTAGTGATCCCTCCCCCATTCTTTGATCACAGTTGCCATCTTACGTTCACCTCACTGGTGATCTCTCACACCCTCACCGGTTCTCTGATTGCCCTCCCCATGTTGCCCTTATGTCCCTGGTGTCTTGTGGCACCCATCCCATCATTGGTGTCCACTCCATGAAAAAAAGAAAACCATCCTTTTTTTTTGTGGGTTGCCAAACAAAGATATGGTCCTTCACCAATCAACACTCCCCGCCCCTACCTCCCATTCAGCATCTACCATGCCACACCCCCAGTACACCTCACACACCCTCACTCACCTGAACAGGTCCCAAGTTCAAATCCACTGTCTGATCAAAGACACGACTTGCTGCTGGAACCGGTGACCGCAATGTGAGAAAGTAAGGTAAATATGGCTCAATGTATTTCTAAGTGGGTTTCAACTTTTATGCATAACTTTGCCATTTTTTAACATTTTGACCCCAAATTTTCAACATGGCCTTTTGGGGATGCACCTCATGAACAATAGGACTATCATTACAAAACTTCCACCCAAAAGGTGATTTTGTGGCTACTTGGTGAATTCACCTTTCAGATGGAATTTGGGCAATTTTCCTGCCCTTATTCATGAGGTGCTATCATAAGAAGGCCATGTTGAAATTTTGGGGTCAAAATAAGTAAAAATGGCACAGTTATGACCATTCATTGCAATTTCGTTATGAAAACTCTTAACTTTGGAAATTTTAAATATTTTCATCCCAGATATTCAGCATAGCCTTCTTATTAACCCTCCTCATGTATATCACAGCTGTCATTTTTCAAATCCTGGCCAAAATGTGTTTTCGCACCTGTGGCACAGAATGTCATTGTAGTTGTGCTGAATTATGATTTGGTGAAGATTCAAAAATGTTCTATACCAGGTACATGATGTGGGGTAATAAGACAGATATGCTGACAGTTTGGTCACTGTTGTGCTTCCACAACTACATACATATACACATCTATGGAGGAATGGGAGTGCAAGGCCCAGAGGGCCATGCACTTCCACAGGGAAATAAGGAACTAATTATACTATTTTAAAAAAAAGGAAATAAATTGCAAAATAACTTCATTAGTGCTCTAATTAGGGTTAAGGCAATAAAAGTAGGAAAATGTGGTATTAGGGTTTCCAACCTAGCACCCCCACCCCCACCCTGCACACACTAACAGGTGTTGGGGGTGTGCCTTGGGGTCATCAGTCCTAACCCTCACCACATTCTCCAATACTGTACCCATCTCAGCTTATTTACTTATGGAATGGAGTGTTAGTGCTAATGACCCCAAGGCACTCCGATGCCTGTTGGTGTGTGCAGGGTGGGGGTGGGGTGCTAGGGTTGGAAACCTTAACATCACATTTCCCTACTTTTGTTGCCTTAACCCTAACTAGAGCATTAACAAAGTTTTTTGCAACATATATATATATATATAGAGAGAGAGAGAGAGAGAGAAAGAGAAAGAGAAAGAGAAAGAGACATTGTACATCTTTACTACTGGAGTTTTTTGTATTGTATTATCAATTTATTTTTGTTGTTTATTTCTTCCCTGTTCCTTCCAGGTCACAACTTGAAACAAGCCCATTTTGGACTCTGTTTGCCTACCTGGTAAAATATGTTGCAAATGAATAAATAATAGATTAGTCTATTACTGAAAGTCCTGCTTTCCAAACCAACCATGCAGTGCTACTGTTATCATGACTAGTTTCTACACCCTGACTTTTTTCCTGAGGGTCATTTTCCTTTGTTGCCTTAGTGCTTTGCCTAGTCTGTTAAAAACAACTCTTGCTAACACCATCTAGCCTTTCACAGCCTTCTGACTGCCTCCCTACTCACACTTTACTATGAAAGTATGCAAAGTTGTTAACATTTAGAATTGTTTTACCTATGACCTCCTGTGTGCAATGTGCTTGATCCATGACGAGTGTGATCATCATCATCCACTTTGTCTTTGGCTCACTGACCTGGAGACAACATTTGTTAGCTTCTTTCTCAAACACTTGTGGTTGTGTGGCTAGTGTGATATTGACAGGGCTATTAAGGCTACATCATCAGCTTACTCCAAATCACGTTACCATCAAATTCAACACTTCGCCTTGAACAGCTTCTTTGTCCACAGTGCAGAAATTACTGTATCACTAGGAAATGGGATAAGCAGAAAATACATAGTATATTTGTAATATGCTTTCTTTTTCATCCCTCTTTTGATTCATTTTTGGTCTGTATCTGTGAACAGTTCTAGTGAAGAACAACAAAAAGAAGGCAGGCTGGTCCGATTAATTTAGCAATATTCCTAAATGTTTAAATTGTACAAATAGGTAAAAACAAGAAGCAAACACCATTTTAAATAATTATTTAAGCTCTCTAAAAATAGTATAAATTGATGGACTTGCCACACTTACTGAGGCTGGATGTGTTTAGGTCTTGAAGCTTATGGCAGAATCACCCTCAAGCTCTAAGAAAACAAGAGGAGTAAATATGGACTCTGTAGAGTACACTTGTACTTATATATGGGGCTAATATCAGCTGCCATCCCTTTAAGTGCTTTAAGAACTATGTAGCCAATATTATGCTAATTACTGTGTTAGCAGGGGCTAGGAAACCCCTTAGACTATCTGTCAGTCAGTCAGAGTCCGAACCTCCTAGAGAGAAGATGTACCAACTGCTGTCTATGAATAAACCATTTATGCATTTATTTCTGCGTCCATCCAGTTTATTTGCATGGTCCAGTAAAGGGTCCCCACCTGCAGCAACTGTATGGTCTGGCAGACCAGAGAGAGGGTAAGGGTCTCTTAGTGGCAGACCAAACCAAAACGCCACAGCTCTATGAAATATAAGAACAAAAACAAAAACAAAAAAACAAGGTGCTGCATCAGCATATGGTATGACAGTAAAACAAAAAGATACTAATAAATGTGCACTGAGAATAGAAATTAGAGAGGAAAAAGCACAGTTTAGTGGCCATATTGGCTATTTTAGTGGAATATGGACTCTATGTAGAGTCAATTAAAAAAAAAGTTGGCATTTGTTTTGCCTGCCAGCGATGCAGTAATTTTTTATATTTTAATTTTATTAGTTTGCATATATTGTAATTTAAAGCTCAAAAATATGAAAGAACAGAAAAAAGATGTTAGACATGCCAAATTAGATATGTTAGGCATCACAAATAAAACATGCAGACATCATCAATAATGTACCCTCAAAAGAGAGGAAAGGGTATACATTCAGAGCATTTGGTAGAAGATAGTTGCAAACATTTTGATCATTCATGAGTGTAATTACTTGGTTACTTGGTTAAAAAGACAGAAGATGGCATCTGACCCATTGAGTCTGTTTCCCATACCATGCGGGGCCTAATAATCAATCTTTTATTAGGTATTTGTCAAGTTCCAGCTTGAAGGTATCAAATTTCCTTAGGCGAACAAGGTGTTGTGGTAGGCTAATCCATATTTTTGTTGCACGCACATTAATTGTCTTGTTCATTGCTGTTGACCCTAGGAACCTTTAATTGCAAGTCACGGGATCTTAAATTAGCTATTCTTTTGTTAGTACTAATGTGGCATTGAGTGACTACCTCTGATCACTGATAATTTTAAATAGTGTTAAAATATCCCCTCTCTTCCTTCTCTGTTCCAGGCTGTGTAACCTTAGTTTTGATAATCTGTCCACATAATGTTTGTTTTTTAACCTGGGTATTAATTTTGTTACCCTTCACTGTACGCTTTCCAATAAATGTATGTCCTGTTTTAGGTAAGGGAACCAAAACCGGGACCCATAGTCCAAATGGGGCCTTACATAAACTCTATACAATGGAAGCACAAAGTAATCATTCCTTGATATAAATGATTTCTTGATACAATTAATTAGTCTGTTTGCAGTTTGCACAGTTTTCATACAGTGCTTGAATGAGGTGAAAGAATTATTCACCACTATATCCAGATCTTGTTCACTTTGTACTGGTTTCAGTAGGACCCCATTTAATGTATACTGCCTCATTTTAAGTCTGCCAAGGTGTAATACCGTACACTTGTCCGTATTAAAATCCATTTTATTTTTTTGAGCCCATGGTTCAATGTGCTTCAAATCACTCACTAGATGATTGTAACTGATATCAGTATCCACAACACCACATAATTTCATGTTATCAGCAGATTTTGAAAGGTTACTTTCCACACCATCATGCAAATCCCTAACGTAGATTCCAAACAGAGCTGACCCAGGAAAGAGCCTTGGGGGACCCCACTACTAACCAGTCTCTCTGTTGATAAATATCTAGTAATCCTCACTTGTTGTGTCCTCCCTTCCAACCATGACTCTACCCATTTGACAAGATGCAAACTGAATCACATATTTTTCAATTTGTTTACTAATTCAAAGTGTGTCAAAGTGTTGAATGCTTTTCAGAAGTCCAGGAAGATCACATCAACAGGCTTACTGATATCCAGGCTGGAACTAATTTTTTTAATAAAAGGAGATTGAATTTATGGTGCACAACCTCCCTAAGGTAAAACCATACTGAGTAGGATCCTGCAGCCCCTTGTCCATCATCTCATTGTCAGATTTTATCTTGATTAATTTCTACATTGATTTACATGGGACAGACATTAGTCTTATAGGCCTGTAGTTCCCTGCAACAGCCCTACTACCCTTTGTATGGACTGGTATGATTATGGCCTTCTTCCAATCTGCCAACACCTCCCCTTTTTCAAAGGACTTAATAAACAATATTGGGAAGTGAGTACATAGGGATGTTGCTAACTCCTTAATGAAGCTGGGGTGGATACTGTCTGGTCCAGGTGATGTATTTGCGTTAATGTTCTTTAGGACCTTTAGAACCTCACCTTCGGTAAATCACTGAGTACCTGACATGGGGAGTTCACCTATAATCTTTTACAGTTTCTTTTACTCCAAAGATTGTACAGAAGTAATTAATTAGTGCATCTGCTATTTATATTGGGTCATTCAGTGCAACCCTTTAGCTACTAATGGGCCTATTGATCTGTTGTTGATCCTCATAGAGTTGACATATGAGTAAAATGATTTTTGATTGTCATTTGGAAAGGCAATCCTTAGTTCTAGGTTCATCCTCTCATCCTTTATTAAATTCTTAGTTTGTTTTAGTTCTAATTTGTATCTTGATTTGGTTATGTCAGAAGGGTTTTTCTTAAATGTTTTAAATGCCCATTCCTTTCTCCTAAACTGTCTTTGGAGTTTCCTTGTTAGCCACTTGGATATTTTTCCTTTTCTATTATTTATTTTCTTCAAAGAAATATATTTTTCTTCTACCACCCTCAGTGTTGTTCTTATAGCCTCCCAACTATCCTTAAGTGATAAGTCCTTTAATATGTTTGCATACTTTTTGAGTCAAGAAATTTCCTGATTTTGATGTATTGTGCTTTGACGTAATTCCTTGTGATGATATTTTGACTGTCACCAGAGTGATCTGCCTGCGGACTGAATAGTATCATGTTGTGGTTGTTATTTCCTACAACCCTACAACTGTGACATTACATACTGCAGTATCAAGATTAGTGATAATTAGGTCCAGAATATGTTTATCCCTTGTGGGTTCCATTATCTTTTTTTATCAAGGCCTGTCATTAGTAAGGTGTTTAGGAATTGTGTTTCTCAGGGGGTGTTGCTTATCAGTTTTCCCCAGTCGATTCCTGGTAGATTTACATCTCCCAGTGTTATTACGTCTGATAGAGTGGATGCAGTGACCAATTTGTTGATCAAATGATTGTTGTACTCTGGGGGACTAGAAGGTGGGCAGGAGCAATTACCAGTCATCAGTTTTTTTCCATATTTTTAGAAGAAATTGTAGCCATATACTTTCTGTATCATTGCTCGTGCCATTCCCCATACTCAGATCGATGCAATTACATATGCTTTTTGTGTAAATACAGACACCCCACCTTTTCTATCTGTTCTGTACTTGTAGAAAAGCTTATATCCTGGGATTTCATACATCCATTCCCTGGTCTGTCTCATCGCGTCTCAGATTCAAGCTTCTAGCATTGGCTGATACAAATTTATATTCTAGAGTTGGCTTGTTATGTGTTTCCAGTACACTCTTAATTAACCTTACTTCCTGAGCCCCCATAGAGTTCAGTTTAAATGTTGTGTAATAAACTTCACAATTCTCTTTCCCAGCAACGCACTCCCTCTTCTACTCATACGGAGGCCATCTCTGCTATAGAGTCCGTAATTATTATCAAAGGTTTCCAAGTGAGTTATACATTTTATTTTTATTTTTCAATGTCCATTTTTGCATCTATTCATAGAATCATAGAATCATAGAAATCTGTCATGAGAAAAGGACTCCATGACCCAACCAATCTACCTGAACCCTCCCCCCTCGGAAGACCTCCATCTTCCATACTCTGCCTGGCCCCTGTTGGTTAGGCCCATGTGTATATCCCAAGCTCTTTCACATTTGTCCACCATATCTACCCCCACTACCCATTCTGGCAGTCTGTTCCATGGCCCCACCACTCTCTCAGTAAAGAATTTCCCCCTGATGTCACCTCTGAATCTTCCCCCCTCTAGTTTGAATGCATGCCCCCTAGTGGATTTGTTCTTACTTATTCTGAAGGTGTTGTCAACCCTCACCCTGTTTATGCCTTTCAAGTATTTGAATGTTTCAACCATATCTCCCCTTTCCCTCCTCTCCTCCAGCATGTACAGGCCCAGCTCCCCCAGTCTTTCTTCATATGACTTCTCCTGCAGCCCTTTCACCATTTTGGTTGCTTTCTCTGGACCTTTTCCAGCCTGTCCTTGTCCCCTTGCAAGTATGGCCTCCAGAACTGGACCCCATATTCCAGGTGTGGTCTGACCATGGTTTTGTATAGTGGTATGATCACTTCCCTCCTCCTGCTTGTAAAGCCCATCCCTATGCATGCCAACATTCTAAGTGCTTTCCCTGCTGTCCTGTTGCACTGACTCCAGACTTTCAGGTTGTCTGGAATAGTGATCCCCAGGTCTCTTTACTGATTTGTTACCCCCAGTTCTCCCCCCCAAGACAGTATTTAGCCTTTGGGTTATTATTCCCTATATTCATAATTTTGTATTTCTTTATATTGAATTACAGCTGCGACCTTTCTGGCCACTCCTACAGCCTTGCCAGATCCTCCCTCATACTGTCCACCCCCCTCCCATCGTATCAGTCCTCCTTATACAGATCTTCTTGTCATCTGCAAACAGACATACCTTCCCATGTAGACCTCTGTAATGTCCCAAATGCATATGTTGAACAGTATGGGTCCCAGCATGGACCCCTGGGGAACCCCACTCATCACCTTTTCTTCTTTGAGTGCACCCCATTTACCATGGCCCTCTGTGTCCTCCCCTCTAACCAATGTTCTACCCAGTTTGTGAGCTTGGTCCCCACTCTCAAGCTGCCCACCTTGTCTACCAGTCTCCTGTGGGGGATGGTGTCAAAGGCCTTCCTGAAGTACAGGTAGGCCACGTCCACTGCCCCACCCTGGTCCCATATCTCCATAACTCTATCAAAGAATTCAGTCAGGTTGGTCTGGCAGGATCTACCACCTGTGAATCCATGTTGATTGTCATCCAGGAAGCCCTCCTCCTCTAGATATTTTATCAGCCTTTCCTTAATAAGTGCCTCCATTAGCTTACCTACAACAGAGGTAAGGCTAACTGGGTGGTAGATTCCCTGCTCCTCCCTTCCTCCCCCTGAATGTAATGGCACCAGCTCAGGCCTTTTCCAGTCACCAGGAACCCTTCCCTTGAGCAGTGCCAGATTAAATAACTTCATGAGTGGTGCTGCCAGCTCCTGTTTTAATTCTTTTGAGCACCCTTGGGTGAATCCTATGCAGGCCCATCACTCTATCCGTCCTCATTTTTCCTATTTCTTGCAATATCCTATCCTCCATGAAGGGACTTAAGTCTATCTCCTTGTCCATTTTTCCCCTACTTTTCAACTCCGGCCCTTACCCCTCCTCCACCGTGAAGACTGTTGTGAAGTATTCATTCAGAACATTAGCCTTTTCTATATCTCCCTCTACCAGTGACCCCCTTCCCCCTTGAGCTTCATAATCCCCCACTTTCCCTACCTTCTGTCACTCACATATCTGAAAAATTTCTTATCCCCTTTTTGCCTCCCTCGCTATATTCTCTTCCATTTCCACCTTCACCCTTCTGATCATTTTCCCCGCTTCCCTCAGTTTTTCCTTATATACCTCTCTGTCCTTCTCTCTCTCTCTCTGAGAGGCTTTATATACTCTGAATGTCCTCCTTTTCTCCCTAACTGCATTCCTCACTCCTGTTATAAACCAAAGTGGTTTCCTCCCCCTCTTCTTCTTCTCATCACCCTAACTAGCTCTGTATGCTTCTGTCACTCTTTTAATTCCCCACAGCTTCTTCCATATCATCATGTTCTCCTTCCGATCTAGTTCCTTCTGCGCAATTTCTGTCCTCCTCCTAAAATCTACCTTCCTAAAGTCTAATACCTTAGTGGTGGAACTGCTCTTAACCAGCCCCTTTTTAATTCTAAAGCTTACTGTCCTATGGTTGTTGTTGTTCAAATTTTCCCCAAATTCCTCCTCCTCCTGTACACCTCTAGCTGATGAATGAACACTTCCTGCATGGCTTACAACAGTTTCTTACTCCTTTCTGTGGATGCTGCCTGGATTTCCCAATCCAAGTCTGGTAGATTTAGATCTCCCACCATCATGACTTCCCCTTTGCTGGCCATCACCTGTATCTCCCTAACCATCTCTCTATCCACTTTCTCTGCTTGATTTGGTGGTCTGTAGACCACCCCTACCCTCACTGCCTTCCCCCTTTTCTGCTTAATGTGACTCATAGTGTCTTTGCTGATCCATCCCCACTCCCACTCACCATTGCCTGAATCCCCTCCTTCATATACAGGGAAACCCCCCTTTTCCTGTCCTGTCCCACCTGTAGAGTCCATACCCTTGTATTTAAACCTCCCAACTGAGGTTTTCAGTCCACCAGGTCTCTGTAACTACAATTAGGTCCAGGTCATCCCCCACCACTACCACCTGCAGGTCTCCCATCTTATTTCCTAGACTCCTGGCATTAGTTAGCAATCCCTTCCACCAGCCCTGCCTATCTTCATTTCCTTCCCCCAGTGCCTCTTGCCTCCAGCTGTGGGGGAGTGTGAGCTAGGTAAGCTCCACCAGCCATTTTCACTGGACTACCCCTTGCTTCATACTCCCACTCTTCTAGTTTAAAGTGTTCCCTAGAATGTTATCTATGTATTCCTGTAGTTTCCCCCCTCAATAGTCTAGCCCCCTCATCATTTATATGCAACCTGCCCCTCACATACAGATGCTGGTCCACCCATGTCCCTCCAATCACATATACATTCATAGAAATCCCTCCTGCACCACTGCATCAGCCAGTGGTTAATGTCCTTGATTCTCAATTGTTTAGCTGTACTGGTGCAGTGTACTGGCAGAACTTTTGAAAAAGCCATGGAATTTACCATACCCATGCACCTTCTTGCTAGCTCCTTGAATCTCTTCTGTAGCTCTTCCACCTCCTCCCCAGCCAGGTCATCTGTTCCAAGGTGTACGGCCAGGTGAGGCTTCCCCCAATTAGCCTAATGCACTCCTCAATTTTTGGAAGTGCCCTGCTCACCTCCATCCATGGCTCACAAAAGACTGACCTCCCTTTAAAAGCCACTCCTTCCTTAACCAGTGGATCCCTTTTATAATAGGGTCCCCATACACTAGCACCGACTTTGAATGCTCTAACCACAAGGGTGCCTGCACAGCCCTTACTTGGCTTTTTCTTGCTTTCCTCTCACCCCCACAGCCACCCCATCTCCACTCCTGAACCCCCTATCCTTCTTTCAACCCCTTGCTCCCCCGGATGGTTCATCGACTTGCCCCTCCCCTTGTCTCCTCCAGTCCTTGTCTATTCCATTACCCAATACCCCATCCTAGTAACCCATCATCTACCTGGTTGCCTGCACTCTGTCTCCTTCCCTGCTCTCCCCCTTGGATGCTCTCTCTCATTTATTACTTTTATTTTTTGTTGTTTTACCCTACTTGCCCTTGGGACGGCAATATTTCTGAATAACAAATATCTTATCCTTTTTGCTGTAGGATAGTGGCAAGCGTGATGAAATCATTTTTGATTTCCTCAACATCTGTGTTTCCCACATTGTTGGTTCCAACATGAACCACCACTAAGGGATTACTACCTGCGTTTTTTAAGATGTTGTTGGACATATACATAATATTCAAAATATTTGCCCCCCTAAAAGTGCTGCAGGTATGGTTATGCTTGTCTCGATTACAAATGTACTTATCGCAGAATTTTAGTATCAAATCCCCTAGGACGTATGTTTGTTTTTTAGCAGGGGCATCTTCTTGCATGATACTGTCATGGTCTACTTGTTCAACTCATGTGGGCTCATTGAGTATGTTTTGAACTAAATCCCCCAGTTGTATCTCAGGACTCTTGTTAATTGATGTCTGTGTTTTTGCTTGTGTCCCCCCTTGTGTATGACTGTCATAAGTGGTTTATGCTACATTAGTGGGATCCGAAGGTGTGATTTGGATCAGGTCATCCAGGACATGTATTTGTTTGGATGATACGAGCCCTTGTGCAGTACCATTTTTAACATGCTGATCAGTATTTATAAGGACAGATGTCTCTTCCTCATTACCTTCTATTGACATTAGTAGTTTGTAGTGGTTAGAAAGGGGTAATTGAAAATTTATGGCACTTCTACCCTTTTTTAGCCTTATTTTTTCCTCTACTGTTACCCAGTCCTCATTAGTCCCCTCATCCTCTTCCTAATATCTTTTATTTGTAATGTACATTTTGATCTAGTTCAAGCTCTGATTCTGCCTTCTTAGTGCATGAGTCAGTGTTTTCCCCTATTTCATTTCAACTTTTTAACGTATGAGTATTCATAATTTTACTCAGTTCCATTTCTAGTTCTAAGATTTTTATTTTCAGGTGCTGGATTTCCCTACACTGGTTGCAAATGAAGTCCTCAAAGTCAGAATTACCACATAAGCTGAATTTATTGCATACCACACAGGCTGTGCCTATGTCACCAGGTATAAGAGTTACCAAATCAGTTGTTTGGTCCATTATTGAACCATGATAGGGGAAAACCTAAGGTGTTAAGGTATGTATTATCAAGGACAGGGCTAGTTAACCCCCCTTGTTTTTGTTTTTTTTCGGTTAGATACCCTTGTGCTGTAAGTATTCACATGCCAGAACTGTGCTCAGTTTACTTCTGTTGTTTCTGGTACTCTTTAATCTGCACTGCATTCCTCACTGAGCTTACATTTGTTATGCTGTTTGCCAGTGAGATATATTTTGGCACTAGTAGCATGTACTTGCAGGCTAATTTGGTTGGTCAGTAGTGATGGCAGACGTGAGAGCCAATTGGGCCCTGTAGTCATTATTTACTATTAATATATGGATTATGAATTTAATAGTCTACTAAAGCATACAAAAAAAGGCGGTAATACCATTGTGCCTCCAATGTTAATACTACTGTCAATCAGTGTTAATAGTATTGTTAATCAATGTCAATAAAATCGTTCCATAGCTGAACTATAGTATTAACACTGGTACCAAACAGTGCAAGTGCCCACAAAAAATGCCTTCTGCCCCCTATGTCATCATAAGCATGCCTTCCGATTGGCTGCTTTTCCTGTGTGGGTGGGCAGAACAAATTCAAAAATATGGCGGCTTGTTCTCTCACTTAGCGAGAGAAATTGGCAATTTTGACCAAAGCATTTTTTCACTCTGCTGCCTACTCTGGGCCATCTCCACCTACTTTGAAATGCCTTCCTCGATGAAAAATTCTTCACTTTCGCCCGGCTCCACACTACAGTGCTTGATAGATACCACTGCCAAAGGAGAAAAAAAAAACAGGTTTAAACACAGGCCACATCACCGATGAATCCATATGTGTGATGCTTGCAAGAAGACCGCCGACAAACACATGGACTTGCGAACTGGAGGTGAGTCAGTTCACCTCACATCTATATATTAAAAAAAATAACAGATGCCTTACTATGCATGACAAGGCAAAAATCCCATCTCGACGTTCTGGGGACATGGAACCTCTCGAGCTTCGCTCTCAAGGTTACCTATGTCCCCAGAACATCTTGATGGGATTACTGCCTTGTAATACACAGTAAGGTATCTATTATTCTATTTTTAATTACATATGTTTCCAGGCTGCTACCCCATCTGCCACAGTGGACGTTGCAGACACGCGCTGATGCACTGCAAGGAGTCATCATATATGTGACCAGCAAGATGATGGGCATAACATTTTATGGACATGCGATTTTAGGAAAGAAACATGATTATAGGTCAGTCAAGTTCTTTCCCCATCATCTCTGTGGGAATAGGCAGTGGTTTAAGGCTCTGACCTGCAAACCTGGAGACCTGGGTTTGAATCCCACAGCCCCCACTTGCATTCTGTGTTACCCTGAGCAAGTCACTTAACTTTCCTGTGCTCCCAGGTCGCACCTGTAAACAAGCTTTCAGCTTAGTGTGTCTCTCCTGGTAAAATAAAAAATTAAAAAATACCCTGACATGTCCATTTTCTTCAAAGTATATATCAAATCTAATTTTAAAGTGATTTTTAATCACTTTTGAGAAAACTTTGAAGAAAGAGTCCAGATATGTTTAATTCCCATACCCAGAACTTCCACCTGACTGAGTGGGCAGAAACACATAGAAACATAGAATTTGTCAGCAGACAAGGACTGAATGGCCCACCCAGTCTGCCCAGATGGTCCCTGCCTAGTCTCTCACTGCAGCCTCTGACTGGCATCTGGCAACCCTCCCTTCTTCCCTCCCTGCTTATTTACTGATATTCCCATTCTGCCTATCCAATGCATGCTTGAAACCCATTTGTCTTTTTTCCTCCACCACTTCTGCTGACAGTCTGTTCCAGGTGTGTACCACTCTTATAGTGAAGAATTACATCCACTCCTCCAGCTTCATTGCATGCCATCTAGTCTTAGTGCTCTTTGTCATTTGAAGGAGACTCCCTGGGGCTCAAGGGTAAAGCAAGATGGTGCTAGTGAGAAGGTAGTGAGTGGAGCACAAGGAATCCTTCCCTCATCACAAGCAAGCAAGAAATGCATGTATCTTGAATGTTGAACACTTTTAAATGACAAAAGCTGATGACTACTAGAATACCTGCTCTCCTTTTAGTGTTTCCCAGTGATTTTCAGTGATTTGTGGTCCTTAGTCCTTGGTTCATAGAGACAGCATTGTAAGTCATCTCTCTCTCATTAGTCAAACTGTATTCTTACAAACAAGAAGCATTGTGCATTCATTCACAGTAGGTGCACTGCATAAGCATTTGCCTGGTTACTAGATCTAAACAGATGTGCTATATTTGAAATGCTGCTTGATGTGCCGATGTAGTGCAGCCTAGAGTAAAATGGGGTGTAAGAAGCAGTAACCTGGTTCCAGCACTCCAACATGTGTGTTTGCAGTGTGGGTATACAGAGTAAACACCGAGGCACACAAAACAGTAAGTGAGCACTGACTATAAGGTTACACAAGCTGTACAAAGAGCTCTCAGCATGACCAAAAAAGACCCAAATGGCTTTAAAGACTTTTTTCAGAAGAGTACTGGAGAGGCAAAGGAACAATATGGAAAAAACAGAGCTATCACCTGAAGCTGGCATATATAAAATAAAAAGAAATACAGCTTAAATATCAACCAGAGCCAAACAACAAAGTCAAGAAGAAGAAGAAGAAGAAATAACAGAAATTCAACCTAAAAAGAGAAGTTTTAAGGGAGTTGAAAAAAATTTAGTCCATGAACCTGCAGTAACCTCAGTAGTGCCCTATTACTGAATCTCTGATGAACCTGGAGGGGTAGCAAGATCTGGTACAAGGAGAAGAATTTGGGGAACCTACGCTGAAGCACCAGACACCTGCATATTTGAAACAGCATAGTTCCAGTAGCCTTATGGTAGCCCTTGCCATGGGCAATGATAGTGAGATAAATCCTTTTTCTTTTGATTCTAATGTGATTACCTTTGAAAAAATAGGCCTGAGTACATCAGATAAGAGAGTATCTGACTCACAAAGGAAAATGCCAAGTGATTTAAATAACATTTCAGATAACACACGACATAAAGAAGAGCATTCCAACTTACGAAATGTTTTAAATAGTGCTTTAAATAGTAGGTCACCTGTGTCTAGTCTGTCTTTAAATAATTTGAATGAAAGTTTAGTAGCAAATCAATCAGCAATACAGTCCTCAAAAAGTATCAACCAACCCCCCAGCAGCTTTAGATGAGGGGGAAAAAGTAAATAAGCTACTTACTGATGCTGAAGGCTGTATCAGTTTACCAGGTCCAGTGAACTTTGAATTTTCTTTCACACATAAAGCACCTCAACTTCTTTTAAGTAAAGATAAGGCTTCAGCAATGGTAGATACTCAGACCTCAGGGCTTAAACAAAACAAAATTGTAACTTGCCCTTTTCAAGTTACAAGCATATAAGCAAACATCCAACAACATATTACAAATGTTACAAATGCCAATTTAAATCTCATTCTGACAGAAATGAGGAATGGTATTTCTGGTCTTAACATTACAATTGAACAAATATCAAAAGAAATAGTGGGCACTAGAGACAAAATCAAATAGATAAACAACATATCTGAACTTGGAAATAAAATTTCGGATGTTGAAGTTTCCTTCCCAAAGGAGGACTGTAAAATGTCTGAGCACTCTGAAGGTATCAAAGAAATAAAAGAGAAACTGGATGATTCAGATTGGCGTCCCCGTAGGAACAACTTAAAATTTCTCAATCTTCCTGAAGGTGTAGGGGGGTGCAATATTCAACTATTTCTGAAAGAATGAGTAGGTGAGATGTTGGGGAGAGATCTGAAAGGTAATAAGACTGAAACTGATAGAGCACACAGAACACTGGCAAGAATAACTTACTTTACTCAGGAATATCCCAGCATTGTATATGCAAGATATTTGAGGTATAGTCAATTCCACTTATGCATGTAGGCCCCCCCCAAAATGGACTCACCTTTTGGAGTCTGTACTCTGTGGCTCCCCTCCATTTCTGGGGATCATTCAGTGCCCCTGGCAGGATTCAGACTTGTTGTGGTCCATGGGTGGCCCCTCGTGGCTTCCGCTGCCTCAGTGTGTTGCCTGGCCTTTTGGGCCGAGGGGGTCAGGTGCCGCTTGATTGTTTCTGTGCCTCTGGGTGCAACTGCAGTGGTGCTCAGTCAAAGAGGGTTGCCATTTTTTTTCATTTTCATTTTTATTTTTTTATTTTATTTTAGTTTTTGTTGACCGGGTAAGTGCAGTAGACAAATCCTGCCTATTTTGAGGGGAAGGGGATACAGATGAATGCCAACTGACCTTGAACCAGATTAAGCTGTTGGTGATATTTTTTTAGAGAATGGCAATGGGATTACAAGTGTAAATAGTTAATGGTGACTACGTCTTTACTGAGCATACATGTCCACTGGGAGCACAGGGAAGAAGAAGAAAGGAAATTAAAATGTAATGGAGTGGTTGCTTTGTAGGTCTTGGATACAGTTGTGGGGCAAACTGGACTTGGGGCCACTTGGGGACTTAAATTAAAATAAAAAAAATTGTAAATAGTGTTTGCTGGGCCATGCTACTGGGCATGCACAGCCGGAAAGTCTCAAAGTTTAAAGCAGCAGTAGCTCCAGCAGGGGATTGTAATTTTCGGTGCTGACTGGCACCATGACAGGAGCACATTTAAATAGTTCTTGGGATTACAGGTCCCAGAAGTCATTTTGGGAGCTCCATTGGTGTGGCACCTAGGTGTCAGGTCCCTGATTGGACCTCAAGGGTTTTGGTGCCTTTTTGTCTAAGGGGATAAAAGGGAGAGCCCAAGAGAATTTGGGGAGATTCAATGGGGAGTAGAGTGGGAGACGGAGGTCAGAGTGGGGCTTCCACCTGCTCGGCCATGCGGCCAGTTTATTTATTGTGTTGTTGGGCCAAAAAGTAAGTCAGGCAGTGGGACATGGTGGTGGCCATTGATTTTGGGGACCCCTGGATTTTGGGGCTATCCTGTGTCTTTGGTCCCCTGAGTGGAAAAAAAGGGAAGTTGCTGCTGCCAAAGGGAGCACAGAGTGAGGGATACAAGAAGAGCTGCTGCTGGCCAGTTTAGCCTTGGAGAGGGACAGGAGGAAAAAGTGTGCTGCCAGCACAGGACCACGTCTGTGAGTAGATAAAGCCATGTTGTGAGGGGACTGTAGTGGTGGGTCAGGGGTCTGGGGCAAAGCCCCTGGACCCAGTCTACTCCTCTGTTGGAACAATTCAGTTTCGGTTTTGGGCCTAAAGGAGCCTGTGTGGAGGGTGGCAGTGAGATTGGGCATCTGCCTCTCTGGAGGTATGGACTCTGTGGAAATGGAGTAAGGAGTTGACAAAAGTGGGTGTTTTTTTGCAGTTGGTCACCTCCACCCCCAGAGGTTCCGCTCCTCTTTTGGAGCTAGCTGAGAAACAAGGAGGGAGGTAAGGATAGTCAAGTTTGCTGCCTGCTGTTTGCAAGGGCCTATTAAGCCACAAATTTTGCTGCCTGCGTTTGGACTTTAGCTACCTAGACTATGGGTAGCCACCTGAACTAATTAGGTCATGTTTGTGACCTCTTCAGTCCAGAGCACCACTAGCTATAATGTGACCTGCACGGTCTAAAGCAACTGAATGGTTTTATTTGCTCCATGGAGTGGCTGTTCCATATTATTAACTGTTCATTAAATGGGATCCCCTGTTTTTGCAGTTCTGGTGTTTATCTCATTTGTTGGAAAAACTGTTTGCTGCTAAAAGAAGTTTGCCTCCACAGCCCCCGTGTGTTCCAGGGTTGATCCTGAAGAACCTGTGCACCATCAAGGAGGAAGTTGTCAAGAGGTCTGGCTGGTGAAGATTGTCTACAAAGGCCATATGGTGAAGTGGGCAAGGCCAGGCAGGTGAAGAGCTGCATCATCCCTGCATCATCTGGTGGCCAGGGGCACCCCCAATAGAGTCCATCCATCACCAGCATCACCCATGGGACTCAGGTACTGTTTTTCCTGTTGTTATTTCTGGACTGTGTTTTCTTGGGTTGTACAGTGCCTCCTCCCAACAATTTATCATCAGGATACCCCTAGATGGGGAGAGGGGGCTTACATGAACCTTTTGGTTGTGTGCACATTTCACTTGTGTGCAGACAATCCCATGGTCCCGATTCACACCTATTCAAATCCATGGAAAAAAAAAACATTTAAGTGCCTGTGTTTTTGGGTGTGTGCACAGTTTTAGCAGCTCACATCAGCTCAGGTGCTATGACTCAGTAAGTGTGAAGTGCTAGCAGGTCATTAGCAGCCCACTATAAATGCCCTGAGGTGACCAAATACTTCTGAATCATGGAGCCGAAAACAACAAACAAAATGTGCTCACGCTGGAGCAGAAAGTATAATCATTGTCACTAGTTTGCAGTTTGAATTAATACAGGATTAACAAATGAGAGAAAAGGTTGAATTGATTACAAAGTAAGGTTATTATGTGTGTGTGTGTGTGTGTTGGGGGGGATTTTCCTCCACACTCCTTGAAGGAGATAGCACTGTCCTGTAGATGTATAGCGTAAAGGGGTGTTAGAGTCCATAACTTTTGTAGTGGGTTCTAGTTGAGCATTCTCTAGGGAATGAGGGGGTGGAGGATTGATAGAAGTTTAGTATCCATTTTACATGCTGTGGTAGTAAGGAAGAGGTGGGTAATTATAGGCCTGTCAGCCTGACATTGGTGGTGGTATGTTACTGGAAACACTATTAAAGGAAAGGATTGTGGAATATATTGTATCCAGTGGATTACAGGACCCAATGCATCATGGTTTCACAGTGGGAAGGTCATGACAAACAAATCTGATAGATTTCTTTGACTGGGTGACCAAGGAGCTGGGTCAAGGAGGAGCAGTCGATGTGGCCTACCCAGATTTCAGCAAGGGTTTTGACACTGCTCTACATAGGATACTGGTAAGCAAGTTTGGTGACATGAAGTGGGTAGCAAGGTGGTAACCCAGGCAAGAAACTGGTTAGCGGATAGGATACAGAGGGTAGTGGTAAATGGAGTGCACACTGAGGAAGGGAGGGTGCCCAGTGGGGTACTTTCGGGATCATTGCTGGGACCAGTCCTCTTCAATGTCTTTATAAGTGACATAGCAGAGGGACTAGAAGGTAAAGTCTGCCTCTTTGTGGATGACACCAAGATCTGCAACAGAGTGGACACTCCAGGAGGCTGGAAAGGATGAGCAGGGATCTGAAAAGACTGGAAGAGTGATCAAAGGTATGGCAGCTCGGTTTTAATACAAAAAAGTGCAAAATAATGAACCTGGGCCATAGAAATACAGGAGCAGAGTACAAAATGGGTTGAGTGATACTGACAAAGATCAAGCAGGAAAGAAACTTAGGGGTAATCATATGAGATGACCTAAAGGTGTCCAGACAGTGTGACAAGGCTGTGAGAAGGGTTAGTGGGATGCTGGGGTGCATAGTTTCCCGGGTCACACCTGGAAATGAGCCCTGGCTCAGTGTGCCTTTCCCGGTTACCAAAAGTTTAAATAAATTAATTAAAATAGGAAGGGACATCGCCAGCAGGAAGAGAGAGGTGGTGCTGCCCCTATATAGATCACTGGTATGACCTTACCTACAGTACTGTATCCAGTTCTGGAGACCACATCTCAGGAAGGAGTGGAGGCGATCCAAAGGAGGGCCACACAGATGCTGCACCAGGGTGTGCATCAAAAGCCCTATGAGGAAAGGCAAAGAGAACTAAATATGTACGCTCTAGAGGAGAGTAGGGACAGGTGATTATGACAGAAACCTTTAAATACTGTACTTCACAGGGTTAATAAGGTACAGGAGGTGTATACATGTTGAAATCCATCAGTCTATTCTCATAGGGCTTTTGATGCAACCCCTGCACCATTTTAGTTACCTTCCTTTGGACTGCTTCCACCCTGTCTATGCCCTTTCTAAGATGCAGCCTCCAGATCTGGACATAATACTCCAGGTGAGATCTGACCAGTGACCAATACAGTGGTAGCACTGCCTCCCTCCTCCTGCTGGTGATAGCAGGTAGCCGAGAGGCCTGCCACCTCTACAGTACTCATCCTCTTTAGGCAGTGATATGCAATGCCTGATCAATGAAGAATAAGATCACTATCATAGCAGTTTATTTCTGACTCCTTGATCAGTCTGGCTTGCATCATCAAGATCTGACTTGGTGATGAAGCAGGCCTTTTGCTGAAAGCAGCCATCCCAGCTGGATTCTGTATGGTTCACTGCTCAAGAAAGGACTGTGGCAGTGGGGTGGAGTGGCCATTTGTTTTAGATCTGAACTTAACATGGTGGTGAACCCAGTGGGAGATACCTTGTTGTTTGAATACATGGTTGTGAGTGGGGGTCCAGGAGCAGGTTGTAGGATCCTCCTTGTGTACCATCCTCCAGGGAATGAGGCAGAATTCCTTCAGGAAATCATGTATTTCATCACTGGCAGGGTTTTGAAGTTGCCCAGATGGTTAACTCTGGTGATTTCAATGCCTGGGTTGAGAATGAACTCTTGTACTTTGGACAAGATTTCCTCCAGGTGATGGAGTCCTTTGGCCTTGCACAAGTGGTTATTTCTGCAACCCAACACGGCCATGCCTTGGACTTGGTATTTTCACTGGAGCTCAAGAGTGAGGGAATCAAAATTGATCTGGTCAGTTGGTTAGATCACTGCCCTATCAGGGCCCCTCCTCGTAGTCCATCCTCTGTGGAGATGGTTCAGTGCTGCTCTTTCAGAGGGCTTCAGTCAGAAGGACTGTGGCAGTGCTAGACATCTGGGGTATGATGGCAGCATGTGCTACAGGTTTGGAAGAGGCCATGGTAGCCTATAACAGGGCTACTACAGCAGCTTTCAATTAGATGGCACCAACTTGCGTACATCCTCTTGTCTTGTGCCGTTGTGGTATGATGTTGAGTTTCAGGAGAGGAAGGCAAGGGGACATAGTTTAGAACATTATTGGAGGAGATATAGGGCTGAGGAGGACAAACTGGCTTTCAGTAGTCACTGTGGTGAATATCAAAAGGCATTCAATCTGAAGAAGGCAGGTTTTCTGTCTAGGGAGGTTGCTGCCGGGAGGAACTGACCAGCTCAGTTCTTTGGAACTGTAGACAAGCTTTTTAATATGGCCTGCTTGGAGTCTGGGAGAGGGTTTTCACCCACAAAATGTGAGGCATTTGCTCAATTTTTCTCAGACAGGGTGTTCTCTATTCAGGCTAGCATGTCCCTGAGTGAGCTATGGCAACCCAACAGTGTTGATCCATCACACAACAGACACACTCAGGTGCCATGGTGGAGTTTAAACCTGTATCGATTGAAGAGGAGAATGGGCCACAGAAATAGTAAGTTGCCATATTGGTCCTTGTAAGAACAGATCCAGAAACAAATGGTTTGATACCTTTTGTTGGACCAACATTTTCTTTTGTTACATCTATGTTGGTTCAATAAAAGATATCAAACCATTTGTTTCTGGAGAGGTGAATGGGGTGATCCTGGAGCTGTGACCAATTTGTGAACTGGATCCAGACCCAACAAGACTACTGGCGACCTATGTCTGGTACCTGGGCCAGGTGTTCATTGAGATTATCTGATGTTCCTTGTCAGAAGGGGTCTTCTTGGCTGCACTGAAAGATGCAGTAGCGATGCTTCTTCTGAAAAAGCCATCTTTGGACCTGGATATCCTGGAAAACTGCCAAACGGTCTCTAACCTACCCTTTCTGGGCAATGCTATTAACAATGTGGTTGCACTGCAACTTGAAGTGCACCTCACAGAATTTGATATCCATGAACCTTTCCAGTCTGGATTTAGGCCCTAGCATAGCAATGAGTCTGCAGTAGTCAGTGTGCCAAGTAACCTTCTCATGGTGAGGAATAGAGGTAAATGGTTAATTCTTGATATCTCCTCTGCATCTGACACTGCAGACCTTGGGCTGTTGTTAGACAGGCCAAGGGAATATGTAGGACTCACCAGAAATGTCATCTTCTGGTTTGAGCCCCACCTCAAGGACAAGATACAGAGGGTTGTGTTGGGAAATTTCACTTCACTTGCAGTATCACTGCCTTGTGGTGTTTCCCAGGGTTCTATCCTCTCACCCCTATTGTTTGCAGAGCACATGCTGCCACTGGGAGGGATCATTAGACAGTGCAGACTGAGGTTTCACTGCTTTGCAGATGATACCCAGCTGTAATTGTTGTTTGCAACCAGGATGCAGGGTACAGTGGAAGTGCTCAATAAATTCTTGGCTGAGATCTAGGATTCAATGTCACTGAACTGTCTGAGACTCAGCCTGAGGAAGACTGAGGTACTGGTTGGCAATCAGGGTCGTAGGTGAAGAGTGGTAGCTCCTGAGAGGGAGACAGGGCTTTGGCTCAGCTCTTCTCGGCTTGCGACTGCCACAAAGGTGAAAAATCTGGGGGCCATGCTGGACAAGGGACTAACATTTGAGGCTTAGGTGTCAGAAGTTGTCTGGAGTGGCTTTTTTTTATCTGAGAAACATCATCCAGATTAGATCCTTTTTCTCACCAGAGCATGATAATGCCAGCGCTTTCATTTGGGATGCCTCTGCTCGATTACTGTAATGCTCTATACTTCAGGATCAATGGGAATACACTGTGACACCTGCAGCTGGTGAAGAATGTGGTGGCTAGGGTCTTGAGTGATCTCTTGAGGCTGTGTCATATCTCCTCAGCTCCTAGCCGCCACATTCTTCATCAGCTGCAGCAGTACCATGTGTATGGGGTGCTAAGTAAGTAATAAAACACAACAGGGTGTGTGTAGTTATGTAATAAATGCATGACTAGGTACACTGTGAGGCTCAAGGCTTTTACACCAAGTGCCTTCAGCACCTGGAAGTGCAGTTATCACATATCCATCTGCCTACCAACATGCCGTATTGTGCTTATAAAATAGGTAAACTAAAACCTGTGGAAAACTAGGTTTGCTGGCAAAAGGCACCAGAGCAAAAGAGCTTCACCTGATATCTTTTCTTCTAGGTTTCCTTGTAAGGACAGAGCAAGAGACAACATTATTAGAGCAAGGAAAAAGATTAAGGCTTCTTTTGGCTAGGCAGATTTACTGTGTGTTAGTATTTTCTTTTGTGCTCACAGGTTTTGTTACTATTTTTGTTTACATTTTACTGCTTTATTGCACTGTGATTCAAATTGCTGTTGCAGGGTATACTTTCTGCTGCATTATTACAGGGTGTGCCTACAGGTTTGTTACTGTTTTGTGCTTACAGATTACTGCTGTAATCTTCTCTGATTCAAACTGTATTTTTGTAAGGTATATCTTCTGTTACTGCTTTATTTTTCTCTGTAAAAAAGAGTTTTTTGTAGGGTATATCTTCTGTGAAATTGTTACAGGTGTTGCTTACAGGTTTCACAGTGTTATCTCTCATTAGGCTAAGCTTTCAGGGCTACTGCATTTGTTGTTGGTTGATTGTTTGTGCTCTTACCTTGTTTCTTTTGTCCGTGGTTCTTTTTTGGCAGGGGTAGGGCCCAACCACCAACCATCCCCAACCACCCTATGCTACACTTCTTTTATAGAGTAGCACAGTCATGACATTTCCTGTAGAAAAGAAGGAAGGGGAGGGTCAGAGGGGTATCCACACAGTGACCTCACTTATAGGGGCACAAGTAATTTAACTTGATATAAAAAGTTATACAAAAACAAAACAAAACAAATATATATATATATATATATATATATATATATATAACTTTTGCTTTCATTTTCCTTCTAATTACTCGGACCAGGTTATAAACTCAGCAACTCAACTGGAATGGATAATATTAACTGCAGGCACTGTGGGACACTTTTCAAAAGGGCAGTTATACAGGATTTAGGACACTGTCCTACATGCTGAACCATTGGAGATCTAAGGGCTCAGCTCCAGGCAGTATGGGCAGAGATTGCGCATCTAAAATCACATATTCAGGAAGAAATATATTACAAGAACCACCCGCCATTTCTCCAAAATCCAACTGAAGCACCTCGACCACAGAGGGTAGTTGGTCTGGAAGGTTGGCAGGTGGTTGGGGGGGTAAATCGGGTGCCCCATCACTCAATGCTCACCAACGTGTCACCTTCACAAACCATATAAAAACTACAAACAGGTATCTGCCTCTATCTCCAAAATCAAACAAAGGGGCAGAGGACACTGCAGAGTAGGACACTGCAGCACAGGAGCTTGCACTACAGAACTCACCCAAAATAGGGACCAAAACAAAAAAAGCAAAAAGGAAATCCAAAACACTTCTGATCATAGGAGACTCCATGATTAAGGGAGTTGATACCTACCTCCAGCCAGGGGTAATGGTCAGATGTCTCCGAGGTACATCAGCATGGAGAGACACCGACTGCATTGCTAAAATTGTGCAGAAAGCAGGACAAAACATTGATGTCCTGGTACACATAGCGACTAATGATCTCACCAGCTGGTTAGTTACACAAACCAAGGAACACCTGACCAGACTGGAAGACAAACTGTCATCCATTTTGTCCAGCATCTCCTTCTCTGAGATCCTGCCAGTCTGGGAAAGGTGGGCAGATGGACATAAGGTCAGAGATGGAGAGACAGGGGAGCTAAACATGTGGCTCAAGGGCTGGTGCCAGGAAAAAGGACACAACTTTGTAGGTAACTGGCAACAGTTTTGGGATCCAAAGTTCTTTAAATTCAATGGACTGCATCTGACTAAGGAGGGAGTCAGTGCATTGGGGATGAAGTTTGACGTCTTTGCAGAATTTTTAAACTAGCAAATGGGGCGAGGGGTGCAGCACCCGAAACATCGAATGGGAAGAACACCCCTCCCCCCTCAGTTAGTGATCAAACAGGAGTTCAGCATGTTTGTAGTTCATTTGCATCACCAGTTAAGGAAAAAGGTCCAGCTCCCCATACGACATGCAGGAGAAATGCCGGTCCTCACCCAAAAACTAATGCACTGAAATCTGGCCAATGGAAAAATCATGTACACAAATGCCCGCAGTCTGGGAAACAAGATTCCAGACCTGCAGGCAACAATGACAGAGGCTAAACTGGACATAGTAGCCATTGGTGAGACATGGTTCACCAGTAACCATACTTGGGAGACTTCAGTACACAGCTATGTACTGTTCAGAAGAGACCGAGGTGCAAGGGGGGGCAGTGACCCTTTATGCAATGAAAATATCAGAGCTATAGAAATTCAGACTACACATAAGGAACCAGAAGAACTGTGGGTCACCCTGGCAACAGGAAATGGGACAGCCATATGAACTGGGGTTGTCTACAGGCCTCCAGACCAGGGGGAGGACATAGACACATTACTATTAGAAGATATACAAAACATGACAGCTAAAGAGGAGGTTCTGATAATGGGACACTTCAACATGCCAGATACAGATTGGTCAATACCAGCAGGAACATCCGCCAGAACTAGACACATGGTGGATTCCCTGTAGGGGGAGGGTCTCAAACAACTGGTACAACAACCCACAAGAGACAGGGCTATCCTAGATCTAGTACTGACTAACGGGGAAAGGATCACAGATCTCCAGATAGGTCACCTGGGTGCCAGTGACCATCACATGGTAAGGTTCATTTTGGCCACTAGAACTAAATCATCCCATTTCAAGGCAAAATATTGGACTTCAGAGGAGCTGACTTTGATAAGATGGCCAACAGAGATAAGCTAGCCCTGGCAAGAAGAAATTCAGGTGAGGGGTACAGAGCAAAGTGGGCAGGCATTAAGGAAGCAATACTTGAAGCAATATCCAATTGAGTTAGGGAGAAAAACAAGAGCAAAAGGAGGAGGAAACCACGTTGGTTCTGAAAAACAGGAGCAGAAAAGATCAGAGCCAAAAAGTTGGCTTTCAGGAAATATAAAGGAACGCAGTGGAATGAAGATAGGGAGGCATACCAAACTTCCCTAAGGGGAGCAGGGAAGGCAGTAATGCAGGCAAAGGCCCAAACTGAGGAAACACTAGCATGAACAGTCAAAGAAGTGGACAAGACTTTCTATAGATACATTAGTGAAAGAAGAAAGTCCAGAGGGGGTATTGCTAAGATCAAAGGAGATAAGGGGGAGTGTGTGGAGGAGAACCAAGGAAAAGCATCTATCCTAAATAGATACTTCAGCTCAGTATTTACTGAGGAGAAAGTAGGGCAGGGCCCACAGCTCAGCACCATGGACACAGGGGAGGGAGGGAGGTGTGCACAAGTCCCTTCACAAAAGACAGAGTCCTACAAGAACTCATTAAGCTCAGGATTTGGGAGGCAGTATAGCGCAGTGGTTTAAGGTTCTGAGCTGCAAATCTGGAGACCTGGGTTTGAATCCCACAGCCCCCACTTGCATACTATGTGACCCTGAGCAAGTCACTTAACTTCCTGTGCTTCCAGGTTGCACCTGTAAACAAGCTTTCAGCTTAGTGTGCCACCCTGGTTAAATAATTGGATACAAAAAAAGGTGGACAAGGCAATAGAACCAAATGGCATACATCCCAGGATACTAAAGGAGATAAGAATGGAACTAGCAGAGCCATTACCAGAACTGTTTACTGAGTCTCTGAGCACAGGAGAGGTCCCAGAAGACTGGAGAAGGGCTCATGTGATCCCATTCCACAAGAGTGGTAGCAGGGAGGAGGCAGTGAACTACAGACCAATCAGTCTTACCTCAGTAGTGGGCAAGATTATGGAGGCACTCCTTAAGGAAAGGATAGTGCAACACCTGGAATCCATAGCACCACAGGATCCAAGACAGCATGGGTTTACAACAGGAAGGTCCTGTCAAACAAATCTCATAGATTTCTTTGACTGGGTAACTAGAGTGGTGGACCAAGGAGGTGCAGTTGATGTCACCTACCTTGACTTCAGCAAAGCTTCTGATACTGTTCCACATAGAAGATTGATTAATAAGCTGGGTAGGCTCGGGGTGGGTAAGAAGTTAGTCAACTGGGTGGAAAACTGGTTGGCAGGCAGAAAACAGAGAGTAGTGGTAAATGGTATACAGTCAGAAGAGATGCAAGTCACAAGTGGGATACCTCAGGGATCAGTCCTGGGGCCAGTCCTTTTCAACATCTTCATCAGTGACATTGCAGATGGACTAGAGGGTAAGGTTTGTCTGTTTGCAGATGACACCAAGACCTGCAACAGAGTAAATGATCCAGATAGAGTGGGCAGAATGAGAAGAGATCTGGATAAACTGGCAAAATAGTCAGAAGAGTGGCAACTGGGGTTTAACGTAAAGAAGTACAAGATCTTGCACATAGGGAAGAGAAACCCTGAAGCCACCTATAGGTTGTGAGGGGAGTTGCTGGCAATCACAAGGGAAGAAAGAGACTTGGGCATCATCATCATCACAGATGACCTGAAATCATCCAAGCAGACCACTAAAGCAGTAGGTAATACACTATCCATACTGAATTACCAGAGTATCACACTAGAATCAGTTGCCAGTTTTAAATATCTAGGAGTAACCCTAGACTCGGCCCTTACCTTCCGTGAGCATATAGCATCAACTTGCTCTGCAATAAACAGTAGAATCAGTCTTCTGTATAAATATAGCCCCTGTCTCCCTCCTGATGCCCTCCATTTAGTCATCTCTAGCACCATCCTTTCCCTGGTAGACTATGGCATATTCATATATGGTGCCACCTCTGACACTGCCCTGACCAGCATTAAGTGCGCCCTTAACAAAGCCTGCCGACTGGCCATAGGCTGCGATCACCTCACACATACCTGTGACCTCTACCAATGGTCATCATGGCTAAACTTTCAGGGGCGCCTATTCTATCAGACCTACTTATTAGCCAAAAAAATTCAACTAGGTCAAGCTCCCCCTGGCTATCTCTCACTCCTCCAGATGTGCTTGCCAACGAGGGCCACAAGACACTCTGTCGCCACTACTTTTTGCATCCCTTTTGCAAGGACCACTGCCAGCCAAAGGTCGTTTTGCTACAGGGCACCAGTCTGGATGAACTCCCTCCCTAATACTGCCCTATCTATTCCCAGGCTGGGGCCTTTTAAATCTGAGCTATGTACCCATATTATGTCCAGCTGTAACTGTGATTGCAGATAAACTCCTCTAGCAATGGCTAAGTTCCATTGCTAAATTTTCTCTGATTCTAATTTATGATTCACAGTTATACACCTTTGGTGTTTGCTCTGTATATGTATTATCCATTTTGTCTCTGTACTTAGTCACTGTACTTATCATACTCTGTATTGGTCCACATTCAATGCATGATGTGGAGCCTTTGTAAATGAGTCCCTGACTCAAAGGGTTGTAATTCCGAGACTGTATATAAATAAATAAATAAAAGGCTAGAAGGATTTTGGGGTGTATTAGTAGGGGTATCACAAGTCGTAAGAGGGAGGTAATAATCCCTCTTTACAAGACACTGGTTAGGCACCATCTGGAGTACTGTGTGCAGTACTGGAGGCCGCATCTGTACAAGGACATTAACAAAATGGAGGCAGTCCAGAGAAGGGCAACCAAAATGGTGCAGGGACTGCATCAGAAAACATATGATGACAGATTAACGAAGCTTAACATGTATACGCTAGAGCAAAGGAGGGAGGGAGGTGATATGATCGACACATTCAAACACCTTAGGGGCATTAACAAAGTGAAAGAGTCTAACATGTTTCAATATCAGAAAAATAGCAGGACAAGAGGACACAGCATAAGATTAGAGGGAGGCCGATTAAGGGGGAATGTGAGGAAGTTCTTTTCACAGAAAAGGTGGTGGATGCATGGAACGGCCTACCTCAGGAAGTGGTGGATATGAATACAGTGCAGGGCATCAAACAGGCATGGGATAGGCATAAGGGAGCAATACAGATGAGTATAATAGATAAGCCATTGACAGAGTACAGGCCTACGGCACATTCATAAGGTAGTAAAGATGGGCAGACTAGATGGGCTTTTATGTCCTTATCTGTCACAACTTCTATGTTTTTATTTTCTATAAAACATCTTTAAAAACAAAAAATGCCACCTTTGTTATTAAAAACAGTCATTTTTTTTGTTAACAATAACTAATAAAAAGAAGACAATCTTACCGTTTATCTACTTTTCCACACATTCAGTAGATAAAATATTTGTTGAAATGCAGGAATTCAAACTTCTGTAGAATTCTACTGGTTGAATTTTCACCTTCCTCCAACACAAACACACACAACAGAAGGCCTCAGTAAAGCCAGGAATTCAGTTTTATCTGGACTGGGTCAGTATCAAAGATTCCACTGGTAGGCAGGGAAGGACAGCAAGTGACAAAGAGAAAACAAAAGTGCAGCACTCCATTAAAGTTCGGTAGTACATAGATACTGTATTTTAAATAAGCATGCAAACACCACAAGCACTCTGGTGCTTCAAGGCACACTGCTCCTCAAGAAGAGTACCACTGAACTTTGGTGGCGCACTTCATTTTTGATTTGTTGTTCATATCGGGACTAGGTTTGCAGCTCCTTTCCGACAACTTGTGGGTACTTTTCTTATGCTTCCTGTAAGGATAAGAAGGAGTTGTTGATGGTCAGGAAAGATGGTCAAAAGGACAGCTATGAATAAAATTTCACTTTTAATTGATTTAGATGTGAGGCAGGTATTATAAAGGGAAAGAACATTTAATTTGTTTGTTTGCTTTTAATTTTGAGAGAATGTCATTGTTAGCACTCAACTGACTTCCTTAGTAAAAGTGAAGGTGGTGGCCATGTTGATAATAGCAACCGGAATTTATTTATATATATATTTTTTTACAAACAGCACTGCTATGTCAGTGTGCTGTGTGCTGATTGCCAGCACTTTTTTTTAACCAGTTGTAGCGTTCTCACAGTTTAGGACTGCTGACAAATGAGGATGCAGCCATTTTCCTACCAATTTTATAAATTTCTTCGAAGAGGACGAGAGTGGGTGGGGGTGAAAAATTGGAATTGTCTGAGTCATAAGTTGCAACTGGGGAGGGAATATTTTTTGTAATTAAGAAACTTTGCTGAGAGACTGGAGAGAAGGGAGGTGGGTGCTGTGAGGGTGTGTGTTTTGGGAACATGAAAAATCCAGCTAATGGGGGGGAAGGGTGTGTTCTACATGAAGTGTGAGGACTGGGGGTTCTTATAAAGACAACAGTATTTTGGGAACTTTGCCCAACTATGCCTACTGCAAAGTTTCTGACTTCAGAGCAAATTCGGCAGCAAAGTTAAAATTCAAAACATTTCTACTAGTAGCTTACCTACTGACCCTGAGATACTCACTTGACTTCCCCTATGTGCAACATACAAACACAAAGAAACAAACATTGCTAGCTGTTTTTATGTTTGCTTGCCATAGGCCAAGCAAACATATTGGAGTTACTTGAGAATCAGTTTAGGGAGTTTAGGGTTTGGCACAGTTTCAGCCAGTCAGAGAGCTGTGAAACTGCATCCTCATCTTCAAAATATTTATAAACCAATCACCTCTAAATGTTTTTGGGAGCCTGGTACATCTTCAACCAGTGAGTTAGCTAAAATGGGGTATGCAAATGTGTAACTGCATAACAAGTAATGCTGAGTAGCATGTATCACTCTGCCAGTGGAATTCAACTTCCAAAATGCATTTTGGAATTTTTAGGTTACTCCACAGAAATTCCCAAAGCATTTTGTAGACTTGTCATTGAAATAGCAGATTGAGATTCCAAGTGTGGTTTTTGGTATCACAGCTGTGCAATTGTAAACCAGCAGAATGGTGTTCCACAGATTTAATGTCATTACTGTTTTTTTAGTGGAACTGCTGATTATAATTCTGCATAAAGTTTTTAATGTCATGATGCAAAAGTTCCAGAATGACATTCCACAGTTTTGGAAAGGACATCTATGTATACCAATCAATAGGTTTAAATTCTGCCATTTCAGCACATGAGCTTCTTGATTAGTTTCACTTCCGAGAATGAGAGAGCTGAGGGGGAGTGTGAGATGTTGAGTGACAGCTCAGTTGTGAAGTTTGCAAGTTTTGAGGTGGCTGCTAAAGAAGGCACACATGCGAGTCATAGGAAGGGTGTAGCTGCACCCTTCAGTCCCAAGGAGACTGGCATTCTGGTCTCTGAAGTTACTCAAAAGTTGACCCTCTATAGAAAAGTGATTTTGCTTCACAGTGTGTTTTTGTCATATTATCTCTAACAAGTGGGCCCCACCACTTGTAAGTTCTGTTACCCACCTCTCTGTTTCTGTTTTGTATCACCTGTTTTGCCACTATGAAGGCTCGACTCTAACCGCTTCTGGTGCATTTTGCCACCAGTGTCTGCTGACACTGTAGACACTTTCCATTGTGTCTTACGCTACTCGTGGCTTTACTTATGATCGTACCATTGTTACTGCACTTTTACCTCTGGTATTTTTACACTCTGTATGCACTTGTATCCAGATGTTGCTGCTGTATTCTCACTACTGTGTACTCCTTTACCATTGGATCTCCTCTCCACTTCCTTGGGCCTCACCTTCAAACAAGCCTTGGCACAGTGTGTCTTTCCCGGTTACCAATTTTCTAATGAATATGAACTGAGCAACAGTGTCACTTACCAGCTTTGAGAACTAGTGCCACATGGCTCACTCCATTCCCAGTCCTTTGCAGTTTGATCGTGCATTTCTAGCTCCTTTTATCCACTACTGTGGAGTTGGAGGACCCACACACTTCTGTTTATGCACAGGTCCCCCAGCTCCACACAGGATTGAGATCAAATGTTACAAAAACACGTTAAAGCTATAAAGTCCAATCTGATCAGAAACTGAGTAGTTAAAGAGACCACAAATGCAATGACACATTTTTTTATTGTCTAGGATGTAATATATTGCAATATATACTAGTGCTAAATGCAGTGTGCGATATGACACACCTTGGGTATTGTATCAGTACTACTAGTTAGAAAATAATTGAAATAATGACCTTATAACTGAATACAGAACAGCTAGTAATGTTAAAGGTTTACTTTAAAGTGAGCAAGGAAATTTTGTAAAACACAGTGCAATTATTGTGAGATAGGATACTGAAATTAGTATTCTCAGCTGACGATGAATATTGTTGTAGTGTATGGTCGAACATGGCTGTGGATGGAAATCCATCCCTAGAATATCCTTGTGCTGCAGTAGCTACATCATTGTGTTGTTGTACTGTACTAGTGATGTAGTTACTGCAGCACAACTCTGAAGATTCATGCATAGCCACCTCAATGAAGCTGCTGCTCTAATCCCCCCGATGATTTATGTGATAACGTTGAAAGGCGGGTGTTATTGCGAAGCCAGAGTGCCGAAAATTAATTTCGGCACTCTGACTCCCAACACACAGCAAAATGGCAACAAGGACTTGTATTTTAAATGTTTTATGCGGGGGGGGGCTGTGCCCCTGCACCTACCCCCATGGGGCCTCACCCCACACCCTTACTTAAGGATTCTCAACCCAGAGGGGTGCATGTCGGGGGAGGGTGCAAAACATTTAAAAACAATAATTCAGTCTGGGTACAACAAAATGCACCAGTGCTCAGACCCAAACCCAGCACCCTGCCCACCAAAGCAGCAAACCCACCCACCATGCCATGTGGCAGCTTGGCAACCCCACCACATCACTCACAATCCCTCCTGCCCTTTGCTGTGCATGCTCGCCTCCCCACGCATACATATAGCGACATCCTGTTGCTATATTCACCGACCCCCATCCGGTCACTTGACCCCATAGGTAGCCCCAATGACATGCGCCAGGACTCAGTCGCTGTTATTGCAGGCACTCAATCGCCGATGCCCATGTCACGGACTACCCCCCTCTGATCACTTCCATTGATTCAAAGTAGATGGCATCAATGATTGTGAAAGTGTTTTTTTCTGCACCAGCAAAGACATATTTTTTCAAAACTATACTGAACAGCAACTGCTGGAGCCCTTCTAATGGTAAGACCCACCAGCCCCGAACCTGGAAGTGGAGGGTGCCTGTTTGATTCCAACAGTTCTGACTGAATCAGGTAACCCCCCCAACAACTTCCTGTTCCTTCCTCCTGCATCACACTGCCTGACAAAATATGGGTGACTATACACTAAAAAATATTGTGTATATTCACCCATACACTGACAAGCCTGCCTCTATGGACAGTATCTATGTGTCTGTACTTCGAAGTTGCCGTTACAACCAGTGGACCTCTTGAGCTGTGCTCTAGAGGTCTCTGGTTGCCACAGCAACCTCTTGATATATCTATATTTTATATATATATATATATATATATATATATATATATATATATACACATACCCACACAGTCTTGTTGTGTATGGGTGACCATATACAATTCTCTATATTCCTTGCAGTGTATAGGTATATTAACATGCATCACATTGCTGTTATTCTGGCCTGGGCATTGAGCTTTTTCAGGTAGGAGGACATTTTACATAATCTTTTCCTCCAGAAATACACTCCCTTAGCTGTTCTTAGGGTGACCTTGTCTCTATATAAGACTTTTGTTGAGAGATTTTATAATATTGTTTTAATTACTCTCATGTATAGAACCTTAATACCCTGAGGAGCCTACTTTAAAGAACACCTTTACCAGTGCTCAAAGGCACAAACAGGAAGCTCCCTTACCTGTACAGAGAGTTCTTACTTGTCACTGCTACAATTTTAAATAAGGCCCCCCACCAAGGAAGGGAAGGAATTATAATTTGCCCCTAAGGGCTGGCTGGACACACAGTACTTTTCAATTCCTTATTCACCACTCTGCTTCTTTGCTCTAACATTTTCTGATGTCATTACATGGAGAGGCGTGCTTCATTCAGTGCAGTGAAGCATCTTTTGAAATGCTTATTTCCCAATGTTAAATCATTTTTTGCTATAAATTGAAGCTAGGGTTCAACACTACAAGAGCCTCATAAGAATATAATTGTGCCATACGAGATGACTGAAAGAATCAAAGTTGTTCATGCAGCAATTGTTAAGATTCGTGGTAATGTCATGGGTCCTAATGTTTTGGTGCAAAACATATACAGGAAAAGCATTGTTATAACATAGAAACATAGAAGTTGACAGCAGATAAGGACCGCAAGGCCCATCCAGTCTTCCCATTTCTTTTTCTACCTTATAAATGTGCCATCGGCCTTTGCTCTGTCAGTGGTCTATCTAGTCATACTCATCTGTATTGCTCCCTTATGCCTATCCCATGCCTGTTTGAAGCCCTGCACTGTATTCATAGCCACCACTTCCTGAGGTAGGCCATTCCATGCATCCACCACCCTTTCTATGAAAAAGAATTTCCTCACATTCCCCCTTAATCGGCCTCCCTCTAATCTCATGCTGTGTCCTCTTGTCCTGTTATTTTTCTTATATTGAAACATGCTAGACTCTTTCACCTTGTTAATGCCCTTAAGGTGTTTGAATGTTTCAATCATATCACCTCTCTCCCTCCTTTGCTCAAGGGTATACATATTGAGCTCCATTAATCTGTCCTCATATGTCTTCTGATGTAGTCCCTGCACCATTTTGGTTGCCCTTCTCTGGACTGCCTGATATGAAGATAAATGCACAGCATGAAACAACGCAGAAAGCTAGAGAACATTGCCGATGGTCTTTCAAGCTCCACTGTGTGTGATAATACTTTCAGTATACCAAATTTCAGAAGAAATGAGCAAGGACATTTAGGAAATACATACAACAGCGATATGAAACATATAACACTCAGTAGTATGGATGTAATTTTGTCATAGGTATTTGTTAATCAAGACGTGGCTTGGTTACAGTCACAGAATCCTTACTATACAGTTTCATGAAAAGGGTAAAATTCAAATCATTTTTTTAGAAAATTTCTGAATTCATGGTACCCATGACTTTCATGAGTAACTTGCACCCCATGTCATGTGAATTCCATATACACCTGTGAGGTTACACCATTCTGTTGAATTCCTTCCTTAACAACAGTTTGGATTTCTGGATAAATTTTAGGATGATGACATGTTTGACTGGCATTCTGACAAAATGAAGAAAACTTTAGAATGTGGTCCCATCAATGCAGAATCAGCATTGATTTATTTTTCAGCTTATGAAAACATGTCTAGTCTTAACTTAACTATCTAGTCCATAGAGCTGTGGGATCTATGAACGCATTCCTAAGATTAAGCAGTTGAAGTCGTCAGTGTATTTATTTTGTCTCTGTCATATGCAAAGAAAAGGCTGAGTGGTAAAAGCCCAGTTATTTTATCTACTGAAACTGTATGTTAAAAATGCTTGGCCATTTCCATCTAACACAAGGAAAGGCTTTTGTTTTGGAGGCTACAGCGAGAGCACTCAGTTAAAGACTTATGTAACAACATGCATGCATATTTTAAATGTTGCTCCAGAATTTATCATAACGAGGCCCTTTATGAGCTGAGGCTTTCTGATCCCATTAGTAGTTTGACATTTATTAAATGTGATGTTACAGGTTCCACAGCTTTATAGCTTTCTGCATTGCATTTATACATTAATGAGAGTGATTTTGCATTATTTTACATATATTACTTTCTGAATTTTTAAAACGTGTACTCTTATATGCTTATGTTCTCTCCCTGTCTTTGTTAGTAGTGAATATTACCACCAACATGCACTGCTTAAACTTATGGTATGACTCTGCCATTGTATGTGCCTTGCATACAAATCCAATTCACAAAATATTGTGAGGTCACAAAGTCTTGGAAGACAAAGACTGTACAAGTGCAGATGGAAAGGGGTGATGTACTGCCCTTTCAAAAACCTATTGCTTTTATTTTATGCTTGCACACCAGGCCAAATGGGGTTGCCAATAAAAGGAAACCTGAGTTGTCAGGGGTTGCCATCAGAAATGCTGGAAGGGGGATGGAGAGGTGGAGTTGGAGAGGGGTAGGGATGGGAAGGGGCTGAGTCAGCCAGGAAGATGAGGTTACAAGGGAGGTGCCCAGGTGGCTCAGGTAAGCAGCTGATAGGGCAGGGGTGGAGCTTGCCAGGGTCCTGATTGGGGTCCTTTGGGGGTATATGACAAGGTGAGCAAGTGCTTTCCCTTCTTTCCTGCTAAACTCACTTTGGAGGAGTTCAGTACATCAAGGCAGTTTATTGATCCAGCTCAGCTAAGGTTATGGTAGCCATAAGGGGTGACCTGCATGCTGTAGGCCCTGCTGGAGTAGGGCTGAGTGTGGATGCTGTGGACATCCCCGCTACAATCGTATTTTGATTATATGAAAATGGAAAAGAAATGCTTAGTTGTGGTTCAGCATTTCTGTGTACTCTGGTTTGTTAGAGGTTTTGAGCTGGGGCAGCCACATGGACTGTGGTAGGCCCTGTGAGAGAGGGGGCAGAAGCTACATTTGTTTGTTGTTGCTGTGGTTTATAAAAAAAAATAAAATAAAAAAATGAAAGAGATGTTTAAGTGTGGTGCAACGTTTCCACGTCCCGTGACTGCAAGAGGTTAAGCTGGGGTGTCCGCCCCAGCGATATCAGTATGCCACTGCACTGTGTGTTAGCTGGGTTTAAACAAAACTGAAAATAAAAAAATGGAGCTTTGAATTGCCCAGCGTTTCAGCACACGGTGGTCGCTAAGCCAGGGTGGCCACATGGCTTGCTCCGGATATCCTGGTGAGGCCAGTAGGCCTCTGCAGTTGCATGGTAGTGATCTTTAAGGCTATTGGCTTTGTGGCACTATGGCATTCTCTGGTTGAGAGAGTAAGGGTGGGTTGTTTTCTGGTTTTGGTTGTTGATGGTCCCATTGAAAGGAATAAACGGCCACAGCGGGTGCACCCATGGTCCGATCCGTTCGACTAAGCATCATGAAGACGGTGAGGATGGAGATGGCAGCCATCTGTGGGCTAGCCATGTGGACTGCAGTCGGAGGCATGGGGGGTTAGTTAGGGCATGCTGCATGGGGGGATGGAGGCCTCATGGCTGACAGGATGGCAGATCATTCATTGTGGGGATAGCATAGGAGCACAGCGGTGTCTGAGCCTAACGAGTTGGGGTAAGATGCAAGCCATGGCCTAGATATCACATGGCCGACTAGGGGGCATGCAGTTTCCACCTGCAAGGACCCACAGCTAAGACAGAAAAACACAGCTTGGGGGTGACCTAGGCAGCTGGAATAGAGGAGTCTTTTTGTAATAAAGAGGAATGGCAGAAGGGGGGGGGGCAGGCAGCACAATGGCAGGCCCCGATGGATACGGCGAATTTTCTTTTTATTAGGCGGCTGAGCTAGGCCAAGTGGCCCACCCATTTAGACCGAGTTTGGGTGGGTTCACTGTTGCAGTGAATACCAGCTAATAAAGGAAATGAACAAGTGGCTGCCACCCCGTGACCAGGGCAGCTGTGGGTATAGGAGGCCCCACAGAGGGCCACTGTGCAGCCCCCATGTCAAGGGACAGTGATGTGCATCATGTAAGGGCAAGGCCTCATGCAAAGAAAAAAAAGAAAAAAGCATCATAGACGGAAGGCCACAGGAGGCCCAGCCAAGTTGCTGAAAGGCATCAGAAGTGGACGACAAAGGTCCAAACAAAAGATATAATAAAATAAAGATAAGCAAATATAAAATAAGAAAATGTAACAGGAGGGAAGCCCCAGGACTGGATATTTAAAAACAAACAATATAAATGGAGAAGGGGAACCTAGATCGAATGGCAGGATGTGGCTGGTGGTAGAAAGCGATCATGGGTCAAAAAAAAATATATATATATATATATATATATATAAAAAAGGAAAAAGGCAATATTAATATAACATCTTAACAAAGCACATGAGCCAGGGTACAGTTGAACAGGTTAAAGATGGAGATATTTTGAGTTGGAAGGAGTACAACAGATTTGGAGAGTTCAACAGAGCAAAAAAAAAATCATAAGAAACATTACATAGGTAGTTAAGGTATTTACCTATTCTGAAGTCAGCACTATGTATCAGACCGTGAAGGTTCGGCCAATGGCAAAGTGACTAATGTATCAGCTGTGTTCCTATTTTCTGTCCCCCCACCTTCATCTTCTTCCTCAGCTGGTAAGTACTGTCATTCGTCCAGATAGCACCAAAAAGAGTACCAGTTCCGCCCCACCAGCGCCCAGCTGAAGGAAGAGGCATCACCGTTGATGGTAAAGACGTTGGAGCTGATTGAGGTGGCACATGTGAGGAAAGAGGAGGAGGAGGAGCATAACTGGAAGTGAAAAGACCCACCCGGACCCAAGGGGAAAGACAGGGGAAAGAGGCCACCAGCACCGATCCAGAAACCAGAGCGGAGCCCTCCCCTGAGTCAGAGGCACCAAACGTCAGGCATGGTAAGGGAAAAGTCAACCTGGCGAGTGAAAGGAATGTAAAAAAAATTTGGAAGGGATTATCAGTGACATGGGGGACACGGGTATCCAAAGAATGGAGAAGGTGCTGGTGGAAATCAGAGGGAGAAGTAGTGGGGGAGCAGAAAATGGTGCCCTAGGGGGTGGGAGTCACAATGCCATAGTGAGGATCCCAGGAGTAACATTAAGGGACCACATCTCCCTCACAATTAAAGAAAAAATATGGAAGGGAGAGTTCATGGACCTTTTTGCATTGGTGGACAAGGACACAGCTAAAACATATGAGCAAAAATAAATGGTTGGTAAGTCAGAGATGGCTGTGGCATTGGCAGTGGTGGGGAAGCCAGACGAATAGGTAACATACAAGGGGAAGAACACTGAGACCTGGCAGGCAGGATTCACAATATTTAGTACCATCTTGCTGGAAAACAAGTTGGAGCTGGCTATCCTGCTCCTAGCATACTCAATCATAATTAAGGATGCTTATAACATTAAGATGGGTCATGGGTGACTAAAATACAATGAGGCTTTCTGGCAAAGGATGGCAGCCTGGGGGAAATGAGATGGGATTGTAACCATTCAGAGTTTTGGGTACGGATGCTGTCCGGCCACGGGAACACCACAGGGGAAAGCAGCAAAAAAGGGGGGTCAATGATGGTCACAGAAACATGATGGGGCTATAACAAGGCTTTGTGCATGTGGGCGAACCACAAGTTCAGACACGTGTGTTCCAAATGTGAGGCCAGTATCCCATGTCCCATGTAGAATAGGAGGGACAGTCAGGACCAACAGCATGGGAAGGAGCCCTTTGGGCCTGTGACAACCAAAATGGTGGAGATGGGCACTATCAAGGTAACAGAAGGGGGGGATCCTTTGGGCATGGGTCCTATAACATGAGCTATGGGAGAAACTAGAGGGCACAATGATGGGCAGGGTAGGTGGGGTTTTTCTTTGGTCCGAACCCCCGTCAAGCTCCAAGTGATTTGGGAATGATCATAAGGTTATCCAGATTGGGTTCGGAAGGAATTTCTGAGGGAGGGTTTTCCGAAGGCTTTAGGTTAGATTATACAGGATCAAGAAGGGCAGCGCAAGCAAAAAACCTGGGTTCAGTTGAGGATCAGGATGGGTGGTGCTTAGAAAGACCAAGAAGGAGGTGGCAGCTGGCAGGGTGGAGGGACCTTTTAAGCTGCCGCCATTCCAGAACCTGAGGATATCACCTTTGGGGGTGGTCCCCAAGAAGCAAAAAGGTGAGTTCTGCTTGATCCAACACCTGTCATACCCAGAGGGTGCATCAGTGAATGACGGCATACAGGTGGAGCAGAGTTCGGTGTCATATGCGACACTGGATCAAGTGCTGGGCCTGATCAGGTCCTCTGTAAGGAAATGGCTCACTAAGACAGACATCGAGTCTGTCTTTAGACTACTCCCTATACAACCAGATGACTGGGATTTGTTAGGATTTCAATTCCAGGGTTCCTATTACTTTGACAAAGCCATGCCCATGGGGTGCTCTATAGCATGCTCCACATTTGAAGCATTTAGCACCTGGGTACAGTGGGTTTTTGGAGACCGTTACAGCCATAAGACAATGGTGCACTACCTGGATGACTTCCTGATAATAAAAGTCAGCGAGCTGGAGACAGCAACACAGTTGGGGGAGTTCCAGGAAATGTGTACTGTCATGGGTATCCTCCTAGCACAAGATAAGACAGCAGGGCCAGCCAAGAAACTGGAATTTCTGGGAATAGAAGCGGACACAGAACATGAGTTGTCAGTTGACAAGATTATGAGGTTCAAGGGGTTGCTGCAGCATGTCATGGCTCAGAGACGGGTACCACTAGCAAAGGAACAGCAGCCAGGTACTGGGCCATCTAAACTTCTCTTGTAAAGCAATTGGCCCGGGTCAGGCATTCACTACGAGGTTGGCAAGGTGCACAGGAAAAGTGAGGTTGCCGCATCAGTGGGTGAACATCCCAAAAGGGGTGCACCAGAACTTATCGGTTTGGGACCAGTTCTCAGACAGCTATAATGGAATTACCTTCTGGCAGAGGGAATGGTTACGTAATATTGACCTGGACCTTTACACATATGCAACAGGGGCTCTGGGGATGGGGGCTTACTTCAGAGGGGAATGAATCTCTGAGGCCTGGCCACCAGAGTAGAGGAACAGGGGTCTGCTAAAAGATATCATTCTACTGGAATTATTCTCAATCTGGGTGGCTTTAGACATATGGGGACAGAGGTTGACTAACCAGAGGATTACATTTTGGTGCGACAATAAAGCAGTAGTCGAGGTCATTAACAGACAGAAAGGTCCACCAAGATGGTGATCAGGGTACTACATCAGCTAATCTTGAAAGGTGATGTCGAGGCACAGGTCAGGAAGAATAGGAAAACCAGGAGCTGTTCCAAATTTCAAATAGCATTTTATTATTACCAGCAAAATTGTTCAGTATAACTATTCACAATAGCAGTACAAACATTTTATTTATTTATTTAGCTTTGTTGACCGGGTAAGTGCACTAGACAAATCCTGCCTATTTTCAGGCACAACCGGGGAGGGGATACAGATGAATGCCAACTGACCTTGAACCAGATTAAGCTGTTGGTGGTATTTTTAGTGAATGAGGGGAAATTTGGCCAGGACACCGGGAAAATTCCCCTACTCTTTTCGATAAGTGCCATGGGATCTTTAACATCCACCTGAACTACCACCAATCCAGGCAGATGGGACCTCGGTTTAACGTCTCATCTGAAAGACGGCACCTCAGAAATGCAGCACCCCTCTCATGCTGCATTACAGTGTCAGTACTGGGATATTAACCCAAGTGCCAGATGTGGGAACTGAACCCACAGCCCTCTGATCTCCTGGCCTCAGAGGCGAGTGTGCTATCTACTGAGCCACTGACATAGAAAAGAGAGTCCTCCCTCTGAGTTTTTTTCTTCTCAATTTCAAATCTCAGTCTCTGTCTCTCCCTCTTGCATAAACACTGCTGCTCTTTGTATAAGTCTGTGCCTGGGAAACTCGTTAAGAAAACAGCATGCTTCTCACACAATGTTCTTGTAAGTTTCCAATGTTCTTGCAGGTGCAGCAAAAAGAACATAATAATCCCAGAACTGGCCTCTTGTTTACAATATCTTAGAGAGTTTGCAAACCAGCTTCTCAGGTTAACCCTTTGAGTTCCAAATAGCTTTTTGCAATTATTTAGACAGTATAACTATATACAGTTTTAAACAAGGGATTCCAGTATCAGTTACATTTACACATAAAGATTCACATACTGTATATATTATACCTGCAGATATGCAAGGGGGAGGAAAACAGACAGAAACAGCAAGTGAAGGCAAAGAGCTTGTGAGAGGCAGACAATGATGAAACCATCAGAGTGATCAGGTCCTAGGTCTCACAAGAAAATTTGGTTGCACAACCAGACAGACAAGAGACAGAAAAGGAGAGGATAGAACAGACCCTTGCATTTAAACTCTTTCTGCATAACAAATATACAAACATACATATGAAGAAGCCAGCAGAAGTAGGCCATTTGGTCTATTAAGTCTGCTCGTATTGCAGGGTCCGCAGCTTGAGCTAATGTCCCTGCCCTCCCTCCCCACTCATTCCATCCCATCCCATCCTCCCTACTCATGATCCTTACCTTCCTCCCATGCCTATCCCAGCCACTTTTGAAGCTGCCCACTGTCTTCAATGAGATGACCTCTTCTGGCAGTGCATTCCAAGTGTCCACCACCCTCTATGTGAAGAAGTGCTTCCTGACCTCCCTCCTAAACCTCCCACCCTCCAGCTTAAGACTGTGCCCCCTCATGTTATGGTTGCCACTCAGCTTAAAGAGCCTCTTCTTATCAACCCTATGTATCCCTTTTAAGTACTTGAAGATGTGTAGCTTATAATCTTTACAGTTCAGTGCATATGCAGTACAGCAAACAGAAAAGTTTCAACTCACATTTTTTCAACCTCGAATTCACAATTCCTGATCCATATTTTGACAGAAAATCAGCATTGACATTCTCTTTCCCAGATTTGTGCATCACTTTAAATTTAAATGACTGTAGTGCCAGGTACCACCGTGTGATTCTAAAATTTTTATCCTTCATTTGGTTATGCCAACAGAGAGGACAGTGATTTGTTATAAGTACAAAGTCAGCTCCTAAGAAGTAAAACTTAAGGGACCCAATGGCCCACTTTGCCGCAAGGCATCCTTTTCAATGGTGGAGTACCTTTTCTCTCTGCCGTGCAATTTCCTACTGATATATAGAATAGGATGTTCTGTCCCATCTATATGCTGACTCAAGACTGCACCTAGGCATACCTCTGATGCATCAGTCTGTAACAGAAACTGTGTCTCAAAGTCTGGGCTTCTTAAAACAGCGTCTGAACATAATGCAGCCTTAATGGCTCAAAAAGCCTTGTCACACTCTGGGGTCCATTTCACATTATTTGGGAACCGTTTCTTTGTGAGTTCAGTGAGGGGAGTAGCTTACTCAGCAAAGTTGGGAACAAATCTCTGATAATAACCAACCAGCCCTAAAAATGACCTGACATGTTTCTTGGTTTTGAGGACAGGACTGTTAGCTACAGCTTCTATCTTGGAAACCTCTAGCATGACTTCTCCATTTCCCAAAACATAGCCCAAATATCAGATTTCCTGCTTGCCCAATGCACACTTGGTAGGATTAACTGTCAGACCTGTCCCTTTGATAGATTGGACAATTGCTCGTAGGTGTTCCAGGTGGCGTTTTCAGTCTGGACTATACACCACAACATCATCCAGGTACACAGCACAATAACTAGTGTGAGGGGATACAATTACATCCATGAACCACTACAATGTAGTGGGTGTGCCATGTAAACCAAACAGCATGATGGTGAACTGATAGAATCCTAAAGGACTGGCAAATGGAGTTTTGTCTCTGGATTCTTTAGCTAGGGGGATTTGTCAGCAATCCTTGGTGAGATTTAGGGTACTGGTATACTTGGCATTCCCCAGTATGTCCACCAAATTATCTATTCTGGATATAGGATAACTGTCAAATTCTGACACTTGATTAAGTTTCCTAAAATCAAGGCAGATTTGTACACCCCCTTCTTTTTTGTTTACAGTCACCATTGGTGATGACCAAGCACTTTTCAACTGTTCTCTGATACCCAATTTTTCCTTAAAAATGTCAGCTCTTAACTGCTCTGGTAATCTGTATGTCTTTTTGTCTAATAGGGTGAGCATTCCTTGTCACTAGTACATGCTTGACACCTTTAGCTTGGCCTGGCACTGTGGTTAAAGTACTGTTAGATGTCTTTAGCAAGTTATGAATTTCTACAGTTTGTTCAGAGGTTAAGGAAACATTCACCTTCACAGCATCAGCACTTACAGTTTGCTCCAGTCTGTCATAAACAATATCAATATCTTCTTTATCAGTTTCTGGTAAAACCAGCAACACAGCTTTTGATGTTTTTTCAACCCATTTATTGAGGAAGTTAATACTACCAGTGGTGTCAATCTCATAGTTAACTGTGCTGGTACATCTAAGCACTGCATAAGGCCCTTGCCACTTCATTAACAGTTTATTTTCTGTAGTGGGTAACCTTAGCAGGACCTTTTCACCTGGCTCAAAAACATTTTCTTTTACCCCATGGTCATAATACACCTTCTGTTGGTTTTGGGCCTCTTTCTGATTACTAGGGGTGATTTCAACATATTGTATTTTATCAGTTTTTTTTCTCAGGGCACACATATACCCTTTTCCTGCTCTCTCCTGTTTCTCTAGCAAGTCCTCAGGTCTGTTAAAATTAATACTCATATGATTTTACTCACTCTAATGCCCATTACAGCTCTACTCCCTATCCCTGCCTTCTGCTTCTTGTGCCCCTCTGCCACCCCACTTTCCTGCCACATTAATTATTTTTCTCAAATTTACTCCTACTGCTCACTCTCCAAATGACCTTTTCCTCTACTGATAAATAGGGTCTGGATACACCTGTCTGCCCATGCCAAAAATTTGTTCCCTGCACACTAACGCCAGTAGCCCATATATCGATGCAAACTCTGGAATCTCCTCCTACTGGTCCTACTGCTCTCAGGTGATGTTCATTCTAACCCTGGACCTGATACTACTTTACCTAGTACCCTTACTAATGTTAAATGTCTAACTGTTGTTCACCATAATATCAGGAGCCTCTTGCACAACCCTCACAGAACTAGAGTCCTGGCCAACCTCTATAACCCCCACATCATCTGCCTTACTGAGACCTGGCTCAAACCCTCCACCCTGATTCCTCTGCTCCCTTCCTTCTTATAATCTTTTGAGGTTTGATAGGCCTGCTCCAAAAGAGGGGGCAATACAACCATCTACTTTAAAGATCACCTACATCTCTCAGTTATCTGCTCATCTCCCTTAACTCACTGCAAAGCCATACATGTCCTTCTATCCCTTGGCTCCCAAAATATTACATATTGCATGCTCCAACAACCCACTCCCTCTAGCGGCCAAAAAGGTCTTGATGAGGTGCTTGATCAAACCTCTCTTCTTTCAGGCAAAAATGAGGTTCAAATACTTGGTGATTTTAACATAAATTGGCTATGTAACTCTCAACACTCACTGCTGACTAGGCTTCAAAGTTCTAACTTAAATCAGCTGATCAATGGCCCCGCCAGGATAGCAAAGCACTCTAACTTCAGTACTCTGCTGGATTGGATAATGACCAGCCACCCAAAAAACATTATCACCTCAGGCATACTTGCTGACTCCATTTCTGATCACTCCCTCACCTTTTGTATCTGAAGAAAGGCTAGGTCTGCTCCATCAAAACCACATTTTATTAATTTTCCTAACTATACTCATCTTGACACACAGTCCTTCCTACAGGATATTGCCACCATTGATTTGCCCCCCCCCTTTTTAACTCACATGACACTCAGTCCACCTTTAATCTCTTTCTAACCAACTTTCTGGCGATACAGAATAAACACTGCCCACTCATAACCCGGAGGGTAAAAAATAGGCCTCCCCGCTGGCAGAAATCTGACCCACTGTCCAAACTACGTCAAAGGGACAAAAGCTGGCTCCAATATAAAAGCTTTGGACTAACTGCTGACTTTATTGTTTACAGAACCTTTTGCAATTCATGCAAGAAGGAAATCAAAAAGGCTAAAAGTGCCTACTACGAGGAACTACTGACCAACTCTTATAGGGATTTCAAGAAGTTCTGGTCACATATAAAGCTCATCCTAGGTTCTAATCTGTCCCTACTTCTACAGATATGTCCTTAAATGGGGTCCACTGCAATGATCCCAGAACCATTGCTAACTTTTCAACACTCAATTCCTGACCTCTCTAAATATACCACCTCTTCTCTTGCCCAATTGACCTGACCACCCAACCTGACGTCTCTGGACCTACCTTCCTTTTCAAGTCTGTGTCCTACCGTGAAGTGCTCAAACTGTTAAACAACATATCTGAGTTCACTGCTGCTGGATCCAACAATCTTGAACTTATGCTTTTGAAATTTGCTGCCCTTCATTGCTGCACCTCTATTCAAGACTTTTACCTCTCTGTGTCAATGTCAAGTTCCTGACATCTGGAGACAGCAAGGGAACCCCTGTAAAATGGAGATCATAAGATCCATCAAATTGTAGGCCCATTGCTATCTTATCAGTTCTCAGCAAAATACTTGAGAAACTCGTTGCTTTCCAAACCATTGACTTTCTCCATAAACATGACCATCTTACATCTGCCCAGCATGGCTTCTGCAAGGGTCATAGTACAACCACTACACTAATCGAGTTTATGTCAGATACCCTGGTTGCCATGGACTCTGGATCCTTAACTGGGGCACTCTTTATTGACATGACGAAGCATTTGACCTAGTGGACCACCCCTTACTTTTAACGACCCTGAGATCTCTAGGCTTCACACCAACCGTAGTTATGTGGTTTGGCAGCTACTTATCTGATAGGACTCGATTAGTTAAATACAACTCCACCCTCTCGGATATAACTCTATAAATGTTGATGTGCCACAAGGGTCTATCCTTGGTCCCCTGCTTTTCTCCTTATTTATAAATAATGCTACCACCAACCTTCAGCAGACTTCCTCCCTGTTATATGCTGATGACATCGGCCTGTATTCCAGTTCTAAAAGTATTGCTGACATCAACCAATGTCTCTCCCAGGACTTAAAACTAATTCAACACTGGCTGTCTAACCATAAACTTGTCCTCAATGTATCTAAAACCCAAGCCATGTTATTTGGTTCCAATGCCAAACTTAAACACTCGCTACCTTATTTCAATGTCTCCACAGTTAATGGCACATCTGTACATGTGACCAACTCATTTAAATATCTGGGTATCACCCTCAACCTGTCTCTTAATTTTGACCTTCACATCCAGCAACCTGTAAGTCTGTAAATATGAAACTAGGCATTGCCTACCGCTCCAGCTATGTGCTTACTCCCTCTGCTAGACTAGCCATAGCTCATGGCATTCTCCTTCCGTCCCTCACCTATGGGGTTGCAACGTATGCTGCTGCAAGTAAATCTAGTCTTCGGGAGTGGGATGTTACCTTTAACAACATCTGTTGCTATGCCTCCTCTTCTCACTGGCTTAAACACTATTGTCTCCTTTATTCCGAACTTGGTTGGCTTTCACCTCTTGCATCCTGGTCTTTTGCATATGGTTAATTTATTGACAACATCATCAGAACCCACATGCCAAAGCCCCTGGTGGGGCTATTTCTAAATCATACATCTGGCAATGGCTTGCACTCTGTGGACAATGCACCTGCCCTCATCCCTAGGCATCACTCCTCTAAAGGGGCTAGTGCCTTTGCAAGTCATGCCCCCCAATACTGGAACTCTCTCCCCCTAACTATACACTTTGCTCCATCCCATGCCTCTTTCAAAAGACTACTTCACAGATATCTAGCTGATTCATGTAACTGCTCTTGCTTCCAACCACCTTAGCTTGTTTCTCTCCTCCTACCTTGACTCCTTAGCCACTTCGGTGCTAGTCTTTCCCAAGAAACGCTCAGCACTTTCTTCTTTCTTGTTTACCTGTATGGCCTACTCTAAATTACTCTCTGTGCTCACATCTGCCCTTGTCACTATTTTCTTTTTTGCACCATACTCTATTCCTCATTCTAATGTCACTACTACTTCCTTACTCTCCTATACCTATCCTGTATGACTACACTTATGTTATAGCCTTCTTTGCTTTATCCTAACCTAATTTGTCTGGGATCCTGCTCATATTACCTTAGTAATTGTTTTGCTTCTCCCTCACAGATGATGTATTCCTACCTTGATTGGTATTAATTTACTCCTGCTTCAATGTAGCTCCATCCTTGCAAGATGTTCATATTAATGTAATGATCTGTTGTAACAATTTATGTCATTTTAGGCTTTGTATACATTTTGTTTTCTGTACCCTCCTGGGTCGTGCCTGAAAATAGTCATTGCCATGGCTAGAGCACCTTACCTGGTAAACAAAAACTAAATAAATAAATGATGTAATAGATTATTTCTGATGGGGGGTATTGTTCCATGTTTCTTTTATTACATCTAGTAGCCCTTTAGGTTGTCTACCATACAGAATGTCAAATGGGGAAAAACCTGTTGATTCCTTTGGCACTTCTCTGTAAGCAAAAAGCAGGTAAGGTAAGTACTGGTTTCAGGTTTTTCCTTTCCCTTTTACAAACCTATTTAACATGCATTTTTAGTGTTTGATTAAAATGCTCAACAAGACTGTCTGTCTAAGTGTGATAAGGGGAGGTTCTTATGGCAGTGATACCTAGAAGATGGTACAGCTCCTTCAGTAATGCAGCACCAAAATTACTTCCCTGATCAGTAATAATCTCTTTAGGTATGTCCACCCTGCTGAAAATTTTGGCAAGCTCTGCTGTCACTTTTGGGGCTGTGACAGTACACATCAAAACTGCCTCTGGGTATCGAGTAGCATGGTCACATACTATGAAAATGAATCTATTAACCTTTTTACTCTTGTCTAAGGGACCAGCCACATCCATTGCAATTCTTTCAAATGGCACATCTAACAAGGGTAGGGGCACCTTGCCATTTTTAGTTACTGGGGCTACTTTCTGACACTCAGAACAAGAACTACAATAGGTAGCAGCATCTTCATGAATTCTAGGCCAGTAAAATCTGTACAGCAATCTGGCAAGGGTGTGATCCCTCCCTGAGTGACCAGCCATAGGACTATCATGTGCTATCTGTAACAACTAAGATCTAAACTTTTGTGGTATAACCAATTGTTCTAACTGGTCCTGTGTCTGAGGTTTAACCCAAAATCTGTACAGTAGCCCATTACATTTTTTAAACATAGGTTCACCCTGTTTTGGTGTCACCCCCAGCTGCTTAAAATAACCCTATAGAGAAACATTGTTAGCTTGTTCTGAAAGAAAATCACAATCAGTGATCAGTTTAGTTTCAGCATTTTCATATGTTAACCCCTTATGTCCATCAGTCTTTTGTTACCACTGTTTCCTTAGGCATCGTCTTTCTTTCCTGGACTTCCAGATCTTGGAGCTCTACTCCAACAAGTCTGAATCAAAATCAGCAAAAGGAAAAGAGTTCCCACCATTCAAGATTTTCCTTGTCTGAGCTCTTGTCACCACATCTGCTGAAACATCAGGATTTACTCCCTCTTTGATTAACTCAGTAAATCCTGGACAGTCATTTCCTATAATCACAGGTACTGTAACTTAGGTACTACTCCCACTTTCATTTTGTGCAACACCCCATTAATAGTCAGAGTCACTTGGCTGGTGGGATAGTGTCGCATGTCCTTGTGGATGCAGATGACACCAGTACCTGGTCCTTTTGGACATTGTTTTTCCCAGCACTTCAATATGCACCAGGATCTGTCTGCTTCCCGAATCCATAAGTCCCTTCACAGTCTTATCTTCCACCTTCACATCTGTTAAGTACTTGCCCCAATTTGCTAAAGACAAATCTGCTCCAGTGTCACTCTTCTTACTACAGCAATTTCTTGTAATATGACCTGGCTTATTATAGCTATAGCAAATAAAGTCTTTGGGCTCAGATTTGTTATCCCCACTAGAGTTCTTATTAGACTTGATGTTTAAATGGGAAAAAGAGTGTCTTACTGGTGCTTCATGGTTACCTAGCTGCTGTGGCATCTGTCTGACCATTTGGTAGTCTTCAGTCAAAGAAACAGCATTTTCCCCACTTTTGGGTCGGTGTTCTTTTACCCAAACCTCTATGTCTGTGGGTAGGATGTTGATGATCTGCAACCATTACAAATGTTTTGATGATCTGTGGCAGTGTTTTGCCCTCTGGTTGAAGCCATTTCAGAAGGAGTTTTCTGAGTCAAGTGAAGGCTTCTCGAGGATTGTCGACTGAGTTGTACTTTAAAGACCAGAATCTTTGACTGTAGGTCTCTCCTGAGTTTTCTGACTCTGCAGTGTCCATATTGCTGTAGGTAAGTTGGGCTTTCCCCTGTCAGGTAAGGTACAAGTCTGATTGCCCATTGCTGCTTTGGCCACTGGTAAACTGTAGCAACCCTTTCAAAAGTTGTCAGGTATGCTTTGATATCATCCGAGGGACATGGCTTCGTAAGTTTAATGTCTTTTAAGTTGCTTGTGTCTTGTTGCTCTGCTGGACCTGTGACAGAACCTCCAGCTTTGATAGCTTGCAAGGCATCCATCCATCGCTGCACCTCTTCTTTTTTCTGCTTCTCAAATTGTTGCATTTCTTCTTTTCGCTGTGCTTTTAAACACTGAATTTATTTTTATCTCACCTGCATTTCCTCTCTTCTCTGTTTCTCCATCTCTGATTGTTGTATAGCCCACTATTTAAAAAAGGCAGTCAGGCTTTCATGTTCTGTCCTGCCTGTTCTTTTTCTTTCACTGGTGCTGGCTGTACAGTCTCAGCTTGACTTTTGTTTCTGCTTCTAGTTTGGCTGCCATTCTTCTGATAATCATTCCTGAACTTGCTGCTGCAGCATCCATACCTTTCTTCCATACTTCCCTGGTTCCAGGTCTAGTACCCACACACAAAACTCCTAGCTTAGAGTATGCATGGCATAAATCCCTCTTAGGCTCACACCTTCTGTTATCAAGGCACAGGTCAGGAAACATAGGAAAACTAGGAGCAGTTTCAAAACTCACAAATAGCATTTTATTATTAACAGCAAAATAAAAAAATAAAAATGGTTCAGTATAACTATTTACAATGACAGCACAAACATAGAAAACAGAGACCTTTTAAGTTTTTTCTTCTCAGTTTCAAATCTCAGTCTCTGTCTCTCCCTCTTGCATAAGCATTGCTGTTCTTTTTATAAGTCTGTGCCTGGGAAACTCATTAAGAAAACAGAATGCTTCTCACACAATGTTCTTGTAAGTTTCCAATGTTCTTGCAGGTGCAACAAAAAGAACATAATGACCCAGAACTGGCCTCTTGTTTACAGCATCTCAGAGAGTTTGCAAACCAGCTTCTCAGATTAACCCCCTGAGTTCTAAATAGCTTTTTGCAATCATTTAAACAGTATAACCATATACGTTTTAAACAAAGGGATCCCAGTATCAGTTACATTTCCAAATAAAGATTCACATATATATTATACCTGCAGATATGCAAGGAGAGGAAAACAGACAGAAACAGCAAGTGAAGGCAGAGAGCTAGCGAGAGGCAGACAATGATGAAACCATCAGAGTGATCAGTTCCTAGGTCTCACAAGAAATTTGGTTGCACAACCAGACAGACAAGAGACAGAAAAGGAGAGGATACAGCAGACCCTTATGTTTATACTCTTTCTGCATAACAAATGGGGCAGGTCCTTATTCAACCCTATCACAGAGGGGCTTAAGCTTAATTTGTCATTCATAGCTAAGCATATTGAGGGGTTCAAAAATGACATCACTGACAGCCTTTCCCATCTTTGGTGGGACAGGCTCAGGTCCCTGGTGCCAGAAGCCACCTTTCAGAGGACTTCAATACTCACCCACTTATGGGTGAGTGGATGGAGTGAGCCTGATGGCTGTATTGAAGATCTTGGTCTGCTCCCACATTGAAGGCCTATGAAGGGGCATGGGCAGTGTTCCAAGAGTTTCACCAGCAGGAGGACTTCGAGGTGAGTAGTCCTGTTACAGAGAGCCAGATCATGCAGTACATGGTGGTCAGATGGGAACGAGGAATGACACATGCAGCCATGAAGGTCCAAGTGACAGGGATAGGTTGGGCTTGTGGAAACAGGGATGGGCACAACCAAACAAGTTCATGGTGGTAAAGTGCATGCTCTTGGGTTGGCAGAGGACCCGGGGAAAGTTGCAGCTCCAGGAGGCCATTAGTCAGGCATTTGTTGACCAGGTTACCGGGGCCTCTGGGCCAGATAAGCAGCTCAGCCTAGAGGCATGCCTATTCCCAGCCATTTTCATGGTTATGGCAAAAGGAGCATTCTGTATGGGGGAAAGTGGTGGCACAGAACAAGAAGTCAGTGGGTGGGTTGCTATGGGGGGATGTGACTTGGAAGCCGGGTTAAGTTTCAGTTTGGCTAAGGAAGTCCAAAATGGAACAGGTCAGGAGAGGGGTGGCTGTGAGCATGGCAAGCCAACTAGAACAAGAATGGTGTGCAGTTGCAGCCTTTGGGGAATACAGGGCAATAAGGCTGAAAGGGGAGGGGGTGTTATTCCCACATGGGAACAGGAACCCAGTCACATGTTACCATGTGGCCACATTTCTCAGGAAATGCCTGACCTTCTTGGGGGGGATCCCAGCTTGTTCTCTTCACATTCCTTTAGAACTGGGGTTGTCTCGTAGAAGGCAGTGGAGGGGGCAGCAGAGGACATGATCAATGGGGTTGGAAGGTAGAAATATGACTGCTATAAAAGATATAAGAGGCAGATGGTTTAACATTTCTCATTTGTGTACATACAGGTATGAGCCAGCAACAACAAATTTAGAGGACATTTGTGGGACATTTGTTTGTTTATTGGGCAGAGAGACATGCAGCAGTTATGCCTGGTGGGAAGCAGCTACACAGGGACATCAACTGGATGCAGGTGCTATGGAAGGGCTTCAGGAGCATGAGGTAAGCCCAGCTTCTACCTGTATTGGAGGAGTTCAGGAGGCTAGGGAAAAAGCTGGATTTGCTAATAATTCATTTGGGGGGGATGATATGGGGGATAAGCCCTAGGGAATATTCCTGCAGGACATCTTGCAGGATCTGGAAACCATTAAGAGTTGATGGTCTTGGACAACCATAGGGTTGTTGGAAATGATTTCCAATAGGGTGTGGTGGTATGCCCGTGACATAAAATCTACTGAAAAGGCAAGGAAGAGCCTTAACAGGAAGTTGGTACTGGTGGTATGGGCAGCTGAGGGGATTTACATTGCCTATAAGGAATTAACTGATTTGCTGCCAGAGTATTACAAAGAGGATGGGGTGCACTTATCCATAGTGGGCAGATCATTTTTCATTGGCAGCATCAGTGAGGCAATAGAGGAATGGGAGGGACAAATGTAGTAAGAGGGGGAAGCCCACCATTCTGCCACAAGCTGGAGGTGGGCTAGTGGAGGAAGAAAGGAAATGGGAGGAAAGGGGAGTGGGGAAGGGAACTATGTAAGGGGTGGAGAATGTGAAGTGGAGGGCACTAGGCATGGTCCGGGGTCAACAACATCCAGCCATGGAGGTAAAGAAGGTGTAAGAAGAGAGAAGTTGGGGTGGGGTCATGGTTGGAGGCACCTGACCCCAAGTGCAGGCTGTACAGATGAACTTGGGTGGGGCCATCAGGGTCATACACCCGGGCACCTAAAGACCAGAGTGGACAAGGAGCAAGAAAAGTCTGCAAGAGGCCAAGTCAGAATGTAAATGTTGTGAAATAAAATAATATTTAAAAGGTGTATTAGGATGATGGTGACAGTTGATGAAATGTATTATTATGAAGTGGAACAATGAACACTTTCCTTTTGAGCACCCAACTGAGACGTGCAGAGTGTTCATTTCTGGGGGAATCCCTCTGACAAATGGGGTTGCCAATAAAAGGCAACCTGAGTTGTCAGGGGTTGCCATCAGAAATGCTAGAAAGGGGAAGGGGACAGGTGGAGTTAGGAGAGGTGGGTAGGGGATGGGAAGGGGGCTTAGAGTCAACAAGGAAGATGAGGTCATAAAGGGAAGGTGCCCAGGTAAGGAGCCAATAGGGCAGGGGCAGAGCTTGCAGGGGTCCTGATTGAGGTCCTTGGGGGTGTATAAGACAACATGATATATCAAAATTATATATTAAAATAAAGAAACACTGCAACCTAGCTAAAAGGTACCTGTTTAGCTAGAATCCGGAGTTTGTTTTCTTGAAAAAAATTGCCAGCATCCAGGGTACCCAGCCTCGTGAGAGGAGCCATTCACCTATGTCCTCTGTATGAGAACAGAGGGACTTTCTTAAATGCTGACGTTGCAGCTGAAGTCATGCTTCTGTCCTTGGTATGAAGTAGTGAGCTGGTGATCCCCTGTTTCTATCTATCTATCTATCTATCTATCTATCTATCTATCTATCTATCTATCTATCTTCTATCTATCTATCTATCTATCTATCTATCTATCTCTCTGTTAAATTAGTTCTTGTCTGTCTGCCTGTCTGTCATCTATCTATCTATCTATCTATCTATCTATCTATCTATCTATCTATCTATCTATCTATCTATCTATCTATCTATCTATCTCTATTAAATTAGTTCTTGTCTGTCTGTCTGCCTGTCTGTCATCTATCTATCTATCTATCTATCTATCTATCTATCTATCTATCTATCTATCAATCTATCTATTTCTGAAATTATTTCTTAAGAGAATGAGGGTGCCCACCCTGGTACCACATATTTCTCCCCTCTTCACTCCATGTCACCCACCCACCTGCCCTTCCCAGTGTTTATATATTTTTTAATATATAAGCAGACTGGGGTACCCACCCCTGGTACTGCTTCTCTTGACCTCCCCCTTCTCTCCAGGTCACCTGTCTCTGTTCCCCTTATGTACCTGGCAGCAGCAAGTTTCCAACACATGGTGCCACCAGACATTAGCCTGACACTGGAGTACCCAATCACCAGTGTTGGAATATACCCTGAAACAAAGAAAACCATTCCTCAATGCTTTTTTTTCATAATCCTTTAAAAAAGAAAACATTCCATCACCAATTTGACCCCCACACCCTCCACAACTCCACACACCCTCACTCACTTGAACAAGTCTCACTGTGTAGATCCACTCTTTGATCAAAGACATGTCTTGCAGCTGGAACGAGCCACTGTGATATGAGAAAATCAAGTGAGTGTGGTTTAATGCATTTCAATGGTGTTTACATTTTGATTCATAACTTTACCATTTTACATATTTTGACCCCCAAATTTCAACATGGTCTTTTTGAGTCTTCACCTCATGACCAAAGGTAGTAGAATTATGCAAATGTGGTCCAAAAGATGGTTCCACTGTCACTTTGCGAAATCACCTTTTTTTGTGGGATTTGAAAATGTTCACCATACTTGCTGATGAGGTGGGGACATAAGAAGGCTATGTTGAAAAGTTGGGGTTAAAATATGTAAAAAAAAATGGCAAACTTTTGAGCATATGTTGAAGTTTTTGTATACTCACTCATAACTTTAATAATTTTAAATACTTTGACCCCAAATTTTCGACATAGCTATTTTTTAATACTACCTGATGAACATGACACCTGTTATTTTTCAAATCCTGGCCAATATTTGTTTTCGCACCTGCAGTGCTGAATGACAAATCTTGGTGGGGATTTTAAAATTTTCACCTACAGAGTTCATGAGGTGGGGTAATAAGAAGGCTATATGAACATACAAATGTATCAGCAGAAACAGACTCCCGGTCTATCTAAGTCTGCTCGAGTGTGCAGCCAACACCCCTAGTTTGCAGCTGCCCCACCCCCTCCCTTTTGTCATCCCACTGCCACTCCCACCTCCCCCACCATAATTCTCCTCTGTTCCCTGTCCCATGCCTTTTTGAAGTTGTTCACAGATTTAAATGATACCACCCATTCTGGTAGGGCGTTCCATTTTGCTACCTCCCTCTCTATGAAATAGTGCCTCCTCATTTCCTTCCTAAATCTTCTCCCCTCAATTCTTAGCCCATGCCCCCGGTGACTCTCCCCCTCCTTAACTTAAAGACCCCATTTGCCTCATCCTTATTGATTCCCCTCAGATACTCAAATGTCTCTATCATGTTCCCTCATCCCTTCTATCCTCCAGGCTGTACATATTCAGGTCTCCCAGCCTGCTGTCATAGTCTCGCCCCTCCATTCCACATATCATCTTTTTTGCCCTCCTCTGCACCCCCTCCTGTAGCCTGATATCACGCTTCAGGTATGGCCTCCAAAACTGCACACAATACTCTAAGTGCGGCCATACCAGTGACCTGTAGAGGGCAAAATCACCTCTCTTCACCTGGACAAAAACCCAGGGCAAAATCACCTCTCTTCAACTGGACAAAACCCCCTCGCTATGCACCCCAGCATTTTGTTCACTTTTGCAGCGCTCTCCTGCACTGGGCAGTGTTGTTCATGGTCCCTGTTATCATTACCCCTAGGTCCTTCACCTCCTCAGTGATCCCCAGTTTAACCCCAGCCAGTATTCTCTCCCTGGGTTCTTCACCCCAAAGTGCATAACCTTACACTTCTTTGCATTGAACCCCAGCTGCCACCTTTCTGTCCACTCCTCTAGCTTGCATAGGTTCCCCTGTAGCTGCTTCCATCCCTCCTCTCCATCCACCACTGCTCCAATTTTGGTGTCATCTGTGAACAGACTTACCTTGCTCACCACCCCATGTGTAATGTCTGATATGAAGAGCTCAAACAATACTGGCCATGTGGCACCCCACTCGTCACTGGCCTTGGGTTGAGAGCTCCCTCTCACCACCACCCATTGCAGCCTGCCACTCAGCCAGCTTGTAATCCATGCTGAACATTTGTTGCACAAATATGTAAAATAACCAAGTTATGACTGAACATTGCAATATTTCAATGTTCACTCATAATGTTGCTGATTTTCAATATTTTGACTCCAAACTTTCATCATAGCCATTTTTTCACACTACCTCATAAATGTGATAGGTGTCACTTTTTAAATCCTGCATGAGATGTGTTTTCACATTTCTGGTGTGAAATGACATTTCTGCCAATATACTATAAATGCCACATGTCACGTTTATAAGGGGAGTCATAAAACAACTATCTAGAAAATTTGGTGTGAAAATTTAAAACAATATACTGTATATAGTTATTAAGAAATTTTGTGTGTAGTGCCATTCTTGATCCCAGTAGGTATGCTTTCACATTCTGTCTCAGTGACCTGAGTTCAGGGATGAGCTCAGTAACCCAGCCAGATGGTGTGAGGGTAGGGGGATGGTGTTGTTATGCAACCCTCTAGCCAGGGAATTAAAGATGCAGGGTTGCCCATATGGATCCAGGTACCACACAGTGAAGACAACCTTCCTCTTGGCATAGGGCCCTGCACAACTTCACCAGTTGATGGCGGAGTGCCCTGTGCATTGGCTGATAGATGAGCTCTTTGCCCAGTGCATCTGTATTTAGGCCACATGGAAGGTGCAGGGAACAGATGGCCCTGTGCTTCCACCGCCCACCAGGCAGCACCATGATTTCTTGAAATCTGTCATTGTACAGAAGTGCAGGGCCTGCAAGGGCCCGGTACTTATATAGGCAGGCAGAGCCTTCCCTTTTTTACCTTAGGCCCTGTGCATCTGTATCTGTTCACACAGGTTTTAAAGGGTCCTGTGTGAATAAGGATATGATTCAACTATCTCAAAAAGAAAGGACATTCTTTGCAAAAACTGTGCTAATGCACCAGTTAGGGTTCAGTTTAACACCACAAAAGTAGGGAAATATGTAATTAGAGTTTCCAACCCTAACTCCCCACCCCCACCCTCCATGCAGCAAAAAAGGAAAAGACAATACAGTTTTGGGTCTCCAGAGTCTTGGCTAATCAGTGGTAGGGTCTTCTTTGGGGTTGTCAACCCAATGCCCACCCTGTTCCCTGTGCAAACATTGTCAGACGTGATCTCCTTTCTTCATGTAGGGTCCATAGTGACCTGCATGAAGAATTCTACAACAGATTGCATTGACAACATGTGGCAAGACATATTTCTCTACCTTTGAAGGCTGCATCACTATGAGGCACTGCCTTGGAGCTGTACCTTGTGTTTCATACAGAAGGCTATGGACTGGGGGGAAAGGGTGAGCATCGGGGTTGAAAAATCCAAGGAAGTCCCCACCACTGATTCACCAAGACTCTGGAGACCCAAAATGCTAATGTTTTTTTCCTTTTGCTGCTTGGTGGTGGGGAGAGGTGGGGAGTTTGGGTTGAAAACCCTAACACTACATTTTGCTACTTTAGTGACATTAAATTGAACCCTAACTGGTGCATTAATGCTTTTTTTTTTTTACAAAGAATAGTAATAATTATATAGTATTTCTATCTAAATAATATTGGCTGGCAGTATAGCCTAGAGCTTAGAGGAACAAAGGTGTGAATGAGCTTGGTACTTCCTGCAGACCAGACCTGAGTTTGATTCCCACAACCTCCACTTGCATACTGTGTGACTCTGAGCAAGTCACTTAACCGCCCAGTGCTCCCAGGTTGCCCCTGAAAACAGGCACTTGTGCCTAGTAGGCCTTACCCGGTTACCAAAGACTAAAATAAAAAAATGAAAAAACTCCATGTACCCTGCCTCTATCCTTGTGACTAACCTGCTCAGTCCAGATTTATCTACGTATAGTACATGGTTCAGTGTTGCTGTGCACAGAAATCCATAGCATTAAAGACGCAGTATCTTGCAACAAATACTTCAGAACATGTAGTATTCAAGAAGAAAACTCTTCAGGCAAAAAGTATTTTAAATAAGATTTAATGTGCAAACATAAATGTCCTTTTAAAAAAAGTGCATGACAGTTCCATGGATTAAGCATCTCATCACCTGTTGAAATACAACAATAACTTTGATATACTTTGTATAGAAACAATGCTCTAGTGCTTCACAGCTGTAAAGAATAAACATAGAAACATAGAATTGACAGCAGATAAGGACCACTTGGCCCACCCAGTCTGCCCATTTCCCTACCTAATGGATAAGCTGCAGATCCTAGTTAACCAGCAGCCTACTTCTTCCTACCCCACCCCTAGAATTGCCTTATGACTGTCCCGCATGCATGCTTGAATTCCACCACTGTTTTGACTCCACAACCTCCTCTGGAAGGCTGTTCCATGCATCCACAACCCTCTCTGTGAAAAATTACTTCCTTAAATTACCTCTGAGCCACCCATCTTCAAATTGTACCCCTTGTTCTTGCACACCTCTTTTTTTGAAAGATGCTACCCTCTTGGACTTTGTTGATTCCCTTGACGTACTTGAAAGTTTCTATCATGTCCCCCCTCTCCCTCCTTTCCTCGAGGCTATACATATCAAGCTCCTTAAGTCTCTCTCTTCATATGTCTTCCAGTGCAGACCCTGCACCATTTTAGTTGCCCTCCTCTGGACAGCTTCCATCCTGTCTATGTCTTTGCAGAGACTGGGTCTCCAGAACTGCACGCAGTACTCCAGATGGGGTCTCACCAGCTGTCTGTACAGAGGGATAATAACTTCCTGTTTTCTGCTGGTGATGCCTCTCCTTATGCATCCCAGTATCCCCCACCCCTTGCTGCCCTCTCACATTGCTTGCCCACCTTTAGGTCATCTGATATGACTACCCCCAGGTCCCTTTCCATTTTTGTTGTTGTTAGTATCTCACCCCCCATTGTGTACTCTTCCCCTGGGTTTTTTCTTTCCCAGGTGCATTACCTTGCACTTCTTAGCATTAAATCTAAGCTGCCATACATTTGACCATTCCTCTAACCTTGCCAAGTCCCTTCTCATCCTTTCCACCCACCTTGTGCATCAACTCTGTTGCAGATCTTTGTGTCATCTTCAAAGAGACATACTTTTCCTTCCAGTCCCTCTGCAATGTCACTTATAAAGACATTGAAGAGGACCGGTCCTAATACTGAACCCTGCGGTACCCCACTAGTAACCCCCCTTTCTTCAGAATGGACTCCATTTACTATTACTCTCTGTGTCCTATTCTCCAGCCAATTCTTTACCCAGGCTATCATCTTAGGACCCACTCCCAGGCTGGCTAACCTGTATATTAATCTTTTGTGTGGGACTGTGTCAAATGTCTTGCTAAAGTCTAGGTAGGCCATGTCCACAGCCCCTCCCTGATCTACTACTTTGGTCACCCAGTCAAAGAAATCTATCAGATTCATCTGGCATGACCTTCCCACTGTGAATCCATGCTGCCTTGGGTCCTGTGCCCCTCTGGCCTCTAGATACTCGACAATTCTTTCCTTCAGAAGTGATTTCATAATTTTCCCTATTACTGAGGTTAAACTAACAGGTCTGTAGTTTTCTGCTTCTGCCTTGCACCCACTTTTGTGAAGGGGAATCACATCTGCCCTCCTCCTGTCCTTGGGTACTACCCCATCCTCCCATGATTTGTTAAAGAGGGTAGTCAGTGGTGTCACTAGTTCTACCCTTAGTTCTTTTAGAATTCTGGGATAAATCCCATCAGGCCCCATTGCTTTGTCCACCTTCAGTTTTAAGAGTTCTTTCAGAACCCTTTCTTCTGTAAATGGGCTGGCATCAACTTCTGTATCCAGAGTGTTTCTATTGTTTGTTTTAGGTACCTCCCCCTCTTCATTTGTAAATACTGAGCAAAAATATTTGTTTAGTATCTCTGCCTTTTCACAGTCACCCTCTGCCCACTTCCCCCCCCTTTATTAAGCCTCACTATCCCTCCCTTGGTCTTCCTTCGCTCCTGATCTACCATATAAAGGTTTTATCCCCCTTCTTAACTGAGTTGGCTATCTTTTCCTCGGTTTGGGCCTTTGCTGTTCTGACTGCCTTCCCAGCTTCTTTTGCTTTAACTGATACAGTTCTCTGTCCTGCTTCTTCTGTGATTCCTTGTACTTCCTGAATGCTTTCTTTTTCTCTTGAACCTTCCCTGCCACTTCCTTTGAGAACCATAGTGGTTTCTTACATCGTTTTGTTTTGTTTATTTGCTTCATACAAAGGCTTGTTACCTCTGTGATGGCAGTTTTATTATTCCCATTGTTCTTCCACCCTCCTTCCTGCCCATTTGCTAGTGCATTCCTTAGGCACTCACCCATTTTGGCAAAGTCAGCCCTCCTAAAGTCCAGTACTTTTGCCTTGTGTGACTTGACTCTATTGCTATGTTTATTGTGAACCATACTGTTCGATGGTCGCTAGTTCCCAGTACCTTTTGAAATGCCTAAAGTGTTACAAGCATTGCAATAGTTAATTTCTGTTGAGTTTATGCATCAGCTGATGAAGCTCAAGAGGAGTGAAGTGCTGGGGCCATTTGCCAGATGTTGAGAGAGGGAGAGCAGCTATCCCACATCAAGGAGGGGATTTACTGAGCACATTGAACTGAATTCTTAATTCAGGGGCCTGTAATAGTAAGTAGAAGTCAATGTTTTGGTTCTCTGTTTTTCTGGTTGCTTTTACTTAGTGTAACTTTAATTTGTCATGGAGTTCATCTAGCTGGGAGAATATTTGCAGTCATTTGTGACTAGAGCTATTACTGAAACTCTGTGAAAGCGGTGTCTGATAAGGGGAAGAGCTGAAGAAGGCTTGAGGGACTGTCAATTTCAAACAGGAGTTGACTGTGGATTCTGTTTGCTGCAGAAGCTGACAGAGGGAGATCAACTACCAGCTACCTTTAACTAGAGCTGTGTTTTGACCTGTAGGTGACAGAAGAAAGTATTTTTTTACATGATTGTTGATTGTTGTTTGTAGACACTGAGTACTGAAGAAACAACCCCCATCCACTCCCATTCCCAACCACCCTGGGTGCTCTACCTTTATAGTGAAAGGCCAGGCCACACCTACTTAAAGACACAGGAACAGTTAGGCAGCACAGCACAAGCAATAGCCTAGCTGGTATATAGGTAGAATTACAAAGGTGTAGCTAGCAACTAGGTCCACAAGGGCACATACAAGAAGAGGAGAGAGAAGCTATAAGTCATTACAGAAGAAGAGAGGAGAAGAAAAAGGGTTAGCTGCTGGAGGTCTGTCTCTGATCAAGTAAGAAGGAGACTACTGAGGAATACAGGAACTTCCGGTCCCAGAACAGGAAGGGCAAGAGCTGAAAAGGCACAGAGGTAGTAGGAAAGTCAGGAGAAAAAACAAACAAAAAAAGAAAACAGAGAGAGGAAAGAGTAAGCATACAAAACAATAGTCAAGGGGCCACAAATAAGACATGATGGGAGTGGTGCAGTGCAGTGGCTGTGAAATGGCAGTCTTCCTGGAGACATTCTGGAGGATACGGTGTTGTCCCATTTGCAGACATCTCTCTGGGCAGAGGGAGGAAGTTGCTTGTCTCCAGGCTGAGTTCGCCAGGATTTGGGGAACCTCCTCTCCCATCCAGGGACCACCAGGGCCACCACCACTGCCTCAGAGGTTGCCAAGAAAGAGGAGCAGTTGGACTACAGTGGGCTCAGGGAGGGTGAGGTTGGTGAAACAGAGGTGCATCCCTCTAGCTGTACCTCTCCACAATTCATATCCCATTCTGGCACAGCATGGTTCCTCTATGGAAGCACCCACAGTAGAGACCAAGGTAGATGCTGGGAACCCCCACAAAGGAGCCCCACAGGAGGGTGGCACAGGACCCCAGAGGGGACAGAAACAGCTCCTAATGGGGGACTCAATTGTTAGGGGGTAGTCCTGGGGAAGGGAGGGGAGAGGGAGGTAAGGTGCCTGTCTGCCTGGTGCCATGACTTGGAGGAACAGGGAGAAAATCCTCAGCATCACAGGAGAAGCTGCACAGGGAAGGGAGCTGGATGCCATTGTCCACTTAGGGACAAATGATCTGGCTGGGAATGGGATCAGAGCAGTTCAGTGGGAGTTTGTGGAGTTGGGGAGGGGCCTTAGACAAGTGGCATGCATGGTAACCTTCTTGGAGGTGCTGCCTGTCTGTGGCATGGGCGAGGCTAGGATGCTTTGCACCATGTGATTCAATCAGTGGTTGAAAACTGGTGCAGAGCTCAAGGTTTTGGCTTCATTTGGGACTGGGGTCCACCTGAAGGGATACAGGCCTACACTGGTGCAATGGTCTGCATCTGTCCAGGAGGGGAACCAGGGTCCTAGGTGATAGGTTTAAATACTTAATTGGCAAGCATTTAAACTAGTGAAGGGGGGAGGCACTGAAAAGGAGCAGGAAAATCCCAGCCCCCCCACAAAAGATGGTAATTAGTGGATTTAACACCAAAATAGAGAAGTTGATAGGGAGAAGGGCAGGGGTAAATGGAGAAAAAGGCATGGCAGTAAGGACAGGGATGGGATTAAAAGAAGTAACACCTTCAAAAAATGGAGGCCAATGAGTACCAATGTCCATAGTCTGGGTAACAAGCTTCTCAAACTAGTGGCCTTCATGGAAGAGGGAAGCTGGATATTGTGGTAGTCACAGAAACATGGTACACAAAGAATTGTGACTGGGATGTCAACATACCAGGGCACACAATCTACAGGAGGGACAGGGAGGGTAGAAGAGGAGGAGGAGTAGCTCTCTACATAAGGGAAGGAATGAAAACAATGGAACTAAAGGATAAACAGGGAGGAAATGAGGTATTGTGGGTCATCCTGGAGATAGGAAATGGCACCACAATCTGCACAGGGGTTATATATAGGCTCCCATCTCAGGGGGAGGAAATGGACAAGGAAATTATAGAAAGCATCCTTAGGATAGCAGAAAAAGGGGAGATATTGTTGATGGGGGACCTGAATGTGCCAGATGTTAACTGGAGCACCTTTGCTGCAGCCACATCCAAGAGCAGGGTCATTCTTGATGCCCAACCAGGGGCATGCCTCAGACAGCTAGTGTTGGAACCCACTTGGGAGGGAGCAGTCTTAGACCTGGTACTCTCAAATGGGGATGAAGAGAGGATCTCAGATTTAGAACTGGGTCACCATTTGGGAACAAGTGACCACCAAACAATGTGGTTCATGATAAACACAGCCATAGAGTCAAGCCATACAAATGTGAGGGTACTGGACTTTAGGAGGGCTGACTTTGGCAAGATGGAAGAGTGCCTCAGAAAAGCACTAGCAAATGGGTAAGAAGGAGGGGTGGAGAAACAATGGGGAAACATCAAAACTGCCATCCCAGAGGCAAGAAGCCTTTGTGTGAAGCAAATTAACAAATCAAAATGAAGGAAAAAACAATATGGTTCTCAAAAGAGGTGGCAGGGAAGGTTAGGGAGAAAACAATAGCATTCAGGAAGTATTAGAAAACACAAAAGGAGCAGGACAGAGAACTGTACCAGTTAAAGCAGAAGGAAGCGGGGAAGGCAATCAGAATAGCAAAGGCCCAAACAGAGGAAAAGATGGCCAACTCGAATAAGAAGGGGGATAAAACCTTTTATAGGTACATTAGGGAGCGAAGAAAGACCAAGGGAGGGATAGAGAGGCTTAATAAAGGGGAGGGTGGGTGAGCAGAGGGTGACAATGAAAAAGCAGGGATACTGAACGAATACTTCTGCTCAGTATTCTCAAAAGAAGAGGAGGAGGAGGAGGTACCTAATCCAATCAATAGAAGCACACTGGATGGGGGGTCGATACCAGTCCATTCACAGAAGAAAGGGTTCTGAAAGAACTCCTGAAACTGAAGGTGAACAAAAACTATTGGACCTGATGGGATTCACCCCAGAATTCTAATAGAACTAAGGGGAGAACTAGTGACACCACTGACTACCCTTTTTAACAAATCATGGGAGGCTGGAGTGGTACCTGAGGACTGGAGGAGGGTGGATGTGATTCCCCTTCACAAAAGTGGGAGCAAAGTAAAGGCAGGAAACTACAGATCTGTTAGTTTGACCTCAGTGATAGGAAAATAATGGAATCACTTCTGCAAGAAAGAATTGTTGAGTACCTAGAGACCAGGCCAGCACAGGACCCAAGGCAGCATGGATTCACAGTGGGAAGGTCATGTCCAATGAATCTAATAGATTTGTGTGACTGGGTGACCAAAGTAGTAGACCAGAGAGGGACTGTGGACATGGCCTACCTAGACTTTAGTAAGGCATCTGACACAGGCCCACACAAGAGAATAATAAATAAGTTAGCCAGCCTATGAGTGGATCCCAGGGTGGTAGCCTGGGTGAAAAATTGTTTGGACAGCAGGACACAGAGGGCAATAGTAAATGAAGTCAACTCCGAAGATAGGGGGGGTTACAAGTGGGGTACCGCAGGGTTCAGTACTGGGACTGGTCCTTTTTAATGTCTTGATAAGTGACATTGCAGAGGGACTGGAAGGAAAAGTATGCCTCTTTGCAGATGACACAAAGATCTGCAACAGGGTTGATGCACAAGGGGGGGGTGGAAAGAATGAGAATGGACTTGACAAGGTTGGAGGAATGGTCAGAAGTATGGCAGCTTAAATTCAATGCAAAGAAGTGCAAGTAATGCACCTGGGAAATAAAAACCCAGGGGAAGAGTACACAATGGGGGGGGGGGTACTAACAACAACAAAAATGGAAAGGGACCTGGGGTACTCATATCAGATGACCTAATTGTATGCAAGCAATGTGAGAAGGCAGTAAAGAGGGCTGGGGGGATACTGGGATGTATAGGGAGAGGAATCACCAGTAGAAAACAAGAAGTTGTTATCCCTCTGTACAGACAGTTGGTGAAACCCCATCTGGAGTACTGTGTGCAGTTCTGGAGACCCCATCTCTGCAAGTACATAGACAGGATGGAGGTTGTCCAGAGGAGAACAACTAAAATGGTACAGGGTCTGCACCAGATGCCATGTGAAGAGAGACTAAAGGAGCTTAATATGTGTATCCTTGAGGAAAGGAGGGAGAGGGGGGACATGATAGAAACTTTAAGTACCTAAAGGGAATCAACAAAGTCCAAGAGGGTAGCATCTTTCAGAAAAACAGATGAGGAAGAATAAGGGGCACAATTTGAAGATAATGGGGGGATGGCTCAGGGGCAACATGAGGAAGTGTTTTTTCATGGAGAGGGTGGAGTATGCATTGAATGGCCTTCCTGGGGAGATCATGGCATCAAAAGCAGTGGAGGAATCCAAGAATGCATGATACAGACATAAGGCAGTTCTGGTGGGGATTAGGAAGAAATAGGCTGTTGGCAATTAGGATCTGCAGCTTATCCTGTAGGTAGGGAAATGAGCAGACTGGGTCAGCCAAGCGGCCCTTATCTGCCATTAAAGTCTATGTTTCTATGTTTCTGTGTTGACCGTGGTTGGGTAATGCTAAACTTACAGTAGTACAAATTTGCTAAGACAATGCTTGTAAAACTTTAGGTGTTCCTACAAGCCATTTTATTCTTTGCACTGGCTGTCAGTATGTCATTTGGGAGGTGTCGCTATCTACGTAAAAGAAGAGAGCAAGGCTACAGAAACACAAGGGACCTACAGTGAGGCTGAAGCCCTGTGGATTACTCTTGGAACCAGAAACAAGGTCTCCATATGGGTAGGAGTGATATACAGACCCCCATCTCATGAAATAGAAAAAGACAAGGAAATTCTAGAAAATATACTAAAGATGGCCGACAAAGGTGAGTTACTACTGGTTGGAGACTTCAGTTTATCAGATGTAGATTGGAGCTCCCACACAGCTTCATATAAAGGGAATTCCTAGTGGCACTCCAGGGAGCAGACCTAAGCCAGCTTGTGGAAACCCCCACTAGAGAGGAAGCAGTCCTGGACCTGGTTCTATCAAGCAATAACAGGGTCTCAAATGTACATGTGGGTTCTAGTGACCATAGGACTGTATGGTTTACACTAAACAGGACTGAGGTCATCGGTCACTCTAAACAAAAGGTCCTGGACTTTAGAAAGGCGGACTTCCCCAAAATGAAATACTGTCTAAGACAGAATCAGGGTTACAGGGCAGAAGGGAGAGTGGACCACAGTGGATGAGACTGAAGGAAGCAGTAACACTAGTCACATCACAGTGCACCAAGCTAGTAAGCAAAACCAAAAGGAGAAAGAATCTAATCTGCTTTTGAAATTATATCGTGTCTAAAATAAAGGAGAGGAACAGAGCATTCAGGAGATACAAGGAAACAGAAAAGGACAGTGACAAGGAGGTATATAGGGAATTACTTAAACAGGCCGGGAAGGCAATTCGGACTGCAAAGGTTGAAACAGAGGAAAGGATAGTGAAGGGGGTCAAACATGGTGATAAAACTTTCTACAGGTATATAAGGGAGAAAACAAAGAGCAAAGGGGGTTAGATTAGTAAAAAATTAGTTTTTTTATTTTAGTCTTTGGTAACCGGGTAAGGCCCACTAGGCACAAGTGCCTGTTTTCAGGGGCGACCTGGGAGCACTGGGCAGTTAAGTGACTTTCTCAGAGTCACACAGTACGCAAGTGGAGGTTGTGAGAATCAAACTCCGGTCTGGTCTGCTGGATGTATCAAACTTGTTCACACCTCATTCCTCTAACCTCTAGGCTATACTGCCAGCCCATGAAGGCCAGCATGCAAAAGATGATGGGGAGAAAGCAGAGGTACCTAACAAATACTTCTGCTTAGTTTTCACACAGTAGGAAGCAGGCAAAGGACCATCTCTACACAGAAAGGAACATCACCTCAGGGGAGCAGACACAAGTCTTTTCACAGAGGAAAGAGTCCTGGAGGAAGTCAAGAAATTGAAGGTTGACAAAGCAATGGGGCGAGACAAAATAAAGTACACCCAAGGGTACTGTGGAAGCTTGGAGAGGAACTACAGCCCCACTGGTGGAACTTTTCAACACATCACTGGATTGCAGGGAGGTTCCTGAAGATTGGAAAAGGGCTACAGTAGTGCCTCTGCAAAAGAGTGGCAGTAGGGAAGAAGCAGGAAACTATCACCCAGTCAACTTCACCTCGATAGTAGGGAAACTAATGGAATCCCTACTAAAGGAGAGAACAGTGGCATTCTTAGAAGAGAGTGGACAGCTGGACCCAAATCAACATGGCTTCATGGCAGGAAGGTCCTGCCAGACTACAGAAAGGTGGACTAGCCCTTTCCAATATGAAATACTACTACTGGGCCTCACAACTTGCAAGCAATGGTTGTGTAGGATAAAGATACCATTATACCAGATTGGTTAAATATGGAGAGTGAGCCATTTGACAGTGACCTCATCTCTGCTTGCCTACTCCCTGCTTTACTAGGTGCACTAGAGGCACCACGAGGCACTCCATACACAAAGCAACTATGGAGAATATAGGTGGATGTGCACAAAATGATCAGCCATGTAAGGGAACTCTCACCTTGAGCTAGTCTGATAGCTGTGGTCAAAGAAATGAAGGGATATAATGTAAACTTTCCCCAAACTTTGCTTTGGTAGCATAGACATGGCCTAACCAAGGTGGTACAGCTATATAATGGAGTTATTCTTAAAACCTTCACTAACATAAAAGAGGAATACGCCTTGCAAGGAGGGGATTTCTTTGTATATTTAAGGGTGAGACATCACCTGTCTCTGCACAAACTGGCTTCTTCACCTGTTGAAGAAATCTTTTACAGACCACAACCCAACTTTGAACTGCTAACAGCCCTATATACAGTGTTCATAGGTTCAGCCCCAGACCCTAAGATCAAGGCAAGAGTTCATTGGAAGAGGGACCTAGACACACTGCTAATGGATGAAGGTTGGCGAATAGCTATAAACCATGTCCATTCTTGCTCTAAATCAAACAAGCTGCATAGAATTCAGCTATTTTATATGTATAGACCTTATTTTACTCCGTGTAAACTACACCAGTATAATAGCTCCAGAGACCCACAATGCCCACATGTAAGGTGGAGGCATGTGATTTTATGCACAGGGCACTGACATGCACAAAAGTGGCTCCATTCTGGTACCAGGTTCATGTCCTAATTGAGGTGGTATTGAAATGTCAGCTACCAGCAACTGCTGTAGCATAAATGCTAGGTTTGGTTTACAAACCGACTCAAGGAAGGATAGGGGACAGCACTCAAAGATTATGGAATCTGCAACTGGTTAATGCCAGGAAAACGGTTGCACAAACTGGATTAGTGCATCTCCACCAACTATAGCACAATGTCTAAATAATTTACTCTTGTGCATGAAGCTAGAAAAGCAACATTTTAATGCCAATGGGCTAAGTCATGTGTTCCAATGCAATTGGCAATCTATGTCGTGGGATATAGAAAACAACTGTATTCCAATATAGTGAGTTAAGTGGTTATACACCTAGGCCCCATATTCAAAAGGGAGGACAGGATGCGTGGCACATCTAGTTGCACTGCCCAAAAAGTTGTGCTGGTGTAACACAATGGGATATTCTAACAAGGTGCACAATCCCAACAATCTCAACAGATTGTGCATCCTGCATGAATATCCCAACTTGGGCTGGCAGTGCAAAGGGGGTGCGCCCAGCGCATCCAGGATCTGGTCTGACTACCATCAATGGGGGATGCGCCGAGTCCCCAAAAGCAATATTCATCCAGTGAATACAAATGAGCTCATTGGGCATTCATGGCACAAATGGGCCTCATGCATGCCCATTATTGATTTATTTGTATGCCTGCGCCTGGCAGGATGTGCTGGGCCAGCCTGCCCCCCCCGCCCAATCTCTGGCCATGCAAAATAAATGTATTACCCCCTGTTCCATAGTGTAGGGTACCCCATCCATGCCCGATCCCCGAACCAGTATCATAAGCAGCCCAAAACTCCTTTTCCATAGTGTAGTGTCCCCCCACCCCAGTACCCCAATCCCCGTTCGATCAATAATCCCACCCTGAATCCTTTCCATAATGTAGTGTCCCCCCACCCCATATCTGATCCAGGATTACCGTTCAAATAAGAATCACCAACCATATATTTTCCATAGCGTAGTGGCCCTCACCCCGTTAGGCATGACCCCTTTCCTGCACCCCCCCTTGCACCACTCGTGCCAGTGACTGGCACAGCCCTCCATACCCTGCCTTGGCCAGTTGCCAGTTGATCCAATCATAAACTTGTACTGTACATAGTATGAGCCCATTGGTGAAAGCCTGGTTATATGCAAAGTACTACCAATTGCTTACCTGTCATGATGATAACCATGCCTGTACCCATGCCTGCATCCACTGCTTTTCTTTTACTGTGCCTGTAAGCCATGCCTGTATCCACTGCTTTTCTTTTACCATGCCTGTAACCATGCCTGTATCCACTATTTTTCTTTCCTGTAACCACCTCATGATGTAACTCACAATGCCACAAATGTTCCCTATATCCTTGTTCATTCTTATAACTTGTATTGTTATCCCGGGTCGCCCCTGAAAAAGGGACCATCGGGGCTCAGTGTGCCTACCCGGTCACCAAAATTTAATAAATAAATAAATAATTTTTACCTGCTCTCATTTGGCATATGAGTGTGTGTCATAGTCAACCTCACACTTTAGTAAAACTTTGCAATTACAGTGTCCTTTTTTCTTAATTGGCCCTTGATTTCATGACAGCACATTTTTTTTTGTCATCTATGTCCTTGTGACTCTTTAATGTCCATTCTCAGCCTTACCAGTATGGGAATTGTTCTCAAGGAGTAGAGATAGCAAAAGTCTGGCTGGTGAGAGGACATGGAGAGTTCTAGGGGTGCACCGCTCATTTACTACTGTTGCAGACTAGTGTCTGACTTGTCTGTATTTGCAGCTTCTTGGCAGGACCTCAGCTCAATCTGGCTTGGGTCTTTTTCCACTGCCCAGTATATTGCTGGTCAGCACTATTTGTTCCCCCAATTCAGTTGAGGAGCATTCAGTCCCTGGATATTATGAGGTTTGCTGCACTGGTCAGCTTTCCCTTAGGCAGCAGAGCAGACATCTCTGCCCTTCCTCCTAAGTTCAAGCTACTTAGGTTGCCCCCAGAGCTCCAAATCACTGGTGTACATAATCCCTATATTGTGCACCTCTAGTCCCCCTGCCATTTGGGTCTGGTCCATCACTAGGTTCTGCTTCCTGCCTCCTATTTCACAATTATCTTTGCTCCTTGTACAAACATCCTTTGTTAAGGAGGAATTCTTGACAGACAAAGTTCCTGTGTCCCTGGTAAAAGATAAGAACCAAAGGTGTTTGTTTTACTCAGGAAATGAAGACTGTGCAGGACAAGGATTTCGCTGACATTTTTGGAGGTGTTGACAGGCTTTCTCCACTTTTATCCCATTTGTGCAGAACAAGGGAAAAGCTGTGTGTGTGTGTGGGGGGGGGCTGTAGTAATAACATAAACAACCTTGATTACTTCCCTTATGACCTTGCATGCATTAAAGAGGCACTTTGAATGCTTTTGAGCAAAAGTGTGGGGGGAGGAGCTGCCACCACCCCTCACCCATAGGTTCTGGTACCTGTGGAGTATATCTGCTGCTTTCTGCCCTTATATTCTTTTGTTCAGTTCTGGGTAGTTTTAGCTAGTCAGCCATGTCGCTGAGTTTGGCAGTAGTACCTGCTGGCTGGGATGAGTCTAGCACTCTCTCTTCCCACCTCCAACGCTGATAAAGTCCAGCCAGGTTGGGTCTTTGTACTGTCTTAGGCTCGGCTGAGCCATTATAATAAAGGGGAAGGGACATATAAAACCACATTTCTATGTCCTACTTCTGCACATAACATTTTGCTGATAAACTAAGTAACCTGCAGAGTTGGGTTAACATCTAAGCTTATTAAGGAATGCTCCACACAATCTACTCCCACCAGCTGGAGCAGACAGGAGTCAGTGCCTGCTAATGTTTTTGTCCCTCTCCTGCAGTCCCCATTAGGCTTTTTGCTACATACAGCTTGTTTTGGTTTTGCACACTTTCTTATGGGTGGTCCTCTCTCCTAAAATTACTAAGGAACGCATTGATCTCTGTCATAGTTTCTTCATTGCTCTTCCTCTTGTTGGCTACTGACATCACCTTAGTCCAAGTGGTCTTTTGTAGAGTAATTTCATGCTCCTGTAGGCCTTTAGCAGTGGTGAACAGGCCTTTTTTTTTATAGGACTGCTGGCAAGTAATCATTATCAAAGTACACATGTCAGTTTCTGTTATGGGACATCCTTTATCTTCTATGCTTGTGTTAGTATATGCTGTTTGGTTGCATAATTAAAGAATATGAGGATTACTGACCTGGGCCTTGCATCAAGTCCTGTAGGCTTAGGAGCAAGTGTGCAATGCACCTGCTCAATGTCCATCTGTGTTTCAGAGTCTATGTTCAGGGCTGATTTAAAGAGGGACTCTCACCAAAAGTGCTACATTGCAGAATTAGAATAAGCATAACCCCAGTAAATCTCACACCAAAAATTAGATTTCTGTGTTACTTCATTTTAAAGTTACAAGTCATTTTGTAACCTTGATTTCACTACCTGTTCAAAAAGGCCTGTTTCAATGAAGATCTGCTGATGATATCATCTCCTGAACTCACAGTCTAGTCTTCCCTGTCAGCAAGCTTATATGACCTGTTTCTCCAAAGTTTTAAAGATCATGTACAATAGTTTTTAAAAGTAAAACAAGCAGCACCACTCAAAAACATTGCTATAAAAACTATGTGTGTTTCTGGTATTGTAACAAAGTTGACACATTTGTATTTTTTTGAATGCCTTTTTGGTGTGGTCCTTTTCTCCAGGGTTGCTGGATGCTGAGTCAGGTTGCCTCCCAACTGCTGATACCATTTGGAGTGCTACTGTACTGTGCCTGTTAGGAAGCTATATTGCTGCTAGTTTTGTAATGTTGGTAACTTCATTGGTGTTTGTCAGTGTCTGCTTTACAATATGTTATAATAGGGGCCTTATATGTGTTAATTCCAACTAGAAGCGCAAGTGTTAGCCCTGATAAAATGATAATTTAATGTAGAATACAATATAGATGAGCCTGAATGTAAGTTACATAACAGACTAACAGGGAGAAAACATTGGGCTGGCTAAAGTAGAAACTCCTAGTAAGGTTTAAAAACAACATTACCTCTCCCACCCTCATTGGCAGGGAGATGGAATAATTGTTTTAAAGTGCCATTCTGAGAAAGCACCTCAATTAAATGATAGGTGTGAATGATCTCAGCCTTTCACCACATCAAAATGTTATTCAGTCTGCAAATCTCACAGCAGTGTGCTATGACCCAGCATCCAGCAACCCTGGGAAAAAGAGCCACAACAAAAATGCACCCCCCAAAAAATTGTCAGCTTTGTTACAAAACCTGAAACACACAGTTTTTAAAACAATGTTTACTGAATGGTGCTGCCTCCTTTACTTGTTAAAACTATTGCACATGATCTTTAAAACTTTGTAAAAACAGGTTCTATAAGCTTGCTGACAGGGAGAACTAGACTGTGAGTTAAAGAGAAGCTCTTCACTGAAACTGGCTATTTTTGAACATGCAGTGAATTAAGGGTTGTAAAATGACTTGTAACTTTTAAACAAAGCAACTTAGCGATCTCATTTTTGGCATGAGGCAGATTGGGACTATGCTGGTGCAAATTCTGAATTTATTGATGCAAGAAATTTTGACTGTAGTCCCTCTTTAAAGAAGTCCTTTAAGAAATTGATTATGTTCTGATCCTCTTCTCCTTCTAGGATCCCTAATAGCCACGTTATTGCAGCAGGATTGGTTTTCCAGTTGTTCACATTTGTCGTGGAGTACTTCATTGTCTTTCATGAGTTGCACCACTGCTCACTCTGGTCTGTCTGTGTGGGAGTCTACATCTGTTCTTGGGCCTTCTAGGGCTTTTACTTTATTTTCAAGCACTGCCACACTCTCAGTTCTAAATGCAGCCTTCAGATTTCAGATCTGAAGTCATTAAGTTCTTCTGGTATGACAGCATTAATTGGCTGATTTGGTTCTGCTGCTCCCACTGCCATGTTTGGGTGCATCTTGGATTGTTTTCCCATCTGTAATTCAAGGGAATCCACTGCTGAGGTTCATTGTTTTGCCTTTTATGAGCCACCTATCAGCTAATTTGCTGTTTTTGGTTGGTTTGACATTCGTAGGTTTCATATGTGGTTACTGAGCAAAGTAGACAATAGTCCATATAGCTCACCATCTGATTATAAATAACCCCTAAAGTTTTTGTTAACACAGTAATCATCCAGCCTAGGCTCGAACTCCTCCCTATTTCTACTTCCTACCACCTCTATTGGGAGTGAGTTTCATACTGCCACCACTCTCTGATTGTACCAGCTATATCCTCTGTTTGTGTGACATGGTTCACCTTTTATCTGAAGTGGGTGTGATCTTGTGCTGTACTGCTGGTAATACATCTCCAGACCCAAATTTTCCCATAAGTCACTATTTTTCAATGCTTGGTACAGGAGACACGTCCCCCTAAATCTTTGATATTCCAGAGTGAATAGGCTGAGGCTGTCCAGCTGTTACTGATATTCCATGCCACTAAAACCTTTGACCATCCATGTGGCTTTCCTCTGTACCCTCACCATGATTTTGATTTCTGTTTTAGTACTGGGGCCCAGAATTGGGCACAGTACTCCATGTGAGGCCTCACCAATGTGGTATACAATGGCTCAAATGCCCCCTTAGCTCTGCTTTTCATGTGCCTCGAAATACTAGTCAATACCCTATTGGCCTTTTGACACAACTGAATACAGTGATCCCTAAAGTTTAAATCATTTGAGACCATAATGCCCAGATCTCTTTCTTCTTTGACTTCCTTCAGTTGACTGCCCATCAATATATCATTTGCTTGCATGTTTTTCTTGCCCAAGTGCATGACAGTGCACTTATTGAAATTAAACTTGAGCCTATGTTCCTCTGCCCATTCACCCAAGCTATCTATGGCATGATGCAGGTTTTTTGTGCCTCTTGACTATCAATGCTAGTGCCAATGTGAGTGTCATCTCTCATCTGCAAATGTAGAGACCCAGATCCCTTCACTGCCCTTCATTGAGGAAATATATAAATTAAAAAGGGAAGGGCCCAATATTGACTCCTGGGGTACGCCACTTGTCACTTCGGCTCATCCTGAGACAATCCCCCTTAGCATCACCCTTTGTTTCCTATCTGCCAGCCAAGAGGAGCTCCATTTAGTTATTTCTCCTGGATACTGGATACTGGGATGCATAGGGAGAGGCATCAACAGTAGAAAGCAGAAAGTTGTTATCCCTCTGTACAGACAGTTGGTGAGACCCCATCTGGAGTACTGCATGCAATTCTGGAGACCCCATCTCCGCAAAAACATAGACAGAGTGGAGGCTGTTCAGAGGAGGGCAACCAAAATGGTACAGGGTCTACACCAGAAGACATACGAGGAGAGACTAAAGGAGCTTTATATGTATACCGTTGAGGAAAGGAGGAAGAGGGGGGGCATGATAGAAACTTTTAAGTATCTCAAGGGAATCAACAAAGTACAAGTGAGTAGCATCTTTCAGAACAAGAGATGTGCAAGAACAAGGGGGCACAATTTGAAAATAGAGGAGTGATGGCTTAGAGGTAATGTTAAAAAGTATTTTTTCACAAAGAGGGTTGTGGATGTATGGAACAGCCTTCTTGAGGAGGTTGTAGAGTCAGGAACAGTGGGAGAATTCAAGCATGCATGGGACAGACATAAGGTAATTCTAGTGGGAGGCAGGAGGAAGTAAGCTGTTGATTAACTAGAATCTGCAGCTTATCCATCAGGTAGGGAAATGGGCAGACTGGGTGGGCCAAGTGGTCCTTATCTGCTGTCAAATTCTATGTTTCTATGATCAGTTAACTTCCCATGAGGCACCTTGTCAAAAGTGTTGGTGAAATCTAGGTACACCACATCGGCAGATTCTCCCCCTTCCAATGCTTTACTGACCTTCCCATAAAATTGCAATAGATTTGTTTGGCAGGAGTGCCCCTTTGTAAATCCATGTCGAGTCATTCCTGATGGTGGAGTTTGTTGCGGTTAGGGACAGAGCTCCTGAATAATCTTTCCATTCAGGTGGGTGATGTCACTAGAAGTCCAACAACATATTTTTTAAAATTACATTTTTGCATATGAGGATATGGAAGTCCTTGGAGGGCTGCCATATCCCACAGTCCCCAGCCCATATGGAGCAGGGAATCAATCTGTCAGCAGTGCAGGCTTCCTATTTAAAACCCAGTGTATAGCACCTCCCCCAGGATCGTACTCTGCATGGCATGCTGCACTATGTGCATTGACAGGGGAGATTGAAAACTATAAATGCTGTACATTGGGGATTGGCTTCAGAATGTGATACAACACTGACCAGGAATATATAAATATTGCATATTTTAACATTTTTGTGTGTTGGACCCGAGGTAGGGCCTAGTGAAAGAAGGAGAGGCAAGAATTATCACAGACCTACCCCCTAAATGAAACATGTTTCTCATCCCAAGACATTTGAAATGATGACACTGTTTTTACAGTGAAGCAAAGCAGCAGTATTGTTGATGAAAACTACAATATAAAAACAAAGTTCCTGTTGTTTTAAATTATAGCTCTGGAACAGACATTTTCAGTGTAAACAGTAGCTTACTGTGTCTATCATTGTCAGGCTGAGGCATCTTAAAAGGAGTTAGACCACCAGGAGACCTGTGCTGTTTTGAAATCTCAAAGCCTGAAGACTTGAAATCCATCATAGCCTCAGAACTAACCATTCCCTTTGACATCTTGATGCAAAGAATCCACAACTGCTCATTTTAGATTACAAGTGGATATTTCCAAAGCTATGGGCAAGCATACAGTAGTTTAATGAAAGTTTTCAGGAATATGAGGTCATAAATCAAACAGGCTACAATGGCTGCTAAGTGATTTTTAGAATGATCTAAGCCAGCAGCACATCAACTGATGGAAAAATAAACAGTATTATTGTAGTGATGAGGCAAGCAATTTCAATTGTCATACTAACTAGGGAACCACAACTAGGATTAAAAACAACAAAAAAGAAATTAAAAAAGGAAAAAGGTACCATTAACACCAGCTGTTGTGTCAGTCACACTCTTATGAGATTTGTAAGCACTCCATACCTTATTTCTAAGACCCTCAGGGCTATAACAGGTGCCTGAATGCGGCTGTCAGACAAGGAAGAACAGTTTATGAAATGAGTGTTTGTGGCATCCTCATTTTTATCAGACTTCTATACAGATGTGATATTATTAATCATGCCTCTCGTAGTAACAACTTTCTGATGATAGAAGGGACTTAGGGTCTCTCTTGTCTGCCACATCTGCAACATGACAGTGACTATCTCCTATTTTCCTGTGCCTGAGTTTTAAACTGAATATTATCTCATACTATACCTCTCAACATTTTCTAAATAGGAAGAAGTGAATCTCATCTCCAGATAATCAACATTATTTTTAGCAGTTGATAGGATAAGCAGCGGCAGGAGTTTGTTGGCAGGAGTGTCGGAGGTCAGTAACAGCGCGTAGGGAGGACTAGCAGCGGCAGCATGGAGGGCCTGACTGAGCGAGACCTTCAGTATTGCAGGACATGGTGTTTTGGTGAGCAAGGTTGGAAGGAGGGTTTTCTGTGTGTTGCTAGTGTAGGCTATGGCAGTTCTCTTCAGGTAGATATATTTACAAGTTTTACGGTAGGTTTTATAAGTGTTAATAAGGGGGCTGATCAATGTGTTAATACATGGCTGTTACATGTGTTATTAACAGGCTTGTTACATGTGTTTTTGAGTGGTTTGTAGTTTGTTAGGTACTAATGTGTTATTAAGGTGTTAATAACACATTAATAACATGTTAGTAGCTAGCTGTTGTCATATGCACTAATTGGCATTGGCTACCATCAGATAGGGAAAATAAATGATAGTTTAACTATGCATTTTATATATTATAATACATACAGTACATATATTATGCTTGTGCAGTAGCACCAATATAGATAGGGTTAACTGAGAGTTTCTATGTTAAAACTTTAACTTTGCACTTTAATAGGTTTGACAGCATTTGACAAAATGTATTTATTTATTTTATTCTTTTTATTGACCGGCTAAGTGCACTAGACAAATCCTGCCTATTTTCAGGCACGACCCGGGGGTGGGGGATACAGATGAATGCCAATTGGCCTTGAACCAGATTAAGCTGTTGGTGGTATTTTTAGTGAATGAGAGAAATTTGGCCAGGGCACCAGGAAATTCCCCACACTTTTCGATAAGTGCCATGGGATCCTTAACATCCACCTGAACTACCACCAATCCAGGCAGACAGGACCTCGGTTTAACGTCTCATCCGAAAGACGGCACCTCAGAAGTGTAGCACCCCTCTCATGCTGCACTACGGTGTCATTACTGGGATATTAATCCAAGTGCCATATGTGGGAACTGAACCCACAGCCCTCTGATCTCCCAGCCTCAGAGGCGAGTGTGCTACCTACTGAGCCACTGACACTGGCAAAAATTGCCCCAATCTGGCATGCATTGTCTAGGAGGCAAGGCCTCAATATGTGGAACATTTCATGATATCAGCTTGTACAGTTTCTGAGATCCACATATGTCATTTTTACATTAATGTCTATATTTTTTCCTATACTTTAATGAAAATTCCCACCATTCTTGTCTAAGAGGTAGGGTCATGTAAACAGTATATTCAAAATGTGGGACTAAAATATTGTAAAACGGCTAAGTTATGAATAAAAATATGTGAGATACTAAAAATGTGTAATACATAAACTTATGTGTCACACATTGAAATCACCTTTTGACCTGCACTTGAAAATTCCCACTTTCCTTGTTCATGAGATAGGGTCCTATAAACAGTATATTCAAAAACTGGGACTAAATATTGTTCACAGCCAAGTTACAGTACGAGTAAAAGTGTGTGAGATACTAAGATGTGGAATACATGACTGTATGTGTCCAAATTTGTGTCGCACTTCAAATCACCTTTTGACCTGTACTTGAAAATTCCCACTATCCTTTTTCATGAGGTAGCATCATGTAAACAGTCTGTTTAAAATTTGGGACTAAAATATTATAAAATAGTCAAGTTCCACCAGTGCCAAGACACTCGCAAAAATAATGGCCACATGCCTGGAACAGGTCCTCTCAACTTTCATGCATCCTTCCCAGATGGGATTTATGTGTGGGAGACTGAGTTCAGACCACCTCAGAACCCTTATTCATCTTCAAACAGTGACGCGGAATGTCCCCATCCCCTCAGCTGCCCTAATTATTAGTGCTGAGAAAGTCTTGGATTCAGTGGAGCGGGTATACCTTTTCACAGTCCTGAAGCACCTGTGGATTGGTCCAGAATTCTCAGACATGGTCCGAACACATTACACTGCCCCTTCTGCGAATATCATTACTAACAGTCTCCTTTTGCAACCATTCTCACTTGCTAAAGGTACACGGCAGGGTTGCCTATTGTTCCCGGTTTTATTCCTCATGGTTAATGAGCTCCTGGGGGCTGCTATATGAGTGCACCCCAACATTGCTGGCATCTTGTGCAGACATACTGAGGTCAAATCGTTCTCTTATGCTGATGATTTACTCATACTGTTAGCAGATGCCCCAGCGGTCAATCACCCCACTCTGATATCTCCTGGACATTTTTACAATAATTTTCAGTCACAAGAGTGTGGTGTGCATATTTATGGAACACATACAAACAGAAGAGAGAAAGAAGTAAGTGCTTCAGCTGGGACTTGAACCCAGGCCACCCAAAATACTGTTCCAGTTGCACTATCAGCTGTGCCACCAAGGTAACTGGAAACTGAGCCATCCCAGAGTACATTGTTTTTTCTCCAATGCACAACCTGGTGCTGCACAGATAATTACATTTTCAATCACAAGAGTGTGGTGTGCACATTTATGGAACACATACAAACAGAAGAAAGAAAAAAAGTAAGTGCCTCAGCTGGGACAAGAACCCAAGCCACCTGGAATATCATTCTAGTTGCACTACCAGCTGTGCCATGAAGGTAACTGGAAACTAGGCCATCCCGGAGTACATTACTCTTTCTTCAATACACAACCTGGTGCTGCACAAATAATTACATTTTCAGTCACAAGAGTGCAGTGTGCACACTGTGCTGTTGTGATTGCAAATATAATTTATCTGTGCAGTGCAGCTGCTAGTGCAACCATAATAGTATTCTGTGTGGCCTGAGTTCATGTCCCAGCTGAGACACTTGCTTCTTTCTCTCTTCTGTTTGAATGTATTCAATAAATATGCACACTGCACTGTTGTGATTGAAACTGTAATTATTTATGCAGCACCAGGTTGTGCATTGGAGAATGAGTAATGTGCTCTGGGATGGCCCTGTTTCCAGTTGTCTAGGTTGCACTGCTGGTTGTGCAACTGGAATGGTATTCCAGGCAGCCTGCGTTCAAGTCCCAGCTGAGGAACTTACTTCTATGTCTTTTCTGTTTGTATGTGTTCCGTAAATATGCAGACCCCACTGTTGTGATTGAAAATGTAATTATCTGCACAGCACCAGACTGTGCATTGGAAAAAGAGTAATGTGCTCTGGGATGGCCCAGTTTTGAGTTGGCTTGGTGGCTTAGCCTTTAGTGCAACCTGAATAGTATACCAGGTGGCCTGGGTTCAAGTCCCAGCTGAGGCACTTACTTCTTTCTCTCTTCTGTTTGTATGTGTTCCATAAATATGTGCATTGCACTTTTGTGATGAAAATGTAATTATTTGTGCAGCAGTAGGTTGTGCATTGGAAAAAGAGTAATGTGCTCTGGGGCAGTCCAGTTTCCAGTTGCCTTGGTGGCACAACTGGTAGTGTAACTGGAATGATATGCTGAGTGGCCTGGATTCAAGTCCCAGCTGAGGCACTTACTTCTTTCTCTCTTCTGTCATGTCTGGCCTTAAAGTTAACCACACCAAAGTTGTGGTCCTCCTCCTTAACAGCCATTGCTGGGAATTGATCTTTCAGGAGACTGGCTGGCAATGAGCCAGCACTAGCATCCCGTAGCTTGGGATATGCTTCACCCAGTCCATTATGGACACATGCAAGGCTAACCTCTCTCTCCATTGTTGGTCACTATCCATGCGGAGGTGGACAGTTGGCTCGGTTTGCATCTCTCCATAACCAGAAAAATTGCAGTCATTCAGCTGATCCTTACTCCTAAGGTATTACATCTTCTCGCACATCTCCCTATCCATATACCAGATAAATGGTCTGCCACATTAAACAAAACAGTCAGCCATCTCCTTTGGGAAGGTAAACCCCCCTGACTCAGCAGACTAAAACTAAGGAAGCACTGGTTGGCTTGTGGTTGGGGTCTCCCTGATTTTGCTCACTACTACATAGCCTTTATCATGTTCCCATAAATGGTGTCACACCAAAGAGGGTAACTCCTCTCAGTGGATAGTGATTGAAGGGCACCATTTAGCACCTGTTTGCTGTTCTTCACCCTTCACTCAAAGGCAACCAAGCAAGTCTGACACCACCCTACCATTACTATCTCCCTTCACCATTGGCACAAAATTATGAGACTTCTGAATATTACTCATTCTCCCAATATTTATACACCTCTCTGGCAAAACCCTATCATCATGATCACTAATAAACCTATTCTATGGCCCTTCTGGAAGAAGGCAGGCATCCATATGGTGCAATACCTTTTGCCACCAGGCCAATGCCACCTATCTTCCTTTGATGAACCTGCCCTAAGATACAAACTCCTATGTACTGACTTCTGGCAGTTCCTGCAAATTGGAGCAGCAGCTGTTCCATTAGTAAAAATGCCTCCCAAAGACCTGACCAGGCACCCTGGAAAAGTTCTCTGCTCCTGGCTTACCCCATAAAAATGGAGAGCTGGGGTCTGTATGCAGCTCTGAGAGACACAGGCCTCTCTCCCACCACTTTATGCTGAGCTAAGTGGGAGTCAGAACTCCATATCGCCATCTCAGAACAAGATTGAGAAACAAGCTGGTTCCAGGCTCATGTGGCCTGTAGGGATGTAAAAGTACAGTTTATCCAGCTTAAAAGTCTGCATTACTGGTATCACACCCCTGACACCCTGAAGAGCCTGGGGTTACTCCCAGATGATACTGGCTGGAGGTGCTCCTCACATACTGCTCACTATCACATATCCTCTGGTCCTACCCCCAATTTGTCAGTGTCAGTGGCTCAGTAGGTAGCACACTCGCTTCTGAGGCTGGGAAATCAGAGGGCTGTGGGTTCAGTTCCCACATCTGGCACTTGGGTTAATATCCCAGTGCTGACACTGTAGTGCAGCATGAGAGGGGTGCTACACTTCTGAGGTGCCATCTTTCGGATAAGACGTTAAACTGAGGTCCCATCTGCCTGAATTGGTGGTAGTTCAGGTGGATGTTAAAGATCCCATGGCACTTATCGAAAAGAGTAGAGGAATTTCCCCGGTGTCCTGGCCAAATTTCCCGCATTCACTAAAAATACCACCAACAGCTTAATCTGGTTCAAGATCAGTTGCCATTCATCTGTATTCCCCTCCCCCTTGGTTGTGCCTGAAAATAGGCAGGATTTGTCTAGTGCACTTACCTGGTCAACAATAAATAAAGAAAATTTGGTCCTTTTGGGGACAGGTCCTCACGTACTGCAAGCAGGTCTTACCAGCCTCCTCATCATTGGATGAGTCCTTTAGGTTACTGGGCCTTACTCAACTGAAGGTCTCCAAATCTTACCTGGCAGTCTGCTGGGAAGTAATTGCCATGACTGCAGCTAAATGGCTTCTACTACAGTGGTGGAGGTCAACATATGTCTCGACATTTGCAGAATGGGTCCAGTTGCTTAGTCAGTTGGCCTCCTCGGAATGCCTCTCCTATACTGCACTGAACAAATTGCCACAATATGATTAGATCTGTGGTCCTTTCCTGACTAGAAGAATGAACTCATTTCAGAGTAACTGATGAAGTTCTTAGATAGTTTTGATATTTCACTTTACTTCTTGGTCACTAATAGACTGTCTCTATAGTGTGTAATGTATGGTCTGATACAGTGTGAATTATGATTTGGTTTCTGAATTGTATGTTGAACATTTTTAATAAAGAATTTAACTGAAAATGGTCACGTTATAAGGAAAAGTATGTAAGACACTTAAATGTACAACCTATAACTTTATGTATCACACGTTTATGTGTTTCACTTCAAAATCCCCCTTCAACTCGTACCTGAAAATTCGCACCATTCTTGTTCTTGGGGTAGGGTCATGTAAACAGTATTTTTGATACTTCAGAGTGAAATATTGTAAAATGGCCAAGTTATGAGTAAAAGAATATGAGACACTAAAATGTGCAGCGCATGTATTTATGTGTCACAAATTTATGTGTCAAACTCTGAAATCCCCTTTCAGCCTGTACTTGAAAATTCTCACCATCCTTGCTCATAAAGTAAAGTCATATAAACAGCGTATTCAAAATTTGGGACCACAATATAGTAAAACAGCCAAGTTATAAGTAAAAGTATGAGAGACACTAAAATGTGTGACACATACATTTACAGTATATGTCACACTTCAAAATCACCTTTCAACCTGTACTTGAAATCTCGTAGCACCCTTGTTCCTGAAGTAAGGTCATGTAAACAGTACATTCAAAAATATAGACTAAAACATTGTAGAACAGTAAAGTTATGAGAAAAGGTTTGTGAGAGACCAAAATGTGTGGCACATGAATTTTTGTGTCACAAATTTATGTGTTACGCTTAAAAATCACGTTTAATCCTGTTCATGAAAATTCCCACCATCCTTGTTCATGAAGTAGAGTCACGTAAACAACATATTCAAAATTGTGGACTAAAATAGTTTAAAACGGCCAGGCTATGAGTACAAGTATATGATACACAAAGATGGAATTTTTATGTCATACAATTTAATGCTGCACACTAAAATGTGTGACACATAAATTTATGACACAAACATTTTTGTTGCCATATTGGTCCTTGTAACACAAGACCCACAAAAAAAGATGCTTTGATACCTTATATTGGACCAACAGAGATGTTAAAAAAGAAAAAAAAGGTGCTTTGAATTTTCAAACTACACCGAGTTCTTCATCAACAAACAATGACAGTTGTTTTGAAAGAATACACTTTCTTAAACTCAGATCATACATGATCACACACTAAATAAAATTGCCCAACCCCGCCAACCCAAAATAATTCAAACAACAAAATAAGTAATTAACACTTAACAGGAGAATCCTCAGGGGCACTGTGTCCAGAGGGCAAATAAACCCAAACCTGCAGTTAAGTAAAATATACAAGAAGTCCAGAATAAATTTAACAGCTTGCACAGAGTCTCAGGCTCAAGGAGTGCAGGACTAGAAAAATGATCTCACCACCTTCCTTGCTGTAATATATCACCAGCACAGAGACACAGTCCAGAGCAGAAGAAACATTTTAAAGCTTGGAAAATTGCAGCAAAAGAATCAGAAGGCACTCTCACTGCCTTCTTATAAAGTTATTCCAGCAGCACGTTTAATCTGGAAGGGGGGCAGTAGATCAAACTGTAGGTACTCTAACCACTTACTCAGTCAAAAAACAGTTACTCACTCAGAGCAGAAAGTAAGGATCTACCATCAAGGATAATTAGTTTCACAGCCCAATGGCCAATGAAAAACTGTGTAGAGCTTACACCTCAAACAGACATCCTGCTCACATGTGGCACAATTCAAAGGCCAGCAGCATTCTTTCTCCTCCGACCACTGCTTTAGTACTCCATGGCTTACCATCCAGCTTATCTTGAAAAGCAGGGACTAGCAGACCAGAAAGATGACAATACCGTCCACAAAACCTCTCCAGCTTCTCCTTCCTTCACTCCTCTGGCAAAGATTTTCCAATGAACTTCCGGTAACGTCTCCCCCACTAGGCTCTCCTCACCCTGGAGTCCTAGTCAGCAGTCCTCTCAGCTCAGTGACCAGTCCCACTTCAAGTCAGGGATCTTTAGCTCAATAATAAAATGTTTAAAACAAAGCCCTCTGGACAAAGGCTGCCACAGGAAAATAAAAAATAAAAAACACTACACCCCTATACTTTCTCTCTTAACCCCTACCTGCAGCTAAAACCCTACCCTTAATCTGGCAGAGAACAGCGTTTGTACAAACAACATTTGTAACAAACATAAATGTAAAAAGGTCACTCCCCAGAGTGTTTTGGGGAACAGCCTCAAAGGATTTTCCTAATGAAATAAAAACACATTAAAGGATGCTTTTGGAGGTAAAATAAATTGGTGCTACAGAAAGCACTGGAGACAGACAGCCAGCCTAGTGGTCATCTTACTTTCTCCCATTCCTCACCGACTCTCAACTCGCTAGCCTGCGACTAGCTAGTTTGACACATACATTCTTGGCTCACAACACATAAATTGGCCTTTTCAGCAAAATGACTGGCAAAGCCCCAGAAAGGTATTTCTGGCTCGTTTTGACAAAAACAAACAACTGAATCTAGCTTAAATATGTTCCTTGGTGTTTCAAATTCTCATTTGTCTGATGCACCCAAAAAAGGTTTTCAATGTTGTTTACTGGCATAAGTACAGTCTTAAATATATGGAAACATTTTTAGAATATTGAACTATCCTATAATGCCATGTCCAGCTAAGAATATATGCACAGTGGCAACGAAGAAATTAACTCCCACAACTGCAACCATTGGCATCATTCAAGGTGCTTCACGTACATGTATCTCTGTCTTTGTTCATTCTGTTTCTATTATATGAACATCCTTGTCATTTTCACATATTTTTGAATTGCCTGAATAACGTTCTGGTAAATTTTATTTTTTATTGGGATGTTTCAAATATTTTTGTCCTGAGGTGACCGCCTCTGAAACTGCAACTTTGAAAACAAATATCACCAAAAGAAATATGACATTGGCAACCTTTATATTTATTTCTTTAGTTATATTCACAACTATATTCTACAGCTATCAAAAACACTTTATGAAAATAACTTGGGGCTGAATTGTTTTATGCATAGAAAACATACAAATGTCCCCCTACTTTTTGGAATGTTCATTCAAGAGGGTGTCATAGCATTGGTAATTTACTTTTTATTTTTGCCTTTGTGGAAAAAGAAGGAAACAAGATGGAAAATGATCTATGGACTTTTTCTATAAAGAAGGATTAGGTCTCACCATGTAACTTAAAAGCAAGCCTCGCAACCCATGTTTTTGTTGTGGATTTTAAATGTTTGGATGACCATCAGGTACTGGGCAAAAAATTATGACATTGACATGGGGTTGCTGAAACACTAGGAAATGCCCTTAACAGGTTCTGTTTAGCAAGATTCATGTGTTTTTTTTTTCAAATTCTTCATTGTTACACTTATTTGAGCCACACATGGACTACTATCTATCCTCCCACCCCACAAAGTTTGTGACCATTTTATAAGACACATAATCCACTCCAGGGTGTGCGGTCTCGCTCTGATATACCCACGTCTTGGGTGGTTGAACGCACACCAAAGCGTGCGTGTATCAGAGCGCCACCACACACCCTAGAGTGGATTATCTATTAAATATATCTATATATCAATCAATCAAAATCTTTATTTAACCAGGTGAACACCACTGAGCAGAGCTCCTTTTCAAGTACAAGATAACATGGTAATACACAGAAAAAACAATAACAATACCCAGTCTTGATCAAAAACAAGCATGGACAATACTTTGCATATACATTATGTATGAGTATACAGTATATATATATATGCCCAGATATTCAAAGGGGTTGCACCTGGTGCAACCTAGTTGTGCCGGAGCAACCCCAGTAATGCGCCCTTGGGCGATATTCAAAAGGAGGACTTGCGCAACGCAAGTCCCAATGTGCCAGGGTGCATTAGTAAATGTATGTGGCACATCTGAAGTGAGTATGCCCATGCATATGCTACACATCCCGATATTCAGCCTGGGATGTGCAGTGCATCTGCTGGCATGACCCCTAGATGCACTGCATACCAAGGTACAAAGTTAAACCAGAAACAATTGGTTCAAATGCTGGCCACCCACAGGCAGACTGCTGTATTGCAGGGCGCATCTCAGCAACCACCAGCCATGGGTGGGTACCCGCCCACTCAGAACACTATCCACAAGCACCCAAATGGTACCTGATGGTCCAGTGGTACTCCCTCTCTCCCATGGCCCAGGTGTATCTTGCGCCTCCACTTGTGCCATTGCCTGGTGCAGTCTGAACATCTAGCCCATAGTGTATATGTAGCAGATTCAGCTAGCAGGGCTGTCCCCTAGTAGTCCCCACTCCTCCTTAGTGGATGCATTTGTATTATCACAAAAACTATTATTTGGACAGTTTTACTCTCAGGCCAGTGAGTACCTTGCTGTGATGAACATTGCCTAGCGGTGAGTCAAGGCCCATTCACGTGCTCACTTTATATCACAAATTTGTGAAGTAAAGATGACAGAAACAGCTTTTTCTGGAACTCCAGCCTCTGTCAGGGCCTGCACTCCTCTTGTGTCTTGATTTCCTCAGATGAAGTGGTAGTTCTCAATATCTCTCTCCTTGTAAACAAAACACTTTGACATGTCGGCACACCAAGGCTTTCACTATGTCAATCACTACCCCTGTGATGAGGCAGCATGGATCAGTCCACAGTAGATACAGCGGTGGTGAGCTCCAGAGGTGCTCACTGTGGGATGTATTTGGTTGGTTCACTGCTGTGCTGTAAGCAAGGACCTCCCAGAGGTAAGTCTGACAGTTCGGGAACACTCCTCTTGATGAAAGCAAAACTGGTGTCAGACAACTCCAAGTCTCAGTTTCAAAAGCAACAAGCCCACAAATTACAACCAGCACAAGCCTATAGGGCTCCCCAAGATTATGGTCAGCAAGCCAACACCAGGAGCAGATGGAGCTAGGAGTTATTTTTAAACAGCTAATTTTTCAATCTGAAGTTGCAATAGTTGCAGTTAGTTTTTTTATTTATTGTTGACCGGGTAAGTGCACTAGGCAAATCCTGCCTATTTTCAGGCACGACCCAGGGGAAGGGAATACAGATGAATGCCCACTGACCTTGAACCAGATTAAGCTGTATTTTTTTTTAGTGAATGAGGGAAATTTGGCCAGGACACCAGGGAAATTCCCCTACTCTTTTCGATAAGTTCCATGGGATCTTTAACATCCACCTGAACTACCACCAATCCAGGCAGACGGGACCTCGGTTTAACGTCTCATCTGAAAGACAGCACCTCAGAAGTGTAGCACCCCCTCTCATGCTGCACTACAGCATCAGTACTGGGATATTAACCCAAGTGCCAGATGTGGGAACTGAACCCACAGCCCTCTGATCTCCCAGCCTCAGAGGCAAGTGTGCTACCTACTGAGCCACTGACACTGCAGAAAGGTGTCAAAAAAACAACACATTGCATACAATACCAAAAACACAGAACATCAATGTGTAACAGAAAGTTTAATACACTGGCAGTGCACAGTTTTCCTGTAAAAGATGTGTCCACGTTTTATCCCCCATGAACAGGCTTCTGGCTACTAATACCCAAGTCAACCTCCTCTCTTTAATCTCTCTCTAAGGAAAGACAAATGTAAAATTGGAAAGTATTTTATTTTTTCAGTTCTATCTCAGTGTTTATTTTGTTTAGTATTCATTTGCTCATCTTTTCCAGGGGTTAATGCTTACCAGAGTGGACATTTCTCTTTAAATTTTGCCCCAACCATTTTACAGCTTATTCATGATACTAGGGATTTTATTTCTGTGGTTCTTTCTCCTGGGCTTTTACAATTGAGAAGTGGTTCATCCCTTTTTTAACACAGAGACATACCATTTGTTTGTCCATTCCCCACAAAGAAATATATTGCAAATGATGTATTTACTTTTAGTTTTATAACAGGGGGCAGTTCCTCCTTTGTTCTTTATAGTCTGCGGGGACAGTCAGATTCTCTGATGACTGGGCAATATTACTAACTGACTGGGGCTCAGAGACCTAAGGATATCACTTCTGCTACTAGAACAGTGGAAAACAAACAGCTGTATAACTCAGTTCATATAATATATGGAGAGCAGAGAAGGCATTATTGCACCAGTGCCAACACAGGCTTTGTATTCATGCTAACAGGGCTACAGCAACCCTTCTTGTGACCCAATGCTAAACTGTGTGTGTGTGTGGGGGGGATTATAAAGAGCAATACAAAAGAGTCCCACCAGTTGATCAAGGAAGGAAAGAAAAGCTTGAATATCAGAAAGGCTAGCATAAAAGAAAGGCAGTAAAAAAAACAAACAAAAAGAAACAAGCACTATAACAGGAGAAAGAACATGCATTTATCGATGTCGGACATTCGCTAGTGGTATAGAAGTCCTGGAGGACAGATCTGCCTAATTTCACTGCAATTGTTTATGAGGTGGGGTCCCAAAAAAGGCATATTGAAAATTTAGTGTAAAAATATGCAAAAATGGCCAAGTTACAGTGTGCTACTAAGTTCAAATACCCATTGAAAGACATTGAACTGCATACCTGATTTTGTCAGTTCATGGTCCCGCTTTGAAGAGTGAAGATGTCTCTGTGGTCCACAGAGAACTACAGCATTGGAGCCCCAGTGGGTAAGGGCTTGGGGGATGGGTGATGAGTGCAGGATCAGGTGGGGCGACTTAAGACACAACAGACATCGATGGACAGATTTCTTTTTTACAAGATTAAAAAAATGACAGCTGAGCTTTTCTTTATTTCACATGGTGACAGTGACACTGGGGGACTGGCCACCCCCAGTGTCAGTGTTATGTTTGGGGGGGGATTGCTGACAGGGAGGTTTCGGTGAGTAGGACAGTTACAGGGCTGGGAACAGCAGACATCGCTGAACAGCAAATGAAACAAAGAGCAAGTGATACTTGTAGCTTACCTTCCCTTGTTTCTGTGGTGGTACATGCAGTCCCCAAATAGATGAATCACAATTAAATTTTATTCCAAAACATTTTACTTTTCTAGTTTTAAAATTTTTTTGATGTGACTTGAGAATGTACATTTAATTAATTAATTAATTCAATTATTTATTTATTTATGTATTTGTTAATCAGATAGGTACACTGATCCAGAGGACTGTTTTCAGGTATGATTTGAGCCATCTAGATGGCACATAATACAAAGACATGATTAACATGACATTACAATAGCAGTTTTTACATAGGTTATCGAAAAATATTTATGATGAGTACAGCATTCACACATTTAGCCCAAAAACAATGTAATAACAATTAACATGAAAACAAACAGTGTTCAGATAATACAAGTAACTTATCAAATGCAATTGAATACCCAATGAACAGTACTGACATTAGTGCTAGTTAGCAATTACAGGTCACATTGGTTGTTAGAGCATTCCTGTAGTGCTGTTTAAAAGTTTGAGAGGAGTTCAACAGGGAGATAGTTCCAGAACTTAGGGGCTGCCTAGGAAAAAGCCCTTTGGCCCATGACCGTTGATAACCTGAGGCAATCAAGAAGTTGATTAGAGGAGGACCTCAATTGGCACGAGCCCCGTTTGATGGCAAGCATGCCCATAAGTGGTGTTTAGTACCCGTCATGGAGTATTTTAAAAAAGAAAGTACCAAACAAAAGATCCCCGTGCACCTGGGATGAGGGCCACTCTATCAATGTGTGAGGTAAGATCTCAGAAAAGTAGACTTTGCAGTCTAAACAATCAAGTGTATTGGCCAGAAGGATAAACTCTTCCTTCATTTCATCATTTTATGTATGTCATTAATGCCAGCGTGGACTATGACCAGTGTGTTGGGACCAGCGTTACTTATTATTTTTGTAGTTTCATTATGTATGTCCTTAACCCCAGTGCTCCTGAATGATGAACCAGTAATATTCTGTTTGTCTGATTTTCAAACAATTTCGTCAATATATTTAATGATTGAGTCCCCTAGGATGAAATACTGTCTTGATTGTGTTGTTGCTTCATTGGTGTACATTTCAACAAGATTTATCTCAGAGATATCACTATGTTGTGGTTGGTTTCTATTTATAGAATGAGTGTGTGAGATTTCAGTTTGGATAATTGCATTACTGGAGGCAGATGTATTCATCTGTTTATTGCATTTCTTAACTGTTGACTCATTAGATGGAAGTTTAGATACTTTAGTAGAGGTACTCAATTTATAAGATGCTGAAGTAGCCTTAATTATTGATGGTGTGGGAGAAGAGGCTGTGGGGGTGGTAAGAGTGGATTGGTTTCCATCCTTAGATGAATTAAGTTGTACTGACTCATCAGGGTCTTCATCATTTATATTAATTAGGGGCTGAAATCTATTACAAGTTTCAATTAAATCACCCATCGCTCTGCATCTTGTTTTTGACTTCCTACCATAATTAACCTCGCCCCATTCCTCAGGGTCAGAATCTAAAATGTCATGGTCACCAGAAGGTCGTTTCCTTTTATCTGTTGGAAGGGTAGAACTGCTTACTGACATATTTGTTAAAGTAGCCTCAGTGTCATTACTAGCTTCTGTCCCTTGCTGTAGAATATTATTCAATTGTTGGAGCTTATTGGACATGGTGTTTTGTTGTTTTTCAGTTAGGTCCAATTTAGTATAAAAAGTTGCAATATCCTCTCAGACTCATTGGGTCTGGTAGATGCCATATGGCATCGGAACCATCCATTACAGTACTTCACCCAAAATGGCCACCAGGACTCAATGAGTTAAGATGCTATTATTGACACATTTGTCACAAATGTACAAGGTAGATGAGGGAAACTTCAAATGTGTACATATGACAATTTGAACATTTTAGTCCTGTCTCACCATCTAGTGTCATAATTATATCCCTCAGAACTCTTTGTGGAAGATTTGAAGTAGCGTCCACTGGGTCGGGAGGAGAATCTAGTGTAAATAGGTCATCATCTTAGGAGTTTGTGGTTCTACCTGACAATCACTCTAGGTACTAAGTAGCAACCACAATACAGTCTTAATTAGGCTTTCAGTAAGTCGATGCACTTATTTCTGCCATGACACAACCCTTCAGTAAAGTCTAAATGAAATCTATGTATTAGGGACAACTTACTTACTGGCAAATATATGGTTCCCTTTCCCCTTTCCACACTTGATATGCTCACTTGTCTGCACATGCTCACTCTGCTCAAGTGGGGCTCGGTTAATATGGAGTGAGGACCGGAAGTATCCCAGTGTCACTTCCAGTTCCTCTGCAACAAACAGGTATAAAAGTATTAAAAAGATCAATGCTACCTCATGCGGTGGACTTTTATTACATAAAGGAGCACTACCCTTATTTTGATCCTTTAAAAACAGTATGAACACAAAGTTCCAGCAGCAAGGTGGCTGTGGAGCAAGAGAGCCTCCACTATCCCACAATTCCACCTGATCAGGTAGCAGGTAGTACACCACCTGATTTGGTTCCCATGGCAATGGCCAGAGAACAATCTCACCAGGGGGCCACAGAAATAGTTATTTCCAAGCAAAGAATTCACACAAGCAGATGACACTCTCATCAGAGTGTCCAAATGAATAAAGAACCCGCTTGTGTGGGGCTCAGTTAATATGGAGCAAGGACTGGAAGCATACCCATGTCACTTCTGGTTCCTCAGCAGCAAACAGGGGCAAAAGTATTAAAAAGATTAATGCTACCTCATGTGGTGGATTTTTATTACATAAAAGAGCACTGCCCTTGCTCCAATCCTTTATAAACAATGGAAACACAAAGTTTCAGCAGCGAAGTGGCTGTGGAACAAGAGAGCCTCCACTATCCCACAATTTCACCTGATCGGGAAGCAGGTAGTACACCTCTTGATCCAGTTCCCATGGCAATGGCCAGAGGACAAGTGTCTCTCACCAGAGGGCCACAGAAATAGTTATTTCCAAACAATGTATTCACACTAGCAGCTGGCACTCTTATCAGAGTGTCCAAATAGTGTAGGTGTGGGAGGCAGATGGACGAGGCAGAGTGAGGGGGTGCTCTAATGGAGCCATCTGCAGTAGATGGGGACTGCTAGAGGCCAATCTAAACTGCACAGAAGGGCACAGCCGAACCAGGGTTGTGGATATGCCAGGCAAAGAACAAGGTAATGACTGGCAGGAATATATGAACCAGGCAAAGATTTGAGGTGGAATGGGTAGGCATCGAGGTGCAAAGGTCAGGGACAAATGAGGAGTGCAACAAGAGAAATGAGCCATATAGAGAGAAAAGCCCTGAGACTGGGCAGCTGCAGTCTCATTGTTCAGCAATGGGGAAGCACACTGTGCAGGTGACAGCTGGAGAATGAGCACAGGTGGCTTGAAAGTCATGGCAATCGATGGTGGCAAGAATGAGCAGGATAGGCTGGTTCAGGGTGTGGGAGCCAGTCAACTACTGTATCTGCAGAGAAAAAGGGAAGCAGAGTGGCGGCTCCCAGTGAGTAGAAAAACCCACAAGAGAGCGGAAAAGGAAAGTGGTACAAAGAGGGCTGGGATGAACCCAGAATAGCAGAGAAGCAGACGGCTGGAGAAGAATGAGGGATGATCAGCAGGAGACCTAGAGGTCAGCAACCCAGGAGATTGGGTACAAACAGAGACAGCAAAGGCAGGATAAAAGACTGCGGCTCAGAGCAGGCGAGCTGAGAAATGGAGGAGGAAAGGAGGTAAGGGAAGGCCAGGCAGGAGGAAAAACCAAGAGATGCATGGCAAGGAGGCGGGGGGGGCGAGAATGAAGACAACAGAGAGAGGTCACCTGGCCATTGTGCCATCCTACCCCCATCACGATGAATGCCCCAGGGCATGTCCAGGCTGTTTGTGGCGGGCTGCACTCCCGACACCCCCCACTGCAGGGGGCTTTGACCCCTGCCCCCCATACTTTATTATAATCACCTCCATGTCAGAGGTGTATGGGGCAAGGGGTGCTACACCCCTATGGTGCCGTTCCTGCTGAGCACCGCAAAATCCAGTTCCCCAGCATGATAGGTGAACTGGTTGCAGCACCCTAATAATGGTGCCCTAATGAAGTTGCCCATATAATGGTATTCCCAGAGGGCACAGTGTCAGCAAAAATTATGGCAGTGACAGTGGCTTATTAAGGTGATTGAGGAAGCACCTATCTGAGGTGTCATGCTCTGTCATACACAGCCTGTTAGCTCAGGTAGAGGGGGGTGGGCAAGGATGGAGCATGGCCTGGACCACATAGTGAAACAGGCCTGGTACTTGCAGTGTAGGACAAACAGAACCATACAGTACATGCGGAGAGTGTTACTGGCAGTGGCTAGCAGAGTATAGGCAGTGGACTGGTACATTCCCTGTTCCCCGCAACAGTCCCCTGATACATAGCCACCCACATGATAGAATGCATATGTCAGGGTACACTGTATGGGTCTGGGGATCTTTTGTGGCAAGTGCCAGTCTGTTTCCCTCAGGGGTCCATGCCCTGCTCTGTTGCTTGTCAATCCCCCCCCAAGTCGTGAGCCGATCAACTCTGTAACACAGAGCATAACAACTCCACCAGGTGCCTGCTCAATCACCTTACAGTGCTGCTGTCCCATAGTCACACTCTATGGCATCCCCTCTTCTTGTTCTCTTCACAGTATCCTCTTTGCAGGCCATTTCACCCCCCACCAATCATTGCTCTGTAGGACTGTTGCAGCCACCCCCCCCAGCTAGTCATTGCACAGACTCACTTGGGGTTTAAAGCACCAATTGTAAAACCCCAGTTTAAAAGATAGAACTGCATGGCCCAGTGGCACAGAGGGCTGAGGTGCTGGATGCCTTACCTCACATCATGCTAGTGACCTGGGTTCAGGAATAGACTTAGGTCATTGGAGAACTGGCACAGGGGTGGGAGGGAAGGAGGGAGCAGGATCGAACAGTCCAAAGACAGCTCTTCTCTCCTTGGAGGTTGTCACCCCCCTATAGTTCTACTGCCATTGGGTGGAGGTCTGATGGTCAGCATAGGTGAGAGGGGGCAGCAAGTAGCATGTGGGGCATCCCAGTACCATGGCATGTGCATGCCTCTACATGGGTACACATAGCCGGGACAGGAGCCAGGAGAAAACAAAGAAAAATTGGGGCCATAAAAACTTAAATGAAAAAAAAAGATAGAATTTCAGACAAATGGTGCTTTGGTATTTTTTTTTTCATAAAGTGTTTCTGTCTCCCTGGTGGGTCGGAAGCTTGTGTCAGCCACCTGTGCTGGACTCCATAGTCTTTCGAGGCCTCTCCCAAATCACCTTGGCAGAACCACAGAGACAGCCTGGGGGCATCATCCAGCCATGACCCCCATCTTTTATCATGTTTTCCTCCCCCTTTACCCCCGGAGTCCCAGACATGGTGGGGTGTGCACATGAAGGTGTGCACGCATGCCTTGGTCTGGCCAACTCCACTCTGCCCACCCTCAGCCTAGTGCCTAGGTCTCTCTCTCTCTCTGCCTACACCACCATCATGTCTCCAAGGCTGAGAGAGTCAGCCTCCCTGATCCTGGAGAGGAGAGCTGCCTGTGGCCGCTCTGTCTTCTCCCAGCCCCCCTCCCGGTTGACCCCCAACAACCCATGCTCATTCCTGAACACAGGTCTGAAGTGTGGTGAGAGGTAAGGTGCCCCGTGCCTCAGCCCTAAGCACCACCAGGCCAGCCATGATGTTTCAGTATTAATAAAAGTTTTGTTTCAACAGACAACAGAACTGTCAAAATATTTCACGTTGCCACCGAAAACCTGACCTGTCAACCTTGTCCCTTGTGACTATTGACAGCAGACATTCCCCACCTCACGTCATCACACTGCAGGAGCAGCAGGAACGTGACACAGTCACAAGAGTAAGCACAAGGATGTGGGATGGCTATGGATGAAAAACAAAGAAAAATAACATGAAAACAGGTAATTATTTACTATTTTAACATCACATGTAAAAAACAAAAGCCCATTTTCTGACTTTACTGATCGTGCAGTACCAATTGTGCCAGCAGCTCTTGACTTTGCTTTGGGAGCGGTGTGGTAGACCTACGTGGACCACAGGGGTTTTGCTTATGAGGCTGTGACACTGGACGATTGAGCACCCCCAGTGTTAGTGTTATGTTTGCGGGGTAGTGTGGGGAAGGGGACATACATTTTAACCTGCTAGGACCAAAATCAGGAACCCTGCTTCCAAAAATCAGGGACAAATGACCAAAATGAAGGACACCATATTTTATTCAGCAGGGCACCACGTCATTGCATGATATGTACATCACATGATGTAGTACACAACAACATATATAAAGTACGTTTAGTTATGTTTTTTAAATGTCAAATTCAGTGGCAGCTAAGGCAAATTTCTACAAAGAACAGTTTAATGACAGCCATGGTAATAGCTGGAAATTCTGAGCTACCCTAAAAGAGCTAATGGGCAAGGCCCCATCAACCATGCAGACCACCCCCGGAGGTGTGGTCACCTCCACAGTAGATGTAGCCGAAGCTTTCAATAATGCCTTCACTGATCTAAGCTCAGTGCTCCCAGCCAATCAGCCCCACTAACAAATAGCCAAGGAGGTCCACAAGGACAAAAGCCCAACCACACCTACATTTCATTTTAGGTGTGTTACTACAAGGGATACCATCAAATATATCAAGAGAGCGTTATTAGCTAAAACTAGGATCAGGAGTGATGGGGTTGACAAGAAGATGTTAGTTATATCTCTGAACGAAGTTGCTCTCCCCTAAATAAAATCTTCACCCTCTTGCTGAGGCTCTCCCAATTTCCACAAGTTTGGAAGAAAGCCATAGTTACACTCATCTTTAAGAATGGGAACAGCTCAAATGTCTGTAACTATAGACCTATCTGGATTCTGTCCCCTCTGTCTAAGACGTTACAAAGGATGGTGTCTGATCAGTTTGTGGAGTACTTAAACAAGTATAGTCTAATGTGATTGGAACAATATGGCTTCAGAAAGCAGTACGGTACAATCATGGTTCTGACTGAGTACACCAACTCCCTCCACAAGGCACTGGACAAAGGGCAAGAAGTTGGCGCAATCTACATAGACGTAACAAAAGCATTCAATGTCATAGACCACGCATTGCTAATCATTAAGCTACACTCCCTTGGCCTCTCTAAAGAAACCACATCGTGGTTCAGGTGTTACCTCGCTGATTGATCGCAGAGAGTGAATATAAATGGAGTCCTCTCAAGTGAGAGGAGTGTCACAGTAGGGGTCCCAAAGGGATCAGTTTTGGGCCCTCTTCTATTCAGTCTGTTTATTAGCAACCTGCCTAAAGTGAATACTAAGGCAAAGATACTGCTATATGCAGATGATGCGGTGATATACTACGGCAACCCACTGCACGGCAACCTTACTCAGGAACTCCAAAATAGCTCTGAGGCCCTTGAATCTTGGTTTAAGTACAATAAACTTGTTCTTAACTACAAAAAAAACTAAAACTATGCTCTTATATCCACTCAACTTACACTATGCACTGGGTGCTCCACTGGAGCCCACTGGAGCAAATAAAAACCTTTAGATACCTGGGGGTCATCCTTGACAACACCCTATCTTTCAAAGAGCATATTGACAATGTTGTTCAGACTGGAAATAGGAAACGGAGCCCTCTTCAGACGAAGGCTGAATCTAACTGAGGAAGCAAAACACCAGGCAGTATCCAGCTCAGTACTCTCATTCATCGAGTACGATCTTCCAATTTATGGGTCAGCCACTGACACAGTCTTAGACAGAGTCAGGATACTGCTTAATAAAGCTTGCCACTTTGTAACTGGCTCACATAAATACACACACACCTGCAATCTATATGCCCTTACAAACTGGCTCCCCTTTTCTGCAAAGCTCCGTTACCAAACAATCTTACTGATCAAGAAAGCACTCCTAGGCCTCACACTACCCACCATTAGCTCACTCTTGAGACCTGTCCACAACACCTACACGACACAGAGCATGACCTGGCAGGTCCTGGAAATCCCACGATGAAGAACAAGCCTGGGTCAGCACTCCTTTAGTAACCAGGCAGCCACATGGCTAAATTAACTCCCTGCCAGCATAATCAGTCTACCCAAAATCTCACAATTCAAATGGGGCCTCAAAGCTAATATGGTCCAGAACTCAGCTTGCCCTGACCCAACCTGAACTGTGGTGGTGGTAGCATTTCCAGAACCCACTAAAAAATAGGCTATTCCCACAAATGGGTTAATTTTTGTTGTATCACATTATGTCTCACTGATAAGTTAACGTACTACATATGGGTTATTTATTTGTATTATAATGTACATACTGATCATGTCTTCCTTATGTAACCACTAGTAGCCATGCAACGAGGTTCCCCTTGAAATGACTACCATGAATGTGAACTGAATTTTCTATTCTGCATTGTCTACTGTATTGTTTTTATCTGATGTGGAACCTTTGCAAACAAGCACTTTGTGCTCAAAAGTTGTTTCTGATTATTTCAATAAATAAATAAATACTACCAAATAACACAATAATAATAATAATAAAAACACAGGCAAATGTTTGCATTTTTCTGTTGTCATTTTTCTTCATTTACTTTCTTGAAACTAAAATGGAAAATGGGCACTGCTAGAGAAATCATTTTTTATTTAGGATCCAGTTGTAAGTTAATTTATAAACTTTTAAAGATCCAGTGTTATTAATTTCCAGACTTAAATGTATAGAAATACACTGAACTGGAATTAGTACAGAGCAGACTTTGTTCAAGTTTCTAGTCTGAAACAATAATAATTGGCTGAACTGCCTAAACACAATTGCAGTCACTTTCTCATAGCAGATTGCAAAAAAGTCAGTTAAACATTCCATCAGTAAGAATTTTACACAGTATTGCTTAGTGTCTCTCTCTCTCTCTCTCTCACCATAGAGTCAGGTTACAGAAACAGATGGATCTGTTTTCTGCTTGGACCAGTTTAACCCTGAGAATGTTGATAGAATGGAACATGTAATGTTTAAGTAAATTAAAATAAACATTCCATCAGTAAGAATTTTAGGCAATATTGCTCAGTGTGTGTGTGTGTGTGTGTGTGTGTGTGTGTGTGTGTGTCTATGTGTGTGTGTGTGTGTGTGTCTCTCTCTCTCAGACATCAACGGGTTTTCTGTGTTACAGCTGGCATGTGGAACAGCACAGGGCTCTTTCTGGATGACTGAAATTCCTAGGCTGATCAGGACTGATCAGCTCTGCTTACATGAAAGGAAAGACCTGACCCATGATTGGGTCAGCAGTTCCTTTTCAAGTACGTGCTCTCTCTGCCAGGCAAGCCAAAACTCTGTCATGATCAGCCTGCTTGATGATTGATGTGGCATTGACTCACCCTTAAACACTGCTCTGCATGGGACAGACTGGGTGGGAAATTCAGACTGTGCCAGGCAGGGGCGCAAGCCTTGGCGCAGCGCAACTGGGCTGCACCAGGACATGGATCAGGTGATATTCAATGGTGCTGCGCCGTGGCTCAGCACCATTGAATGTGGCACTGAGGGCACACGCACTGTGCATGGCACAGTGGCAGTGCACCAGTGCAAATGGCAGAAGGGGAGCAGGGGGATGCGCCAGCGCAAATGCAGTCGTGCTAGGCGCATCAACCGCGATATTCAGCGCTGGGCATGCAAATGAGTCCATCATGCATGCAAGGCACAAGTAAATAATAACAAATAAAACTTTATTTACATCGTGCCTTTCTAAAATCAAGGTGTGTTACAATATCCAACAACATAATAAATAAAAAACAATACATAATGATCTAAGCTCCCAAAATCACAGTATTACTTAAAATAAATCTTTGACCATAAATAGGTCTTCAGGGCCTTTTTAAATTCCTCCACAGATGCATACTGACAAAATGGGACCATTTGCATGTCATTATGGCCCCATTTGCATACAGTGTGCTGATAACCGGTGACTTGCACCTGGCGCTCTGCCAGGCCACAGTCATTGGGGACCGGCGCACTGCTGACCCTTGGCGGTCTCCACACCCGTTCGCCTAATCACAGGCATATGTTTTTATATCCCTGGTGGTCCAGTGGACCGCTTTCCAATGCCTAATCATGGGCATATGAAAATCATATCCCTGGTGGTCCAGTGGAATCCCCCAGCACCCGATTGTGGGCATATGATGAACTTATCCCTGGTGGTCCAGTGGTATCCCCTCCCCACCCGCCCACTGAGCCCTGCCACCAGCACCCCCAGTCAGTGGCAGGCAGTAGCATTCTGACCGCATGCCGCCCGACTGACAGTGTACAGTAGGGTCTGTATGCCTACTGGTCCCTGCATGGGCCAATGGACATGCAGACCATACTGTACTACACAGGCCCAATGAATTCACATATCAGATCTGTGTAGTAGAGTATGGTCTGCATGCCTATCGGCCCATGCAGTGGACCAATAGGCATACAGACCCAACTGTATGCTGCCGTTTCAAGCACGGGCAGCTGGGCGGCATGCAGGTGGACTGCTGCTGCCCGCTGCTGACTGGGGAAGGTGCTGGGTGGTGGGGCCTCAGTGGGCGGGTGGGGGAGGGGGACCATTCGGACCACCAGGGTGTCATTCGGTATTTCCACCCATGATCAGCACTGGGGGGAAGGGGGGTTCCACTGAACCACCAGGGATATACTTCACTGAAGCCCATGATCAGTGATTGGAAAACGGTCCACTGGACCACCAGGGATATAATAAACACATGCCCGTGATCGGGTGTTAGAATGCGGTCCACTGGACCACCAGGGATATAATACTCATATGCCCGCGATCGGGCGCTGGGGGGGCATAATGCTCCCTGCCCAGGGAGCATGTGGGCAGTTCTGGTGGCAGTAGCCACCACAGTTGCAGCCGCCTTGTTGCACCCTGCAATATGGCAGCTCACCTGTGGGTGGCCAGGACTTGATCCTGGTTTTACCAGGCACATCTTTGAGCAGCGCAAGGCGGGTTTGTGCCAGCATATGCACCACACATCCCGGGCTGAATATCGGGATGTGCCGCATATGCATGGGCACGCCCCCCGCACTTGGGCCACATACATTACCTATGCACCCAGGTACATCGGGAGTTGCGCAGTGCAACTTGCCCCATTGAATATTGCACTGGGGCGCATTGGTGGGTTGCACATGGCCCACCCCTGTTGCGCCATGCACAACTCTTTTGAATATCCCACCCTATGTGTCACACTCCTTAAAAGGCACTATCACAGCAACATGTTTGCTGCAGTCACACACACATGGTGAACATAAAAAGAGGCATCATCTGCTAGCCGTTGTTTTTTATTTCATTATTTTTATTTATTTATTGAGTCTTGGATTACAATACCTTTGATCTAAGAGCTCGTTTACAGAGGTTCCATGTCAGTTAAGAGAAGACATTGAGTACAACAGGTACAGCAAGGATTCTGTTACTAATCAAGTACAATTAGGATACACTGAGCAAGCAAATGAGGGAGTTACAAGGCTGGGAAAACAGCAAACATGTTAAATAACAGTTATTGTCATAAGTGATTAAAAATGAATTACTGGTAAGGTTGGGCTAAGTACCTAGCTGGGGGAGGGGAGGGGTTGTGGGTAGGAGCAAAGAGGTGAGCCAGTAGGGAACATTAGCAGGTCACGTGATATGCCTGATAAGAACTGGGCACAGAGGAAAAGAGTAGAGACTGTGATGGGTGCTTGTTTTAGAAGAAGAGTTGAAAAGTGTCCAGGACAAGGGGGAGGATAAGTCCCAGAGGAGAGTGGGAGATCTTGGTGTGCTTCTAGGCAAAGTGGAGAGTTTGCAGACAACGATAGCATTTTATGGAGGGCTGACAGGTGAACGGGACCTAGAGGGTGAATAGACCAACCAGAGGAGGGGAGAAGGTGGGAGGGACTTACCTGTAGAGAAGGTTGAGTAGGGTGGGTCTTCTTATTGTGCTTCTAAGTGCTGATTTTAGTACAGGATATGTGAGTCATGTAAGTTATGCATTACAGTCACAGTTACTGGTTGAGGCAAGGGCCCAAAGCTTTGTTTTAAATGAGCCTAATTTAATTTTGGATAGTATTTCAGCACAGAATGTATTTGTCCAATAGGGCTCTGTTTGTTTCCTTAAAAGTGTTTTGGACCTCAGAAATTTGCTGATTTCTACACTGCACTACAATAAAGCAACTGGTGTAAGGTTAGTGCCTGGTCAGTACTGGTTTTCTTTCTCTTGTAATGATGTTTTCTAGCCTGGCACAAGTGTGAGTGGAGCTGCTTTTTTTGTTTTAGTAAAAAAAAAAAAAGACATGAAAGAAATGTTACCTTATATGTGATCAACCCCTTCATACAACCAATGTTTATTTATTTATTTATTGAATACTACGAGTACAAATACCTTTGAACCAAAGGCTCATTTACAAAGGTTCCGTGTCAGAGCACAGAAATTGAGCAATACAAGCAAAATGAGGCAAAGAACAATGAATAGGACAACCAATAAACATGCATTAACAATAGCAGTAATTCGTCATGAAGATTTTACAGGTTAGAACAGGAATGGAGAAGCAATGGTGGGGAGGCAACAAGTAGGTAAGAGGCAATCAGCAATAAGACTTTGCCACACAGTGCAGGTTTCCCTACTAAGTGCTGGGAGAACAGAAGGGGAGAAGGGGGGGGGAGGAATAAGAAAGGAGAAGAGGGAGGTGGGAGAAAGGGTAGGAAATAGGAATTAGGAAATGTGCAGAGTGAGAAGGGGAGGAAATGAGGAGCAGGGGCAGAGAGATAGGGAGCGGGGCTGTCTAGCTGGTGCAATCACAATTACTAAGACTAGAGAGGTGCTGTAATGTTGTAAGTCTTAACATGTTTTGCTTTATTCAGTACCATAGGGGAAGCCTTGTAATGGCACTACCACTATGACTAATAATCCCAGGACCTCGTTCTGTATAATGAAAATGTCATAGTGATCCCAGCCGTTTCTCCCACTTCCAACATCCAGCAAAGGTCACGCTAAGCATGTTCAAGCACCTGACATGTTTTGTTTGAAAGCTCATTTTGAGCGAAACATGTCAGGTGCTTGAGTGTGCTTAGCATGACCTTTGCTGGATGTTGGAAATGGGAGGAACGGGCTGGGGCTATTTTGCACTACTTTTCATCATTTTTCATCGTAATTGTGGATTGTGGATTTAATGAATAAACAAACTTTTGAATTTGCCACTGGTGAAGTGTTTGGAATTTTTACAACAGAGAATCTTCACTTTTATCCCCTTTATGTGTGTGGTGAGTGCTTACAAACATTGACTTTTTGATTTCAGCCCGAATTATCAGCGTATGCTGGTTTGGTCTTTGAGTGGTGCTGGTTTCTTCATTGTTTACAATGGTGCTTCGGTGTATTTCTAATCACTAAGAGTGGTATTTCCTCTTCACTCTTGTCTATATTAGGGTCCATGACTCTAGCACCTAGTGGGACCCCTTCTGTAATTACCATCTCAGTGTCCTTTGAGTGAGAATGGAATCCCTCTGTGGACCAGAGAAGGGCATAGAAGAGCTATACAGTCATATAATAGTCCTCTAAATTTGGATGAGCCCTCCCTTCCTTCTTCTTGTTGGCCTGCATGATACGGGATTTTATTCTGAGTTTAACGGTACCCAATTATATTGTGAAATCATCCCCCGCAATGCCCGAAATTGTGTTTTGGGTGTTTGTAGGGCTAGACATTGAAACAAATACAGATATCTAGGTAGTTTATGTATTTATTTCCCCCTCGATCTCATATTTGAGGGCAGATGTATTTTTGTGTATCCTTCTGTTTGTACATGATTGATTTCAATAGTAATATAGGTTTTGGTGTACTTTACTCCCTTCGTTGAGATGATTATGCTGTATTTATTGTGGAAAATATAATAAAGATTGTTTAAAAAAAAGATATCTAGGTAGTATGTGCATGGAAATAGACTGGGTATGTGAGTATTGTGGTAGGTTCGGTAGGGTCCATTTATTTTTGTCTTGTTGGATTTGGTTTCAAAGGGGTAGAAAATTGACTGCAAACAGTTTCTTGAGGTTCTTGGATATCTGGACTCCCAGGTATCTGATTTTGGATTTATTCCAGTTCAGGAAGAGTGCCTTCAAGATCTCTGGGAGGGTTTATAGTGAAATCTGAGGGCTTCTGTTTTATTCCTATTCAGGGTGTAGCTCACATATAGACCAAACTTGTCTAAAACTGACCATGTCCATGGGATTGAGTTGTCCGGGTTTGATAGGTAGAGAACGACATTGTCCGTGTACAGTGATATCTTGTGCTCAACCTCATTGACTTTTATCCTGGAGATCTGGGGGGGTCATCCCTAAAGGCTTGTGCCAAGGGCTCGATCTATAGGGCGAATAATAAGGGAGACAGGGGGCATCCTTGCCGGGTGCCCCCGCACAGGGTAAAGCTGTCTGAGATCCCTCCGTTGACACGAACATATGCCTGGGTGGCCAAGTATAATGCTTTGAGGCTCCCAATGAAGGTTTGTGGGAAACCGAAATGTTCAAGGGTCTGAAAGAGAAAATTCCATGACACCTTGTCAAGCGCCTTCTCAGCATCTAGGCTTAGGACACAGGATGGTATGTGATCCTTGTTTATTATGTTAATGAAGCTGATTGTTCATCTGACATTGTCTGGAGCTTGTCTACCTGTAATGAACCCCGTTTAATCTACGTAGACTAAATGTGTGATTATGTTGTTATGGCGGGATGCTATAATGGCAGTAAATATTTTGTAATCAGTGTTTAGCAGCGATATCGGGCAATAAGAGTCACGTTCCACTGGATCTTTGCCCTCTTTATGCAACACTGTGATAGTGGCATAGTTCCAGGATGGAGGGGCTGCTCCCTCCTTGACCAGATTTCATTATACGTGTCCTTGAGAAGTGAGGGAACCTCTCCCGGTAACGTCTTGTAAAACTCACCTTCAAACACATCTGGACCTGGGCATTTCCCAGTTCTGAGCTGAGTAATAGCTTCTACTACCTCCCCTTGTGTAACTGGGTATGTCAGTGTTTGTCTTTGATCAGCTGTTAGCTTTGGTAAATCTAGAGCCTGAAGAAAGTGGGACTTCTCCTCCTGGGGGGGATTCTTTCTGAGATTCGTATAAGGTTTTGTAAAACGTGACAAATGCGTCCGCCATCTGTTCTCCTTTATATGTTATGTGTCCTCATCTACAGTGTTTAATCTTAATAATTGTGGATTTTGTTGCCTGTTGTCTTAAACAGAATGCCAAAAATATTGTGGATCTCAGGTCTTCCTCATAATAATTCTGTTTAAGGTACCATAGGGCCCTCATTGTTTCTGCCTTCTGGATATCCTGTATCCTGGTTCTGAGAATTTTGACTTTTTTCGTGACCTGTCTGTCCCACTTTTGTTTTTGTTGGTGTTCTAGGGCTCTGAGTTGGGATATAAAGGTATTCAACTATGCCCATCTCTCCCTTTGTTAATGGGATGCAAAGGAGATTAATTTACAAGACACCACTGTTTTGACCCTATCCTACTGAATTTGTGGGGTTATATTGGGGCCCCTGTTGAGTTCTATTGTCTGTTTAATTACTGACCTGATGGTTGTGATTGTGTCCTTGTCTCTCAATAGTGAGACATTTAACCTTCAATGTGTTTTCTTGAGAAGGAGCTTCAAGTCCACCTCAAGGAAAATGTGCTGATGGTCCGAGTGTATTGTTGTGACAACCCAGACAGAGTTTATTGAGGAAAGGTCTTTTGTACAGGTGAAAAACATGTCAATTCTTGAATATATCTTAAACCTTGGCAAAAAACACGTATATTCCTTTGCTAGTGGGTATTTCACCCTCCACACATCCACTAGGCCCATGTCTGACAATGATCTAGTGAACGCTCTAGTTGTGCTATTTTGGGGGGAAGGAATTTGCAAGGCAAAATCTAGAGTCCTGTTTAAAACCAGGTTCCAGTCTTCCCCTGCCAGTATCATCCCTCTGGCCCTCTCCACCAGTAGCTTTACTAAGTCCAAGTAGAAGGCCGTGGAAGAACCCGGGGCAGCGTACACATTAAGAAGAGTGATCGGGGAATCCTGTACCTTCCCCACAACCATAATATAATGGGTCCCCTGATCCACCACCACCAACTCCTCCTCAAATGGAAAATTTGCTGATAGTAGTATGGCCAAGCCCCTGTTCCTGCCCGTCTCCAGTGAAGCCCCATATAGTCGAGGGTATGCCCTAGACTTAAGTTTTTGAGTCTCTCCAGGGGAGAGATGGGTCTCCTGGAGAAAGCTGATATCACATCTCTGATCTTTGATTTATTTCAGAATTTGTATCCTTTTGATGGGGCTATTGATTCCATTAATATTGTATGAGAGAACCTTTATGTTAGTGACGGTCATTTTTGTAATATAAGAGATAAGCCCTGTTGACCATGAACCTACCATATATTGCCCTCACCTCTAAGTCTGCTTGCATCTGTAATTGTACCCGTACATCCATGATAACACTGCAACAAAGAACTTTTAACCTTCAAATAGTAACAACAGGTTTCTATTAACCATTGTAAGCATTAATGCACACAAACTGCCACAAGGTGGGGTATTCAGTTAATAACTCGACTAAAGGAAGTTCCAGCATGGGACAAACAAGTAGCTGCCCCATCCTGATCCTCCAAGGTCAGACAGCAAGTGATAACTGTCTGGGCCGTGCCACACTTCAGACACAGCTTCCCTTACCTTGGTAAAGGGAATGTCAGTTGGGTGGGTAATAAGCACTAAAACCCACTGATTTGTCCCACGTCGGGTTGGAAGGTAGGGCAGATGTCGTTTTAATTGCCCTTTGTGAGACCAAAATCCTTCCCTCACCCCCAACCCTATATTTACTTATATTCCCCTGTTGCCACTACAGGCTATAGCCAGGGTGATTTGTATGCTAGCTTGAAACAAAGTTTCCCAATACAACATACATTTGAGGGGAAAGACAGACCCCAGGAATGGCCTGGGAACCCAGCTGCAGAGATATTCAGTTATCTTGTTGAGTTGGTGGGTTTGGTGAGGAGCCAATAGCCCCGTCTCTCCTTTTGAAGTCCGCCCCCAGCCAGTCCCATCTGCCCCTATAGTCCCCCCCCCGTGAGCCCCTCAAAAAACATTGTCTTGTCTTGTCTTGCTCCCTTTCCCGTAGCTTTTACCATAATTCCTTATTAAAATATTTGCCAACAAAACTGATGGGTAACCAAAACGTTTGTATAATAATTCTGTTTACTCTTAAAGTCCACAACTAGCTGTGTCTCTGTCAGGCCTGTTTAGGCCCTTGGCTGGCCAGGATCTCCATGACTTCAGACTGCCTCAAGCCAGGCGGAGGAAGAAGCGGGGTAGCATGGCCCTCCTGAGGGTCAGTGTGGAGAAGGAGCCATCTTTTCCTTTTTGGCAAATCCAATCCCAGAATCCAAGACCGTCCCAAGCAAGTGCTGCGCATCGACTATGTGTGGAGTAAGTCTTTTTGAGAGTTTACATCAATACAGGGTCGGATTAATGTGCCTGGATCCACAGCCTGAATGGGAGTGTCACTGGGTCTAGTGCAGGCTCCAGATGCCATAGGCTGTCCAGTGATCTACCCCACCCCCTCCCTTCCCAAATCAAAACATAATCCTTACATTTAGCAAAGAAGTTTAAGAGTCTCAGGTATCCATTGAAGCCGTAGCCCTCATCTGGGCTCTTGCGTTTTCAGAGTTGGGATTTTGTGATGCAGTGTTCATGGCAGTGAGTAGGACTGGGGATATATAGGCCTTCAGCAGTGATGAGACATCAGCTCGAAAATTGGCCTTTCCCTCTTGGGAGCTCCTCTGTGATCCACCTCCTCATGCCACTTCCCACGCTGATTTAAGGAGTTCCTTCTCTAGCCTCTCCTTTGCCAGAATGGGAACAATGATGCCATGCTTCTCGAGGAATGAAGAGGCAGCTAGTAAGTGCCGAAATACCATACTTCCTTTTTCAGTCTTGACTTGAAGTCTAGCGGGATACAGAAGCTGAGCTTTGATGTTTTTGGTGCGTAGCTATTTTAAAATAGGCCAGACCACATGGCGGCTCTCTTGCACAGTCGCCGTGTAGTCATTGTCCAGGGAAATTCTGTGTTTGCCAAAGTGAAGATTTCTCTGCCTCCAGGCCCTATTGAGTATCTCCTCCTTAGATGTGTATGCAGTGAGTTTGAGAACAAATGTCAGTCAGGAGGCCAGGGACCTATGAACATCATCCATTCTTAAGTTGAATTTATCTGGAAGGTGCAGGGCCTCTCGGAAGACCCCCAGCAGGAAGGTAATGGTGTTTGGAGCCTCGGTCTCTAGTCCCTCCAGGATGCCATACATTTGCAGGTTCTGTCTTCTTCTATGGCCCTCCAGGTCATCTAGTCTGTATGTTAGCTCTCGTACCTGGGCCATTAAGTAAAGAACCTGGTGATCATGGTGGTCCGACTGTTCTGTGACTGCTGTTAGCCCCGGATCTATGCTCAATTTTGTTAAGATTGGATCTCAGGTCCATGAGGTTTTTGTCAGTTTTGTTGATTGTTTTGGATGTTTGGAGGATCAAGGAAATCAAGTCCACTTCTGTGGTGTCTGAAAGTCACTCCTCAGCCATGTCTTTTTGCGCTGCCGTCGGGTCCAGGTTAGTTTGCAATTTCCCTTGTTCTAAGAGCTTTCTTAACCTCTGAACAGGGATCACTGATGTCCTAGTCAGCCGAGCCTTCGATAGAGTAGTTTTTGCTGGCAATTCCATGTTGATAAGAGGCAGGTGAAATTCAATTTTGGTATGGTGGGTTAGAGAGTCAGTGAGTTAAGCTGCCATCAGCTACCCAACGTCACCAACAGACCCGCTTTTGGTGTTTTTGAAATGAGAACTTGTTTAGCTTAGATATTATAAATCAAATAAGCGAAAATAAAATATTCTTGTAAGTTTGTTTATTGTAAAATGAATGGGAGAATTATCAGTTTGTTTATTGTAAAATAAATAGGAGAACTATCAGCTAGCTGAGCCAAGGCTCACTAACAACAGTGTAGAATAATACAGCTTCCAGCAATAACTAAGCAATAACAATGCGATATAAGCTGGATTCATGGTGCCTAATGATGGGGGATCACTCTAGCACCCTAGAGAACCCTGGTTCCTGCTTTGAGCCCAGGGCATCAGCAGTGGAGGTGCATGGGAGGGTTTAAAGTTCCCCTTTGATGCTCTCCTCCAGAGAGGAGGGATGTTTGCCAGATTGGTTTTTAGCCCCTACTGGTGTTGACATGGTGGAGGTGCCTTTGACAGCATGGATGACCATTGACCTTCGGATCAGGACCTCCAGACTAGCCACATCATGTGCAGATCAGTAGGAGGGCAGGATGAAGAAGGCAGAAATGCTGTACCGGTACACTACATGACATCCTTGTGGTCCCCCTTTGCCAATGAACCCACCCAGCATACCATACAGGGGCCCCTCCAAACAGCATCCCAGCAAGGTTGTTCCTCCTTCAGGCCATAGGGAGGCCCCTAGCAGGGTCAAGCTGATATTTAAGGAGAACATCAGAGAGCAGGAAGTGCACCTCCACAGTGGCCAGAGGGGGTCTCCAGGAAGGACAAGCTGGCCCTAGGGATGCAATGGTTGGATGTCTGTAAGGACTCCTCAGGGCAGTGAGAGGGTGAGTCTGGTGAACAGCAGGATGGAATGAAGGCCTTAAGGAGTGTAGTGTCAGTTGGCAAGGGAGGCTGAGAAACATATTAGGCAAAAACAAATAGGGAGAGGTGGAAACAGGAGGAAAACAGCAGGGTCTGTCTGCAGGATGAACCTGGTTTCTAACAGGCCCTGCACCTGCCAACCAGGCACTGCTCCAAGTGAAATCTGGTCTCTGCTAGGAGAGGCCCCATCCCGGTGGCCACACTATAGGGGTGGGGCACACCATGGACAGTGCAGAGCTGGGGATGAAGATGGGAGCACAGCCCTGAGAGGAGCATAAAGAAAATGAAAAAAAAAATCAGTTTCTCTGGCGTGCTTTCCAGTGAAATCCATTATCACTCTCCAATCTTTTGTGTATGGAAAGCTAAATCCCCAAAGTATCCTTCTAGAATTATCCAACTTCAAGACTACTCAAAATCTGAGCCTGTCCTGTTTCTCTAGGAACTTGTCTGTACTAATTGGTCTTACCTTTGGGTACCAGCAATATTAATTCAGCCGTCTCTTATTTCAACTCTGTTTTTGTTAACCTACAAGACAAGTGTGTGCCAGTAATAAAGAGAAGAGTGTGCAGCCCTGTAACCAAGTGAATGAATGGTGTTCTTTTATCTATGATCAAGGCTATAGACAAGTGTTCTGCGCAATTTAAATTAACTGAATCTACCCCACTCTAGGAAGAATACACGCAGTAGAAGGTGAATTGTCAAAAGGCTATATGGTCTCCAAAACACCTGTTGTAAAAAGCTTTATGAATCCTCCACCAGAAATCCAGAAATTGTTGTAGCTATGTTAACAAACCCAGGGTCAAAGTGGCTATTTTCCCCCTTCTGATACAGATATTAATGGTATTAATTGTAATAATCCCACCTCAATTGCTAATGCATTGCTAATGCATTCAATGGTGAATGCAAGGCTTTTGTCAAGCCCTGCGTCCGATGCTAAGGGTATCGCAGATGTGCCAAAGCCTCTTGGACACAGAGTGGTCCGATTTTCAAAGTGGTGGGGCCAATGCGAAATTTTCTTCACTTTACAGCTGCTCATGCCAAAGGGTTGGCGCAAGTGCCATGATCCCAGATGCAAGGTTTAGACCATGGAGAAGGTGGTCTGACTCCCTGCATCCCACGTTCTGGACATTTGCATCCGACTACATTGAAAATCACACTTGCCACAAGGTGTGACACAAGTCATAACTTGCGTCACACACTCTGCCACAAGTCCCCTGTGGCACTGCAACACTTTATAAAATCAGGCCCAATAAGTCCTTTGCTGCTCTATCCTCCTAGCCCAACTCCACCAACTCCTTTCCTTCCTCATCCCAGTCCTCCTGATACTTGTCTCTGCCTCTTCCTTTACTGACTTTCCTTCTCACCCATTGTTCTGTGTTAAGGTGGTTGCAGTCTCTGAAGTTTGTAACCAACTTAGGAAGATCCCTTCATCTAAATCTGATGCCTCTGATGTGATCAAACCTAAGTTTCTATGCATCTCTGTTTGGGAGCTTGCATCTCCTGTCACTAGACTGATCAGTCTCTCCTTGGCATCTGGGATTGTGCTCAACCTCTAAAAATTGTACTATATTGCTCCTGCCTTTAACAAAGATAACATTAAAACTACTGGCAACTGAAAGGAATACTGAGCACTCACAAAAAACAAAGGAAGACTCTAGGATTTGAGTTTAGATAAGTGCAAAATAGTTATTAAAGGAAAGTTGTCATCATGCCAGCCTCCCACCCCCCGCGAAGGCTTACCCTCCGGTTAAACCTTTTAAGTATGTTGCAGCATTTTCTCCTTGCAACATACTTTATTTACTGCAAAAAGTCAGCTACCGGAAGTATGGCAGACACTATTCAGGCACCGCACCATGCGTTCGATACGAGTATTGAAGTGCATGGTGCATCACCACCTTTACAGATAATGGAGCCCCCATAACGCCCACCATACTTCCAGGTAGCAGACTTTTTGCAATTAAAATAAAGTATGTTGCGTGAGCGCTAAACTGCTTATACCTACAAGGCTTAACGGAAGGTAAGCCTGTGGGGGGAGGCTGGCATGATGACAACTTTCATTTAAGATGTTAGACTTAGCGACAAATCAGTCCCCCTAGGAAAACACACCTAATACATTTTATAGCATCACTGACGCTTTCTCAAAGGCATTTGAGAAAGCAACAGTGATGTCGAGAAATGCATCTGGCATGCTTTCCCAGTGATACTGATTTTGTCACCAAGTCTGGTACCTTAATAAATACTATGCACTTACCTAAACTCAAGTGCCAGAGTCTTCCTTTGGTTTTGTAAGTACTTAGGTTTCATTTTGGTTTCATAGCCTCAGTTATCATAACCAATGGCACCCGCTCCTGTGTGTGACTTGTGTTTGGTTTTCATTCAACTATTAGTAATTATAGATACTGTATGTTGCCATTCTACCTTGTGTTAAACAGCATCCTAAACTTTCCAGCTTACAGTACACAACCTTGCAATATGTATGCCCCATCACAACATTGTTTTAGGCAGGGACTTAGTACTACAACTGCCTAACTTACCCTAACTGATAGCATTGCCTCTGCAGTGGCCAAGGGATATTTCACTAGTACTGTGTTTATTGACCTTACTAAAGCCTTCAGCCTTGTTCTGGTCCCCCTACTCTTTTCCATTTTTCTCAGTGACCTCCCCTCTGTCTGCTCCTCTTTCAACATCTACATGTATGCAGATGACACAGTTCTATTTACATTTGGCCCATCCCCTTCTAGTGTCACTGCCAGCCTGAAACTGGACTTCAGCAATGTCCAGCACTGGCTAGTCTCACACCAGCTATTTCTCAATGCCAAAAAGACTATCTCTATAGCTTTTGGCACTAGTCAAAGACTGTCTCGCTTCCCCTTCCTGCCGTCTTTCCACACCCTCGATGGGACAAACTGGATGATACTTCCTCTACCAAGTATCTTGGTGTCTGGCTTGACAGTCACCTTGACTTTCTGTACATATTGATCCAATTGTCAAACACTCCACCCCAACCTGGGTGCTCTTTATTGAAACAATAGCTGCATCCCACTGCCTGCCTGGTGTACAATTGCACAGAAAATGATCCTCCCAGTTTTTGACTACTATGACTTAGTCTTCAGTGCTGCTTCTAAAACCTCCCTTGCCAGACTGGACTTCCCCTTTCTGCCATTTTGCACTCGATGCTTCTCCTCTCTCACATCACTGTAGGCTCTATAACTCCCTCTCCTTCTGCTTTCTTGTGGATAGGCAGTACTCTCACTGTATCTCTTTCACAGCAAAATTCTGGTTTGGTTCCCTCCCTTTATATCTCTCCTCCTCCTTTTCTCTCCCTCCCCACCCTCTCCCTCTGAAATTGACTCCCACTCCCTGACTATTCCCAGAAGATCCACTTCTAAAGGTCAATCTGCATTCTGCCACCGCTTGCCCAACTTGTGGAACTCCGTCCCTCTGCCCCTCCATCATGCTCCCTCTCCTGCTGCTCTTTCCACTCTCCTTCACAAACTTCCCCCATATCTGTTCCTGCACCTGACACTTTTTCCGTACCTTCTCCCCTCAGTTTTCCCTTCCTTATATTCCCAGTCTCCCCCCTCCATTAATTTTTTTGCCTTATCTCCCACCTTCACTCAGGTGACCCTTTAATATTTAGTTACATCTCCTACTACACTAACCCCTCTCTTATTTCAAGTGAGTCTCGACCCATGCCTCTGTTTACTTCCTTAACTCACTTTTGTTCCACTGTCAATTGCTGTGTAAATGAACTCCTGTGTGTGTCTATATATGTATAATTACTGCTGGCTGTACTATACAATGTTTCCCCTGTAGATATGGATTTTTGTCTATTTTGTTGTAAACTGTTCATTGCCGTATCTCCATCTCCCCTTTCCCAGAGGTCGCACCTGGAAACGAGCTCTGGCTCAGTGTGCCCTACTGGTGAAACATTTTTAAATCAAAATAAATAAATAAAGATTATTCACTGCTTTTCTCAAAACTGGATAATTTGGGAATCTCCTCTTCTGCACTTCCCTGGTTTGCAAACTATTTGTCTAATAGTCATGAGTGGACCAAGTTTGGGTCTTCCTCAGATTTGGCCCCCACCTCCATCAGCATCCCACAAGGATCAATACTTGGGCCACTTCTCTTTTCTCGGCACATTAATAATTCCCATCTATGTCTGTCCTACAGCATGCTGCTTCCCGAGGCAGATGAACTAGTTCTTCACCTTTGCTCAAATAGTATGGATAATCTTAATAGGCATCTACCTTCTGATCTTCATGCCATCTAGCACTGGTTGAATCTTAACATGCTAATTCTGAGTATCTCCAAAACTCAGGCAATGCTTTTTTTGGCTCTTCCCCTAAGTTAAGGAACTGTTCTTCTCCTCTTTCTGTTTCTTGCCATTCTTGCCTTGATGGCTCTGTTCTTGCCACTGTCTTCTTACCTCATTAGTTTGGTGTCACTCTGGACCCATCACTTGATCTCTCTCTCTCTCTCTGCATATTTCTGGCATCTGCAAGGCAGTTAATTCTACATTTGGTGTCTTCTACGGGGTAAGGAATAACCTCAACCCTGGAACCAGCCAGGCATCGACAGTGATTTCTTATGCCCCAAACTTATGTATGGTGCACAAATCTTTTTGTTGTAGGTCAAATCTAATTTAAGGAGGTGGGATGTCACTGTAGGTAGAACATTAGGACTCAACTCTGCTACAATGTGTGTACTAAATATGTTTATTCAACTCTGCTGCAATGTGTGTACTAAATATGTTTATTCAACATTGCTAATTGATCAGATCCTGCCAAAGTTTCACCTAATAGTTTTCTCATGGTGCAAGTTCTGGACCTGAGTAGCTACATTTCACATGATCCTTGGAGAATCACAAAGCAATTCTTGTCTCTAATGACTTTTTCATAACACTTAAAGACCTCAGCCCCTTTTAGTTTTAGTGGGGTCCCACAGGGCTCAGTGCTGGGGCCAGTGTTGTTCAACGTCTTCATCAATGACATTAGGGATGGCATTAAGGGCAATATGTGCCTATTCCCAGATGACACCAACCTCTGCAGGACAGTGGACACAGCTGAAGGGATACAGGATCTACAGGAAGATCTGGAAAAGCTGGGGAGGTGGGTCTAGGATCTGTCAGCTTGGTCTCAATGCCAAGAAATGCAAAGTTATGCATATTGGAGCCAAGAATCCCAAGACAGAGTACTACCTGGGTGAAGTCCAAGTATCTGCATCAGAGAAGGAAAAGGACTTGGGAGTGATGATCACTAGTGACCTGAAGCACTGCACGCAGTGCAAGAAAGCAGCATCAAAGGCAAACAAGATGCTGGAATGCATATCTGGGGCGATCAGAAGTAGGGGAGAGGAGGTTATACTGCCCTTGTGCAGGTCACTGGTAAGGCCGCATCTAGAGTATGGAGTTCAGTACTGGCACGCACACCTCAAAAAGGACATTAACCTACTGGAGAAGGTCCGGAGGGCTACAAAGATGATAGCGGGTCAGCAGGGTAAGGCATATGAGGAGAGGTTGAGGGCACTGAACATGTACTCCCTGGAAGACAGGAAGGAGAGAGAGGGGACATGATTGGGACCTTCAAGTACTTGAAAGGGATAAATAAGGTTGATAAGGAGAGTCTCTTTAAGTTGAGTGGCAACTATAACATGAAGGGGCCCAGCTGGAGGGTGGGAGGTTTAGGAGGGAAGTCAGGAAGCACTTCTTCACAGAGAGGGTGGTGGACACTTGGAATGCACTGCCGGAAGAGGTCATCTCATTGAAGACAGTGGGCAGCTTTAAGAGAGGCTGGGATAAGCATTGGAGAACATAAGGATGATGGGTAGGGAGGATGGGAGGAGTGGGGAGGGAGAGCAGTGACGGTAGGTCAAGCTGTGGACCCTGTAATACGAGCAGACTAGATAGATCAAATAGCCTTCTTCTGCTGGCTTCTTTGTATGTTTGTATGATCATATTTAAAATGTGGCTCTCATGGATACTCCCAGTACCAATACTGCAGTCATTACAATGCCTACCATCGCTGTCACAACTACTGCCTCCACTGTACCTGCTTGCCACGTTACTACTGCAGCCTCTTTGATTGTGTCTACCGTCGTCATGGACATACCTACAGAACCTATTGCCCCAGTCACTGGGATCATGACCACCCCTTTGATATTGCCCCAATGAAGTGCTCATGCTTGTGTCACCAATGCCACAGATGAGGAGTTTGCTCACTCTTCTGGCTCTGAATATTTTCCTAGTCCATAAGATTTGCCATCTGAAATTAAAGGTAATGACTATGACACTTGCTCATGGCATCTAGCAACACCCGCGCACTGCGGGCACTGACCACCCACCCTGCCAAATCTCCCCATACCAGAAGCACCAGTGCCACAGAAGACCATATGGTGACTGGCACAGCCCTCCTTTCACTTCCTTGGCTTGCCGCCAAATGGATTGTCAGGGAGCACACTTTCTATGTAATGTACATGGCATGCGTCGTCTGCACTGTACAAGGAGCATACTTAATACACAGGCTGCACGCTCTCTGTACAGTACAGAGGATGCATACCATGTAGAAGAAGAATAATAATCAGTATTTATATAGCGCTTTTCATACACAGTATCCCAAAGCGCTTTATAAGCAATGCTGGACTGGTAGTGAAGTGACTGAATGTGTGGTGGTGGCCATATCGCACATCATCACCCACACACAGCCTGGATAATTGCATGAACTGGTTTATGGGAAGGGGAATGTTGGCCAAGACACCGGGAATGTTCCCTGCTCTTTGCGAAGAGTGATCTGGGTTCTTTTACTTCCACCTGGACACCCACCAGGACAACACCAGGATGGGCAGAAGGGACCTCAGTTTAACGTCTCATCCGAAGGACGGCACACCCCAGCAGTACAGCACCCCCCAATACTGCACTCAGATGCCAGTGATTTTTAGGTGCAAGTCCAATCCCGGTGTGGAACGAGAATCCATGACCTTCTGGTCCAGAGGCGGATGTGCTACCAACTGAGCCACACTGACACCTGTATGTACATTGCATAGGATGCATGCTCCCTGTCTTTCTATAAGGCAGCTGGCTGAGGAGGTGAGAGGAAGGCTGTCAGTTGCGAACTAGTTTCCTACAGCATCAGCTTTCTGGTGGGGGGGGGTTGACAGGGTGGGTGGTCAGTGTCCGTGGTGTGTGTGTGTGGGGGGAGGGGGGCGCTAGATGCCAGGGAGTTCTTATTTTCTTCCCCATGTGAGTTATTTTAAGCTTCCACCACAGTGTATACATATTCCATACAAACACTATAATGTTATGTTTACTGTACATGCTGCACTTGCAATCACTTTCACAGAGGAGTTCACAAGGACTTTGACAACAATGTATGGGAGGGTGATCAGGGGGCTAGGGGCACCGCTAAGAACCAGGGACTTTGACAACAAAATACAGGACAGCGATCAGAGGGAGTGGGAGCACTGGGCACCAGGGAAAAATGTTACATTACCGGGGATGCGATTGGTGGATTGGGGGTACCACTAGAAGCCAAGAGGTGAGTGTGCTCCCCCAACCACCAACCTGCTTGTTGGCTGCAGAGGCTCCGGTGGCCACTATAGTTGCCCAGAGTAAGTTGGGGTTTTGATTGGCAGTATTTGTGCTGCACAAAGTGGCATTTTAACCTCCATTTGTTGAGGGTTTGATACCTGTTTCCAGCTTTCAGCACTCTGCTGATATGTACTTAACTTTTTGTAAGTGTTAAATAAAATGTTATATTTTTAGCTACTATATAACTAGTCTTGCAAGTCATTATAGACTGCATAGGATGTATGTTCAGGATATTTTCTTTGCGCTCTGTATTTTTCTTTTACCCTAATACACCACAATTAGTTAGTGTGGTTCTTTTTTGATATTTGTTTATAGGTAGTAGAACACGTAATTTCCAAAAGGGTCCCAAAGGGATAAAGCAGCAGAAAGAAACTGGTTAGAGCATTACAATATACATGAGTAAAGAGGTATATAAAATTCACATTGTATTATAGAAAGGCATGTACTGTCTCCATGTCCACTGTCTCCAAATAAGTTCAACATTATTTGGATGGAGAAGTGCCATCCAACTTTATCCTTGTGTTTACCACCTGTGTACTATGGAGTGTGTCGCTGCATCCTATTGGAAGACACTGGATCAAACATCTCTGTCTGTTTGATTTTGCTGATACCCTCATAGCAAAGACTGAAATCATGTTGTTCCCCTTCAGCCTCCTTTTCTCCAAGGTGAACATAGGATGAACATAGGTGAGAGGGTGGCGGACTATCTGAAGGAGAATGGGCTGCTAGATGACAGACAACATGGGTTTACAAAAGGGAAGTCATGCCAGTCCAATTTAATTGAGTTCTTTGACTGGGTGATGCAGGTAATTGAGCAAGATGGGCGGTGGACATGGCCGATCTGGATTTTAGCAAGCCCTTCAACACTGTACCCCACAGAAGGCCAGTCAACAAGCTGGAAAGTATAGGTGTGGGGGACAAAATAGCTAGGTGGGTAGGAAACTGGTTGGCGGGCAGAAGCCAGAGAGTGATAGTGAATGGGGTGCACTTCAGAATAGGGTGGATAATGAGCAGGGTACCCCAGGAGTCAGTGCTGGGTCCTCTTCTTTTCAATATCTACATCAGTGATATAGTATAGGGGTTGAAGGGTCTGGTGGCCCTCTTTGCAGATGATATGAAAATCTGCAATAGTGTAGACTCCGCATGGTGTGTCAAGGGCATGAGGCAGGACCTGAGAGCACTGGAAGGGTGGGCAGAGACCTGGCAACTACAATTCAATATCAAAAAGTGTGTGGTCATGCACCTGGGGCACAGGAACCTCAAGGCAGTGTACACCCTCAGATGAGAGGAAGTCAGGGTTACAGAGCAGGAGAGGGATCTGGGGATAATAGTGTTTAGCAACCTCAAGGTGGGTAATCAGTGTAGGAGGGCGGTGAGAAGAGCGTATGGGATGCTGGTGTGTATAGGCAGGGGAATCACTAGCAGAAGGAGGGAGGTCCTAATGCCCTATATCAAACCATGAGGATGGTGTCCAGTTTTGGAGACCATACCTGCGTAAAGACATATATATGATTGAAAGGGCTCAGAGTAGAGCAACCAAGATGATGCATAGTATGAAGGACAAACCGTATGAACAGAGATGTTGGGAACTGGGGCTATACACATTGGAGACTAGAAGGGAGAGAGTGGACATGATAGAGACCTTTAAATATGTGAAAGGGATAAACAAAGCATGCTCAGGGGGCCTATTTCACAGAAAGGAAGACACAGTAACTAGGGTGCATGGCTTGAGACTGCAGGGGGGAACTACAGAGGCAATGTGAGGGGACAGTTCTTCACTGAGAGGGTGGTGGAAGCATGGAACAGACTTCCAGAGGAGGTGGTGGGGACTGAAACAGTGTTGGGTTTCAAGAGCGCATGGGATAGGCACATGGGGCTGCAGGGCAGTTTGATGGGTGCTTTCAGTGGCAGGATGGAGGAATAATGGGGGAAAGGGGGCAGACTGGATGATCCAAGGACTCCTTTTCTGCCAACCATGGTGAGACCACACCTCAAGTATAGAGTCCAGTTTTGGAGACCATACCTGCGTAAAGACATATATATGATTGAAAGGGTTCAGAGAAGAGTGACCAAGATGATGCATAGTATGAAGAACAAACCATATGAACAGAGATGTAGGGAACTGGGACTCCACACATTTGAGACTAGAAGGGAGAGAGGGGACATGATAGAGACCTTTAAATACATCAAAGGGATAAACAAAGCATGCTCAGGGGGTCTATTTCACAGGAAGGAAGGTACACAAACTAGGGGGCACAGCTTGAGACTGCAGGTGGGAAACTGCAGAGGCAATGTGAGGGGACGGTTCTTCACTGAGAGGGTGGTGGAAGAACAGGCTTCCAGAGGAGCAAAGTGGGCCACCCAACTCGTTCAGGCACACGGAGGTGATCCTGCCCCTGTACAGGTCCTTGGTCAGGCCACAGTTGGAGTACTGCATGCAGTACTGGCGTCCATACCTGAGGAAGGATATCAAGCTGCTCGAGGCGGTGCAGCGCAAGGTGATGAAAATGACATGGGGATGGAAGGCAGAACCTACGAAGAAAGGCTGAGTCACTTCAGTTTGTCCACCCTGGAGGAGAGAAGGGATGGGGGGACATGATTGAGACTTTCAAATACTTGAGGTGGAGCAACAAATCTAGCACAGAGGGGCTGTTTAAGCAGAGAAAGGGAAGGACATGAGGGGGCATGGGCTGAGATTGGAGGGGGTAGATTCAAGAGGGAGATGAGAAGGCATTATTTTACTGAGAGGGTTGTGTCAAAATGTTAGACTCTGCCAGAGGGGGTGGTGGCATGCAGGATGGTGGAGAGTTTTGAAGGGGCATGGAACAGGGCACAGAAGGGGGGCTAGGTAAAGGACACTGAGCAGTTCCAGGAGGTGGGTAGGGGTGGGGTGGGGCAGCTGCAATATAAGGTGCTAGCTGCACATACGAGCAGACTTGATAGACCATAAGGCCTGTTTCTGCTGGCAAGTGTCATATGTTCGTATGTTCGCAAGTTCTATGAGTCTATGATATTAAGGGCCATCAGCCTCTTTCATAGCTTTTGCCTCCCCTAACCACATTGCACCCTCTTATCTGCCTCAATGGTATTTTTCTTTGAGGAGCCCAGAACCTTATACAGTACCACAGGTGTGGCCTGACCAGGGCCATGTAAAATGTCAGCATCTAACCTGTTGGTCACCCCTGCTTTAGAAGGTGAGGCACAACTATTTCCATGTGACTAGATTGTTAAATGTACATGGTAAGTGAAACAACAAAGCAACTGGGATGGTGGAACTGGCTCTGATTCAAATGTGGATGACTCTACCCCCCCCTTGAGGCAAGCTGCCTTAGACTGGCTAAAACCATGCTGTGATCTTGGGAGTGAATATGAACTAGGCCACTAATGGGATTGCCGATACATTAGCATTTATCCTGGCTTGTATTATGATCCAGACCCTGCCTTCCTGAGACAGGCTGTTTTGGACTTGCATAGATAATCCTGCAGGAAAAGTACCTTTCGACTTCAGCCAGTTTCACTCTTGCGCTGTAAACAGAATGCCTGGAAAGGGGGACAGACTGAGGAGGAGTAAAAGGGGAGGGCTTAGAACTGGCTGAACCTGTAAGCCATGTGTCCAAGTAAAGTTGTATTTTAAGTGTTAGTTCAAATTGGATTGTTGTTCCATCTATACAGGCCTTTTAGCAACCACAGTACACATATTTTTATTTGCACTCTGGTTTAAGTACCAGTTTGCAGCTGTATGATGTAGTTTGTCCCTTACAGCCATTGAGTTTTCTAATAGGACACTGAAGCATTTTGCCACACCGAAGCAGGGACATAAACTACATAATCAAGTTCTACAGTGGTCCTTACTAGCATCGGGTATATCAGAAACACCCACTGTGGTAACTAACAAGCCTGTATCACTAAAATAACAACAGAATTTGAACCAGTATTAAAAAAAATGCTTATTCTGAGAAGGTTCACCCATATTGGTGTGACAGTCGTTTTGTCAACGCCAATATGGGTGAAGGCAATTCGCCGCCTGGCATAGGGTGTCAGGCATTGCGGCTCCTGGGACATGTAGTGCCAAAGCACCGTCCCTGGAAATAGTCCTGTTTTGTGGGGGGCTGTGCCCCCGTGCCCCCAGAAAATAAATATAACAACATCCAGAGCAGGCATGCACTGGAGGGGGTAGAAATACTGTGGACACAAAGGGTGGCGTAACTGAGGGGAGATCTAAAATCAAAATCGCGCCTGTCATTGTCGACCTTGTTGCAGCGCCATAATTGCGGTGACAAAATTCAAGTCAGCATTCTAATGGTATACCTTCTGAGAATATGACCTGCAGAGTCACTGCAGTTCTCCTTTAAAGGATTTTACAACCTAATTCAAATATATGTGATATTAGGGCAAAGTTATGACTTCTGGGGCCTGATATTCACAACAAGCACAAAGCAGAGTGCAAAGGTTTGTGCCAACCTTTGCATATGCCCTGTACTCCAGAGATGCACTATTCAGTCGGACAGTGCACCAGCACTACCTGCCTGAATATAGGGCTATGTCGGCGCAGTGCTTAATCAAGTAGCACTGCCTCAACATGAATCCTTGCCTTTCAGGGAATAGCACTGCCAGAGTGGATAGTGGCAGAGCACTATTCACAGTTTTCAGAGGAACCCCATGCAAATGAGCCCATTAAGCATGCAAGGTACTAAGGTACTGAGGGGCTATTTGCATGCCCATACCATTTCCTGAGTGAACAGTGAAGATCTATCAAACAGGAACAGCAGTGAACAGTAGTGAGGTCATGAGGGGACAACAATGGAGGCCAGTTGGTGGAAAATTCAGGGCAAACATGAGGAAATTCTAGTTCACTGATAGGGTGGTAAAGCCATGAAACAGATTACCAGCACAAAAGGTGAAAGAGAGCCTGTAGATGTGTTTAAACATGGCTGGGACGAGGTCACGTGATGCAGGCAACCTAGTAGCAGCAGGGTTACAGGACACCTAAGCCCAACCTCACATCATCGGCTTTTACATCTAGATTTCTACTGGAATCTTATCAATGATACAACTTACGAAGAGAGGGCATCTCCAGCATCAGATATCACCGCAACTTTCGTCGCTATTGGGAGAATTTCTTCCACGATGGATGCAGATATGAAGATGGCCCTGCTGAAACATAAGCCTCCTCCCCTCGCCTGAAAAGCTGCCTAAAAAAGCCAGGCCTCAAAGGGGAGCCTCCAACTCCAAAAGCCTAGTATTTATACAACCAGTTCCACTTACTGAAGATCAGTTTCTACAGGAACTGGTGCCTTTCAGAGAAACATTGCTTGAAATTTCTACAGAGATTAAGTCGATGAGACATGATACGGCAGATTTAAATAAAAGAGTGGGAGACTCAGAAGCCAGATCCTCCTCACTGGAATGCTGGAAAGATAAAGTACACCCTGAAGTAACCCAGCTTCGGCAGCAAATACACAAACTGCAGTTAAAAAATGAGGATTTAGAAGGGGAGGAGGAGTAGGAGGAATAATATTCTGATAATGGGTCTCCACGAGACCAAGGAGAACCCCAGCATCATAGCCTTTGTCCAGAATCTTTTGCTGAAAATAGTGGACCCTTCTCCACTTGGGAGCAACTACCAAATCGAAAGAGCTCACCGATCATTACGGCCTCATCCCCAACCTGGATCTCCCCCAAGACCCCTAATTTTAAAATTCCTGAGCTATTTGGAGCGACAATACATGCTAAATAAAGTAAAAGAACTCCAAACAATATTGTGGGAAGGCACTAAGCTTCATATTACACAGGATCTACCACATGAAATGCGCCAGAAGCAAGCAGCCTTTCATGCCATTGTTACCAAAATCATTGCTGCAGGCATTCCTTTTAAAATGCTATATCCTGCCAAACTACAGGTCTCGGTACCTGGATCCTGGATATCCTATGACTTGCCCTCACAAGCGATGGCTGAGCTAAAGATCAAGCTCCCAGAACTGTTCAAGAATGACTGAAGTCTCTGACTGCAATTAGTTCTGTATGAGAATTTACTCTCTATGCACAAGATTTGATAAGAGATGAGGATTCACCTACCCGCCTTCAAACTTTTCAGATATCCAGGACTGGGATTAATTTGTGGATGGGCCTGATCTCACCGTTTGCAGTGCTAGAGTTCCAACACAGAGGGTAGCCTGCTCAAACTATACCAATATATGCTCTCAACTAAACCTTTGGATCCTACTTTATTAGAAGTGACCATATCTCTTCTATTAAAACCCAACAAGTCTCACCTGCTCCCAGAAAGTTATTATCTGATCTCCCTCTCAAATTGTGATATCAAGATCTTAACTAACATCCTAGCTTTACGCCTTCGAAAAGTATGGTCTCATCTTCTAAATCCAGAACAGGTGGGATTTGTCCCAGGTAGATCCTCCGCAGATCACCTTTGAAAGCTTTCCCATATTTTCAATGCAGCAAGATTATCTCAAACTCCGATGACCCTAATCTCATTGGATGCCGAGAAGGCCTTTGATAGAGTCGACTGGGACTTCCTCTAGCTGACTTTAAGTAAGATGAGCTTCCCCCCCTCTTCATCCAGTGGATTCAGGCCATATATTCCTCCCCTTCATTAAAGATCTGTTGCAATGGGGTATTCTCTTCTCGAGTTCCCCTTTACTCAGGTACAAGGCAGGGTTGCCCCTTCTCACCTTTCCTATTTAATCTTTATTTAGAACCCTTGATTCATCATATCAAACAGTCTTCCCAAATACAGGGAATTCCAATACTCAGTCATGACCTCACCCTCTCTGCATATGCGAATGATATCCTCCTCCATTTAGAGAATCCTGTAAATCCCTGAGACAAGTAGTGGAGGTAATATCCCAGTTTAGCTCACTATCCAATTATAAACTTAATCTGAACAAATCAGAAATCTTTTACCTAAATCATTTCACTCACAAAGCTGACTTCAATGATTTTGACCTAAAATGGACTCCTCATTTACTTAAGTATCTGGACATTCACCTAACCACGGATCCTCTTTGGACCAAAAAACTCAATCTCGATGACCTAGTGGCAATCCTTCAACTTGATCTTCAAAGATGGGAATCTCTTTCATTATCTCTTTGGGGACGCATAAACATAATTAAAATGAATGTTCTGCCTAGACTTTATTATCCATTACATATGCTGAACATGTGGCTCCCACTATCTTTCTTCCCGAAAGTACACTCTCTCATCTCCGGCCTTATATGGCTACATAAACAACCCAGAAAATCCTTTATTAAACTGAGTCTCCCCAAAGCATCCGGGGGTCTCCACTTCCCTAATTTCCTTCTTTATTATTGGGCTAGCCACTTCTCTAGGGTTGAGAAATGGCTTACGGATCCCATAGATGAAGCCTCTCCTATTTGGGTGCAAATAGTAACCCAGATCTTACAACAACACCACTTGCTTTCCCCTGCCATTTACTGTATTCCCCTGAAGAAGTTGCCAGACCCAATCGGCCACTCTGCAGTTGGGACCTCCCTGAAAGTTTTTTCTCAGTTTTGCTCCTCTTACAAATTTTCGCATCGTCAAGACTTCACACAACTTCTCATCTTCAACCCTAACATTAAGGTAGGTGACACTCTCCTCACACACATTTGGTTACCTCCTCTACAAAATGCTAAAGTAACAGATCTCTACTCCTCCTCGTCTCTTCTTTCCTTTTCCAAAATCTGACATAAATTTGGCCTAAATGCTTCTCATAATTTTAAGATCTTCCAGTTGAGACACCTAATAAAATAGTGGCAGCAAATCTTACCCAGATGATTAGCTCCCCAACCAGGACAAATTACAAAATGGGTACCAGCACCATGCCGGATTGGATCCTAACCAGCCACCCCGGCAGGATCACTAACACGCTGTCCTCCCAGACACACTCAGTGACCACTCCCCTGTCAACTGCCTTTGGTCCAACAAATTCATCAAACCCCCCTAAAACTATTACAAGCAGAGTTCTTCATAGAGGAAAGCTACCCTGTCTCAAGACCTTCCTTCGTCAACAGGATTGTTCCCCAATCCTCTCAGCAACTAATGTGAACACCACACTTTATCACTTCATCAGAATCTTTAATCAGGCATGCAACCAATATGCACCCCTCAAGAAGCACAAAGCCAAAGCACTTTGCAATCCCTGGCTCATCGGTGACCTACTGAGGTGACTAAAAGCTTGGGACCACCTCTGGGAGATTGCCAGAAGCACTGGGAGACAAAGTGATATCATTAACTACAAACGCAAACGAAACGATTGCACCAAACAAATCCGGGAAACGAAGATCACCTATTACAATAGCGCCCTCACTAACACATGGGGCAATGGAAGGGACTTCTGGAACAACATAAAAGAAGTCAATTGGAAGCAGTCTAAATCACCCCCATCGGTACTCTGCATAAATGGTGTAACCACTCTCAACAAGAAACTCATTGCTGATACTTTCAATGTCGCCTTCACAGACCTCAGCTCTATAATCCCCAAAGGTTTATTTAATAAGGAGGATCCCACTGCCTCCCCAGCCCCCACCAGTCACCCTCGATTCCACTTTAAAGCAATAAAATTGCATCAGGTCTGCAGTTATATTACCAAAGCCATCAGCAACTCCAGAGCAAGCAATGACTCGCTTGACCTCAAACTACTATCGCTCACCCTTGATGAAGTTCTCTGGCCACTGACAAAGATCTTTAACCTCTCCCTCAACCTCAGCCAGTTCTTGGACATATCCACCTCGGTAACCCCTATTCACAAAAGTGGGGACAAAACAGTACATGAGAACTACCGTCCAATTTCCATCCTACCACCACTTTCCAAGGCCCTGGAAAGGATAGTATCAGACCAGCTCACTGACTACCTTGACAAGTACAGCATCATGTGCAAGGAGCAGCATGGCTTTAGAAAAAGTCATAGCACCTCCACGGCCTTACTCGAATTTACTGCTGCAATCCATCACTCACTAGATAACAGTCAACTAACTGGGTCCACCTTCATTGACTTAACTAAAGCTTTTGATATCGTCAACTATCTTCTACTTCTTGCCCAGCTTTGGCTAGCAGGGCTCTCACCCAACTCAGTAGATTGGTTCAAGAGCTACTTACACAACCGGTACCAAAGAGTGAGAATTGTGGACACAGTCTCAGACCCAAGACCAGTCCAGTCCGGTGTCCTGCAGGGCTCAATCCTGGGCCTGCTTCTTTTCAGCCTCTACTTGAACTCGCTGCCAGATTCCTGTCCTGAACAACTTCTACTCTATGCGGATGATGCTGTCATCTTGGCCTCCCACCATGATCCAGTACATCTCCAAGGAAACCTCCAGCAGGCATTCTCAGCAGTCAAAAACTGGTTCGTTAAACACAAACTGATCCTTAACCAGAAGAAAACAAAGGCCATGATATTCTGTAGCACCCACAACAAACTCAAATAATGTCAACTATCCATCAAAACCAAACAAGGAATCACCCTTGAACAAGTCCACACATTTAAATACCTCGGTCTCACCCTAGACTCAAACATCTCCTATGTTCCACATATCAATAATGTGGCAAAGGTAGCAAACACCAGGCTGGGTCTTCTGTTCTGACATAGGAAACACCTAACCCCTGAAGCTTTGTCTGTCGCCATCCAGAGCTCCATCATCAGCATCATCGATTACAGCCTCGTTATCTACGGAGCTGCCACAACTTCCTCTCTCAAACGAGTTTCATCTACCCTCAATCAAGCCTGCTGTCTCATTACTGGTTTTCACCGTCTCACCCACACCTGTGACCTCTACTCTAAAACAGGGTGGCTTCAACTAAACAACCATATCAAATACCAAACCTGCATCACAGCTAAGAAAATCCTACTGTGTAAAGCACCACCTAGAGTCAGCATCCTCCTTAAACCCAAAATCAACACGATCAACACCAGGAGCACTAAGCCACAAATCCTGCAAATCCCCCTCTGCCGCACATCACAAGGCCAAAGATCATTTTCTTACAGGGCCCCTAGTTGGTTTAACAGTCTCCATGGAGACATCTCCTCCGCAACAATGCTTGGTGTCTTCAAAACTAAGCTATGCCTCTCCCTAATAGGCACCTACACCTGTGGTTGCATCTCCTAACGTGGCCCCTATACTGCCTCTGACCACCCCCAGTTCTGTTCTGCTCTCTCTACCTGCACTTACCTGTCCACAGCCACCTCTTAGGCACTTAACCTCGTGTCTCTCCTGACAAAGCCCATCGGCTGCCTCACTCTACCCTCTCACACATATCCCATCCCTTCCCCAGCCCTTCCACCTACTATCTACCTCCTAGTGTCTGTTTGTTCACTCCTCACCACTAATTCCTAATGTCATCCTAAGTTGTTATATGTTATTGTGTACCTTGTAATCAATCTGTAACCATGTAACCATTTTGATGCTTTTGCCTGTACTACTGACGTGGAACCTTTGTAAAAGAGCCTTGGCTCAAAGGTATGTCGTAATATTAGATTCAAACAAATAAATAAATAAATAAAAATAATAGCACAAGTATTTGGTACTGCTTCCCTAGAATCTAAGCTTCAACCTATATTGGAAGGCTTCCATGATCTATCTTCCAATCCACACCGCTTGTCCCTCTTATACAACTATATCCTCTCCATTGGACACACTGATCCTGTACCCATTTCCAAAATCTGGTCCTCTCTCCTTCCAGGAACAGTCATTGAATGGTCAAAGGTCTGGCAAGATTTATATAAATACATCTCCCAAGATAAACTGCAACTTACCCAATACCATGTACTACATAACCTATATTACACACCAGTAAAATTAGTCACAATTGGCCACCTGCCCAACTCTAATTGCTCCAGATGCGGTAAAGGTGAAGGAAATTTAGTAGATATATTCTGGCTCTGTGCTGAAATTGCCCCCTTGTGGCTGTTGATTCAATCCAAATTGGACCCAATACTTGGTCTAGGGGACCTCTTCACTGTGAAGATCTGTATCCTAGGGATTTACACCACTATTCGGATTAAAGAAAAGAAATATCACATGGCACTAATTTCCATGGTGGTAAAGAAACTAGTGCTTAATCACTGGTTGGATCAATTAACTATCTCCTATAATGAATGGCTAATTGACCTCTCAGTCTACTTCAGGATAGAGCACTTGATTGCTGGCTCCCGTAATAATCTGGCATCATTTGATAAAAAAATGGGGCAAATTATACACCTTATATCTGCACTGAAGTTATTAACATTTAATTTTTCCAGGTCTGTCTCAAGATGTTTCTATGTACCAAATATTTCTTTCAAGTATTGTACTATATGTATTGGCACACTCCAGGGGTTTTGAGGGAGGGAGGGAGGGAGAATGGAATGGGGAGGGTTTCCTTTCTTTTTTTCATTGGCTTTCCATAATATACGCTAAGTGGATGGTTGCATTTATGTATCATACCTGTTATGAATATTACTATGTTTATAATTTAAAACCAATAAAGAAGTTAAATTAAAAAAAAATGGCTGGGACAACGTTTAGGTGGCTGCTAGTTCCATAAGGAGGAGCTAGGGAAGTGTAGGGGGTAGTGGGTGTGTTTGGAGAGGAAACATCTTCAAGACATTAGGTCAGGGAATAGGTATGCATTTCTTTATGGGCAGACTGGATGGACCCTTGGTCTTCATCTGCCAGCAACATCTATGTATTTAACTACTGCAGCACTATGAGCCACCCCATTCTATGGCAGGGGACAGCACAATGGTGCACAATTGTGATCTACTGGATACAACTCCAGTGGACAGCATGCTGGTGTAACTACTGCATCAGTAGGATCCACCACATGTTACTGTAGTGGACAGCATGATGGTGCAGCTGAGGCAAACACTGTGATGCACCACATGCAACTCCAGTGAACAGCATGATGGTGCAACAACTGCTGCAATGTGCGCCCCCAGATGCTACTGAAGGTGGAAGAAAAACTGTGCAAATACTGTAGTATGAGCCAACACATGCTACTGAAGGAGACAGCACAATGGTGCAACCACTGCTGTAGGACGACCCACTGTATGCTACTACAGGGGACAACAAGGTAGTGAAACTACTGCAGAAACAAGAACCATAAGATGTTACTGTGGGGAACAGAACAATGATGCAACTAGAGCAGCAATATAAGCTATAACATGCTACTACAGAGATAGCACAGTGGTGTGATTTCTTTGGCAGTATGAGCCCCTGCATTTACTGTAGGTGGCAGAACAGTGATGCAACCACTGCACCAGTATGAGCCATCACATGTCACTGCAAGGGAGAGTACAGTGATGCAACTACTACAGTAGTATGAGACACAACATGCTACTGCAAGAAAAAGCACAGTGGCGCAATTACTGCAGTATGGCCCACCAAATGGTACTACAGGTGACTGCATGATGGTGCAATTGGGAAGGGACAGATTATTTCAATGAAAGTTGTCTCTAGGGCAGCACTGTCCCTGAGGCAGTGCTCCCTTGGAGGCAGGTATTATGGATAGGGCTGCCTCCCAGATAGGGCTTTAACCTCGGCAGCTAAAGAGCTGAGCATCATCGCTGTGCCAGCTTGGTGGCATAGTAGAAAGGACTACAGCCTGATGAACAAGAGACTGTGAGTCTGAATCCAGACAAGATCCCCTCAGTTTCCTTGTGTCAGAATTTCACTAGAGTGGTGATCCGTGGTGGAGTGAAGTTAGAATAGTCATTATATAGGCAAAGGGACTTAAATGTGAGTAAGAATAAGTGCAACTATGAAGTGTTGCCTCCAAGGCAGAGCTACCCTGGAGGCAACTGCTGCAAATATTGCAGCAGTATGGGCCACCGGATGCTATAGTAGTTAAAAACATGACTCCACTTAACTTGTTTAGTGTACTGTTAAAGTAAAGAGACTGGATACGGCGTCCTATTTGGCTAATATATTTTTCCCCAGGCTTTTGTGCTGATATAACTGTACAGGTACTTAGATTGTTACATCTGTAAATCTCCTTTATTTCATTACAAATAATCAATGTTAATCTAATATCAGCATTCATAATCAAAACCTACAAAATCAGGAATCCCAACTGCTTAATTACAAAACACACTGGTACCTGACTGATTGTGCAATGGTGCTTCTAGGGTTAAAAAAACACCTTGCACTAATGAAGGCTGCCAAAATATATGCATTCTCTCCCAAAGCATGATGACATGGCTTTGTGATACTGCATGTGCTTACATTTTAATGCTTGAGACAATGTGCAAAACTAAAGGTTACTTACCCTCCACAGATCCCTGATAGTGGGATCACTTACTGATTACAGTGAGTTTTCTTGAAGACACGGCTCTGTTCTGTGTAGTGATGGACATTTGCACCCACATATTAATATTACACAGTGCAACCATGTGCTGTTAGATGTTTTTTAAGTGAGGATTAACCCACGAGAGAGCATGGGTTACTGGGGAATTGATGAATTGATACATGCCTGGGTGGGGGGGTTGTCGCATGAGGCCACAAGCCGATGGCTGACAACTACCCAGGTGTGGATTAAGTCCCCATGTAACCCATGCTTTGGAGTGGGTTAAAACACTTATAACATGGCCAGGGAAAACGGGGACTGTATGCGAGATGGGCACCACCTTTATGCAACAACATGTTTCACTCTGGAGCCCAGGAGAATGGTGTGAGCTGCTGTGAAGAGCATTAAGGAGGGAGCACTACCAGGAGTCGTTGACAGAGAAGTGGAGCAGGTGACCTAACAGCATGGAGGGAGGGCTACAAGCAGTCAGATATTACAAGTAAGTCGAGCAGGGAACGATCACAAATGGATGCGGGTCTACATTCACAAAGGTGATACAACACTGAGCAACTGTAAATGTGGGACGTGATATTACACACTGAGCACAATAGCACACTTAGAACGATGCCATCACAAGTACAACATTCAGCTCTAGTGAATGTCCCATGATCGCAAATGCTGTGTCTGCTCTGTGCAGGGAACAACTGTGGATTAACTGAGTATTATACAATGGCAAGAAAGAATCCTGGCTTCTGATTGGTTAGTTGGCTGTCACAACAGGGATGTTATCCTGGCATAACCCCCTGCTGATTGTTTGGATATGGAACACCAGCATGATGATCTCCTCTTTCTCTTAAGAAACAAAAATATGTTTACACACTAACAAAAACATTCTTTAAAATTATTTTTTTATTATAAAACAACAAGCCATTGTATAATAGGAATAATGCCCTCCATGGTGGGAGTTATGCTGGGATAACATCCCTTCTCGGGTGTTGGACGCCCTCGGCCGGTGGCCTCGGGCCCAACCACCTGAGATGGATTATCCCAGAATAACTCCCACCCTGTCACGCATTATTCCTTTAGTAACCCATGGTCAGCTGATGGCTCTTGAATAACTGCAGACCATTTCCCTGGCCATGTTATAAGGTTCATTGTTTATTTACCAAAGTTCATGAGTTATCCCATTTTGAGCTCTGAAGATTTATAAAGATCCTGAAACCATAAACAAAGACATAGGCATCACTTGTAACCAGAGATCATATCCAAATGCAGATGCTATATTTAGGTGGGAGATGGTTTCCGAGAGTGGATAGTGGAATTTTTGTACTATTTAGACCAGAGTTCCTCAGTGTTATGTACAGAGCATTCCCCATCCACATTTAAGTGATGATGCCACTGTACCACTCCACCTGGAGTTGGATATTTGCCTTTGGACAGTAATATAGCTTAGTTCTCCTACTTTGTCTAAGGAAGCCTCCCTATAAAAAAAATCCATGCAATACTTTGCACAGTACACGTGGAATAAAGAGACACTCCATGGAATAAAAGGCTGAATTCAGTTACTTATCATTATATGCATTTCATTTTCCTTTTTACTCAAAAGATCAAAACCTTGAAATGTAAGTTATTTGTTTAGTATATGTAAGGGATAACATTCAGCAGGATGTGTGGTTATACTGTAAGGGAATATACGCACACCTTGTATAGCTTTGTACAGCTCATACATTAATCACTTAGAATCGTATTTATTCCCTAGGACCTTACACCCTGAAGTGTGTTATCCTACTTATAATATAGCCACTAACAATTTTAAAATGAAAAAAAAGTTATGTTGTTTGGGTTTAATGTACTGATGTAATAACACAATGCATGGTCATGTGATATATATTAACCAATTAGGTTACAGGATTTCAAAGCCCATTATATAATGTTTGATTTCTGTATGTTCCTCTCTCGCTCACTCATAGCCACATGCATACTCAAAAGCCTCAAACCTGGTGCACAGCATTGTGGGTGGCAGACAGTATGCAAAACCTTGAGTGGAATAGTCAGATGTTCTGGAACTTTCCTTGCAACAAGATGGAGGCTCCTAATCAGGAGGATTGGCCCCACCATTTGATTGAGAAACACTGGGTAGTGGTTAAAAGCACAGAGTTGTGAACCTGAAGAGCCAAGTCTGAATCTAAGAGCTGCCTCCTCTTTACTGAGAAAGTTTCTTAACTTTCTTGTGCGTAATTCTACTATCTTGCTCTCTGCCTTACCCCCAACCTTTCCTTAACCTATCTGTGGACACCAGATGACAGCCTCCACCAACTGTTCCTGGGTTGTAAAATGCTGTGGGGTACAGTCCATACAAATACACTACAGATAGTTAAATTCATCGCCTTCCTTTCTGTGGTAAATTGTTCCTAGCAGAAGTGTTTTGCAACATTACAGCATAAATGCAATAAGACACATTGACTTATAACAGTGAACACAATATTACTTGTTGACGCCTTAAGCTATAATTTCCGATAAAATTAAAAGTAAGGGTAAAACAAGGTCTCGCCTTCATTACCATGTGCCAAAAGTGATGGCTGAGCCATCCAAAATACGTGACAAATCACCAGCAACGCAAATGTTAGTTGCAGTCTAGGTCTGACGATGTCAGAAGTATTTTCTATTAATTCTGGCAAGCATCTGCACAGTAATGGGACATACAGCAATGTTTTTTTAACCTTATCAATGCTAGTATTACATAAGCTTTTAAAATTTTGCAACCACTTTTATGAAATCAATCTCTTTGGAAATTAGGTTTAATTGATTTTTCCCCAAACTCTAATGCATACAAATGTCAGTACAGTAAAAACAGCAGTACAAGCAGTAACCACACAATTAAAGTTAATGTGCCTTGTAATGATGTTTGCACCAAATGTTAACTAAATCTGTCTTTATGTATTCTCTTGCTAGAGATGTGCATAGTTTCAGAAAAGAAAAACGTCTGTAAAACTAGCGATTCGGTTTAGGAAATCTGAACATTGCTAGGACCTCTAATAGCTATATGAAACCCCTATGTTTTTTTTTCTCAGTGGAGCTCTCTCTTCCTAGGATTTCATTTAAATTTAATAAAACCCATCAAGCCATTCCACCATTTAAAGACAGCTTGATTTGTTGAAGCCACCGTATCCCTTCTATACACCTTATTTAATGCAGACTCTACCAGGGTTTGGAAAGTGATATGAGACATTCTCATCTGCTGCAGCACCCACTGGCATCTAGCCTGCCACAAATAGTATTTTAAGCAACAAAAAAGAACTTCTAAGGTACTCTGATCATGTTTCCTGTTGAGTTGGGGGCAATGGGCCAAGACTAACTCCTTGTAGGTCAAAGTGGGCAACCAAGGCAAACCCCACTCTCTGGCTAGAAAAATCCATAGCTGTTTTGAAAATGAGCAGGTGAACAAAAAATGTTCCATTGTTTCTTCCAGATTCTAACAATCTGGATATGGGCAATTCCTTTGCTCTAAAACATTATGTTTGGCATTCCCTCTTGTCTGCAATCGACCATACACCCCTATCACAAAATTTCCCACAAACGAATCGGGATCCTTTAGTTATTCAGCTGTTCTACAGCCCCCTCATTTAGCACTTGTGGGCAATTTTTAAAAACTGTCTCTTTTGAATGGATAACACTTTTTATATAGTGGTACAACTGTTTTCCTGTCTTTTCACTAATACAGTAAGTGACATGGATAAACCCTAAGGGTGCAGTTTTCTCACCATTGGTTTAATGTAATCTGGAATCCGCCATCTAAAGTTGTATTTTGGTGGGGTTTCTTCTACCCAGATATCAAAAAATGCTGCCATAATCCCATGGAACCACCCAGAATGCTGGTTACTAGAGGGGTTGAGTCCTACTTTCAAGTTCTGTGAAATAAATAAACTTAGGAAAAAAGGGATCGGGTCCACCATACCTAGGCCTCCCTGGGTCTGGGGCAGATATGTGAAGCATCACTTAATAGCATTTAATCTGCTGCCCCAGACCATTTGAAAGAAACAGGAATATATCCTAGTTTCCATAGCTGAGGGCACGGGAAAAATCATAACTATATACAATAATGAGGGCACTAAGAACCTTTTTGATAATCTGAATTCTCTTAATATTGGATAGCATCCAAGCCTTCCAATGACTTACTTTCAGTTCTACCTTTTTCAAGGCTGTATCCCAATTCTCAGCAGGGAGATTTCAAGGCCCAACTAGGATTCCCAGAATGTTCTGCGGGTTTGAAGATAGCTGGATTTGGTCCCATACCTCCACAACCTGGTCCCCCCTCCCAAAAACAGGAGGCTTTTACATTTTTCCAGATTTAGTTTTGAATTTGCCACTTTGGCATATTCTTTTAGCTGACCTAATGGTCTCACAATCTGTTCTGGGTTTGTCATAAATAAACAAATATCATCCACGAAGGCTTGAACCCATATTTCCTTAGTACCGATGGGCCCTTGCAAACCACCCCAACTTTGGGTGCTGTTCAAATTCCTGATTAAGGGGTCCAGTGAGAAGCTGTAGGGTAAGGGGCCAAGGGGGCACCATTGTTTAACCCCTGTACGCACATATATACCTTTCATCACCTTTCTTTTTATTACCGGCTGAAGAGTTGCTCCTTTATAAAGTAGCTTGATTTGATTAATAAATTCCTTTGGGATCCCATAAAGCTGACAAATCAAAAAAGAAAAGGCAGGTGGACTGTATCAAATGCTTTAGAGAGGTCTGAAGATAGGATACAACCCTGTTTTACTTCATTATGATTCTCAATCACATCCTGTACTTGAATTAAGGCCTGCTGGATTTTTCTTTCTGGTACTCCACTGAACTGAGCCAGATAGATTAAATTATGTGCAGCTTGCTTTAATCTAGTATTCAATAATTGTGACAATATTTTAAAATCTGCATTCAGCAATGTAATTGGTCTCCATTTCCCCAGTTCCTCCTTCTTCCCTCCCCCCAAATAATAAAAAAAAAAAATAGCCCTGAAGTAAAGGAAACTGGCGCATTCCCTTCCTTGGTAAAAAAGGAGAAGACTGCTAATAGACAGTTGGCTAATACTGCTGGGAATGCTTTATAAAATTTGAAAGGGATACCATCTGGCCCTGGTGATGCTCCAGTTTTCAAGGACCTGAAAATTCCTTCAATTTCTGCCTATGTTACAGGCTCAGTTAATTTATCTCTTTCTGCCTTTGAAGGCTGGACCTTTGTACCCTGCAAGTATTCATGCATAGCATGCTCTGAGTGTGGGTTGTGCATATCAAAGGAATTTAAGAAATATTTCCCCTCTTTATATAATTCTTCTTCCAAAGCTACCCTCCTGCCCTGTTCAGTTATTAAAGTGTCCGTGGCCATTGTGTCTATTTTTTTTTGGCAGGCTTCATATGGATCCCCAGGGGCCATTTTTGTGTTCCATACCGCATTTCTGCTGCCAGTGCCTTTGCCCTATCATATTGGCATGATGGCATAGCCTCTTTTTTCTGCTCAATTTCTGCACTATCACTTAAATTGGCCACTACTGAATATAAGGTTTGTAGCCTTGCTTTAGGTTTTAGATAGTGCAAAAATGTGTTCCTTTCCCTCTTTTTCCCAAACCACTGTAACCATTCTTTTATATCTTGTTTCGTGTCCAGCCACCAATCCCCTACATCATCATACAGGTCGCTTACTGATACCTGTGCCCAAAGTAAATTCAATAACTTTTCCCACACCTCTGGTTCCTCCAGTGACGAGGTGTTCATCTTCCACCTTTTGTACTGTCCTATTGTACTGAGTGCGGGTTGAAAGGTGACTTTTAGAAACAGGTGATCTGAAAATTCCACTGGACTTATTTGTAAGTTTGGTACATTTAAGTCTTTAGAAACAAACACATGGTCTATTCTGGAAATTAACCTTCCTTTACGAAAAGTATATTGGGGGCCGAACATCTGATATTGGGCACAATCGACTAGGTTGCCCTTGTCTAGACATCTCTTCAGGGCCATTGTGTCACAATACGTCTTAGTCTCACACGCTTTATTTAGAGATGGTATGCTGCAATTAAAGTCTCCTGCCAAGATAATACTCAAGGTCATACATAAATATGGCTGTACCAATGCCAATAGAGTTACTCTGTCTGCTTTTGTCTGCAGCTCATAGACATTTGTCAGTCTATATGGCAACTGATTCAAATACCCATCCACTATTAAAAGCTTCCCTGGTACCAGGTCCATAATCCTAGACATCTGGAAAGAAAAGGAGCTAAATACTATGCCCACACCATACACCTTGTCAAGGCCAAAGGACCAGAAGGAAGGGCCTTCTTTCCAATCCGCTTTAAATCTCCTAAGCTGGTCCGCCGTACTCATCCATGTCTCCTGGAAAACCCCAATATCAATGTTCATGTTCCAGAGGTACCTTAAATAGCCTGCCTCTTAAGAGGATTCAATAAACTGTGGCAGTTGCAGTAGCCTATGCTTAACTTTAACTCTGGAGGTGTTTAAGGGCCTTTCTTCCTCTTTTTTTCCTTTTTCTCTTTGTATTCCTTCAGCTCCACCCTTCCTCCCTGCTCCACAGAAGTAGAATGGTCAGATTCCACCACCTCCATGTCTGATTCTTGTTCCACAGGCGTTAGGACAGCAAAGGGGTTATGCACCTCAATTTTCTGGGTTTCAACTGGGGGTAGGAGTTTTGAATTCCTTGTCACCCTTCTTTGGGGTAGTGGCTGGCTATTGCTGACAACTGGCTGTGTCACCCCAGGAACCTATACAGGGTCATCATTACAGCAGACCGGTGGATGATCTGCCAACTGCAAAGTCCCCATAGTAACTGGAGACTCAGGTGTTACCCTAGACTGTTCCTTTAGGGCCTTCTTGTCACAGACTGTTCTAACCACATTAATTGCATCATCAGACTACTCTCCTATGCTAGGTGGCAACTGTGGCAGGCCTAAAGGGACCTTGGCCGGGTCATGACCTTGATATCCCACCCCCCCATTGAGACATTCATGGCTGCTTCCTGCACTTTCTGAATTAACAATTCAGGGCTACTCACTGATGCCTTATTTCTTGCTGCCCAAGGGCATTCAGGGAAAGTGCCTGCCTAGCGCCATGGCTTGGAGGGATAGGGAGCGAATCCTCAGGATTGCCGGAGCAGCTGCACAGGGGAAGGAGCTGGATGTCATTGTCCACCTAGGGACAAATGACCTGGCTAAGAAAGGGATTAGAGAAGTGCAGGAAGAGTTTGTGGAATTGGGGAGGGGCCCTAGTCAAGTAGCATGCACGGTAACCTTCTCGGAGGTGCTGCCCATCTTTGGCATAGGAGAGGCTAGGGTGTTCTGCACCATGGGATTCAATCAGTGGTTGAAAAACTGGTGTGGAGCTCAGGGATTTGGCTTCACTGGGGACTGGGGGTCCACCTGGAGTGATGCAAGCCTATACTGGCATGATGGGCTGCATCTGTCTGGGAGGGGAACCAGGATCCTAGGTGATAGGTTTAAATGCTTCATTGGCAAGCTTTTAAACTAGCCAAGAGGAGAGCACTGGAAAGAACAGGAAATCCTAGCCCCCAAATAATCATGGTAGTAAGTGCGGCAAACACCAACATAGAGGTGTCGATAGGGAGAAGGGCAGGGGTAAATGGAGAAAGTGACAAGGCAAGAAGGACAGGGATGGGGAAAAGGGGTAAAACCATCAGGAAATGGAGGTAATGAGTACCAATGCCTGTAGTCTGAGCAACAAGCTCCCTGAGCTGGTGGCCTTGATGGAAGAGGATGCCTGGATATTGTAGCAGTCACAGAAACATGGTACACAAAGAACCATGACTGGGATGTTAACATACCAGGGTACACAACCTACAGGAGAGACAGGCAGGGGAGAAGAGGGGGAGGAGTAGCTCTCTGTGTAAAGGAAGGGATAAAAGCAACTGCACAAAAGAGTAAACAGGGAGGAGATGAGGCAATGTGGGTCACCTTGGAGACTGGAAAGGGCACCACAATCCATACAGGGGTTGTGTACAGAACTCCATGTCAGGGGGAAGGAATGGACAAGGATATGATAGAAGGCATTCTTAGAATGGCAGAGAAAGGGGAGATACTGTTGATGGGAGACCTGAATATGCCAGATGTTAACTGGAGCACATTTGCTGCAGCCACATCCAAGAGCAGGGCCATTCTTGATGCCCTACAGGTGGCAGGCCTCAGACAGCTAGTTTTGGAACCCACTCGTGAGAGAGCAATCTTAGACCTCATACTCTTAAATGGGGGCAGTGAGAGGATCTCAGATCTAGAAGTGGGTTGCCATCTGGGGACAAGTGACCATCAAACAGTGTGGTTCACGTTAAACTCAGCTACAGAGTCAAGCCATACAAAAGTGAGGGTACTGGACTTTAGAAGGGCTGACTTTGGCAAGATGGGAGAGTGCCTAGAAAAGCACTAGCAAACAGGCTAGAAGGAGGTGTGGAGCAACAATGGGGAATCATCAAAACTGCCATCACAGAGGCAACAAGCCTTTGTGTGAAGCAAATAAACAAATCAAAATGAAAGAAAAGCCACTATGGTTCTCAAAAGAGGTGGCTGTGAAAGTCAGGAAGAAAAGATAGCATTCCGAGTAAAAGGAAACACAGAAGGAGCAGAACGAGAGCTGTACCAGTTAAGGCAGAAGAAAGCAGGGAGGAAGTCAGAATAGCAAAGGCCCAAACTGATGAAAAGATAGCCAACTCAGTTAAGAAGGGATAAAATCTTTTATAGGTACATCAGCGGCGTGAAAGACAAAGGGAGGGATAGTGAGGCTGAATAGAATGAACAGTGGGTGGGCAGAGGGGACAGTGAAAAAGCAGGGATACTGAACAAATATTTCTGCTCAGTATTCACAAAGAGGAGGAGTGCCTAATCCAATTAACAGAAGCACTCTTGATGGAGGGTCGATCCAGTCCTTTCACAGAAGAAAGGGTTCTGCAAGAACTCCTAAAACTGAAGGTGGACAAAGCAATGGGTCCTGATGGAATTCATCCCAGAATTCTAAAAGAATTAAGGGAGGAACTAGTGAAACCACTGGCTACTCTTTTTAATAAATCATGGGAGGAAGGTGTGGTACCCGAGGATTGGAGGGAGGTGGATGTGATTCCCCTTCACAAAAGAGGGACCAAGACAGAGGCAGGAAACTACAGACCTGTCAGTCTGACCTCTGTGGTAGGGAAGGTGATGGAGTCACTTCTGAATGAAAGAATAGTTGAGTACCTAGAGGCCAGTGGGGCACAGGACCCAAGGCAGCATGGGTTCACAGCAGGAAGGTCATGTCAGAAGAATCTAATAGATTTCTTTGACTGGGTGACCAAAGTAGTAGACCATGGAGGGCTGTGGACATGGCCTACCTAGATTTAGCAAGGCATTTGACACAGTCCCACACAAAGATTAATAGTCAAATTACCAGCCTGGGAGTGGGTCCCAGGATGGTAGCCTGGATAAAACATTGGCTGCACAACAGGACACAGAAGGTAATTGTAAATGGAGTCCACTCTGAAGAAAGAGGGTTACTAGTGGGGTACCGCAAGGTTCAGTATTGGGTCCAGTCCTTTTAATGTCTTCATCAGTGACATTGCAGAGGGATTGGAAGGAAAGTATGCCTTTTGCAGATGACACAAAGAGCTGCAACAGGGTTGATACACAGGAGGCGTGGAAAGGATGAAAAGGGACTTGGCAAGGTTGGAGGAATGATCAGAAGTATGGCAGCTAGGATTCAATGCAAAGAAGTGCAAAATAATGCACCTGGGAAACAAGAACCAGGGAAGAATACACAATGGGTGGAGGTAGTAACAACAACAAAGGAAAGGGACCTGGGGTAATCATATCAGATGACCTTAAGGTTGTAAGCAATGTGAGAAGGCAGTAGGGAGGGCTGGGGTATACTTGGATGTATAGGGAGAGGCATCAGCAGCAGAAAACAGGAAGTTGTTATCCCTCTGTACAGACAGTTGGTGAGACCCCATCTGAGTACTGTGTCCAGTTCTGGAGACCCCATCTCCCAAGGACATAGACAGGATAGAGGCAGTCCAGAGGAGGGCAACAAAATGGTGCAGGTTCTGCAAGAGAAGCCATATGAGGAGAGACTAAAGGAGCTTAATATGTATACCCTTGAGGAAAGAAGTTGGGGGGGGGGGATAAGATAGAAACTTTTAAGTACCTCAGTGGAATCAACAAAGTCCAAGAGGGTAGCATCTTTCAGAAAAAGAGACATGCAAGAACAAGGGGACACAATTTAAAGATAGAAGGAGGGCGGTTCAGGGGCAATGTGAGGAAGTATTATTTCACAGAGAGGGTAGTGGATGCATGGAACAGCCTTCCTGAGGAGGTTGTGGGGTCTAAAACTGTGGGAGAATTCAAGAATGCATGGGACAGACATAAGGCAATTCTTGTGGGGGGTAGGAAGAAATAGGCTGTTGGTTAACTAGGATCTGCGGCCTATCCTGTAGGTAGGGAAATGGTCAGACTAGATGGACCAAGCGGTCCTTATCTGCCATCAAAGTCTATGTTTCTATGTTTCTAAAGTGTGGCCCGACTTTTCACAAAGATCACATTTGGGAAAATTCATACATTGCATGGAGATATGACCCACCTCCACACAATTATCTCACTTGGACCTGTTGCAAACACTAGAGAGGTGCGTTCGGGCCCCACATCTGTAGCATGCCCGTGGTTGACCTGAGTAAAAACACACACCCCTATCCCTTCCCAGAGAGAAAGAGTTGGGGACATGTTCTATATTGCCTTTCTCCTGCAGGAGTTTCACCCTGTATTTCCACCCACCAGTCCAGAATTGCTCCGAATCCAATACTGCCTCTGGCTCACTCAAGACCTTGCATTTCGAGGATAGTCAGCATGAAATGTCATCTATATGTACACCCTCATTGCAAAACATTATGGTAACTTACGTTATCAGGGGTTTAGTTAGGGGGATAACAAAGAAAGGAGACCACAAAGGGGAAAACTTGACTGTGTTGTAGCATGACCAGAACATTTCTAATGCATATGCTGTTCTAAAGCTTATGTCAAAGTTGTCTTCTCCAGATATGTTAATGAAGGCAAACACTTCTTTTGGTGTAAATTTCAAAGAGTCCTTAAGTAATGATCGCCCCACACAGTGACGGTCAGGCCTAACCTCTAGCCCTCCTTTGTAGTGGATCTGGACCACATTTCTTCTTGGTGCTGCTTCCTTCCTTGAATTTGTAAAGAGATCTGATAATAGGGGCTTCTGAGGGGGTGGCTCTATCCCCGATATGTTTTCCTTTCAATCCTTTGTGGGTTGGGCTCCTTCCATATTAGGGCCCTTGTCACCATTTTCATTTATATGCTGTGTTGGGGAGGGGGGTCAGGTTCTATAACTTTCTCTGCAACAATGATCTTTTCCCCTTCCAAGTTCATTTCTGTTACTGTCATGGGGAGTAATTAATCCATTTTTGGGACTAGAGCTTGATCCACAGGTATTTGTTCCTGCACTTTTGGGTGCCATTCTGGAGTAATAGTTAGTATGAGGTCTTGCTACTCTGGGTCAGGTAACCGTTGGCCTGGAGGCAATTTTTTCCAGCCTGACTCTGAAAGGTCAGTCTCAGGCGATCATTGGGCAAATGGATCAAAGGGTTTAAAAGGGGCTTTTTGCAGGGTAAAAGCCCTTTGAATCACATCTGACGTGAATAGGTCTGCAGGTATCCCTTTAATGTGGGAGTTGTCTTCATGGATCATTTCTGGGCTGGCAGAAGACAGTCTTCTGTTAGCTAATGTCACTGCTTCCCTTTTTAATTTGCTCTCTTCTTTAGACCCAGTTTTCTTTCCTCTCCCTGAGAAGGAAAACACTGTTGTTTCATTCTGCGTATTTTTTGAGGGTTGAAAGATAATATTTCCTTCCCCCTGAGGCTCCTGATTCGGAGCTTGAGGTTCATTATGAGGCTCCTTTTGTTCCATTGTTAACCCCTTATCTTGATTTTGCAGCTTTACCCCTCCTCGAAGCCCTTCCTTTCCTTGGCTCTCCAAAATCAGTTCTTACTGTAAATTACCCTCCAGTTTTAGTTGCAACCCATCCCCAGTCATACGATCAATAACAATTTCTTCACTCGCTGAATCATTTTTCTCATTTACACCCTGCGGCATTTAGCACACGTCAGCAGCGTTCATGGAAGAACTGCAACTGTTTAAAACAGATCTACAGGACATAACATTGGCACTTAAATCCATCAGGGGTAAGCTATCTGACACAAAATGAGCCATCTCAGATGTAACGACCTAAACATCATCTCTGGAGGGGTGGAAGAAACAAAATTGACCCTGAAGTGGTTAATCTGAGAGAAAAATGACATAAGATGGAATCCAAATTAAAAGACTTGGAAGGCTGAAGTCCCAGAAACAACTTACTTACCTTCGACCTTCCGGAAGATGCTGAGGGGCCTGCACCAATACTTTTTTTTACAGAAAATGCTCACTGAGATCACTGGGCCCTCTTCCAACAACACAATATATATTATAGAGAGGGCCCACCGTTCCTTAAGACCAAAACCGGCAACAGGAAAACCACCCAGACAACTAATATTAAAATTCTTGAACTACCTAGATAAAGTCCATGTTCTTGGGTGAGTCTGAGAGCACCAAGAGGTTTTGTGGGAGGACCAGCAACTGCGATTTTCCCAGGATCTGCCAGCAACCATTAGGCAAAAATTGGCGGACTACCACCCTCTGGTCACAAAGCTCATTGTTGCCGGAATAAAATATAAGGTTCAATATCCATCACATCTGTCAGTGTTCAATAAAGTTTACTGGTACAGCTACAATATTGCAGAACAAGCCCTTCCTGCACCGCAGACCATGTTCTTAGACCTTTTCTATGCTTGTTGAATGTCTACAGCTAGAAAGTTCTGTGAATTGCAGAAAAGCAGCTGCATGAATGTGCGCACTGGGTCTGTGCGACTCATTGAAGTTAATTTTGCCAGCCGCAGGAGGGCAGCATAACACTGTGTTTATGGCAAGCAGCTCCATGATTCAAGCAACATAGATAATCTAACAGTTATTTCTTCTTTTCTTGGTCCCTTTTTTCTTTTCCTTACAGTTCTAATTAATGCCCTAAATCTAAACACTGGTTACTCCTGGAAACTGTTTCTCTCCTGTTTGCATTTTAGAATGAAGCCATTGGTTTTTGGCTGCATCGTTTGTCAAGTATTAGCTTGGGGACTCAAAGTATTTCTGGGAAGAGCTCTAGAAGTGGATTATTATACTTTTTAACTTTCCCGATTTAAATTAGGAATTTATTGAAAACACTCTCAATTTAGTGGCTATTGTTTGTCTTTTTTTAATTTTTTTTATTTGTTCTGTTGTGGGGAATGGACTGCCACGTTGGGACCAAGGTTCACAAGGAATTCTTGATTAGCTGGATAATGACTTTGTCTACAGACTAAATGCTTTATGAATAGCTTTTCATCAGATTATTTCCATTGCTTACAAGTTTGAGAATAGCTTTCCTGTTTAGTCAGCGTTAAATGGTTATTCTTTATTCCAATGTGTAGGGAGCTGGGGTGGGGGGGAGATTAGTAGTGTTTTTTGCAGTTTCAACAGGGCATTGTGTATTGTAATGGGGGTACCCACAGCTGTTAGAGGTGCATACTCCACAATAATAATTGTTCTCTTAATTCACATCGTTGGGTTGCAGACTGTAGCAGGTCAAGCATTAGGACAGCCCACTAAGGGTGCTACTTGCTTTGCTGTGGATGGGGGCAAGAGGGTGAGGGAAGGGAGGTGGGAGTGGAATTGGGCAGTTCTAATTTTTTATTTTTTCTTACAAGTTTGTCTCCATATAAGTTATTGAAAGCTCAGTTGGGCATATGAGGGGGACTGAGGATATTAAACACCCAGCTCATATGGAAAATCCCATCCAGCTGTTACTAATTTGTTCAAACCCCTTAGTGCAAGCCCTGCTAATGGCCCAGGTACATCTAGGGAAAAGAGAGGGTTTTAAGGAAGGGGTGCGCAATGTAGTTAGTTTTAAGTTCTGTTGTGTAGGGGGACATGTTTACTATTTTATTATTGCAGCATTGGATAATACTACATTAAAGAACCAATCATGATGGCCAGTTATAAATTCTGCTCATGGAATGTGAAAGGTGCCCAATCTCCCTTCAAGTGTGCAAAGATACTTCTGCATCTTCGCAAGCTGGATACTAACATTGCTTTTCTCCAAGAAACCCATCTGTCTTCCTCACAGGTCCTCCAGTTTAGGAGGTCCTAGGCAAGTCAGGCATTGGGAATGGGACCCAGCACTCGTAGGGGAGGAGCTGCCATTCTTGTTGCATGCAGATTGCCTTTCCAATTGTTGGATACCATAGTTGACCCCCCAAGATAGGTTCATTCTAGTTAGGACTTTACTAGGCCATTTTGAGGTTGCACTTGGTTCAGTCTATGGGCCAACAACAGATGACCCCCAGTTTTTCACCACTCTAATGGCTCAACTGATCTCATGGTCTTCTATCCCTTTGCTGCTGGATGGAGACTGGAACTTGGCATATTGCAATATTTTGGACTGTTCCAAATCCAGTAACTCCTCTCTTTCCCCTGCTCAGTTGGCCATTAGGGAAAGGATTAACACTGTGGGCTTAATTGACCCATGGAGGACCTTTTTTCCCTCTCATAAAGAATATTCCTTTCATTCAATTCCCCACAACTCGTTCTCCCAGATTGACTATTTTCTCCTGGATATTGGGCACCTTTCTTCTGTATTGCCATGTAATTATCTTCCTAAAGTTATCTCAGACCACCATCCCACTTTGCTACACTGGAGCCCGGGGCCCCCTATTCACCGAGACAAGGTTTGGAGATTTAATTGCCAATTATTAAGGTCCAACAGTCTCACCTCCCATCTTAACAACTTTATTGCTAATTTCCATGATGCCAATTCTCCTACCATGCCCAAGTTAGACGTGCTATGGGAGGGCACCAAAATGTACTGTTGGGGTGAGATCATTCATCTAGCTACTATAAAGAAAAAGATTACCTCACAAATTATATCTAATCTTCTCCAAGAAATAAGGAGATCAGAACTGTTGCTTCCTGCTCATCCTTCCCCTGAGGACCTTAACAATCCAGAAATTCTCAGAGACCGCTATAACTCACTACTAACAGACAAAGCCAAACATCTTCTCCTGAGATCCAAAATTCAATATTTTGATCAGGGTGATAAAGTGGGCAAATTATTGGCCCTTAGACTATGTGCACAAACAGCGGACAGGATAATTCCCTGTATTGGTAACTCAGCAGGACATCTTGTTACTTCCCCTCGGGAGATACTCAGCTGTTTTCAGGATTATTATCAAACACTATATTCATGTCCAAATGCTCCCTTTGTTCCAGAATATGTGGACAATTTATACAAAACATTCAACTGCCACATCTAGAGGAGCACCAAATAGCCTTACTGAAAGCCCCCTTCTCGACAGCCGAATTATGTTCTGCCATAGATGCACTGCCACTTAACAAGACACCAGGCCCAGATGGCTATACCACAGAGTTTTACAAAGCCTTTAAAAAGCAGTTGGCCCCTAGTCTATTAGACACTTATAATTATCTCTATGTGCATGGCATCTCCGATCGCTCTCTCTCGAAAACCACAATAGTAGTCCTCCCTAAGCCAGAGAGGGATCCTCTTCTTGTATCCAACTATCATCTCATCTCTCTGATAAATGTAGATTTTAAAATATTAGCCAACAATTTAGCCAACAGACTAGCAATGGTATGCCACTGCCTCATAAGTCCAGAACAGGTTGGTTTTGTAGTGGGGAGGTTCTCGTCGAACCATATGCGTAAACTAAGCTATCTGATCTCTGCATCAAGGGACTCCTTGATTCCATCTGCTGTGGTTTTCCTGGATGCAGAAAAGGCTTTCAACAGAGTTTCCTGGGATTATCTATTTTATCTGTTACCTAAATATTGATTCCCCCAACAATATATTAAATAGATCAAAATTTCTTACACGAATCCCACAGCCCGCATACTCTGCAATGGTCTTTTGTCACAGCCCTTTACTCTCTAGCAGAGCACTAGACAAGGCTGCCCTCTCTCTTCCCTTTTATTTGACCTCTATCTGGAGCCACTCATTTGTAGTATTAATGTTTCTCCTCTGGTCTCAGGTATAGCTATCGGGGCCCACCAATACAAACTATCAGTTTATGCTGATGATATCCTTTTGCATGTTTCTCAACCCTCTGCATCAATTGCCACTGCTTTGACTATTATCGAAGAATTTCGTAGTTTCTCCAATTACAGACTTAATGTCTCCAAAAGGGAGGTAATACCCCTTAATGTTCATACATTTTCATCTGATGTCTCCCATCTAGGTCTCCAAAGGACCAAAGACAAACTGAAGTACTTAGAGATCTACCTCTCCAGTTCTAGTTCTAACATGAAGCAATGCAATCTCGACAAAATCCTAGCTCAAATCAAAGTAGATCTAAATTGCTGGGCCTTACTTCCTCTCTCACTTTGGGAGTGTATAAATGTAATAAAAATGAGCATTCTTCCTCATTTGTTATACCCCTTGCAAATGACTACACTCTTTCTTCTGAAACTCTGGTTTACACAGATACACAGAGTTATATCTAATTTCATATGGTGTGGCGAAACTCCCAGGAGGGCCCTCTCCAAGTTGCAGTGAAATAAAGTTAAAGGAGGACTACAACTACCTAACTTTCTTCTTTATTACTTCTCTGCCACTTGTTCAATCCTTTTGCAATGGATGAAGAAAGCAAAGTCTGTGGACCCACCATTATATTTTCCTTTGTGGCTACAGATTGAAAAAGTTCTCTGTTCCTTCCAAGGTTCTTATCTTAGTACACTGATATATGTCCCCCTTAAGAGCATTCCAAAAACTTTACACACTACGCCCATCAGGACGACTCTCCAGGTACATGCTTAGCTAAGTGTCACAATTCACGTGTCCATAGTAAAGGATGTATCTCAATCCATTCTTAAAAATTCCAACTTTAAAATTGGATGCCGGCCTCTTAATGAGACTTTCTGGCCATTTAATTCCAACTTAAAGTTAGTGACCTACTGAAAGACCACAAACTTCTGACATTTCAAGAGGCCTGTCTCAAACACAATCTTCCCGTCTCCTACTGTTTTAAATATATTCAACTGTCGCATATGCTTCACCAACATTTTGGCTCAGGTCTCTGGGATCAGAATCTAACAGGACCCGTGTAACCCCCCTGTTACCCGGGGTTACAAGAATCCCAGTTAGACCTAGTGGCAGGCAGGGAAGGCAGCTTGTGAAATTCCAGTTAAATGGATTTCACACTGTCTCACTCTGTTCTCAGTCTCAGCTGAGACTGAGGGATGACATCATTTTAGAACTATCACAGCTGCATAAGCCACTTTGGAATGTTGCAGCTAGGGAAGTTAGGATAGAATGTTGGGAGGTTTTGAAGTCAGTCTGTAGTAAAGTGTTGAAAAGGGAGGAGGTGTGCTGTAGCTGCAGGTCCTCATAGCCCTCAGCTCTGACAAAGAGCTATATTTTTGTTTGAGGTGTGTGTTCTCACCTGAAGAGGAACGCAGGAAGAGCCAAGTGAAGTGGTAGAGACCAGTTACAAAGGTTCAGGGCCCCATCCCTGCGGGGATGGGGGGAAGGATTCAGCCTACTTACAGGGGCAATCCCCTGGCCCAGCTAGAGGAAGAAGAAGCTGCCTAAATCTAGGTTCATGCTGAGGCACCAGAAGTTTTGTCGAGATTTCTTTGAAGAGAAAAAGCCTGTGGGGCACTTGCAACCAAGGGGTGAGTTTGCTCTGCTAAAGAGCCAATGTGTTTTCACCTGGGACAAGATGAATCTAAGTGACTGCTACTGTGGGGTCAGGAAAAGACAGCCTAGTACAATTTTAAAAGTTGTGGGAATTGGACTGCTTAACTCTGTTGGGGTCTAGAGAAATGGACAGAGCCACTCATTAAGTATGTTTCAAGTTCAGCACATGTGGGATGGAAGAAACAGTAGATTACATGTGACATACATTTAAAGAGAATCTACACAGTAAATTGTTTTCAGAGATGAGGTGTTAAAGTCCAGAGGAATGGCCGGGTATGAGTTATGGGAGCAAGAGGTAGGAGACTCCCCTTGTGGCATGACCAGAGTCACCTCTATAGGTTCGCTTTGGGGCACCTGTTTGCTTTCTCTCAGGTACTTGGCTAGTGCCTGAGGAAAGTACCCAGATGTGGGATTGTTGAAGAAGATTCCCTGATGGAGCAAAAGTGCTTGTAGGTAGTTTAGGGAGCCATCAACAAATCTCCATGCTATATGAAAAGTGATCCAAAGGGCTGGCAAGGGAGCTGAGCCATGGAAAGAAGGTAGTCCAAAGGGCCGGCAAGTGAGCCGAGCCAGTGAAACTGAAAAAGAGTTGAGTTAGGGCAGTGTTCCCTGTGTGTTCTTAAACCTGAGGGCTTAACAGTACTGAAGATGTGTGTGAGCTCTGGAGGAATCTGCATTTACAAGGAGTGTAGTCCTGTGGGGGTCTGTCTATGCTTTATTGTTCATTGGTGTTTATGAATGAAAGCTACACTTTAGAATCCCAACTTCTGGTATTGGACATCTCAGTTATTGCTTCCTGTGTCCAGATTACTTGGGTGCCCCTGTGCAAAGTAGCTAAACCTAATCACCATGCCGAGTGACACCTTTCTCCCCAAGTTTCAGGTTATAAAAATGGAGGCACCATGTCATTGGACCAAGGCCCCTCAACCTGTCACTAGCCACACAGGCAGGGGTAGTAGCCCTCTCAGTTTAGCGCTGACTGGGGGTTATACCCATATTATCAGTAATTTCTACTTCTCCCTCATCCCATCTCATCACTTTCTTTTATTGTATCCTGCAAGATGCTATGGACGTCTTATGGGGTTAACCACATTATCTGTGGACCAGGTATTACTCGCCGCTCCCTCAGCAACTAGTTCCTGGTCTAAAATATAGTCCCATATAAAGTAAAGTGGGATAGGTATCGTCTACTACAATTTTATGTAATTCATGATTTATATTATACCCCAGTCAAGCTGCATAAAATGGGAAAGCTTTCTTCTAACATTTGTTCTGGATGTGGGGTACATCCTGGTACACTACTACATATATTAAGGGACTGTGATAAGGCTTCTCCGCTAAGGAATGCTATTAAATCCAAATTAGAGCCTGTACTGGGTCTCTCAGATGTTTTCAGGCCAGAAATTTGTGTCCGTGGAGATTATGTGGGAACCTAGATTGGTAACCAGCGTAAGCTTATGGCTATGGTGCCACTATGTGTCAAAAAAGTAATACTACGTCATTAGCTTGATCAGAACGTCCCTTCTCTTATGGAATGGTTACATGAAGTTATCTTTGCTTTACAAGCAGAGAACCTTGTAGCTCAAATGTCTTTGAGAACACACTATTGCCAAAGGGTTTGGGTTCCCTTACATACTCTACTAACCATCTGACCACAATGTACAGTACAGTAGTACCATAATCCTTGGTGACAATGTCTCACTGTTAACTCCAATGTGAACATATTAAACTTTGTGTTTTCTTTTTTTTTTTTATTTTTATTTGATTGCGCACCGGGGTGTGTGGGGGGAATGGGGCATAGTGTGAGGGAAGGAGGAAGGGTGGGAGACAGGGGATGGGGGGGGTAGACTGAATTGTTATTTGACTATAGATCATTGTACTCACTTTATCTTCATTGTGTGAGAATAACAACATGTCTGTGAGTTTTACATTTACTAAGTTATCCTGATAATATATTGTACAACTATCTCTAGTCAAGTGTTACTACGTCAGTGTCTAATAGTTTTTGTAAAATGAAAAACTCAAATAAAGTTTATTGAATTTGAAAAAAAAAAAATTTCTACCGTATATTTCCATACACGGTTAAATCAACCTGGTGGTACTGTACTCCTTTAATTCCACAAATCTATTTATGTATTTAATTTTGTTTTGTAGCCAGGAAAGGCACACTGAGCTGAAGCTTGTCTCCAGGTGTGCCCGAGAGGATGGGGAGACAAATGCAAGAAATGTACAAAGCTCATACGTTACAGACATTGTGAGCATAATGTGTAAACAAATACATAGATTCAGCAGAGACACCAGCTAGCAAGCCAACAAATTACAATAATAGTGCCCAGTGGAACATGGGAGGCAAGTAATGAGTGGAGGGGAGTGGCAGAGGGCCAGAGGTTAAGGAGAAGAAGAGAAGCTTGGAGACAGAAGGAGAAATCAGGGAGAAGCATATGGAAAGAGAGGAAGTGACACATTGGGAATATCAGGGGGAAGATGAGGAAGGCCTGCAAAAACAAGAGGGCTGGGTAGGAAAGTTTGAGTTGACGTTTAAGGGAAGAGAAGGAGGAAGAAAACCAGAGGGAGGAGGGGAGCTGATTCCAGAGGGAAGGGCGGCGATAAGAAAAAGCCACTTGATCAGCACATGAGTGCACTTGTGGGAGGGAGAAGGTGTGAGACTCCCTGGAGTGAAGTGGGTAGTCAGATGCACTCACGGGGGAGAGGAGGGAGGATAGATAAGTTGGGAGTAGGTTGAACCAATGTTGGGCAATGAAGGATACACTATATAGCTGACAGCGCAGGGGGAGAGGGAGCACAGAGAGCAAAGAGTACAGAGAGCACATATAACAGTGGCTATCAATTTCTGAAATGCAGGAGTAGATGGTAGCCAAATCATATGTATGGAGCACACATATTGTGAGAATCTAGACACAGTCACAAGTGGGAGCCACTAAATGATTATAATTGCACAGAGTAACACCAGTGGTTTAGTAATCCCATACTGAGGGTTGCAGGCCTTCCCACATGGCTAATTGCCTCATTTTCACTGTTTTGAGAGGGGATGGCCAAACAAATAGCCCACAAGGTCATGCACAAAGCATAGTTACCTTTGCAAACCTGGGCAAGCATTTTGTGACACCCACCTACCTGTAGAACTATTAAAAGCACATGGTGGGGGACATTGCAAGTCTACCACATGAACTGTCTGGCAGTAGGAGAATAGCGTCCTAGTTTCCTGTACACATGGTCTATCAGACTGCCATATCTTGAAACACAGGTAAAGGGAGGGGGTTCAACAAGCACGAGGGGCCAAATTTTCAAAGGTCGGTGCGAGGTTTGCAGCAGTGAAGCTGTGCCAGTCCCGACTGCTGCAACTGCATCTGATTTTACAATCTTGGGTGCAGTTGCAACAGTTTCCATGATTTACGCAGCTTGCAGTAAATATCTGGGAAAAGCTCCATAAAAATAGCCCTGGGATTGTCGCGAGCGATACCACAAAAAAATTTATCTAACTTATGGCATTTGCCACATGGTATAGAAAATCCTGCTAGATTGCCACAAGCCCGGTGTTCCTTATCTACGGCACAACCGGGGCTTGTGACAGTCTAATCCATCTGAAAATCTGGCCCCAGACCTCCACACATATATTGGGAGAAGGTGAGAGGAAGCCAGATAAACCTCAGTATGATAGCCGTTACTGTACACCAGCAAATTCTGATTTAACATTCCCAGAATGGCCCACAGGCGAGGAGGTAGAGTGAATGGGAGAAAGACCTCTGGGCAGCATTTTGTGATCACATAGATTCACAGCATAGCTGAACACCATGCAGCTGGTCCCATGCCACGTTGCAGTTTCATGGGAATCACACACCAGCATATTATCAGGTGCAAACTACATTTCTACATTTGCACCAACTAATATCTGGAAAACTAATTTGCTTTTCAACCTAGTTGTAGGAGGTACTCCTTCCACTCACCTGCACCCCTAGCATTGACTATGCACTTTGTGTACAGCTGCAAAGGTAGACAGCACAATAGGGCAGATGCTTGCTCCCCGGTTTGCACCACTTTACATAACAACTGAGAACAGGCCCTTTATGTTACAGAAACACCAAGATTCTCAGGAACTTCACAGCCACTACCACTAACTGAAAACTGGCTGAAGCAAAATCTAAATTGGAAAATGTACTGTAGTTGCACCTGTTTACTCTCCAAACTGTTTTCTATGGTAGGAAGAGGGGATGCATCTGCCACTGTTTTGATCTGATTTGCCTTCTAGTGGTCTTCTCATAATTGACCCGGACTCGTTACAGGCAATAATAGATGAAATTCACTCAGCAGCATCAATCGACTTAATTACATTTTCTTTTTCTAGTCTCACCAACTCCTCTGAAACCTAATTTTAATAGCAAAGGGTAATGCACTTAATTGCTGCTGGATGGGTTTTAAATTGAACCCTTTGAATTGAATATAGGACCCACTTTTTCATTAGACATTAAGAAAGCTATTGAAAGAGGATTAAAATAATCCATTTATTGTAACTACCAATTTAAAGACAAATTGATGGATGCAGAAACTGTCATAATTTTCAGTCTTCTCAATCTCCTGACAACCCAATGTGGATCACAATGGAGAACAAATAACCAAAATATGTAACACATATTTTGAGTTTCCAATATTGTTTCTATTAAATTAACATGTTAACACAGTATTGTTGTGGCAGAAAGGACTTAGGGTCTAGTTCATTCATCCTTTCTTCCACACAGCAGATACTATACTGATTTGTCCAGGCAGCCTTTTGAGTCCTGTCTTTTAACACCTTACATCCAGCATACAGCCTGATCAGTCAAAATTCTTTCATGGTTATTTCAATATACTGTGTGTAACCTCCGGGTGCTCCATGGTACTTGCTGGCATCTTTGTGACTCTTGTGTCTATCTTGCTAGTCATCTTGATCTGCTACTGCAGATTCACTTTGCTTTAAAAAACTAACAACAACAAACTAACAACTAAGCCTGCATTGGTCCTGAATCACCTGACCATGGGAGAGTGCCAAGTGGGAGGAGTTACCATTCCTATTAAAGTGCACCTGCAAGCAGGGAAAAAAAGGTTGTTGTTCTTGGTATGGTGTCAGAAGGAGAGGAGTAGTTGGAGGAGAGAGACCACTTTTGTAATGAACCTTGGGTGTGCACACTCAGGAGTGATGCTGTCCTAGCCAGTAGTGCTGGTATCCCCTTGTTGTTATGCAGACTATCCAGTGAGAGAAGAGACACGATGGAAGCCATTGTTTTGGCTTCCTCTAACAGGCAATCTGCTCCAACAGTTGGATGATTCGTGGGTATCCCTCAGACATTCATTGCCCTCTGTAAAGGAGGCTGGAATTTTTGAAAGCTTGGTAGTGCTGACTCTCTGAACCTTTGAATTCTGTATAACCTGCTGAGACAATGAGATCCTCAAAGTAAAGCCTACCAACTGCTGTATTCACCAGCTATCTTGTAAGGTATTATTGACTTACTATTCAGCCCAAGATGCTGCTGGCTAAAGAGTTTCTGGTGTGCCAGTAGTCTAAAGTATTCCACTGAACTTCCACTGTCCATTTTCTCTCAGACAATGTGTGATCATGTGTTCTCAAAACAGCTCCAGCAGAGTTGTGCCCTCTGAGATATTGCTAGGAAAATGTAGTTACTTACTGTACTTACTCATTGCTGGAAGGGTCATGCTGCTGTTTGAACTTCCAGCAATATGATGATGTTTTTGATGTTTAGTTAATTAAATGAACTTTGTGTGTGAATTTGTTTTTTTTCTCCTGGTGTCTATGCCCATGGCTGTCCCCCTCCAAATCAAAACTTGACCGAATCCTTGCAAATACTCTGTTGCAACAGAGTGCCCCAAGTGTCTTGATGAACCAGGGTAAAAACAATTGCAATTTGGTACCTGAACAAGGACATGTGTGTTCCTATGGCAGAGCTGTGGACTTGCATATTGCTGTGGAAGTGCAGGGCCCTCCGATCCCTACGCTTGCATTTGTAACAAAATAGCAACCAAACTGTCAGCATAGCCTTCTTATTACACCAACTTATGGACCCGGTACTAAAAATTTTCAAATTCCCACTGAAATATTATTCCATGCCACCAAAATGTCATTCTGTACCACAGGTGTGAAAACACAGTTTGGCCAGGAATTGAAACATGACAGCTGTCACATTCATGAAGTGGTGTGAAAAAAAGCTATGTTGTAAATTTTAGGTAAAATTATTTAGAATGGCCAAAGTCACAAGCAAGTGTTGCAAAATTTCAACAGATGCACATGACTTTGCCATTTGTATATTTTTCGATCCAAAATGTTCAGCATAACCTTCTTATGACCCCACTCATGAACAAGAGTGGTAAAATGTTAAAATCTCACTTGAAACGTGATTTTGCCAAGTGATTGTGAAATTGCCTTTCCAAACAGATTTGTGTAGTTCCACTGCCATTGGTCATTAGGTGGGTAAAGACATCATATGCTCATCATAAGAGTAGTTGCATTTAATATGTCTCATCTAAAATGGCCGGCATGTGAGAAACATTCCTCATGATCTTGCAAAGAATTGCAACTTAAACTTGTCTCAAAAAATTATATTTCCTGTAATGTGAAACATAGAAACATAGAAATTGTCAGCAGATAAGGACCGATGGGCCCATTCAGTCTGCCCATAAGCCCTACACTGGTTTGTGGCCTCTGACCCTACCAGGTCAATGGCTTTTAACCACTCCTTCCCACCTCTACGGTTCCCTTATGCCTGTCCCAGGCAGGTTTAAATCCCTTCACTGTGCTCACTCCCAGCACCTCTTGTGGCAGACTATTTCGTGGGTCCATCACCCTCTCTGTGAAGAAAACTTCCTCACATTTCCCCTCAACCTGCCACCTTCCAATTTCATATCATGCCTCCTCATTTTTGTACTCCTCCTATATTGGAAGATGTTTCTCCCTGCACCTTGTTTATGCCCTTAAGGTACTTGAATGTTTCTATCATGTCACCTCGATACCTCCTCTCATCTATCAAGTACATATTGAGGTCCTTTAGTCTCTCCTCATAGGTTTTCTGGTGCAAGCCCTGTACCATCTTTGTCGCTCTTCTCTGGACTGCCTCCATCCTGTCAATGTCCTTATGAAGGTGCAGCCTCCAGAACTGCACACAGTACTCCAGGTGTGGCCTCACCAGTGTTTTATACAATGACATCACTGCCTCCCACATTCTGATAGTGAATGAATGATAGTGATACCTCTGCCTATGCACCCCAGCATGCCAGTGGCCCTCCCTGCAGCCTTTGTGCTCCTCTTAGACATCTTTAGTTTGTCTGAAATGATAACCCCTTGGTCTCTTTGTTCCTTGGTGATCATCAGCAACTCTCCTCCGATCCTGTAGCTCTCCCCAGTGTTTTCTCATCCCAGGTGCATTATTTTGCACTTTTTTGAATTGAACCTCATTTGCTATGACTCAGACCATTTTTCAAGCTTCCCCAGGTCCCTCCTTATTTTCTTTACCCTGTCTTGAGCAACCACCCTGTTCCAGACCCTGGTGTCATCTGCAAACAGACCTTTCCCTCCAGCCCTTTCCTCAATGTCATTAAAGACATTTATTTATTTATTTAAGAGATTTACCAGGCAGGCATACTGAATGGGGGTCCATTCATTTCCAGATGTGAATTGGGGAGTTACAGGGGTACAATCAGGACAGGTATTTACAAAGGTATTTAAATAGGTGCAGAGTAATTACAAACAAAGAACATTTAGGTACACAGGTATTTACAAAGTTTTAACATAGGTACAGAGTATAACAAGGCATGTAGGTACTCAGGCAAACATGCAAACTCACGATTAGCACAAGGAAGAGAAGCAAGTCAGCAAATGCTTAGAATAATTCTGTGTTTGTGGAGCTGCTGGTGGGAGTAGATGATGCATCACTAGCAGGGGCATATGGTTATAGTTCAGGGTTGGTGTTAGCAGTTGCATGCATCTGAGAAATGTGCTTGGAGAAGCGGGTTAAGGAGTCTTAGGCTAAAGGTGAGCCTGATGTCTGCAGGTAGATCATTCCAAAGGTTTGGGCAAGCGATATTTGAAGGCTAATTGAGCCTTGGATGTATGCATGAATGGGACTTGGAGAAGCCTGGAGTCGGAGCTTCTGAGTAAGTAGGCCAGGGAGGGTTGGGCTGATAAGGTGATGTTGAGGTAAGGAGGGAAGGATTTGGACCAGAATTTAGCTATGGCACTGGAGCAGTGGATCTGTCTGTGGGTCGTGAGTGAGTGCAGTGCTAGGGAGCTGTATAGGTCACAGTGATGGGTCGTTGGGGGGCAGTCCAGGATGAAGCGACAGAAGGAGTAAAGAGGGTGTCCAGGGTGGATGAGGATGCTGTGCTATAAACCATGTCATCGTAGTCAAATATTGGGAGAATCATTTTATGCACTATTTCCCTCTGGACCACGGTGGACATGCACCCTTTGTTGCGATATAGTGCACTCAGTTTGGGGTGCAGTTTTTTGTGTAGCAAGTTGATGTGAATGGAGAAATCAAGGCATTGGTCAAGCCAAACTCCCAGGTATCTAAAGGAGGTGCAAGACTCCAGGGGGGATCTGACCAGGGTATGGAAGGCGGGGGGATCAACTAGGTGGGAGAGTCGAGGTTGCATGCCAAAGGTTAGGGAGATGGTTTTCTTTGCATTTAGGAATAGTTGGTTGGACCTAAACCATTGCTGTATGGTGTTGAAATCCTGTTGGAGAGCAGTGGACATGACACCATTGGAGGGGCCAGAGGCATACAGTACGGCGTCGTGCACATACATTTGTATGGCTGAGTTTGTGCAGGCCAGCAGGAGGTCATTTAGAAATATAGAAAATAGTAGCGGGCCCAGGACTGGGCCTTGGGGGACCCCCATGGTGACTGGGAGGGGGGGAGATAATTGTGAGCCAATTTTCACCGATTGGTGTCTGCCAGTTAGAGTAGGCCTGAAACCAACTAGTGGCAAGGCTGGAGGCCCCTGCATCATTTAGTTTAGCTATTGGCTTGGGGTGGGAGACGGTGTCGAAGGCCTTGGCCAGGTCTATGAAAATAGCCGAGGTGATATGCCCCTTGTCCATCCCTGAGGAGATGTCATTTGGGAGTCTTAGGAGGGCGGCGATGGTGGAGTGAGACTTGCGGAACCCTGACTGATAAGGGGTGAAGAAGGAGGTAGAGTCAAGGTACTGGGTGAGTTGGGCAAGGGCAACATATTCCTGAAGCTTGGCCAGTATTGGGAGTAAGGAGATGGGGCAGTAATTTCCAGACACAGAGGGATCGCCACCCTTTGGTAGTGGGATAACAACTGCCTGCTTCCAAGTGGCTGGGATTTAAGCCAGGGAGAAAGAGAGGTTTAGGAGGCTGGCTAGTAGGGCAGCAATGTCAGGGGCTGATAAGTGGAGTAGTTTGGTATCCAGACCTAAGGGACATTTGCCTTTGTTGGGGTTGAGAGTGCATACAGCATGTAGTACTTTAACCAGGGAGACTGAATGGAAGGAGAAGGTGGTGGCGGTGGTGTGTGCTGGGATATCACTGATGAGCTGGATGTGGGTGGGGTGAGCGGGTGGTTGGGTAGGAAAGATGAAGCGCAGCTGGTAAAGAAGGTATTGAAAGCAGTGGCAACTTCACTTGGGTCTGAGACAGTGTTGTCAAGGATGGATAGGGTTGGGGTTGGTAGCTGGACTTGGGGAGTGAGTAGGGTTTTGATGGGTTTCCAAAAGTTTGAAGGGTGGCTAAGGTTGGAGGAGAGAGCCGATTTGAAGTAGCTCTTTTTGGCCTGCCGTATAGATTTGGTGCAGTAGTTGCGGTATCTTTTCAGGGATTGTGGGGAGCAGGATAGCTTAAGTTTTTTCCAGGCCTGGTCCCTGGATCGGCATTTACTAATGATGTTGGCGGTGACCCAGGGGAGATGGGAGCCCTTTACTCTTGTGCATCCTAAGGGGCGTGGTAGTCCCATACAGCAAGTAGGTTATTTCTGAACAAGTCAAATGCGTAGTCGATGGTGGGTGCCTTCTGAATGAAGGACTAGTCGGCTGAACAAGGTCATTTAGTAGGGAAGGTAGACATAGGGATTTATATGATCTCGTGAGGAGCGTCCTGGAGGGGCGGTTAGCAGGTTTGTGCACTTTTCTAACCATATAAACCATGTGGTGATTGCTCAGGGAGTCAGGGAAGAGACTGCCTTTAAATATCCTGTGAGGGTGGGATGTGAGGGCCCAGTCCAAGAGGGAGTGGTTTAGCGTTTTTCTGTTTGATCGGGTGGGTTGATCGATTAGTTTGGAGAGGTTTAAAGAGTTTACTTTGGTCCGTAGTTTAGAGCAGTCATTTGATAGCCAATTATAATTGAAGTCACCGAGGATGTGGAGCTTGCCAGCTACGGAAGCAGACTTTAATGTGGCTAGGTGGTCTAGGACACCGGGCAAGGGGGTAGCAGGGGCACAGTAATCCTCGCAACATACACTGGGGAGGAGTGAGGTAGAGTGAGCTTAATCAACAAGGATTCAATTTGAGGTGCAGGTCCGGGGATCTGGACTGGGGTGAACTGGATCCTGGTGGAGATGAACATGGCAATGTTGCCTCCTTTATTCTTGCCCAGTCAGTCCTGCCTGATCAGTGAGTAGCCAGGAATGGCTACTGCTGAATCAGCATGGTGTGGTTTCAGCCACGTCTCAGATATAACGAAGATGTCTGGGCGTAGGGTTAGGGCAGTGAGTTGAAGCTCAGGTACTTTGTTCAGGATGCTGCAGATGTTGAGGTGCAGTAAACGGAGGCCCTTGGGGAGAGTTGGGGGGGTAGTGGGGGGTGTTGGACCTGGGTTGGTTTCAACATCCCCAGCCAAGAGGCGAATCAGTGTGAGGTAGTGTATGGAAGCACTCCATGTGTTTCTGGACTTATGATTGGAGTGGGTTTCTCGTGGGGTGGGAGGGGGTGGCAGAAGTGGCCAAGTTGCATAGGACAGATAGCCCTGGAGAAAAGGAGGGAGGGAGGTTGGTGGCGCTGACTGCCCAAGTAGGGGCGGGCATATGTGGCTGTAACTGTGGGGTGGTGGTAGATGGGGGGCTCAGGGGAGTGGGCAGGATGTAATAGAGGTGGTGGTTCGGTTCCCGCAGAGATTCTCCCCCTCTTTAGTGAATACTGAACAGAATTATTTGTTCAGTATTTCTGGCTTTTCCAGGTCTCCCTCCTTACACTCTGTACCTATAGAATGGTTTGACCCCTTTCTTCACCGTCTGTGCTAGTCTTTCCTTGGTCTGTGCCTTAGCACTCCTTGCAGCCTTCCCTGCTTCCTTAGATTATTTAGGCACACCTCCTTATCTTTCTCCCTTTGAGTCTCCTTGTATTTCCTGAACTCTGCCCTTTTGGCTCTTACCTTGTCTGCCATCTCTCTCTCGAGAACCATAGTGTTTCCTCCTTCTGCTCAGAAATGAACCCAAGGTGAGCTTGTCTATCATTAACAGGAAAACATTTCTTTGGAGTCCTTGTGATATCACAAGCATGAAAACTAAGCACTTGTGAATTTAACCTAGGGGGTATGGTAGCTGTCTAATTCACTTTTTACCTGTTTCTGAGTCAGACAGCTTTGACACCGATGACACATTTGTGGAGGTTGACTTGTCAAAGAATGCTATTATTAACAGGCATGGTTATAAAGTGTGATGTGCCTCAAGATGCCACATTGAGGCCTTATGTAGCTCTCCTATCTTTGTCTTTATGAGACAGTAGACAAGATGTTTCAGTCACAGAGGGGACTGTCACGCAACTGAGAACAGAACAACTGCATGCTGTTGGAAGAAGTGTGTTGCCTGACATTAATGCACCAACACTTTCTCACAGTCTCTGGAAGAGGCTTCAATTTGATAGCTGTCTGGTTAGCTGACTGAGATAGTCCAACCCACAATGTAGCCCTCTTGACAACTGAAGACCATGTTACTGCTAGAGGAGAAAAAGAAGAATGGCTTAGTAGATAGGCACCACACACTTGGCTACTAATAAGTCAGCTTTTTTAATTTAATTCAAACCCTTGGGCCCAGATATTCAAAACTTTGCCCCAAGCCTCACGTAGTACTGTCCGGCGTACAAACATTGCCCGGCCCAAATTGCCTGCCATATTCAAAAAGAATAGCCCAGTGCTAACCTTGCTGAATATAGTATGCAAAGGAAGCTGGGCAAACTGGTCTGGGAGTGCAGGGCAAACACAGCCCAGGAATAAGTCAGCACTGACTATAGCAACAGGGAAGCACACACTGCAACTGCAGCCCAGTACACCCTGGAGCAAGCCTGTGTTTGCGGGTGGAGAACAGTGTGTGTGATTACACAGAGAAGACCCACAACACCTGAAAACAACAATGCAAGCCACACACTGCAGAACCATGCTATGCTGATGTGTAGTTTGCCTGGGCTAACCTGATTGCACAGTGCTAACACATTAGCCTGGGGCAAACAGGTTAGCCCAGAGCAAATGGGAGCCGTATTTAAAGCTCCCATGCAAATTAGCCTACTTGGGTAATCCGTGGGCAAACAGGTACATTTGCATCTCAGTAACTGCTGCTTAGCATACATTACCATGCAGTTTGCCCGGTGCTACTGCATGGAGCATACAGCTCCACCTTTTGGTCAGAATGGAAGTACAGGCTGGATGCTGCAGGCCAAGGCATGCCCACAGTGGCTCCTGTTGGTCAGCAGGGAAAGTACAGGCTGGAAGCAGCAGGAACTGTGTGCTGGCAGGCACAAACAGAGCAGACAACCTGCCCATACAGCACTGCAAGCAGTACATCACAGGTACATAGAGAAACAGGGAGAGAGTGAGAACTATGTGACACATAGTTAGATATACAAATGATACACACACACACATATATATATATATATACATATACATACACACACACACACACACACACACACACATATGGCCACTGGCCATATGTGCCCTTGTAGATGCCCCAACAACAACATAGGCATCCCATGGCAGGTGTTGGTGGAACACAGTGGGGGGACCCATGAATGCATGGGGCTGGCATGAGGCATGCCTGGTGGGAGTGGGAGGACATAGACTGTAGGTTAAGTAGGGTATGCAGCATATCCATTCAATAAGAAACTGGCCAGACTGGCTGGTCCAAGCAGTTCGCTCTGCCGTCATGGTCCCTGTTGTCATGTGTGCCTGTTGCACACCCTGGTGGTCTAGTGGTCCCTCTCCCCCACCCCGCATGATCTCTGACCTCCATAGCCACGATAGTGTGATAGTGGACCTGGTAGTCTAGTGGTCCCCCCACCCCCCAGCACATATCCCAACCCCCGTTACATGTAATATACTAATTATTTCCCTGGTAGTCAAGTGGCCCCCCACCCCCAGCATGTATTCAACCCCGTTTCATGTAATCTCATAATCCATTCCCTGGTAGTCTAGTGGTCCCCCCACCCCCTCGCACATATCCCTACCTCCATCCACCATAGAAAAGCAGACTGTACCCTGGTAGTCTAGTGGTTCCTCCAACCCGGCAGTGATGCCCCTGTGCATCCCAAGCAACAATCAGGAACCATGCTGGTGACTGGCTCAGCCCTCCTGTCACCACCACGGCCAGCTGCTGACTGAGATGCAAATGAGCACTCATCCATACCTTAGTCGGCGGTCGGCCGTGGTGGTGAGTCGGCTCAGTTCCTGATTTTTTACTTGGGATGCATGGGGGCATCACTGCTGGGTGGGGGGAACCACTAGACTACCGGGGTATAGTCTGCCTTTCTATGGTGGATGGGGGTCAGGAGCCATGCAGTGGGATGGGAGGACCACTAGACTACCAGGGAAATGATTATAACATTACATGACACAGGGGGTCAGGATACATGCTGGGGGGATGGGGGGACCACTAGACTACCAGGGCAATGTTTCTTATATTACTGGTAACAGGGGTCGGGATACGTTCAGGCAGGTGGGGGGACCACTAGCCTACCAGAGAAATGTTTATTATATTACTGGTGAGGGAGTCAGGATACATGCAGGGGGATGGGGGGACCATTAGACTACCAGGGATATGTGTTTGTAGTACTGGAATCAGGGGTTGGGGTTCATGATGGGGGGTGGTACCGTCGCCACATTACTGGCAGCTTTTTGTAGGCGATAATTAGTGCTGTGCTATAGGTCACGCTAATGCCTGTAGTGCAGCACTATACATTTGGATATGCCAGTGTGCCAGCATTCAGGGCCCCTCCCCTCCATACATTTTGGTTTAGCATCAGCTCTAACACCTAGCACCGGGGCTAACTGTCCTTTTAAATATTGCAGTCGGGTGCAAAGTGGGCGCTAGTCCAGCACAACGGCTTTGCGCCTGGTGCTACACTTTGAATATCTGGGCCCTTGTTTTCAAACAACATTCTTTCCTAAATTATCATAGACAGGAAATTGAAAATGGAATACTTTTCTATACAGTTACTCCTTTTAAATTCAGAAAATCTCATAACTATTAGTTTAAGTATTTAAACAATAGTTAATTTGCTTAATTAAATAATGTTTATTAAACTACATCAAAGAGAAATGCCTGAAGTCTCAATAATCTGGATGGAGAACTGCCAGGCAGAGAGGGCACTGGTTTTGAAAGCAAATGGAAGTAAAACAGATTAAAGATCCTTAAATAGAAATAATATATTCTAATAAGAAACTTAAAAACACTAACTTTACGCCAGTTATGTTTTAACTTTATTGTTTTCTAGCTTTTTTTTTACTTTCCCATACTGTTGGTCTACTAAATATTGTAAGTAATGCAGCACTTATTTCACTAAGTCTTTCAAAATGTATTGGACTCTCCCTTGCTAATCACACAATTGCTGTTTGTGACATCACAGTCTGTTGCCATGGTGAGCACTATGATGTCATAAACAAAGGCACTGTGAGGTTAACAGGGGAGACTCAAATGTTTTCTATACAGACTTTTTAGTTGGACTACCAAGATGTGCTGTAAACTTTAGAATGGACCATTGAAAATGAAAAAAAAAATGTATTCTTTTGTAAATTGTAACAGCTGAAACATTTAATTTATGAGCGCAAATGCTGAAGTACAGAGTTGCTTTTTAACTCTTGTTGCTGTTCCACAGTGGCCAATCCTGGGAAACTTTGATTCACACAGTTTCTTCACAACTGCCCTACAATTTGCATTGACATTCCGTAAATGTTCCCCTATATATAGATGGCAAACTTCTTTACACTAAATCAAAGTCTGCAAGGAGTTATATCAAGAAACTATAGAATATCTTTGATAAAGTGCAGTATTGGGTGTTTACCAACAAGCTGATACTTTTTTCATTTTTTATTTTTTATACTTGTTAGCAAAATGAGCTAAGAGCCCATTTTCACAAGCGACAAGTTAACATATAAAACATATTACCAAACAGGACATACTTAATGATACAAATTACAGAATATAAACACATACAAAATTTTAAATACATACAGAAATACACATAGCAATTAAATACTGTTGCAAACAGTTACACTCAGTGAGGGAGTTAAGCCACTGGGCAAGCTTATACTAGAAGGACCTAACAGTTCTACAATTAGTAACAACACTATGGATTGAATTTGAAAAAATACCTCTAAATGTAAAGAAACACAAAGTAATGATCATCTCAAAGAAGTGAAAAAATCATGCAGCATCATAAGACTGAAAGGGGAAATACAGAGCAGGTCCAAAGCTTCTAGTATCTTGAGATATTGCTAGACCCTATCTAGTCACTGATCATTTTACAGACTATATAGCAAAAAACATTCTCCAGAAGACTGGCATGTTATACAGATGCAGGCACTACATTGTTTAGAGGCAAGCAAGATAGCTACTCATAATGCAGTCTCTTCTCCCCACAGCACTGAGATGATGAAATAATATGGTCTAAAAGATGACACGCAAAACAAGACTGTCCATGGGGGTGGGAGAGCTAGATAGCATCAAGGGAGTTGGGTATAATTACCATAATACATTTTCTACAATTAAAGAGAGACTGTGCATCTTCAGGCACTAAATAAGCAGTTTCAATATTAAAAAACAACAACATTTTGTCCACTTTTAAAAATAATCTGGTTGATCCTTGTCATCTCACCCAATCCCCCATGAAAACAACAGCACACAACCCTCCACAGCTAACACCATGGCCAGGGAGCCGCTGGGGTATTTGATAGGCAAGATATAGATTTTTTTACTTTAAAAGCTCTCGATTGAGTATCACCAGTGCTGCACCTCCCCAAAGGCTAAGTACAAATGAAACCAAACAATCTATGCATTGTTTCAAGAGAAAAGTGGTCAAGCAATCACAAAACCAGAGCACTGAGAAGCTCAGAAAACTATTTCTAGAGCATTGATTCCTCTGTTCCTGATCCCCCATCATGGTGAAACAAACTGCACAAAAGTGCAAACTTCTCCCGAAACAGGGTACACGCATGGGCACACAAATCTCTTTTTAGTAAATTAATAACAGCAGTTCTTTGTTCAGACTGACACTCCTGAAAGCATGGTGTCAAGCCCTCTGGTCTGAGTACTGTTGTTGTCTCGCACATAGTAGTCAAGTGTTTGAGGGGGGGTTATATTTTATTTCAGTAATTACATATTTCAACCAGCATTACTCTCAGATGCATTAGCTCAATTCCCTTGGTAAATAGGTAAATCTGTATATTTTTCTGTCTCTCCTCATATTTATTTGTCTTTTTGTGGTTTCCTACCTAGTCCAATTCTACTTGCTGCTCCATTGCTGCATGTTGCATCTCCTCCTAAGCTGCAGAACTGCTCATCTGCCTTGAGAACTCTGCCATTCACTGCACCTGCTGTTCATTTTCTACCTCTCCTATTTGTAAGAGAAGCTCCGATACGCTACCACTGCTTTTGTCTTGTGGATTTGTTGTGTGCTGCTGTTTCAGTCAAATGTACACATTTACATGTTTGTCAGGGGAATGGAGTTAATGCAGCTGAGAGTAACACTGGTTTAAACATGTAATTCCCCAAATAAAATACAAACCCCTCCAAACACTTCAATACTATCTGCAAGAGAGCAATGGTACTCAGACAAGAGTGCTAGACACATCGCTTTCAGGTGTGTCAGTCTGACCAAAGAACTGCTGTTACTGAACTGGACAATGGTCCTGGAATGGTACTCATGCTCCCAGTCCAGTCATGTGGGAACCTCTAACAAGAGAGGTTGTGGAGAAGTTAGGGTGATAGAGACACACACTATTAACAATTATTATTACTATTATATAAAGAAATTATTATAACCCAGTATTACAGATGGCAAGACAGGGTCCACATTTCAGTGCAGCAGCTACCTGTTTAAAGGGTCTGCTTCCAGAAGCAGAAAATGATGATACAATATGTTAGATACACATTGTAATCCTGAGATATGGAGGTACATAGAATAGGATAAAAGGAAATAGAATTATGTTTCTATAGGGTGCACCCTTAAAATCACATCCTGATGAGTTATATTTTTGTGCTATCAGGAAACAGCGGCTAATGCACTGGGGGGCACACTACTGGAGAAAGGTCGGGGGTGGTTGAAGGGTCACGCATGGGTATGTAGGATGGAGTCATACTAAGGAAACGTTAACACTTTTCAATATACTACTGTAAAAACTCCTTCTGCAAAAGGCTGAAATACACACCAGTGGAAGCATACTGAGATTTCATTATAGTCACTTGCAGAATGTGCCATCCCACATTTGAAAACTGCTCAAATACATTTGTTACCAAAGATCAGAAGAGACCAGCTATAGCAGATGTGTCCTAGTCTACGCATGTGTCCTCAACTAATAAGCTCTTTTACTGAAAATAAAACCAATGTGAACTCTACAAAAATGCTAAAATCTAGCAATGGTATCTGCTTTTAATCTAATAAATTAAGCTGTGCCACTGCTGTTTGAGGGTTTAGAGGGACATGTTATGCAGGTCACCTGACATGTGTGTGTGTGCGTGTGTGTGTGTGTGTGTGTGTGTGTGAATCTTGCTGTTCCAGACCCCCATGGAAACAAGATGCTATATCTCACCCAGCTGCCCTACAATCTGTACACTTCCAGATTCTGTTGTACAGCAGTGATGTGGCTCCCTTTTATATTGTTGCATCTTTGGATCTTATTCATCAGGCACTCAGTCTCCTACTGCTGTTTGGAGCCAACCGAGATCTTTTAGTGCACGTTCTGGAGACAATAGAGCACTCTCCTACAACTTCTTAATTGTTCCTTTTTTTGCACTGTGCTTTAACAGAGCCCAACATTTTCCCCCCATATGTCTTTTCCATTTGCTCAACTACTTCATTCAAGTCCACGTCTGTCAGTGTGTGTGTGTGTGTGTGTGTGTGTGTGTGTGTGTGTGTGTTTGTGTGCACGTGTGCGTGCGTGCATGCGTGTGTGTGTGAGACTTGTATTATCTAACTAAACAGAAATATATTACATTTTTTATCTCATCAGACTGATCTTTCACATTAATTTTGGGAACATATTTACTTGAAAGGAAAGTTTTTGTTTGTTATAATTAGGAATCTATCTAATTCCTGCCAAGACCATCACTCCTGCCCCCATCCACTTCTTCCTTCTCTGGTGACACCTGAGTTAATGAGGATTTATGTATCTGTGTTTATCATGCCCTGAGTATTGAAATGAATATATAGATCATGAAGTTGTCACTTGTCAAGTTGGCATAACACCAGATAAAATACTTCGGAATTAAAACCCAGCAGATAATAATAATGACAAAATAATAATCAAATTTGAAGTTATCTCATCAGCTTCTTCTTGACATCTAAGTAAATAGTGTCCATTTAACATTTAGTGTACTCCCTCTCGATCTCTCAATATATATATATAGATGTACACACATACATACATATAAAATGGTGTAGAATGTGCGAAACTGCTCTAAAAGAGATGTATTTTAGGGAAGGCTGAATTCTGATCTGGTCTGTATTCCAGTCATCATGGAAAGAAGTAACTTGGTTTGCTTAGAGGATGGGCTTGGAGCACACCTTTAGAACCTTTTTGTTGGGATACTTGTTTATGTATATGTACAGGGTATCATGGTTACTTGCATAATCTTTTTTTTTTTTTTTTTTGCTTTTCTATTTACACATGAAGATCATATGTGTTCTTGTTTATCCGAGTTTGCTTACATAGATTATGTTTGCTTATTAGTACAATTCCCCAACTCTTCTTTGATAAGTGCCATGGGATCTTTTACTTCCACCTGGACAGTGACCAGAGATGGGCAGAAGGGACCCCAGTTTAACATCTCATCCAAAGGATGGCACCTCACCAGTTCAGAACCCCCCCCCATGTATTGCAGTACAGTGTCAGTTAGGGGTATTACCCCCGAGTACCTGGTGAGGGGCTAGAACCCATGATCATTAAGTCTTCTGGCTGCAGAGGAGAGTGTGCTTCCTTTTGAGCCACTAACTCTTCATCTGCATGACATCTAAGTACCCAGACCCCTGACTTTTATGTAAACAACATTTATGCAGAAATCCACAACCCCCCTTAGAGATTCTCCCCCTTGAAAAATCCTGGCAATGTCCCTACATGTAATGTAAAATGAAGAATAACAAAACAGGTAACTGTGCCTTAACAAGGTGGTGTGGGGATTTTGAGCCCTTGTTGATGTCAAACCATGTGACATTCAGTCTTGTGGCATTATAATGTTATCGGGGCCCTTGATGCGCTTACCACTTTATTAAACACAGTTCATTGCTCATTGTTTTAAATGTGGCATAGATTGTCTCCCACTGGGAGCTAAACTGGGGCCTCAAATCTTATTTTACTTTTCACATGGTCACCATGTTAGCGCCTAGGGTACCAGTGATTAAGAAGAAGAATTTTGCATTTATATATTGCTTTTCAAGAACATTGTATCCCAAAGTACTTTATATGTAATGAGAAAGGTTGATAGTGAATCGACTATAAATGTTTAGGGGAAACCATTCTGCTCATCAACACCTATTGTAGATATGGTTCTATGTCATAACAGCGACTGCCATAAGGCGATTGCCATTACGGCGAAGTCACAGTGCCGAAAATTAATTTCGGCGCTGACTCCCAGTGGAAAGCAAAACAGCACTGGGGACTTACATTTTATGTTTATGTAGGGGGCTTTGCCCCCACCTCAGGATTCTCAACTCAGGGGGGTGTATGTCGGGGTGCAAACGTTAAAAACAAAATTGGGGCTGGGCCCACCGTGGCACCACCTCGCATGTCATGGGCTACCGTAGATATGAACATACATACAAACATATTAAATTGCCAGCTGAAAAAAAGCACACAGGTCTATCAAGTCTGCCTGATTGTGTAGCTCTTAGATATAGAAATAGACATTGCCTGAACCACTTTCAGTGGGAAGGGGAATGTTGGTAAGACACTGGAGAAAATCCCTGGCTCTATCGAAAAGTGCCATGGGTTCTTTGACTGCTGCTGCTGTCGGTACCAACTAAGAAAGCATCAGAGATGGGCATAAGGGATCTCAGTTTAATAACTCATCCAAAGAATGGCATTTCAGAAAGCATAATCCCCCCCCCCAACACTGAACTGTGCCACAAGCATTGGGGATATAAACCCAAGCACTGATGTAAGACTAAAAAAGGCTGATGTGTTACCAACTTCAGCCAGACTAAAGGCTGGTGTTAAATGCCTAGTGTCTTATCTGTCAAGCAACAGAGTCCTGTAATTCAGACTGCTGATGACTAGCACATACAGCGTTATAAAGGGATAAACTACAGCTACACATTCTAATTCATGTTGCATCATGTCAGTTAATTATTGCAATCACAAGCCTTCCATGATGACTTTGTTTTTCTAATTTCTTGCCTCCAGGCTATCATTGTAACAAGATCTAGTATGACTTAATAGAGTCTTTGGAACAGTGTGACCTTCCCTGAAGTAAAAAGTAAAGTAGGGCAGAAGACACTATGGCACATTCAGAGATCTGAAGCAAAAGGTTCAAGTGGTGGTTTGTTTGCAAAGCAGGAACAAAAATCATTCCTAAATGTATTCACTAAATATAAATATATATATATATATATATATATATATATATATATATATATATATATATATATATATATGTTGATTAAAAAGCTTTGCTAATGCTCCAGTGAGCATTAGGCTTGAAAACCAACACGCACCCCACACCTGCTCTCCTGCTTGATTTGGGAGGATGGGGTGTTAGGGAAACCCTAATGCTTTATTTCCCAACTTTTGTCGCTTTGACCCTAACTGGAGCATTAACTAACTTTTTTGCAACTTATTTCCTTACTTTTTAAGATAGTATAATAGTAGCCTTACTTTACTGTGGGGAGACCCTTGTGCTCCCATCCCTCCGTAAATGCAGATGCATTGAAAATTTTTGAATCCCCACCAAAAAGTAATTCTGTGCAACTACAACACCATTCCACACTACTCTTGTGAAAACACATTTTGGCCAGGATTTGAAAAATGACAGCTGTGACATACATGAGGTGGGGTAATAAGAAGGCTATGTTGAAAATCTGGGATCAAAATATTTAACATTTAAAAATGTAAGAGTGGGCATAGCAAAATTGCAATTAATGGTCATAACTTTGGCATTTTTTTTCATATTTTGAAACCACATTTTCAATATAGTCTTATGACACCACCTCATAAATGCCATAGGTGAAAATGTTCAAATCCATGTCAAAATACCATTCCACACCACAGATGCAAAAAACACATTTTGGACAGGATGTGAAAAATGACAGTTGTACTGTTCATGAGGTGGTGTGAGAAAAATGGCTATGCTGAAAATTTGTAGGCAAAATATTAAAAATGACCAAAAGTTGTGTGTGTGTGTGTGTGTGTGTATATATATATATGTATATATATACACATATATATATATATATGTGTGTGTGTGGAAAAGTTTCAACAAACATGTGTAACTCAGCCATTTTTAGGAATTTCTTTACCAAATTTTTAGCATGGGCTTTTTGGGACTGTGCCTCATGAACACTTGCACTGTCATTTTGTTAATCTGTCCAGAAAGGTGATCTCATGCAGCAACTGTGAAATCACCTCCAGGCCTTATTAACGAGATAACAGTTACAGTGTTCATGAGGTGGGGTCCCAAAAAGGCCATGTTGAAAATCTGATGAAATAATTTTGAAAAGAATGGAAAAGTTTTTAACATAAGTTCAGAACTCCACTGAAATGCATTATACAGCAATTCCTGAGTTTTGCGCTTCGGCTTTGAAGAGTACAGGCGTGTTCTGCTCCACAGAAGTTGACAGCCGATGACCTCTGTGACCTCTGGTGGTAAGTATAGGTCAAGGAGGGTTGGGGTGGTGGGTGCTCAGTGGGAGGATCAGGATGGAGGAGGGGGCAGTGGGGGTGATGAGGGACAATTTCTTTTTTTCAGGTTAAAAAGAAGATGTTGGGGGACTGTTTTCTTTTTTCAGGTGTTTATAAATAAAATAAATATTTCAGATCACTGGGCATGGGCTACCTAGTGTTCCACAGTGCTGGGAGGGGGTAATTGCTGACAGTACTGATCCTTCTGGAACCCTGCTGGTCACCCTCCTTTCCTCAGCAGCCCCTCACAGTACCACTGACAGTTTCTCAACTGGAAGAAAGCAAGCAGTCAGCAAGAATTTCTTCACAGAACGGGTGGTGGACAAGTGGAACACCCTACCAGAGGAAGTGGTGGGGGCTGAAACAATCACGGGATTTAAGAATACATGGGATAGACATAAAGGAATTCTGGAGGTCAGGGTTAAGGGGCAACAGACTTCTAGGAAAACATAAAGTAAACTTACAAGCTCAAATGGGCAGACTGGGTTGGCCATATGCCCTTATTTGTCGACACTGTCTATGTATCTATGTAGCACACAAGTCACCATTATAAAGTAGAACAGGTGATCCATATAGTTAAACTTAAGAAACAATACACGTGTGCATATCATTATGCCCATAACAGTGTTCCAAGAGTAGATGGCACTGCCTCTGCATTTCATAGATAGGGGATACTGTCAGATAGTTTCCCCACTATGATGTATTTAGTTCTTGTAGAGATCCTCTGATGTCAGTGAGAACTCCATGAGCATGGTCAGCAGCCAGGCAGCATACATGCATGAGCTTTTTAAAATCTCATAGTTCTCCCCCCATAGCAGAAACCGTTCCTCTTTCCCCACACTGTTAGCTAGTAATGAGGGCAGGAGCTTCCCCACCTAAATTGTTACCTAGCTCACTGCCCCCCAACCTTCGGAGTTTGCCCCCCTCCCAGGGAAGGGGAATACTCCACGCACAGGAAGGCCCCGATCCGGGCAATGGCATTTGAACTTGGTTGCACTGGTACCAGATAGCCTAGCTGACCCTACAATTGTTGAACAGAGGTGGAGTGTAGGGAAGGGCACCAGGAGATCTCAGAAAAGCCTCCAGCAATGGCACAAGTAAGTGTCAATCTGCTCCACATTTGCTCTCTTAGATTGATCAGGCTTTGTGGAGTTCTACAGGAGCTCACCGAAATTGTTGCACTGCCCTAAATAAACAAATACTCCTGCTTTTCATACACGCTGCAAACTACAGTTCCTACAGTTCTAACAATGCAGACAAACAACAACAAAGTCAGCACAGACACTTCACCATTTAGGCCAATGAAGTTATTGCCCTGAGCCATCTGCGCCAGTTCTGTATGGCACTGCTATTCCCTGGGTGTGGTTGGAAGACCAGGAACATAAACAGCTGCAGTGTTTCCAAGTTAGGGGCACTGCCTGAGGTTCAGTGCTTTTTCCCTCCACCATGGCCGAAACTATTCCCCACACCCGATGGGATACATATCCTGTGTCCTGTGTGAGACTCACCTTGTTTTTACAGATGTTTTGTATCTCAACTCTGTTATGCTGTGGCCTAAATATGGAGGTTGATGAGAAAGCCTACCAAAATGGTGAGGTATGCACAGCCCATGAATTAAGATTAGATATGGCTGCATCATTGTGAGTTTACTTAAGGCCACTTTCTCGACTGCTGGGTAGGAGTGGGATACAGGGAAAGGCCTGTCCAACCTCACAGCATCCCAAATCAAATGTTAAGACAGTACCTTAGATTAATTCTGCATCAGTGTCTGCAGTCATCTGGCTGGCATGGTGTTCCTCTCTGTTGAGAGATCCTTGACAGTTGCTGTTGCTTTGTCTCTGCAGATGTACTCTGCAGCTTCCCCCACACTTGCAAAAGTCCCTTGAAAGCTGGCCTATTTTTGAAATCCAGAGCTTCAATGGGTATACTGTAAGTGCTGGTGCAGACATCCAAGATGCTGAAGCTTTCACTTCCCTAGACTGTTGTCTCTCTCTCTGTAGCTCTTGACTATAGTCAGGAAAAATGAGCACCCTGTTGTTATCCACCTTGATGAGACTTTTGTCCAGACTGCTGTCAATACTGCTTTCTTGACTTGATAACTGTGAATCTTGCAAGGAAGTGACAGGGTCTGTTTACTGGTCTGGGCTCCATCTCCCCAGAGAGCAGTGTGCCTGTTCCACTTTGTATGAACAGCTGTCTGCTCCCAGGTCCAGATTTTCCTTCAGTCATCTAGTTATAAAGGCCTCCTGGTGAATAACCTTCCAGATTCTCAGGCTGCCCGATGATCCAGATATTTTTTTCTCTGGACTGTGTTCTCTTGATCATCAGTTCTGGCTTGTAGCCTCTGCAGGGCTTATTGCATGACGTCCCTATCATGTGTGAGCCAGGAGATTGGATTTTCAGTAGTGCTGACCCACTGTTCCACTTCAGATAATCAGGCAGTGTGTTCAGCTCTGGTAGTGCTCGAAGTCTCAATTATTTATTTTTTATTTATTTATTGAAAGTTTCAGATTACAAACTTATTATTGAGACATTTGGGTGTTAATATTAGTAAAACTAGCATGCATTTCAGCTCTCATGGTGATTATTAGAGCCCATAGAGATTTCACCTTCTCCCTGTCCTCTTCAACATATTCAGTCTTTATGCTGGCTGCCTGCACCCTGGTGTCTGTCGGGCTTGCTGGTCCAGAATTGCAGGTAAATGGTAGCTGTGTTTGTTTTTTTGCACCTTCGCATTCTGGGACACAACATTTTGGTGATGTCATTTTCCCATAGTTGAAAGCAAAGATGCTGCTGATATTTGAGAGATTGAGAGTCTTAGTAAGGAGCTCAGCCTTTAGGCATCCACCATATTCACCAGTTGGCCATACCAAGCAAAATAAATCTGTTAATGCACCAGTTGGGGATCAGCTTAACACCAGAAATATAGGGAAATGTGGTGTCAGGGTTTCCAACCCTAACTCCCTGCCCCCCAGCAGCAAAAGGGCAAGACCACATACACAACCACAGACAACCATCATCAGGTAAGACAAACAACATACAGCTGTTTTCAGATGACCCAAATGCAGTAGCATTGATGTGTTTCCTTTGTGGATTTGTACCTGAGGCTGCATAAACTGTCAAGTGTGTGTGTGTGTGTGTGTGTGTGTGTGTGTGTGTGTGTTGTGCTTCTGCAGATACAAGGCACCTTGGAACCTCTGCCTCTGTAGCCACAGGTACTCATGCATACTGTACAAGGTACCTTACTAGATAGTTTGATGTGCTAGTTCATGGTTTTCTATTTGCAGCTATGTAACTGGAAACTGCTATTGCTTAAATAATTTCTAGCTCCACTGCTGAAATCATGATACTCACATGCAACAGTTCTTCCATCTGTGTAACTGAAGGCCCCACAGGGGCCTGCCCTTCTGCAGCCAGAAGTTAGTGTCTAAATTGTACACCTGTGACAGAATAGGCACAGGCCCATCAGGGGCCCGTGCTTCTGCAGCCAGAAGTTGGTGTGTATATCTTACATCTGTGACTGAAGATGCACAGGCCAATCAGAGGCCTGCCCTTCTGAAGCCAGAAGTTGGTATGTATATCTTACATCTGTGGCTGAAGAGGCACAGGCCCATCAGGGGCCTGTGCTTCTGCAGACAGAGGTGCTGTTGCAATTTTGGTATCATGGATTTTGTGGCATCTCCACTTCTGCAGCTTGAGGTTAACACCTACATGGTATTATATCCTTGTATACCACACGTTTCCATTATTTGTGTGTGTGTGTGTGTGTGTATGTATGTGTGTATAGATAGATAGACAGACACATATTTGCATAAATACATAAGTAGACAGACAGACACAACAGGAGTGGGGTAAAATTATAAGATTAAAAAGATATCTTAGCTAGTGACATCAGTAACAGCAACACATCAAAAATTGAGTAGGGAGGACTTTCATAACTCACTTGTGGCTCTGCCACTTATGAGTTATGGCCCTGTCCCCTCACATTGAAGATAAATTGCCTATTTTGAGTCAGCCCATTGCATATCCCTATATATATATATATATATATATATCACATATATATATATATATATATATATATATATATATATATATATATATATATATATATATATGTATATATATACACACATATATATGTGTATATATATATATATATATATAGAGAGAGAGAGAGAGAGAGATAGATATAGATATAGAATAAATGGGTTCCACCAAGCTGCATTGACAGTAATTCTGTCGAGTTGCATTACAGCAACGGCACAATGCCGACAGCCAGCATTGTGCCTTCAGGGGACACAAGTGGTTTTTGCAAGAGGGTAACTCCCCCCCCCCACATTATAGATTGCTAATTCCATGTCAGAGTTGTTTTGAGGAGGGGGATGAACTCCCTGGAAACAGCAGTGTTGGACAAACAGCAGATCATTACAGCGAACAGCCGATTCTATCGCTGCAATGGTCTTCGTTGGTTTTCTGTCACTGTTTGAATGGTATACTGAATAAATGATACATATGAACATACATACGAACATATGAAGAAGCAAGCAGAAGAAGGCCATTTGGTATATCTAGTCTGCTCATATTGCAGGATACACAGCTTGAGCTCTTGTCCCTACCCTCCCTCCCCACACCTCGCATCCTCCCTACCGATGATCCTTACCTTCCTCCTATGCCTATCCCAGCCTCTCATAAAGCTGCTCACTGTCTTCAATGAGATCACCTCTTCCGGCAGCATAGGTAAGTGTGGTGTATAGGGAGGAATCCTAATGAGGTCAATAAGCCATGAGCCCAAACAGCGAGTTGGGTAAGTTCATGAAAAGGGGCTACCAAATTGTGACATGACGGTCAATTTTTCAAATCCACAATAGATCAATTTTAATAAGCTTGTCAAGACACTGTAAATGAAGAGTCAAAAAGGAACCAGATTATGAGATAATTCCCTAGCAGGGATTTGAGAAAAATCACCTTCAGTGTTGCGCGTGCAACGGGGTCACCAAACGTTGCGCATGCAACAGTGGACATAACAGGTGTTTAACTTGAAAAAAAATGTTACTTTTCTTTTTACTTTATTTTAATAAGCACATGCAGTGGGGACAGCACACATTGCACATGCAACAGTGTACACAATAGGTGTTTAACTTGAAAAAAAAATGTTACTTTTCTTTTTACTTTATTTTATTAATCATTTCAAGACACTATGACCCAAGACTGAAAAGGGACTATGTTGTGGGATAACTCCATATCAGACTTGAGAGTATAGCACCTTCAGTGTTGCACGTGCAATGGGGACACCAGACATTGCGCATGCAACAGTGGACAACACACAACTGTTCAAATTAAAAAAGCATTGCCTGCACCCCTCTCTCACAAATGTCCTGCAGTACTTTTAAGACCCCATCCCAAAAAAAAATCACCCACTCAAGAAAAGCTGGATGCTTTTACTGAAAATTTGGGAACTTGTGAAAAATTCAATTTGCTTGGACATCACAGTTGCACACACCATGCAAAACTTTAAGTGAACCAGAAATTTTACAGTATATGCATTGAAAAACTAGGGTGAACATGTTTTCATTAACAAAAGACAACACCAGAGGCAGTTTTCAATATAAATTTACCAAAGTGCAACTAAAATAAAGTCTTCATAGAAGCAATGGAATGCACTGTGATTTTGCATGTCACATTTTGCTAGGGAAAATCTGTGACAGTTTGCAGCTGGACATGGAATAAAAATAAAATGGGTGCACCTAGGTTTCTCAAACTATGAAATGTATCTGTACTTGTGGCTACCTTTTAAATTTACTTATCATGACTGCAGTGGCTGCTGTTATTTTTTTTTAAATCAACATACACAGTACTGGGCACATTGGTATCCCCATTTCATGAACTTACCCAGGGGCAGTATGACCTCATTAGAACCCTGAGATGATTGAATTATATACCTGAAGGCTGTGTTTTTGTCAGGAGGCTTATTGCGTGTGCTAATTAGCATAGAAACTTCTTAACTGGTTCAGCTGGTATGTTCACCGACAAGTTTATTGATTTAATTGTCATTAAGTTTTTTGTTTTGCTGGTCATAATGTTGGTCTATGGGTGCCTCCCACCACTGTATTCAGGTTTCAGTGTGGGAGGTATGCAACTTTAATTGGAAGGTATGCAGCTTTAATTGTTTGGAATGTGCATCTGCCAACAAATTGCCTTATCGCATGTTTTGTCGTGAATCACACTGTTTTGTAACTTGCTGTCATCACCTTGTTTGTATTTTTACTGTAAAACCCTGTTTTGTTTCTGTGTTTTATGTAATTCCACCCTGTAACCTCCCGGGCCATGCCTGAAAATAATTGTTTCTATGGCTAGCGTACCTACCCACTAAACAAAAACTAAATAAATAAAAAATGTAGGTTTAATTAGTGAGGTATACAGGGAAATACATGATAATGGGCTCCTATGGGAAACGGTCCTATCATGTATTATCTATCTGTCTGTCTGTCTGTCTGTCTGTCTGTCTGTCTATCTATCTATCTATCTATCTATCTATCTATCTATCTATCTATCTAGATATTATAGGAGTGCGGTTGCACCCTATAGTAAAGGTTCAACCTTCACTTCTATGTTAAACTCAAAAGTTTACACTTTAATAACTTTGCAACTGTTCAAGCATGTGGCATCAGGGACCACAAATCTCTTGATGTGCCAAGTTTAATTCTGGACTGATCTGTGAGTGTGGCGATACGGAGTGTCAAAAAATTTTAAAATTGCCATTTTTTGTAAAATTCTTTGTCATGCCACTGTACAAAAATGGTGAGGAATTTTGGTCTGAATTTTTTAGAGTAGAAAGGTCTTGGATTACAGATGTGCCTTTTGAAGATTTGGTGAACAATATTAATCCATTCCACAGTTATTAAATTTCAAAGTTTCCCATTATTTCCTATGGAATCAGTTAGATGTGAACCTTGAAAAAGGATTCTTTATCACAAACATGGAATCCTTTGCCATGAATGTGGAATCTTTTTCCATGCTGCCGCCAGCTTGTTTTCAGTTAGTGGTGACAACAAAATTAAATAACTAAAAAATACATGGCTTTACTAAACATCAACAGTTGTCTTTACCTAATCAGGACCCATATAATCTGATTCTGGGATTAGTTTTTCAATAAGTCACTTAAAAAGTTGCTTTTTTTTTTAACATGTCAAAATCCTTTTTTGAAAATTGGAAAAAAGGAATCGCAAAACAGGATCCTTTTTCACAATTTGGGAAAAAAGATTTTTCTTCTACCGCAAACTTCCTTTTTCTCGTGCTTGTGGTTCAGACTGCACTTATCCATTCCATGTGAGCATGATGGCTGTGCTCTTCTTTGCTTTTGGTTTTATCTGCTCTCAAAGCTTCAGTTTCAGAGCTGGTCAGCTCAGAACAAAAGCAATTAAAAATCCCAATAAGAAAAAAATAAAACTTGCCAGAAAGCTATTCAAACAATTGAAAAGTACATGCAGACTGACAAGGACTTTAATATAAAGGAGACAGTTACCAAAGACAGACAGACGTGCTCATGAAGCACCTTGAATGATGTCAACTACTGCAATTGTCTGAGGTGATTTCTTTGCTGCCATCTTGTATACATTCTTAGCTGGACATGACATACTGTAATAGGACAAATCAGTATTCTAATAATACTTCCATATATTTAAGAATGTACTTATATTAAACAGCCTTGAAAACCTTTTCAGGTACATTAGAAAAATGGGAATTTAAAACACCACAAAATATTTTTAGTAACAGTTTTTTTTGTTATCAGGTTAGTGGAGTTGCCATATGTACAAGGATGGGTTCCAACTTTGCCAGTCTGTTAACTGGTTGTGTCAAGGAAAAATTATTTCACTCCTACCAAGGAACTGTGCATGACCTTTACAAGTGCTACACAGATGTTTATGTGGGGGCCACCTCTTGCATCAGGGAAGCCTTCCAAATCTTCCTTAACAGGTTTACCTCTTACTTCTCTTCCCCTCATGGCATGCTGAGGTATTCTCCTCTACTCTGCAATTTTTAGATATCAAAGTCTCGGTGTCTCACACTGGTCTTAAGGCATCTGTTTATTGCAAACCCACTAACTCACATAGCTTTCTTCTCCATAGCTCCTTCTATCCCAGACATATTAGGAATGGTTTAACATAGTCACAGTTTTCTACACTTCTCAGGTAATGCATGAAGAAAATGATATTGCTGAAAAGGTTAAAAAATGCACAGTTTTTATAAGCAGGAGATAGGCAGAAAACATAGAGGGCAGAGCACACTCTCAGTCCAGCAACATGTCCTATAATATGCACTTTCCCAAAAGAGAAACTCTCATGCAGCAGCCTCAGTATATTCCATTTGTTCATTTTTATGATACCTTCCCACCCCAGGATGAGCACAAGGAACTTTCTGTTTTGCAAACTACTCCTAATAGCTAAGCTGCCTTGAAAGAACCACCTACTGCCTCATGCCACAGACCATCCAGTCTTTGGAATCTCCTGCCATGCAGCTGCTTCCAAATGTTCCAAAGCATGTGATGGAATCATTGTTTCACCTGTGACTTTACCTCTGGTGTCACTGAAATCCATAGTCCCCAAATGCATTTTTCACATCACTAAGGAAGCAGTGTAGTGTGTTGTATTGATTGCTGGACGTGTCCAACTCTATACATTGGAGACACTGGTAGACATTTGGTTGACCACTTGAAAGAAATTAAAATCTTAATAATTTATTTCAAGACTGCAGTTAGATCACTATATCTGGGGCAGATGAGGTTGTGATTGGTTTCAGCACAGGCACACTGTGACAATGCATTTTTATTTTACATTCAGAAATTATTGCAAAAATACAGCACCTATGTGGTCTTTGTGGCTGAGCCTCCTATACAAGTCATCAAAGATTCAGCCTGTGGGCACCCTGGGTTTTTTGCTCAGTGGCAATGAACAGCAGCAGTTGACAGATCAACTAGATAAAATATAATTTCAACAAAAGCAAGCAATAAAAAATCATTTAACCATGCAAAAAGTTTAGTTGGGACCTCTAAGTCTGTGTCTGTTAGTCTGATGTCAATGACTATTTCTATTTAAAAGTGCTCAATGATCTTCATTATTCTGACTGTAGGAGTAACTTAACTATTAGCTTTCCCTCTTAACAACTTAACCTTGGAGTACCTCAAAGGTTTATCATTGGCACACTGCTTTTCAGCCTATTTGTGAATAATCTTCCCTCTCTGAAACTCAGAACACCAGTATCTACCGTTATGCTGATGACATAGTCATATATGAAAAGTCAATGGATGACACAACTCTACAGACTCTCCTTAACACTACACAAACCTGACTGGAGAAAAACAACCTGGTCCTTAACAACACCAAAACTAAACTTACAGTCATCAGCAGAAAGTCACACAATGCCTACAAACTATGCGTTCTCCCCTTCACTGGCCCAGTGGTTGAAATCTTCAAGTACGTGAGACAATGGCTAGACAGAAAATGAATATTCTCAGAACATATTACCAGGGTAAAGAGGGGGAACCCACGAAAGACCTGACGGCCTCTACTGGGTGAGAAACTGCCTGCCACCAGCAGTTAGAAAGCTCATACTTTGATAGTCATTGCTCCAGGCACTACAGTATGTGAGTGAGGTGTACAGTATGGCACTAGCAAAATAATACCACAAGATCACTGTGGCTTTAATAGACTGTACAAGTTTGCACTGAAAAGTGACAAAAACACATTCACCACTACCAGTTGTACAGTGACTTCATCCTCCTCTTACCAGAAAAGAGATATACCAGGCATTGAGCTACCTTGATATAGTAATGAATGTGGTGTCTCTACCCAACATACTTACTGATCTACTAACCAAACCTACCTAAACATACTTGCTGATAGCACAATGCCAGAACCTAATACATGTACCTTGGCCATGCAACTCCATAAGGCACAAAGCCTTTGCTGTGGTGGCAACTATTACATGGAACACACTCCTCAACAATGTTGAAGATGCCCCAATTGTCCAGGCCTTCAAATGCTCAATGTTCAGACATTTACAACCCCTGCACTTGCTCTTAATTCTACCTCACTAGTTAATTCACTGACCATCCTGCCAAGGTCCCTGGGTGGTGTATCCATTCCCAATCCCCCTTCCATCCAAGATCTAACCTGTTCTAGCAGTATCTATTTGGTGGAGGTTTTCTACTGCTTTACACAATTTTATATAATTATGCATATCGAAATGTGGAGAACTTGGAGGGAAAACATTTGAATAAATACTTGCAATTAGGGGCTTCCTTAAGGTTATTCCTTTAGTAAGATTGGACTAACAGGAAAACTTTAGAGTTAGAACTGTGTGAAAAAAAAAACTTCTGCTGCTGGAATTACCCCAAATGTGCAGAAATCAAATTAGCAACTTTCATGGAAATCCCAACTTAAAACGGTGGAATAAATGTCTGAACTGTGGATTATTGTATTAAATTGTGGAGAAAAATTCTGCAGAACTGATCCCTGAACTGCAGAATTATTACATGTATTGCGTGATAATCCATTCAACTGTGGAATAAAATTCCTCAGAAGTGTCATTCCACAGTTCATGTGTATTATTCTGCAGTTCAACCAAAACAAATCTGCAGAACAGGGCAAAAATCAGCCAAATACATGCAGAAGATTCCGCTCTCACCAATGGCAGAGGTTTGGAAAAGTTTGTGAAATTTCAGAAATTTCATGAAAGTTCCACAAAAGTGGAATTTGCAACTTTTGCCCAGCTCTATTCAGGGTTTGACTTGAACTCCTGTCCAAATAGCATGATCTGTTTCTTTTAAAAGTCTTGAGCCCCTCTATTACTGGAAAAAAAACTCTGAATCAGATCAACCAGTGCTTTAATGCAATCTGCACTTTACTTACACAGAAAGTCAGTATGGGTTAGTGGTTAGATCACCAGCTTGGGAATCACAAGATCACATGTTCAAACCTCACTACATCTAGATACTCACAGTGTAACCATGGGAAGTCACTTACCATCCCAGTGCTCCAGTCCACACAGCTGAAGAAATGGGTAGAATAAGTTCCTCACTAAAAGTTAGATGCTGCATCTCAGATGGCTTTCATGAGTACATAAATTGTAAAAAGAATTACAGTGTACTAGTACATTACAAAATGAAGTCATCAACTTACAGATGGCAATGAACATTCTGCAAGGGGTTAACAAGATCATTTGGGCAAAGGGAGAAAAAAGGGGGGCCCAGTATAGATTCCTGGGGAAACCATTTTATTACAGGCAGGAATTTCAATTTTTCCCCTTGTACTGTCATTAGTTGGACAGATAATTGTAAATTCAACTCAGCCTTTTGCCCCAGAATCTCAGGTTGCTTAGCTTCTTAACTATAACACTGGGTGATGGTTTCAAAGGCCTTCAAGAGGTCAATATAGACAGCACCCAACAGCAAACCTCAATTCAAAGTTGACTGAATATTAGTTACTTTGAAGACTGCTTTAATAGTAGTGCTATAGATAGAATTTTCAAAGAGGTTGATGCTGCTGCAGATGGGATTTCTACATCCTTCAGTGTCTTCTCATTTTCACCAAAACTCAGTTGTACTACGATTAAGTTTTTTGAGTTTCTGTGATTTATTGCAACTTGTGCCAATAAAATGGCACATGTTATTTTTCAATCAATCAATCAATCAATCAGTCAAGTCTTTATTTAACCAGGCGTTCACCGTTGAGCAGAAGCTCATTTGCAAGATGGACCTGGGTGGAGCATGAACAATTGTATATACAGGTCAACACAGGTATTTACAAGGCAATACAGATAATACTGTTTACAGAGAGGAAGAAAAAAAGAAGTTCATATGTATGTAGAATTATACAGATATTGTACAGATTACAGGGTATTTACAGACATAGAAGTGTCTATAGGAAGATAAAGCAGGTTATCTAAGGTTGCAGGAGGAAGTAATGGAAGAAAAAAATAAAATAAAAATATACACCAGGTAGAGGCGAAGGTAGAGGGAGAAGGGAGGGAGGTAGGGGGAGAAAGGCTAGGAGGGCACGGTGCCCATAGAGGAGTTGGTAAAATGGGATGTAGAGAAGGTGGATGGAGAAAAGGAGTATGTGTGAGCCCCAGGATTGAATGCTATAAAGTACGGGGCGTGGTAGGATGTCACAACCCAAGGGTAGTGAGCTCCTATCCGAGGTTGGGAAAGGAAGAATAAGGGGATGGATGGGCCTAGTGTTGATAAGACAGGGGGAATAAGAGAGAGAGAACAATTAGGCTTGTGAGGAGCAAGTTGGGATGTCAGTACTTAAAAATTGGGTCTAGGCGTGGCCATATACCAGTGCAGACACCGGTACTGGGTCTGAGTGGGTGAAGCAGTTACATACTTCTCTGATTGTATGGAAATAAAGCGTTTTGAAGGCATTTATACCAATTAGAGTGCTTAATTTGAGGGCTTTTTGTAGATCGTTCCATAAGGTAGGTAACACAAAGCTTATGGCTGCCCTGCTGAAGCGGGATTTTGCTTTGAGTACTTTAAGTGTAATAGCTGAGTAACTTCTTAACGTGTATTTCCCAATTATACTCAGGGGAAGACAGCAGGAGATATAGTAAGGCAGCTTATCAGAGATGGCTCTATAGGTCCAGAGAGCGGCGTTTCTGTGGCACCTGAACTTTAGTGATGTCCACCTCACTGCCACACATAGGGTGCAGTGATGCGTGTCGAAGGGAAGTCCCGTTATAAACCTCAGTGCTCGATGGTAGAGTGTGTCCAGTTTAGCCATGTAAGAGTTGGGGCATTGGCTGTAGAGCAAATCAGCGTAGTCAACCAATGATAGGAAAATGGATTGGACCATTTGTTTCTTGGCATCTCTGGTGAGAAATTGGTTGATTCTAAAAAACAGGCCAAGCCTTTGCTGAAGTCGTTTTAGCAAGTCCTTGATATGTTCAATGAAGGAGAGTCTTTGGTCTATCCAAACTCCCAGATACTTGAATTTTGTAACAAATCTAGTTTTTCACCTAGAACTGTGGTAATTTGGGGAACTGTCCCACTGGACACAGGGTTAGCTGTATGGATGAAAGGGGAAAGGACCATCGCTGTAGTTTTTTTGGCGTTAAGGAGTAGCTTTTTTTGGAGGAGTTGGCTTTGCAAAAGGTTGAATTCTGACTGTAGGTCATTGCAGGCAGCTTCAGGTGTTGGGTGACTCATGTAGAGAACTGTATCATCTGCAAACAGATGGATGTTGGTTTCTTTTATACAGTAGTCGATGTTATTAATGTAGATTGTGAAAAGTAAGGGCCCTAATATAGAACCTTGAAGTACCCCTCTTTGCAGAGTTTTTAAGGGGGACAGGCCTCCTTCAGCTTTAAGTTGTTGAAGGCGCCCTGTAAGATAGTCAGTAAACCAGCGCAGAGAGGAGGGGTCCACACCTATGGTTTGAAGGGAGGAAAGGAGCAGACTATGGTCGACAGTGTTGAAAGCCTTGCTTAGATCAAGGAAAACAGCACAAATAAAGTTTTTGCTCTAAAGATTATGCTGCCAGTCGTTAGTAACTTTGGCGAGGGCTGAGATAGTGCTATGTTCAGCTCTGAATCAGGACTGCATAGGGTTTAGCAGTTCCCTAGACTCAAGGTGAGTCCTCAGCTGTGCATTTACAATTTTCTCTAGGAGCTTGGACAGGACTGGAAGGAGAGAAATTGTCTGTAGTTATTGAGATCGCCAGGGTCACCTGATTTGAACAGTGGTATGACATGTGCTGTCTTCCATATAGGTGGTAAGGTGACCTGAGACAGGGATAAGTTAAAAAGGTGGGTGACGGGTATTGCTAGTATGTGGTAGGCAATTTTTAGGAAGTAAGGGCCAAGGGTGTCGGCCCCAGCACTTTTTCTATTTTTGGATGCAACCACTGCCATTTTTTTCCGAAATTGCTCACAATTGCACCTAAAGTTTTAATGATGTTAGATTTTCTTTTAGGTTGTCTAGCAGCACTCAATCTTCAAACACAGATGGGTGAAAAGGCACTAGAAATATGGAGAATGTCTTTGAAAATCCCATCTATAGTGTTTAGGTTTTGTTTATACCAGAACTCTGTGATAAAGGGAAATAAATCTGGTGACAGAGCAACCAGTACAGTCTGTTGATTCCCAAAGGGGAGAGCTCAGTGTTTATGTACCAATGACCATAGTTACATATGCATTGGGCCTGATTGTCAAAGCTTGGCACAAGCCGTGACAAAGGTGGCTTGCAGTGATCGCCAGTGCACCACGACCCCTGCACATGATTCTCTTTTGGGCAGGATCCCAGTGACAAAGTCCCATGGATTGCAGCAACCATAGCAGTGCGCCAAAGAGAAGGTGCACCTAGGCAGGTTGCCACAAGCCATGAGTGGCCATGCTGTAATGTCCCTGAGCAGCCCTGGTAGTCTAGTGCCCCCAAGCCTGGTCTCCCATTATAAATATTAACTTATCCCAGGTAGTCTAGTGGCCTCCCAAAGACCCAATCTCCCATTATAAATATTAACTTATCCCAGGTAGTCTAGTGCCCCCCCCCAAGCCCTGATCTTCCATTACAAATGTTAAATTATCCCTGGTAGTCTAGTGCTCCCCCCAGCCTCAATCTCCTGTTATAAATATTAAATTATCCCTGGTAGTCAAGTGGTTCCCCAAAGCCCTGTTCTCCCTTTATAAATATTAAATTATCCCTGGTAGCCTAGTGGTCCTCCCAACTCCTGATCTCCTGTTAAAATATGTAGTACTATTAATATCTACAGTATATGACAATATTTATATGCCCTGGTGGTCTAGTGGACCACCTCAGTCCCAATCCACCATTACAATAAATCTTGACATTAGTAAGGTGGAGGTCCACCATCATTCAGCAGGGTGCAGCACATTCCAAAACCTCCTTACCCCAAAACAGAGATTCTAAGATTGCCTCCTCAGTTGCAATTAAAGAAAAGAAACCCAGCCTGCACATATCCCATCTCTGACCCCATTTACTCACACAATGCATGTGACATGGTCTTTTCAGTCCCCTTCCAATTCAGCTTCTTCTCCAGCAGCTGACTGCATGTCATGCTCAATCCTGTTTGTGAGCTTTCTGGCATATTTTGGCTCATTGAATAGGTACGATTGCCCTTGCCAGACAATGTGGAGTTTCGCCGGGAGCAGTAATTGGTGTCCTGACCCCATTGAATGACTTTCTGTGCTGCTGGGTACTATAAGAAAGATCCAGAAATAGGTAAATATCAGTTTCTCCATAGCATAGTCCACCATGTCTTTCTGAAGCATAAAGAACTCGACCCCTGTCACCCACTCCTGTACAGATGATGAAAAATGTTCTCGGTGCAGATGGTATAGCTGCTGCCCAATGTGATGATATTCGATAGGCCTTTTCCAAAGATAGAGATGGGTCGGATTCTGTGACATTTAACAGTGTACGTAACAGCATGTGGGCAAAGTTCAGGCTATCCTTTCCCTCTACTCCCTCAGGAAGGCCAATCATCCTAATGTTCTTTTCTTGGGACTGGCTTTCAACTGTCTCAAGTCATTGGCGAAGAAGAGTATTTTTTTGAGGAGCTCCATAGCCATTTCCGTGTTTCTAATAATGTCAATTTCAGTTCATCCCATAACTTGCTCTGCTACATCCATATTAGTCTCTAGGGATAAAAGTGTTGGTTGAATAGTATCAAATTTTTAGTCCAGAGCCTGAACAGATTTAATTAGTTGTCCCAAGGTCATATTGATAGTGGCTAATGTCACTCCATCGCTGGCCGTCTCACCCGAGGTCCCTGCTTTACTTTGTGGAGCAGGCCTCTCATCATGCTGTTTTCCTTTTGGTTGAAAGAAATCCATTGCAGCTGCAACTGCTCCCTTAGAGTTGCCCATGTTGGTCCCAAAACCACTCTCCAACTGGCTAAGTAAGTTTAAGTAGCTGATCAGTGCCAAAAATGGTATTTAATTAATATTGAGAGTTCTCTCACAGGAGTTTGAAGTGAAAGTCTGCTTCCTATTTGGCTGCTCAGCAATGCCCCCCAAACAGTGGGGATCTACAATGCCGGTTTGACAAAAATATGTCAACCCGATGTTACAGTGATGGCTGCATGTCAACCGCAATTGAGGGTCAGCACTGTGCCATCAGAAAAATAAAGTGTTTTTTAGGGGGGGCTGCACCCCTGCACCCCCATATTTTATTATAATCAACTCTGAGTCAGAGCTGATTTGGAGAGGGGATGCTAGACCCTGGGAAGCCATGCCAGGGTCTTGAGCAGACTTTACAGCAATGCATCGATGTTGTCACTGTTGACGACATCGCTGTAAAGTTGTCGCTACGGCATCAGCATACAAAATGGTGGAACTCTGTATTTTGAAATGCGTAGGTGCTCCTGCACATACATCAGTCCAGCCCTGCACCAGCACTCAGTGTTCTGTCTGAATATTCCTTCAGAAGTGTACCAAGACCCTTAAGCCACATAACTTTTAGATATAAGTGTGGTATTGTACTGTTTAAATTCTTTGAGTATTCACTGTTGATCCCTTTTTTCTCTTTCACTTTCCCTAGTCTCCATTCATTATGTTAGGTTGCATGGCAAGTTTGGATGTATTTTCAGGGCCGCTGAATGTTATTGCTCAGGATATATGTGAATTTACAGTTTTTTCCCTCCTGTTGCTTTCACCTTTACTTGAGATGTTGTTCATTCTCCCCAGGGGTTTAGGAGCTATGTTAAGACAAACGTAATTTTCTATAACAAGTGGGAATTATATAGTCCCTCCTGGTCATTATGGTAAGCACTGCATTTATTTTACTACCTCCTATTACTTAATCCCTGTTGATTTCCTAGGCTGAATGCATCAGTTTAAATACATAAATGAATCTATTTTACTGTGTTTTCCCCCAATGCTGTATCTCGTGGGGCAGTGTCCTATATTTATCCTTTGTAAGAGATGGAATTATGCTGATAATCTTGGATATGTGTTATCTACCTGTGCATACTTTTTCTGAGATTGGATTTGCAAAAACCTCAATAAACAAAATTAACAAAAAAATAAATACTGATATTCCTGCTGGTCTAGTGGACCCCCCCCCATCCAACAGTGCCCTACCATCCCACTCCCCCAACTTGTAACCAAGCTGGTTACGGGCTCAGACCACCACTCACCACCATGGTCAGCCACTGACTGAGCTCTGAATGAGTGCATACTGTATTCAGTATGTGCTCAGTGATTGACAGGTCATGGGCAAGAATGCCACAAGCCTTTGGTGCACCAGATTTCTGGCACACCAGGCTTTCGGCATTTTCCTGGCTGACCATCAGGATTTTCTATCCCAAGCACCAGTTGCTGGAAGTTAGACCAACTTTTTGTGGTCTAGCTTGTGGCAATCCAGGGGGCCTTTTTTACGAACATTTCAATCAATCAATCAATCAAAATCTTTATTTAATCAGGCGAACATCATTGAGCATAGCTCATTTACAAGATGGACCTGAGTGGTCAAGAAGTGCAAGTGTTATTACATTGACAAGGGTATCATAAACAGTAATACAATGACAGAGGTAACAAAAAACAGTAATACAATGTCATAAGTGCTAGTATATAACAATATACATATGTACAAGGCATTAACACTTTTAATCTGGGAGACAGTAGGCAGTTGGCACATCAGAGTTAATATGTAGATTATAGAACCTAGCAGGCATTTTGAGGGTGAATCTTGGGACTGGGAACTGGAGTTTTTCAGCATATAGAAACACGAGCAGAAAGGGGGGGTAGGGCCGTGAATTAGGCCTTGTGGAAGCAGTTGTAGAGTTCTGGGGATAGGGTGGTGAATAATCTTTTGAAGGATATTAAGGGTGGGAGGTTATTTAGCTTCATGGTTTTTTGGAGTGAGTTCCAAACAATTGCTAGTGAGTAGCTGATAGCAGCCCTCCCAAACTAGCAAATGGGGAGAGGGGTGCAGCACCCCATACATAGAATGGGAAGAACACCCCTCCCCCCTCAGCTCATGGTCAAACATCAGTTCAGTATGTTTGCAGTTCGTTTGCATCACCAGGTAAAGTAAAAGGTCCAGCTCCCCATACGATGCACAGGGGGAAATGCCAGACCTCACCCAACAACTAACACACCGAAATCTGGCCAATGGAAAATCATGTACACAAATGCTCACAGTCTGGGAAACTAGACCCCAGACCTGCAGGCAATAATGACAGAGGCTAAACTGGACATAGTAGTAATTAGCGCAACGTGGTTAACCAGTAACCAAACTAGGGAGATTTCAGTACCTGGCTATGTACTGTTCTCAAGAGATGAAGGTGCAAAAAGGGGGGTGGAGTGGCCCTTTATGTCAATGAAAATATCAAAACTACAGAAATTCAGAATACACTTAAGGAGCTAGAAGAACTGTGGGTCACCCTGGAAACAGGAAATGGGACAGCCATAAGAACTGGGGTTGTCTACAGGCCCCCAGACCAGGGGGAGGACATAGACACATTACTGTTAGAAGATATACAAAACATGACAGCTAAAGGGGAGGTTCTGATAATGGGAGACTTCAACATGCCAGATACAGATTGGTCAATACCAGCAGGAACATCTGCCAGAACTAGACACATGGTGGATTCCCTGCAGGGGGAAGGCCTCAAACAACTGGTACAACAACCCACAAGAGACAGGGCTATCCTAGATCTAGTACTGACTAACAGGGAAAGTATCACATTCTTGGTAGAAGGTCACCTGGGGGCCAGTGACCATCACATGGTATGATTCAGTCTGGCCACTACAATGAAATCATCCCATTTCAAGGCAAAATATGGGACTTCAGAGGAGCTGAATTTGATAAGATGGCCAACAGAGTTAAGCTAGCCCTTGAAAAAAAGAAATACAGATGAGGGGGTACAAGCAAAGTGGGCAAGCATTAAGGATGCAATACTTGAAGCAACATCCCATTGTGTTAGTGAGAAAAGAAAGTGCAAAAGAAGAAAGAAACCACTTTGGTTCTCAAAAACAGTAACAGAAAAGGTGAGAGAAAAAAAGGCTGGCCTTCAGGAAATATAAGGCAACGCAGTGAGATGAAGATAGGGAGGCATACCAAACTTCCCTAAGGGAAGCAGGGAAGGCAGTAAGGCAGGCAAAGGCCCAAACCTAGGAAATACTAGCACAAACAGTAAAAGAAAGGTGACAAGACTTTCTATAGATACAATAGTGAAAGGAGAAATTCCAGAGTGGGTATTGCTAAGATCAAAGGAGATAAGGGGGCATGTGAGGAGGAGGACCATGTAAAAGCATCTATCCTAAATAGATACTTCTGCTCAGTATTTACTGAAGAGAAGGTAGGGCAGGGCCCACAGCTCAGCACCATGGACACAGAGGGGAGGGAGGTGAGCACTAGTCCCTTCGTAAAAGAAAGGGTCCTACAAGAGCTCCATAAGCTCAGGATAGACAAGGCAATGGGACCTGATGGCATACATCCCAGGGTACTAAAGGAGCTAAGGGTGGAACTAGCAGAGCCATTATCAGAACTGTTTAGTGAGTCTCTGAGCACAGAAGAGGTCTCAGAGGACTGAAGAAGGGTTCAAGTGATCCTGCTCCACATGAATGGTAGCAGGGAGGAGGCAGGGAACTACATGTCAGTCAGTCTTACCTCAGTAGTGGGCAAGATTATGGAGGCACTCCTTAAGAAAAGGATAGTGAAACACCTGGAATCCATAGGAGCACAGGATCCAAGACAGCATGGGTTTACAAAAGGAAGATTCTGTCAAACTAATCTCACAGATTTCTTTGACTGAGTAACCAGAGTGGTGGACCAAGGGGGAGCAGTTGATGTCACGTACCATGACTTCAGCAAAGCTTTCGATACTGTTCCACATAGAAGATTGATTAATAAGCTGGGTAGGCTCGGTGGGGGTCAGAAGTTGGTCAACTGGGTGGCAAACTGGTTGATGGGCAGAAAACAGAGAGTGGTGGCAAATGGTATACAGTCAGATGAGATGCAAGTCACAAGTGGGGTACCTCAGGGATCAGTCCTGGGGCCAGTACTCTTTAGTATCTTTATCAGTGACATTGCAGATGGACTGGAGGGTAAGGTTTGTCTGTTTGCAGATGACACCAAGATCTGCAACAGAGTAGATGATTCGGATGGGGTGGGCAGAATAAGAAGAGATCTGGATAAACTAGCAAAATGGTGGGAAGAGTGACAACTGGAATTTAAAGCAAAAAAGTGCAAGATCGTGCACATAATGAAGAGAAACCCTGAAGCCACCTATAGGCTGGGAGGGGAGTTGCTGGCAGTCACAAGGGAAGAAAGAGACTTGGGCATTATCATCACCAATGACCTGAAATCATCCAAGTAGACCACTAAAGCAGTAGGTAAGGCTAGGAGAATGTTAGGGTGTTTTAGTAGGGGTATCACAAGTTGGAAGAGGGAAGTAATAATCCCTCTTTACAAGACACTAGTTAGGCCATATCTGAAGAACTGTGTGCAGTACTGGAGGCCACACTTTCACAAGCACATTAACAAAATTGAGGCAGTCCAGAGAAGGGCAACCAAAATGGTGCAGGAACTGCATCAGAAAACATACAAGGACAGATTAATGGAGCTCAATATATATACCCTAGAGCAAAGGAGGGAGAGAGGTGATATGATTGAAACATTCCAACACCTTAAGGGCATTAGCAAAGTGAAAGAGTCTAGCATGTTTCAATATATGAAAAATAGCAGGACAAGAAGACACAGCATGAGATTAGAGGGAGGCCAATTAAAGGGTAATGTGAGGAAGTTCTTTTTCACAGAAAGGGTGGTGGATGCAAGAAACGGCCTACCTCAGGAAGTGGTGGATATGAATATAATGCAGGGCTTCAAACAGGCATGGGATAAGCATAAAGGAGCAATACAGATGAGTATGAATAGATAGGTCATTGACAGAGCAAAGGCCGCTGGCAGATTTATAAGGTAGAAAAAAATGAGCAGACTGGATGGGCCTTGCGGTCCTTATCTGCCATCAACTTCTACCTCCTCTCTCTAAGGCCCTTGAACATATTGTGGCTGACCAGCTCACAGAATTCCGGGACATACACAACATCCTTTACAAGCAACAACACAGCTTTAGAAAGGGTCACAGCACTTCCACAGCATCACTCGAATTCACCGGAGCCATTCACCACTCATTGGATAACGGTAAACTAACAAGGGCTGTGTTCATCGATCTAAGGCCTTTGATACTGTCAACCACCATCTCCTATTTGTCCAACTTCGGAAGGCTGTGCTCTCACCTGATTCAGTCAACTGGTTCAATAGCTGGGTAGGCAACCGGACCCAAAGAGTAAAAATAGCTGAAACACTCCCTGATGCCAGACCAATCCTCTCTGGTGTTCCACAAGGATCTATCCTAGGCCCCCTCCTCTTTAGCCTATTCCTGAACACACTTCCAGACTCAAGTCCAGAACAAATCATACTCTATGCAGACGACGCAGTAATCCTTGCCTCCCATCACGATCCTGTAAAACTGCAAGGAAACCTCCAGCAGGGTTTCACATCAATTGAAAACTGGCTCTTGCAACACAAGCTGTTACTAAATCAGAAAAAAACTAAGACCATGCTCTTCAGCAGCTCGCAGAACAAAAATAAACAGCACCACCTCACGCTCAACACCAAACTAGAGCCACCATTGATCAAGTTGATACTTTCAAATATCTTGGCATCACCCTTGACTCCAAACTCTCCTATGACACCCATATCAATAATGTCTCCAAGATGGCCAACACCAGACTGGGCGTACTATACTGTCACCAAAAACACCTATCCTCCGAAGCATTGTCTATTGTCCTTCAAAGCTCAGTTGTGAGTGTTATTGACTATGGACTCGTAGTCTATGGCTCTGCCACTGCCTCCACACTCAAACAAATTGCCACCTCCCTAAATAAAGCATGTCATCTCATCACTGGAGCTCACCGTCTCACCCATACCTGTGATCTCTACTCCCAAACTGGGTGGCTTCAACTAAAAATCCGAATTCAGTATCAAACCTGCATCACAGCCAAAAAAAATAATGACGGGCATTGCCCCCCCCCCAGGAATCTGCTCTGTCCTTTAGACCAGAGTAAACAACTGCAACACCAGGAGCTCAAAACCACAGCTACTGCAAATCCCTTATTGTCATACCACACAAGGTCAAAGGTCTTTCTCTTACAGGGCCCCCAGCTGGCTCAATAACCTTGCCAGTGACATTAATGCCTCGCCAACTCTGGGCACCTTCAAAAAGAAGCTCCACAAATCTCTGGTACCTTCTAGTACCTGTGACTGCCTTAGCTGAGCACCATCATTTTGGCAGCTCCCCCTACCCATCGCTGTCCATGCTAACCCTGCTACTCACGCTTCTTTATCCCCCACTCTTTCCCTTGCTCAACCTTTTACACAAATACTCTGTTCTGACAAAGCCCTCTAGGCTGCTATACTCTGTTCCACCCAACTCTCTCCCTTTCCCCTTACTTATGTTGTAATACACCTCCTATTGTGATTGTAATATGTCGTGCTATTTGCACTTGAAATCAAGTTGTTATAACCACTTGGCATTATGACTGTCTTACTCTGTAATTTCATAAACTGTATTGTCCGTTCTTCTGATGTGGAACCTTTGTAAAAGAGTCTCGGCTCAAAGGTATTATGTAATCCTAGATTTAAATAAATAAATAAATAAAATGTTTCTATGAAGCTTGTGTCAGATATTTGGCTCAAAGTGCCGTAAAACATGGAAAGTATCCCAAGTGCACTCAAGATTATAAAATCAGGTGCAGTTATGGCAAAGGGATCCAATGCACCACCAGAACCTAAGTGTTGCGGTGCACAGCTTAGTGCAAGCCCTGTGCTATGCTTTGAAAAATCCAGCCCTGTTAGTGGTTTAACCCGTTGTATCTTAAAACTGCCTTTCTTTCTATAGTACACTATCTGTATGGTCCAGTGTGCTCTGTGTTCTATTTACAGATTCTAAGTGCAGACAATATATTATAAGTGAAATAACAAGTCTTCTAAGTGAAGATGAACATTTACCCAATTGATGTGCCACTACTGTGGTATGGATAGGGAATATTCTATGAGGCAGCTGAAAATATTGTTAGTTTCTGTTGAATATTGCTGCCATTGTTGCTTTGCAGTGAGTGGCTGAGTAAAGCAAAGCCATGATTGCATAGGAGCAATGATAAGAACAGTTTTACTCTGAATAATAATTGTGTTTTAAGTCACCTCATAGAACATCCTATGTATGCCATAGGATTGAGATAACGTAGTTACTTAAAAAATAACATAGGTACTTATAAAATAACATTGCTACTAGTAAAATAACATTGTAAGCTAATGGCGAAAATGATGTATGTTTTCCAGTGTTTTTCATAGTTGCACCAAATTAGACAAACTGGCCAGAGCCGAAAGGGCTGCCGGTGAGGAATTTGGTGTAAAAATATTGAACATTTCCAAAGTTACGAGACTGCATTAGCAAAATGTAATGTGGGTTCAAGAATGTGTTGTTTTGTAATATTTGTACACCAAATTTTCAACAAAGCCTTGTTATGATCCTGTCTTATGAAGAAGGGCAGAATAGATATTCAACTACTGCCCTAAAGGTGAAGTGTTTGTTCCTGTTCACCTTGTATTACCAATGGCTGTTTATCTGCTGGTGTGGTATTGCTGGGGAGGGTTACTTGGGGAGGGAAATGGATAGGAACAGCTTCTCAGAGGGTTGTACCCCACTACCATGTAACCCATTACCATTCATTCTCTTGCCGGGGGCACCTTGGTATACAAGATTAATCACCCTCAGCCTGGGCCCCCACCAAAGGTTAGTCAGCTATGACAGGGTGGAGTATGGTGGGACTGTACCCCCCAAATAAACCTTACATCTTGATTTGAATTGAGTCTTGTAAATCAGTTCACAATTATGACACATTTTTGGAATGGATGGACTAAAGTGCAAGACAAAAGGTAGTAAAATGAAAATGTGGCAGCAGAGGGATGTTTACAAAAATATACAACCTCTGGTCAGAGCCGATATGGCTGCTCAGAGTGAGGGGAGTGTGGCAAGAGTGAGTAAAAGAATACTCGCAGCTCTTGCCACACCAGAGTCTGTCGTGTATGTATGGAAGTAAATGCAGAAGCAACACATTAATGTTAGTATAGTGCACATTGACTATGTTAGGGAGCTCATCAATGGTCACAAGCATATTGTTATTAGAATATATCAAAAACTAAAAAGTAGCCATTCAGTTAATTATGGAACTAAGAAAAAATATTCATACGTGGTGCTGAATTGTTAATAAGAAAATAATATAAAAAGTATTATTAGAAAGAAACATTGGCATGTTTTTTTATTTCCTATGAACTGCCATGGAAAGAAGTGTGTAGGAGCACAATCCCATTATATTAAGACCATGGGAGTGGGCTACAGCTACCTCTGATGCCATAATTAAGGTGGCTTCCTGCCTGCAACAAATTTGTATTTGCTGTCTCAGAGAAAAGGGTCCATAGTGATCTTTTCACCTACTGCAGACCTGTAAATGGGTGTTGCAGGCTCCCCAGTATGAACAACAGCTACCAGTTCTTCCCCCATCCCCACCAGCAAAGTGAAGTGAGATCCACAGCCCTAGCACCTGGCAGGCAACACAACAAGCAGTCCTCTGGATGATACCTGAACATCTTCCAGTCTGTAAATCTAAAAACTAAGTCCCATACCACCAGAATCTGATGCTAGCCTGCACTAGATTCAAGCATCCCAGTGTGGAATCCATATCTCTTGGTGTGTGACTGCCCAGTTGACAAACCTCTTCCTCTGCCCGTCATTGCGAGTCTCTGCCAAAGATGCAAACCTGTTGGGGTGGGTGAAAGAAAGAGAAAAAAAGAAACAGGGTAGGAAAGGAAGGTAGAGTCTGTGCTTTAAAAATAGCTTATGTAGTTCTTAAAAGCACATGTATTGGAATCAGGTAGACAAGGAGAAATCAACTTCTATGACACAAGCAATCTACTTTCAGCTGTGCAAAACAATTGAATTAAGGACTATTTTATTGACTGAGGATACATCACATTATTATGTATTGATTAATTTTATGTTTTAGTGTTTTTCACAACTGGGTCGATTTTATTATCACAATAATGGACTCCATGGCAAGGGCTGTTGTGGGATTTATCTATTTCCTATGTGGCTTAAGGCACATGGGTGCACCTCATGCCACACCACAACAGGAGGACAGGTAACTTTCCCACTGACTAACACTTGGCAATATCTTATTGCTTAAACTTCTACCATTAGTTCCACTCCTATATCTCCTGGTGGTAAGTCTATCTGGACTTTTCCCACTGGCACTGGCCCTACAGTCTGGCATACCACCTCAGCAGTAGTGCGGCAATACCGTCCTTTGATGACAATGCTAACAACTTTCACATTGCCATCACCAACAAGCTCCACATGACCTGGTGTGCCACTGAGAACACAGAGCACACAGAGTCGGCATCACTTAATGAAGACCACTCACATGCAATGTAATGCTGTACATTTAATATAGTTTTGTTTTTAGGATTTTTGATGCATAACTTGTTTTTGTTGGGGGAGGAGGATATGCTTATGTAATTTGAAAATCAATGTAGCCAGACTCAGAAAAAGTATAGAAAGCAGCATGCATGTAAAGCAGAGACTACATGGGAGTATACAGCATGTCTTGAGGTCAGCGATGAATAGTAACTATTATAGTAGCTCACACTGGGCTGTGGCTGTCTTAGTGGGATTTGCAGTCACAACACCACAAATAGCAGTCCAACAGTACCCACAACTAGTAAACAATAATAATTCATATTTATTGCTGACTTTAAGACTTTCTTGCCCCCTATTTGTGGTCAGCTTGCACCATGACAATTACTGTATTTGTAGATTAGTTTTGCTGAATTCTTGAAGCCGAACCAAATGTATGGGTTTAAAGCCAAATGGAAGTTGCCAATGGCCTATCTCTCTAACCCTTAGTGATAAGACTGTTTATAATACAGTATGACCATACTTGTGTACCACCAGTTAAGTGTCTTGACTGGCTGCCGCTAATTTTTTGATTGACTAAATACTACTAAAATTATTTTTCTATTAGGGCCTGCAGCTGACGATTCAGTCTTAAACTGTGTTCAATTACCTGGAGAAAGTGGGAATTTGGTAGAAAGGCTTTTGAATTTGCAACATCATATACACCATGTACTTTGCATACTTACCTTTAAGGTGTGAAGTTGATATGTCTATGTGTGTGTGTCTCACAGGAGCTCCCTCTGTGTCTATGTGGCCCACATATTGTACCTTGAGGAAGATGACAGAGCCACCTCCACACAGACACTGCTCACACTTCACTGGCATTGACTTTTCTGAGTGGTGCTGCTATAGGGGAAAAGAAAAAGAGAGAGAGAGAGAGAGACAGACAGACAGACAGACAGACAGACAGACACACATACACTTCATTTCTTCAAGGGACACAACAGCTGAGTCTCTGTCTCTGTCCATCTCTATTGCTCTCTCTCTCTCTCTCACTCACTCCCTCAGCCAGTGGAAGATTTTGCCCTACTGGGGCACTATGCAAAGCTCATTGGCAGGACCCCCAACACTGCCAGTACTTCAAATACAACTCATTAAACAAACTTTTACAACTCCTATTAAACTAATAAAACATTTGAACCCTGTTTTCTACATTTGAAATGTTGTCATCTTACTTTTATAAACAAAGCCTGTAATTATGGACCATCAATTTCTGGTCTATCTCCTGCTAGCTGCAATATTGCTGATCTCCCACATAACACATGTGCCTAATTAACCATGTGCTGCTGGGTCAGTATTCAGTCAAAGTAAGGAGATAATGAGTTAACCCCTAGGCTGCTGAAAGAACTAGAATAAATATATTTGATTCAGCTGGACAGATGCTCATTCTGAAGCCCTACAAGGGTTAAATGACAGCAGTGTCAAAAGTTTTTTTTTTGTTTTTATCCTGAGAAGTTGGGAGGCACAGTAGCATCCCCCTGCCTTTAAGACAGAGCATATAATAGCAAAAATCAGAGGGGGAGCACACTATTTTGCAGTTGTGGACAGATACTTCCAAAAGTCCAAAAAGGAAGTTCCATGGTAAGCTCATTTTTAGAGCTAACGCAAGAGGGCTGCAGTCTCCGCCTACTTGCAGCCCTAAAAAGGATTATGGGTAGCAAGCATTGCAGTGGTGGAAGGGGCTGCACAATTAGTATCACTAGCCCTTAATAGTGCAGTTGCACACACTGTTATGGATTACTACAGGCAACAACAGAACCAAAATATAGTAAACAATTTAACTCTAAAGACAGCAGACTCAGTTGGGACGTTGGATATATGACACGCCATGGCAAACTCTAACACTTGCATTACTAAATAGTACTTATAGAGTTATACTGATTGCTTATGAACCCATCTCATTTCCAGTTTGTATTCTGTTTCACAACAGCTGTATTATGTGTTATTCAGTTTACTGTCATTACCCCTTTCTGGGTTCCTGTCACAAAGCCTTTTACATTCTTATACAAGGGAAACCTAAGAAATCAGAGCTCTGCTGAGGACTTGCTATAACTGCACTGTAGGGTAAGCTGGTGCATGAGCCTGCTGATACAGAAACATAGAAACATAGACTTTGACGGCAGATAAGGACCACTTGGCCCACCCAGTCTGCCCATTTCCCTACCTACTGGATAAGCTGCAGATTCTAGTTAGCCAAAGCCCTGTGCTCTGCACCAGTTTTGCAATCATTCATTAAACTGCATGGTGTGTAGTACCCTAGCCTCACCCCTGCCATGGACTGGCAGCACCTCTGAGAAGGTAACCGTGCTTGCTACCTGACTGAGTTCCCTCCCCAGCTCCACAATTTCATCCTGCACTGCACTGATCCCATGCCTAGCTAGGCCATTTGTCCCAAGGTGGACAATGATATCTAGTTCCCTCTCCTGTGATGCTGCTTCTGCAATCCTGAGGATTTGCTTCTTGTCCCTCCAAGCCGTGGCACCATGCAGGCACCTTACTTCCCTCTCCTCTCCCTTCTCCAGGTCTACCCCTCTAACAATTGAGTCCCCTATCAGAAGCTGTTTCCTTCCCCTGTGGTGTCCCTTGCCACCCTTCTGTGGGTCTCCCTTGTGGGTGTCCTCAGTAGTCTTCTTGGTCTCCACTGAGGGTGCCATCATAGAGGAACCTTGCTCTGCCAGATTGGCATATGGTTTGTGTAGAGGTACAACTAGGGGGCTTCACCTCTGTTCCACCACCCACACCCTCCCAGAACCCACTGTGGTCCAACTGCTCTTCATACTTGGCCGCCTCTGTGGCAGTGGTGCTCTTTGGGTGGGGGAGGCCTCCTTAGTCCTTGCCAATTCAGCCTGGAGGTGGGCAACCTCCTCCCTCAGAGCTGACAGTTGCCTCCAAATAGGACTTATTACACTGCAGAGTGTGTAGTACCCTAGCCTCACCCCTGCCATGGACTCACAGGAGAGGGAACTAGATATCATTGTCCACCTTGGGACAAATGACCTAGCTAGGCATATGAACTTATCCAATGATTTCAACCCTGAATTATCCTGCATATTAAGGAATAATATGGGATTTATTATAAGTCAGCTCTTTGAAGTTGGTAGGTAAAGTTATATTTTTATGTTTGAAGCAAAGGCACATTGAGCTACAAACACTGTATGGCATAAAAAATAAATAACCTAAAGATAAGAAAGAAACCTGGTGGTTTTGTTGCTTTTTTCAAATTTTGCCAAGTGCATTTGTGCTGATGGTGGACCCAGCCATTGGGTTACCCTGAATATAATTGTATCCCTAACCACTGGGCACTATGCACAGAAGTGTTTAAAATAAATTTGAGCACTGAACCCCCCCAACCCCACCATGCCTTTCATATTCTCCTTCATTATCACTTTGATGCACTTGTCTTGCCTCTTTTATACAAATACAGTGGCACATCCTTCAAAATCATTCAACACTGGTGAAGGCCTCTTTCTTCTCTATTGTCTGTCCACCCACCCTACTAACACTTCTCACCTTACCTAAGCTATCTTATCATAAATGAGTTTGAAACAATGTAATTTTAAATATAAGTTCAGCTTCGTCTCTGCAGAATGCTACTACACCTGATGAAGGGGACTGTGTGGCCCCAAAACCTTGTGTACTAACTATGTCGTCTTTGTACAAGACATGTTATTCCAATAAGTAAGGAATAAGACATGACGTGGTGTGTTTATGAGATAAGAGCACGCCCCAGTGCCACGAGGCACCCAGGCGCCATACCGAGTGACTTTAGCACCTGGGAAGTTTTATCATGCCATAAAACCACCCTCGGAGTGTCTTATTCCACTTATAAAATGGGCCCCCAAAGACCCTCAGTGAAAGAATGCATACACACAGTGTATGTAAAAAAAAAGATTAAATAAAAGAGGTCAGTAGAATATAATAAAAAATAGTCCCTGTAATTGTGTTTGAGTGGAGCTCCAGCTGCCCACACTCCTACTCCTGCCATCTTTGACTGCATTGACTGCATTCCCAGCTACCTACACACCTGATCCTGACATAAATGTTAAAGTATGTATTCAAAAAAGTATCTGGATGTTCCTACCATTTCCACAGGGTGTGAGGGAAGGAGGTTCATCAATGCTGATAGCATAATGTGGCATGGCGAGTGCTGGCAGTACAGTAACATGATGATATGCCACTCATTTAAAGTAAGGTAGTGCGTGTTTGAAAAACTAAAAATTTGTCTCTTTTTGCTTAGCTTTACTTGTTTTCTTTTGGAAAACCTGCCCATAAGTCAAAAACCAAGAGGGAACGAGTCCACAGTTCAGAGAACTATGCGCGAGTCACAGCGAGTGTCGCTATGGCAATACATGTTCACGCTTGCCTCTAGTACTCGCTCCGTCTCCTCTTTCTACTGTCGCTAGCTGTGTGTGTTAAAACAAATCAGGAAAAGGTTAGAAAATAATACAGACCAGATAGTTCAAAAACTCTGGCACTGTAAATTTGAAAGGGGTGTGGTTACGGGACCTGACTGTGTACTGAGTGAAAATGGCAGGGATGACCGGAGAAACAGCATCCGTGGCGAAGAGACAAAAATTACGGTTAGATCAGGTTTTATAATGATGTTTTTTTTTTTCAGTTTGTTACCTGTAAGTTGCAGTATTTTCATGTTTGCAGCTCAATGATGAGGGAACCGCAACTCGAGTTTTGCAGTCGCCTTTTACACATCGCGGTCGGCTTCACACTCTGATGTTCATGACTGGGGTACAAGTGGGACAGTGATACCTCAGGTTATAGGGCTTTCCCAGTAGTATGAAGTGCCGGTTGGCAAATTATGGGCTGATAAGGACACGGGTACAATGGTCATTTAGCCAATCAGATTGGAGAAAATGTTTTGCCCATTTTATAAAGGGTATTAAACTATCCAGTGACTTCTGTTTATAAAGGACCAATACAGCTGCAACATATCTTAACTAAAAGCCACAAAGGAAATGCTGGACGCTTTCCCATCATATCCCCAAATGAATTCCCATTTAACATATTTAAAATACAGTTAGTGTCCTATGTGTTCAGTGTCTATTTTTACCATATTTGTGAGGTTAAGGTGTATAAATTTGGTACCAGTGCAACCAGTACACAACGTAGAATCCACAAAAGTAGTGTTTATATACCTGTAACATATAGTATGTCACTCAGGATTGAGGAAGTCTGAATATTAAGTGATTTTACAATGGTTTATGTTATTGCACAACAATCATAGAAAAACCATTGTGTTGAGCTCCCAGAGAAAACCGCCACAGTGCTCCTGGAGAAACAATTTAAAATAAATAATAAAGTTAATACAATTTCAAAAATGACAGCGCATCAAGCAATATTATGATAGTTTTAGGCTACCCCAATAACAATGGACAGCACAAATGACAATGTCTTGAGTGACTGAGTTAATGTAGTTATGAGCAACTAGATGAAGAAATTCTCTGGCTTTACAAGTAATTGATGTCTGTCCTTTCTTGCACTCTCATTTACACTTTTGAGCTGCTGCAGAAAGGTCACTAATGTTACAATTTATTATTAAGGTCAAGATATCAGTAAGTGCTTGAAGCTTTCTCTGGCTGATGTATGGAACCCAAGAATTGAGTAGTAATCCTTTTTATAGCCATTGGGAAGTATTTTCTGTATTGTTAATGCACACATGCCAGCTATTTGCAGCTCCCTCAATGGATATGTTAGACAATCAAAATTGCTCTTGCACTGCTACATGAAACTCTAGGTGCTAATGGATGATTTAGAAGTCTGACGCTGACTGTTGTAAACTGAAGTGCTTTCCTTCAGGGTAGATGTTACTGTTCAGGCATACATATTCAGTTTTGTGTAAACATTGCAGGTAGACATGGGATTTCTTTGTTTTTATTTCTTTTATTTCTCAGATTACAAGCTCCTTCGAACCAGTGGTTCTTTTACAAAGGTTCCACATCAAGGGAGGACAGGCAGTTCACATAATAAGGATGAAAAAAAACATAGAGCACAGTGGGAAAAATAGCATTATATGAACGGTTTCATATAAGGCACATCTGTAAAATTCAATGCATTTATAGTGCGGTCAGTATAGTATCTTTGTCAATAGTAATTGTGTGGAGAGAGGGATCTCAAGAGGGAAAGCAACAGATAGGTGCTGAGGAGAAATGAACAGAGGGGGAGATCAGGGTAGGATGAGTGTGGGAGGGGTAGGGGCCCAGAGAGCAGTTAATCAAAAGACGAGTTTAGGAAGTGAGGAGGTGGGGAGGGGGTAAAGGAGTAAGGAGGGTATAGGTGGTAACTTACATTAGGAGTGAGGTGGGAGGAAGGTTAGATTGGTGGGGGAATGATGATGTTGCAGGGGAGGAGGGGGGCAGATGTAGGCCATATGAGGGAATATAGGTAGGAAAAATGGAAGCCTAGCTTAGGGAGGGCAGTCACTCATGACAATAGGTACACACTAAGAAAGTAATGCTGCAACTAGCACATCATTATGTGCATTTATGAATCAATGAACATCAGAGGGCCATTCTCAAAGGATCAGCACAAGTCACGCCATAGGTGACTTGTACTGATTCCAGATGTGCTGGTGACCCTGCGCCCAATTCTCTATTGGGCAGGGTCCCTACAGCTAAGTCCCATGGCTTGTGGCAACCTCAGTTGTATGTCAAACTGAGGGTGCATCTGGACAGGTTGCTGCAAGCCTGTGGCAATGTACCTGATAAGGTTGCAAGGCCTCCCAGCCCTGATCCCTGAAATAGTCCTTCCTTTTATGTTTTGAAAATTTTTTTTTATTCTGTAGCCCTGGTGGTCTAGGAGACCCCCCACCCCCAGCCCCAATCCCTGGTCATATTATTATAATATTAGCAGCCCCAATCCCTGATCCCCAATAGTATTAGTAAGTTAGCCCTTGTGGGCTAGCACCCACCCCAAGCCCTGAAATAATTTTCATTTTATATTTGGAAAACGATTTAAATTTATTTTTTATTCTGTAGTTCTGGTGATCTTGTGGACTCCTACTCCCACTCATCAGTGCCCTACCACCCTGCTCTCCCAACCTGTACCCAACTGGGGACTGGCACGGCCCACCACTCATCACCATGGCCAGTCCTTGACTGAGCTCAGTATAAGCATGTACTATATATAGTACACACACATACTTAGCTCAGTCAGGGCTAACCATGCTGGTGAGTGGTAGGTTGTACCAGCCCCTGGCTGGGTACTGGTTGGGGGAGTGGGGTGGTAGGGCACTGCTGGGTGGGGGTCCACTAGATGACCAGGACTACAGAAAAATAAATTAAAATAATTTTCCAAATATAAAAGGAGAATTATTTTGGGGATCAGGGCTTGGAGGGGTCTACTAGCCCACAAGGGTTAATTTACTAATATTATCATGGATTGAGGCTGCTAACATTATAATAATATGATAGGGGAATGGGGATGCTAAAATAAGACCAGTAATATCGGGGACTGGGGCTGCTATCATTTTACTAATAATAGTGAGATTGTGGATGCTACAATTATAATAATGAGAAAAAACATCAAACCAGCACTGCACCAGTACTGATACTGAATTACAGGCTTTTATTATTTTATACATTTAAAAAGGCAACATATCCAGTAAGGCAAGCTCCACAAAGCAGGACGCACAGTAACCCCAACCAGTTTCATGCCTAGTGAGTCATCGGGGGATAGTCACATAATACAAACAGTATGAGTTAAATAGTAGTGCCTTAAACAGACAGTGCAAACACCAATGATTTGTATATTGAAGTCCTTAATAATAATATATATAAAGTGCACATATAATACTTTAAAAAAGACACTTAAACTACTATTAAGAATACTCTAGTCACCAGGGCACAATAACACTTGTTGGAAAAATTATACACTTCTAATTAATATTATTCATTTTTCCACAAAAGAAAATCATTTATTATTGAATGAAAACAGCAATTCCTTTAATGTAGCGACTCCTATATCATAGCCAGATGATGGGCAGTGAACACTAGCTCCAAGTAAATCTGGAAGGGAAATATGCATAAAAGAATATTATATTTAAAAACAAGGGAGAATATACATGTGCATATATTGCAATATAACAACAGAGGATATATATGCAAAAACAGAGAGCAGTATCATTTCTTAATGCAGGACAATAATTCTGTCTTATCATTCAGACCTGGTGTAGTCAGAGCACCTAAGGTATAAATCCAAAATGACTCTCTTTGCTTTAGCTTCACACTTAGGTTACCACCTCTGGGTCCCAAAGAGACTTCTTCTATGCCACAAAATTTAAAAGAATGGCAATTTTTGCCTGTCACTATGCAGTGGTTGGCTAGTGCATTACCTGGGTAATTTGCCAAAATGCACCTTAGATGTTCATTAATTCTTGTCTTAAATTGTCTTGTAGTTTTTGCCAGATACACAATGTTTTTTGTATTGCAGTCAAAGAAGCTATCAACTTTGTATTCCATTCTGCAATTACAAGTTGTGAATGTGCCAGTTTTCAAGACAGATGCACAAAATTTGCATCTACCACAGGTAAAAGTCCCATTTGGTAATGGTGGTAGCCAATTATCGTCACTGGTACTCAATTCACCAGGTCCCTGATAGCTATGGACTAATTTGTCCTTTAAATGCTGACTACATCTATAAACCATTCTGGGTTTTATTTTTGTCACTTCTTTTAGTAATGGTTCAGTATCCAAAATATTCCAGTTGTCCATAATCACTTTCTCTATCCCTTTAGCATGTCTTGTGTACTGGGTTATAAAGTTTATCCTAGGGGTATCCTGTGTTCATTCCCTCACCATTAAAATATCCTGCCTATCAGCTATTAAGGCTTCATCAAATGCCTGGAATATCACATCAGGACTATAGCCACATCCTGCAAACCTCTCAGAGAGGTCTGAGGCATTGGCTGTAAAATCAACATCATCACTGCAATTCCTCCTAAGTCTCAGCATCTGGGCTTTGGGTATATTTCTAATCAGGTGTGGTGGATGGCAACTGGTTGCATACAAAAGTGAATTCCTGTCTGTCTCTTTCCTAAAAAGATCAGTTCTATAGTTGCCATCTGCTGTTTTGATCACTTTCAGATCAAGGAAGGAGACAGACACAGAATCACACTGTATAGCAAATCTTAAATTGTCATTGCCCCTCTCTAAGTAAGAGGCAAGGTCCATCAGCTCTTCCCTGCTGCTATACCACACCATAAATATGTTGTCTATAAAGCGATGCCAAATGTCAGTCCTATCCAAAGAAGGATTGGCGGGGTCATCATAGACATGTTCTCCCTCCCACTTGCCCAGGTAGAGATTGGCGTAATTGGGGGCCAAAGTTGCCCCTATCACCGTCCCTTTGATTTGCAGGTAAAATGTATCCTGATAAAGGAAGTAATTCTTAGTTAGAACTTGTTCAGACCATTCTAGAAGAAACTCTTTATCAACATCTAATGTAATGTCATTATCAAACCAATAAATACCATAATGCTTCCAAGACTTCAACATGAGGAATGTTGGGATATAGGGTGTGCAAAAATAGGAAATGAAGATCAAACAAACAAAACTTAGGAAGTTTGAATGTGATATACAGGATTACCTGTTGGATCGAGTATTTGACTGGAACAAAAATAAAAACTGAAATAGAAGGGGCAGAAGTAATTCCAGGAACATTAATCAGCATGATCAATCAGATCAACAACAGCTCCACTCAGTTTTGAAGTTCCGTAGCCAATCACCTGTATATACTTCAAACAGTGATTCAGAAGGTGAGCCTTTGTGGGAAGAGGACCCAGAGGATTTCCTGAACCACAGAGGGAGCGAGCAACAAACTGTTCAGTTCCAGGACCAACAGCAGCCACCAACGCAGATGAGGGAAGTCAGGCTATTGAGAGATCAGATTCAGGTGACCCCATCTCCATAGCCAAACCATCCAAACAGACGAGTAGGGGTGGGAGGAAAAGAAGTGACAAAAATAAAACCCAGAATGGTTTATAGATGTAGTCAGAATTTAAAGGACAGATTAGTCCATAGTTATCAGGGGTCTGGTAAATTGAATACCAGTGAGATTAATTGGCTGCCACCATTACCAAATGGGAATTTTGTTTGTTTGTTGAATTTTGCTGACCTGGTAAGCCCACTGGGCCTAGAAGTCCCTTTTTCAAGGGTGACGGGGATACAGATGGTAAGCAACTGAAATTGAACCAGATTAAGCTGTTGGTGGTATTTTTAGTGAATGAGGGAAATTTAGCCAGGACACCAGGGAAATTCCCCTACTCTCCACTAGGGGGGTTTCCATCACAGACTGCTAGTCAGTTGGTTGGTTGTAGGGTGAAGATGAGTGCAGACATATGGGTGGCTGGAGCAGAGGAGTCCATTCCAGCCAGAGAACTGATGGAGTGTGTTTGCGAAGAAGAGGAGCCTGATTCAGAAAAGCAAGAGGAGCAGATGCTAAAGAGACAACAAAATAACAATGTGCCACAGGGAGGAAATGAATGAAAAACTACTTCCAAAGTTTCTTGCAGTAAGTCAGAGCATAATGAAAACATGTTGTCTGAAATTGAATTAGAAGAGAAACATTCGAGAGAGAAAAAAAGAACTGCTATTGAGAGACAGAGAGGAAGCAGAACTGTCTGACAGAAGTGAGGCCTGTCTGAAACAGCTGAAGCCTGAGGATATGGTACAGTGTAGTCAGGCAGAAATGACTAGGCCTGACAGTCAGAAGAAAAAAGACACTACCCTGAAAGGAATGGCCAGAAAGGGCCATAAAAGGCTCGGCCTAAGAAGGTTAGAAAATGTGCAAACAGAAAAGAAAGGCATAGAAGAGAAGAAGAGTAAGGAAAATATGGAAACAAAGAAACATGAGCTGACAGATAAAACAAAAGAAAAAGGGGGCCCCCAGCAGTAGACTTGACTGAATCTGTCATGGATAAAACAAATAAAATAGATGAGTCACCTGAATGGGTAAAGACAGCTTTAGTGGAGGCAGGATGGAAGCAAACTGAATCTTGGTGGGACCCTAACAGATCGGGTTTAGTAGAAAAGGACCCTGAGACAAATCAGACAGAAAATGAAAATATAACAACAGGGGAAAAAGCAAGAAATATAGATGCTACAAAGGAACTAACAGATAATGAGAGTGGGAGCTCTGAAATGGAGATTGGGGCAAACATCTCTGGGAAAAATAATAAAAATTTGCCTGATGACAATGAATGGGGAAAAAATACGAAGGAGAAGCTCTTTTCAGAGCAGCAGCAACAACAGGACAAACGCAGAAATGCAGTAAGACTCAAGTATAAAGGTGTGGTGGCTGATGCACCAGATAGACTATATATTGGCAAAATCTTAGTAAAATAAAGCATGAAATACTACCCATATGAAATTTAAGCTTTAATCCATGTACCTGGTAGCTCTGAATACAATGTAAGTTTTAAGCACCCTAGTGGTCTCGATTGATTTTGGAAGTTGTACCACCAACTAAAAAATATGGACCCCTGGAACAAGTTTATAGCAATACCACTAACGAAGCCTACTTTCAAAATTGCTACGGTACTGTACAGAAATGAAGGTGTTAATGTTTCTGATATTACTTTCTGATTAAAACAACGATGTACTATTCATGGCCCCCCGAAACCCATCCTGGATGAGGAATGCCTTTGGACGGGGGTGGAAATATAAAATTACTTTGAAACATATGGATAGTGAAGTGCAACACCTGGGAAACTGTTTCTACCTGGGACAAGATTGAGGAATTGTATTTTATGCAGGTCAGCCATGGGCATGCGTTAAATGTGGTGAAAAGGGCCATTTGAGTAACACATGTGAACAAATGAAGTGTGGTTTATGTGGGGAAATTGGGCACTATGGAGCAGATCATAAAAATAAGATCTGATGTAGCCTATGTGAAGATGTAGGCCATTTTTTTCTTCAGTGTCCATGGGCAGCACATAACAGCCCAGAACTTGGTGTTTCAGCTGAGCAAGATGTTTATTTGGCAGTAGCACAAAAATAAAGAGAAAAAGAAGGCAACATTGTTTTAGAAGCCAAAAACAGGATGATGGTTCTATTAAAGACAGACCTAGTGAGAACCATCGCCCCTCCTTGCCCTCTCCTCTGAATAAAAAATGCCCAGTAGAAGCAGACTTATCCAAAGGAAATGTAACGAGTCATAAAAAGAAAAAAGAGAAAAGTAAACACAGAGAACCTGAATTCACCATGGTGACAAGGGCAAACAAGAAAAAGATGTGCAAAAAATACTAGCTGTATTAAAGAAAAGGACAGAGAAGGATTTGTTTTAACAAACAGATATATGGTGTTTCAGGACAAAGAGTGAGAGTCAACAGAGGAGGAAACAGTATTATCTGGTTCAGATTTTTCACATGTTAATGACTTTGAAGGGGAAGATACCACTGACACACAAGTGTTGAGAAGGGAAAAAGACAAAATGGCTGAAGAAAGAGGAAGTGAATAACCTTTTACAAAAACAATGCACAATATAAATTGCCTAACTGTAAATGTCAATAGCATTAAGAACAGGCAAAAATGTAAAATTCTTTTTCAAACCCTAAGTGACATAGATTGTGATGTTATTCTTATTCAAGATACTCATTTGTACTCTTTAGAAGAACTATCTCAGGTACAGAAGAAGTGAAGGTGGGGACAGTTATCGTGGACAACAAGTGGAGATCTATGTTCTGGGTTAGGAATAGTCTTTTTAACTTCAGATATAAATATCTTAAAAATAGTAGATTTAGTTCCTGGGTGAGTTTTTATTTTAGATGTAATTCTTAAAAATCTAGCAACTAGGATAATTAACATTTATAATCCTCAGTCGAAGGCTTTTAGGAATAAAATAATGGGTTTAGTAGAGCCTTTTGTTCATACCTCCAAAATTGTTCTATGGGGGGGATTTTAATTGTGGGTTGCGGAAGGAAGATTGGGGAAGAAAATCAAATAAAGACTATTGTGATACTAATAAACTAAAGGATATTCTTAACAAATTGAATTTAATAGATGTATACAAAGCCAAAGGGACAAGGGTTGAACACACCTTTTATAAAGGTACAACATCCACTAGAATAGATTTTTGGTTTATTCAGAAGGGGACAGTAGTAGAAAAGATTCAAGTTATTCCTATGGAATTTTCAGATCATATGGGGGTGAGAATGGAGAAAGATACAGGTAAACAGATTGTGTTTGGTACAGGGTATTAGAAAATGAATGTGGAAAGATTAACAGAAGAAAACTGTAAAAATAAAATAAAAAAAATTTTTTTGGCTAGGGATTCAGTAAAAGAACTGTATTAATCTGTCTTGGAGTGGTGGTAAGATACAAAGTTAGATCTAAAACAACTATTATTAGAAACTCCATATGCTAAGGAGCAAAGGTGTTACAGGAAATATTTAACTTTGAGAAGGAAGCTGTATAAATTATTATCCCTGCATACAAAAACAGAAGTGGATTACTCAGAAAAGATAGAAGAAGTTAGAAAGGAAATGTGGATGTATCAGTGTAATAGAGTCAGATCATTAGATATGGAACAAAATTTTGGAACTCAGAGTTCAAAGTTCCAAACAAATCCCTATGATAGTAATAAAGAAAGAATAATGAATAGGATATTATATGAGGTTATAGATGAGACTGGGAGAAAACATACAGACGCAGTTAGTATAAACTGTCAGGTTCAGGAATTTTTAAAGAAGAAATATAAAACGGAAGTGGGGGAAATAAGTAAAACAACATTTCAGCATATTAAAATTCCTAAATTAAGTGATCAAGAAGCAAAAACAATAGAAGGAGAAATAAAGGAAGAAGAGGTTAAGTTGGCAATTAGTACACTTACGAATAATACGCCCCTGGGATAGATGGCATCCCAAATGCCTTTTATAAAATACAAATGGAGTACCTAGCAAAAGCCCTAACATATGTATATAATCAAATCTGAAATGAGAATAAGTTAACGGAAAAGTATGAACACAGGGGTTTTGATTTTATTATACAAAAAAGGTGATAGAGCAAAACTGAAAAACTGGAGGCTGATTAGTCTTCTTATGACAGACTATAAAATATTGGTTAAAATATTGCATCAAAGATTAATAATATATGCAGATCAACTAATAACACAAACCCAAACCTGTGGAATCCCAGGGCGGGACATAAGGAACAATTTCATTTTTCTTAGAAAGGTTATAAATGGAGCTCAAAACAAAAAGATAGATGGGTATATCTATGTGGTGGATCAGGAGACAGCATTTGATTCAATTAAATATGACTATATGTGGGAAGTACTAAAACAATATAACTTTCCAGAAAATTTGAGGAAAATGATTAAAATATTGTATAAGGAAGTACAAATTAAAACAATGGTAAATGGACATTTAGGTTGCTCCATGTATATGTATAAAGGGGTAAGACAAGGGTGCCCTCTAAGTCCCCTTCTATATGTTTTATGTCTGGACCCTGTTTTACACAAAATTGAACAGGATAATAAGATTAGGGCGATAAACTGGGGGCATGAGTCACTTCCAAAAGTGTGTGCATATGCGGATGACTATAACATTTTAGTGAATGATCAAGAATCAGGTGACAATATGTTAAAGGTTATTAATGAAAGAAAAGGGCTTACTGGGATAGGTATAAATGTGGAGAGAAGTAAAATGTTTGCATTAGGATAGGTGAGTAAAGGAAAGAAAGGTAGCTTAAATGTGACTACAAATGAAATTACTTTACTAGGAGTGAGATTTGGTACACAAGAAGTGGTTCAAAACAATTGGGTAGCAAAATGTAATATAGCACAGAAAAAGGTAAATGGAAAAATTGGAATATGTCAAAGGAAAAAATAATATATCTTACAAAAAAACTTTATTTTGCCTATTTTTTAATACAAAGCGTATGTGTTTCCAGTCCCTCAGAATATGCAGACTGTAATTTTGGGGATTTCTTTTCAGTTGCTATGGGGATCTAGGCTTAACCCGGTGAAAAGAAATCACACATATAGACCCCCAAAGGAAGGGGGTTTGGTTATGGTGCATCCAGTCATCTTCCTTATAAATATTTTTATTTATGCAAACTTAGTTCCAATATTACAAAGGAAAAAGAATATATGGAGTGATCTGGAAAATAAATGGGCAGACAACTTGATTAAAAATATAGGAAAAAAGGGGAACCATCAAGGGAAACTGAGGTCCCACTCTATATGGAAACAGTTAGTAAATATATGACTCAATGGGGGATTATGGTAGATATGCTGGTGACAAAGAATAGAAAACAAAATTACAAAGTGATAATGAGGAAAAATGTATTTCAAGATCTAGTTTTCAATGTAACAGGGGATGTACAAATTTCACAGATTTTAGACTGCACATTGGAAAAGAGAATCCCAAAGCAAATGAGAGAAGAAACATGGCTATGTAGTCATGGCAAACTGAGTATAAAGGGTAACCAGAAACATAAATTAAGGAAGAAAGGTTGTGTCCAATAGTTCAACACTGGATGTAGGAGAAGGATATGCAGCATATGCTTTTTGATTGTTCGTTTATTAAACAATTTTGGGGTGCCCTTGCAGGTTTGTGGGGAATTGAAGTATTCAAAAACATGTCATATAATATTCTGATATATGGGCAAATTAAGGAAGGATGGGAGAAATGGAATGTACATACTTTATATGTAATGTTTGCAGTTTTAAAATGGACAATTTGGCAGGCAAGATGTTAGAGATTTTTACAAAAACAAGAGATAACAATACAGGATATATTGTTTAAATTTCAATGTAAAATTGATAAAATATATCATTATGAAAATAGAATTTTTGGTGAACAGATGGCACAAACTTTGTGGAAAAATATTGAGGGGATTGGATGAAGGATTAATCTTAAAGGATGATATATGTTTAACAAAGGAGTGTATGAATTACAGTATGTGATCTGATGTAATGTATGAAAGTCTGTTTTTCTTTAATAAAAATTCCCCCACGCTTTCCAATAAGTGCCATGGGATCTTTAACATCCACCTGAACTACCACCAGAGCAGGCAGATGGGACCTCGGTTTAACGTCTCATCTGAAAGACAGCACCCTCTCATGCTGCACTACAGTGTCAGTACTGGGATATTAACCCAAGTGCCAGACGTGGGAACTGAACCCACAGTTCTCTGATCTCCCAGCCTCAGAGGTGAGTGTGCTACCTACTGAGCCACTGACGCTGTGAAACTATTTTACCTGTGGTAGATGCAAATTTTGTGCCTCTGTTTTGAAAGCTGACACATTCACCACTTGTAATTGCAGTGGGGAATACAAAGTTAATAGCTTCTTTGACTGCAATACAGAAAACATTGTGTATTTGGCAACTTGCGAATGTGCAGCATTTTATGTAGGTAAAACTACAAGACAATTTAAGACAAGAATTAACGAACATCTGAGGTACATTTTGGCAAATGACACAGGTAATGCACTAGCCGATCACTGCATAGTGACAGGTAAAAATGGCCATTCTTTTAAATTTTGTGGCATAGAAAAAGTATCTTTGGGACCCAGAGGTGGTAACCTAAGTGTGAAGCTAAAGCAAAGAGAGTCATTTTGGATTTATACCTTATGTGCTCTGACTACACATAGAAACATACATAGAAACATAGACTTGATGGCAGATAAGGACCGCTAGGCCCATCTAGTCTGCCCATTCCCCTACCTACAGGATAGGCCGTAGATCCTAGTTAACCAACAGCCTATTTCTTCCTACCCCCCACAAGAATTGCCTTATGTCTGTCCCATGCATTCTTGAATTCTCCCACAGTTTTAGACCCACAACCTCCTCAGGAAGGCTGTTCCATGTATCCACTACCCTCTCTGTGAAATAATACTTCCTCACATTGCCCTAGAACTGCCTCCTTCTATCTTTTAACTTGTGTCCCTTGTTCTTGCAAGTCTCTTTTCTGAAAGATGCTACCCTCTTGGACTTTGTTGATTCCACTGAGGTACTTAAGTTTCTATCATGTCCCCACTCTCCCTTCTTTCCTCAAGGGTATACATATTAAGCTCCTTTAGTCTCTCCTCATGCGGCTTCTCTTGCAGACCCTGCACCATTTTAGTTGCCCTCCTCTGGACTACCTCTATCCTGTCTATGTCCTTGGAGATGGGGTCTCCAGAACTGGACACAGTACTCCAAATGGGGTCTCACCAACTATCTGTACAGAGGGATAACAACTTCCTGTTTTCTGATGATGATGCCTCTCCTATACATCCCAGTATACCCCCAGCCCTCCCTACTGCCTTCTCAATTGCTTGCTAACCTTAAGGTCATCTGATATGATTACCCCAGGTCCCTTTCCTTTTTGTTGTTGTTACTACCTCCCACCCATTGTGTATTCTTCCCTGGGTTCTTGTTTCCCAGGTGTATTATTTTGCACTTTTGCATTGAATCCTAGCTGCCATACTTCTGACCATTCCTCCAACCTTGCCAAGTCCCTTTTCATCCTTTCCATGCCTCCTTGTGTATCAACCCTGTTGCAGATCTTTGTGTCATCTGCAAAAAGGCATACTTTTCCTTCCAGTCCCTCTGCAATGTCACTGATGAAGACATTAAAAAGGACTGGACCCAATATTGAACCCTGTGGTACCCCACTAGTAACCCCCTTTCTTCAGAGTGGACTCCATTTACAATTACCTTCTGTGTCCTGTTGTCCAGCCAATGTTTTATCCAGGCTACCACCCTGGGACCCACTCCAAGGCTGGTTAATTTAACTATTAATCTTTTGTGTGGGACTGTGTCAAATGCCTTGCTAAAGTCTGGGTAGGCCATGTCCACAGCCCCTCCCTGGTCTACGCACATTGGTCACCCAGTCAAAGAAATCTATTAGAGTTCGTCTGACATGACCTTCCGCTGTGAACCCATGCTGCCTTGGTCCTGTGCTCCACTGGCCTCTAGGTACTCAACTATTCTTTCCTTCAGAAGTGACTCCATCACTTTCCCTACCACAGAGGTCAGACTGACAGGTCTGTAGTTTTCTGCCTCTGTGTTGGTCCCACTTTTGTGAAGGGGAATCACATCCGCCTTCCTCCAGTCCTCGGGTACCACACCATCCTCCCATGATTTATTAAAAAGAGTAGTCAGTGGTTTCACTAGTTCCTCCCTTAATTCTTTTAGAATTCTGGGGTGAATTCCATCAGGACCCATTGCTTTGTCCACCTTCAGTTTTAGGAGTTCTTGCAGAACCCTTTCTTCAGTGAAAGGACTGGGATCAAACCCCCCTATCAAGAGTGCTTCTGTTAATTGGATTAGGCACTTCCCCCTCCTCTTTTGTGAATACTGAGCAGAAATATTCGTTCAGTATTCCTGCTTTTTCACTGTCCCCCTCTGCCCACCCACTGTTCATTCTATTCAGCCTTACTATCCCTCCCTTTGTCTTTCTATGCTCGCTGATGTACCTATAAAAGGTTTTATCCCCCTTCTTAACTGAGTTGGCTATCTTTTCCTCAGTTTGGGCCTTTGCTATTCTGACTTTCCTCCTGCTTCCTTCTACCTTAACTGGTACAGCTCTCTGTCCTGCTTCTTCTGTGTTTCCTTATACTTCTGGAATGCTATCTTTTTCTTCCTGACTTTCACAGCCACCTCTTTTGAGAACCATAGTGGCTTTTCTTTCATTTTAATTTGTTTATTGCTTCACACAAAGGCCTTGTTGCCTCTGTGATGGCAGTTTGATAATTCCCATTGTTGCTCCACCTCCTTCTAGCCTGTTTGCTAGTGCTTTTCTGAGGCACTCTCCCATCTTGCCAAAGTCAGCCCTCCTAAAGTCCAGTACCCTCACTTTTGTATGGCTTGACTCTGTAGCTGAGTTTAACGTGAACCACACTGTTGATGGTCCTTGTCCCCAGATGGCAACCCACTTCTAGATCTGAGATCCTCTCACTGCCCCGTTTGAAATCTGAGGTCTAAGATTGCTCCCTCATGAGTGGGTTCTGAAACTAGCTGTCTAATGCCTGCCACCTGTAGGGCATCAAGAATGGCCCTGCTCTTGGATGTGGCTGCAGCAAATGTGCTCCAGTTAACATCTGGCATATTCAGGTCTCCCATCAACAGTATCTCCCCTTTCTCTGCCATTCTAAGAATGCCTTCTATCATATCCTTGTCCATTCCTTCCCCCTGACGTGGGGGTCTGTACATAACCCCTGTGCGGATTGTGGTGCGCTTTCCAGTCTCCAAGGTAACCCACAGTGCCTTCTCTCCTCCCTGTTTACTCTTTTGTTCAGTTGCTTTTATCCCTTCCTTTACATAGAGAGCTACTCCTCCCCCTCTTCTCCCCTGCCTGTCTCTCCTGTAGGTTATGTACCCTGGTATGTTAACATCCCAGTCATGGTTCTCTGTGTACCATGTTTCTGTGACTGCTACGATATCCAGGCATCCCTCTTCCATTAAGGCCACCAGTTCAGGGAGCTTGTTTCCCAGACTATGGGCATTGGTACTCATTACCCTACATTTTCTGATGGCCTTACTCCCTTTTGCCCCATCCCTGTCCTTCTTGCCTTTGTCACTTTCTCCATTTACTCCTGCCCTTCTCCCTATCGACACCTCTATGTTGGTGTTTGCCACAGTTACTACTGTGATTATTTGGGGGGGCTAGGATTTTCCTGCTCCTTTCCAGTGCCTCCCCCCTTGGCTAGTTTAAAAGCTTGCCAATGAAGCATTTAAACCTATCACCTAGGATTCTGGTTCCCCTCCCAGACAGATGCAGCCCATCATGCCAGTATAGACTTGCATCACTCCAGGTGGACCCCCAGTCCCCAATGAAGCCAAATCCCTGAGCTCCACACCAGTTTTTCAACCACTGATTGAATACCATGGTGCAGAACACCCTAGCCTCTCCTATGCCATAGATGGGCAGCACCTCCGAGAAGGTTACCATGTGTGCTACTTGACTAAGGCCCCTCCCCAATTCCACAAACTCTTCCTGCACTTCTCTAATCCCTTTCTTAGCCAGGTCATTTTGTCCCTAGGTGGACAATGACAAGCTCCCTCCTGTGCAGCTGCTCTGGCAATCCTGAGGATTCGCTCCCTGTCCCTCAAGCCATGAGAGCCAGGCACTTACCTCCCTCTCCCTTTCTCCCCAGTTCTACCTTCCTAACAATGAGGTCCCCCACCAGGAGTTGTTTTCTTCCCCTGCAGGGTCCCCTACCACCCTCTTGTGGGTCTCCTTTGTGGAGGTCCCAGCATCCTCCTTGGTCTCCACTGTGGGTGCCTCCATAGAAGAACCACACTTTGCCAGAATGGCATAGGAATTGTGGAGAGGTACAACTGGAGGGATGCGCCTCTGTTCCACCATCCTCACCCTCCCTGAGCCCACTGTGGTCCAACCGCTCCTCTTTCTTGGCAACCTCTGAGGCAATGGCAGTGGCACTGGTGGTCCCTGAATGGAAGAGGAGGTCCCACAAATCCTGGCCAACTCAGCCTGGAGATGAGCAACCTCCTCCCTTAGCCCAGAGAGGTGCCTGCAGATGGGACAACACCGCATCCTCCAGAACATCTCCGGAAGACTGCTGCTCCACAGCCACTGCACTACCTACTCCAATCATGTCTTATTTCTGTCCCCTTAACTGTTTGCAATCCTTACTCTTTCCTCAGTTTTTTCTCTTTCTCTCTCTCCTTACTTTCTGCCTGTGTGCCCTTTAAGCTCCTGATTGTCCTGTTCTGAGACAAGAATATCCTATATTTCTCAGTAGACCACTTACTTGCTGAGAGGCAGACCTCCAGCAGCTAGAGGGGGCCGGAGAGCTACTCTTGCCCTTCTAGGATGGTCTGTCCTTGGTGGTTCTGTGATCACTCACTTCCTGCCCCCAAACAGGAAGTTCCTGTTGTCAGTCAAATCCTGTGCCTATAAAAATACAACAGGTCTAAATGATAAGACAGAATTATTGTCCTGCATTAAGAAATGATACTGCTCTCTGTTTTTGCATATATATCCTCTGTTGTTATATTGTAATACAGTATATGCACATGTATATTCTCCCTTGTTTTTAACTGTAATATTCTTTTACGCATATTTCCCTTCCAGATTTACTTGGAGATAGTGTTCACTGCCCATCATCTGGATATGATATAGGGGTCGCTACATTAAAGGAATTTCTGTTTTCAGTCAATAGTAAATTATTTTCTTTTGTGGAAAAATGAATAATATTAATTAGAAGTGTATAATTTTTCCAACAAGTGTTACTGTACCCTGGTGACTGGAGTGTTCTTAATGGTAGTTTAAGTGTCTTTTTTAAAGTATTATATGTGCACTTTATATGTATTATTATTAAGTACTTTAATATACAAGACACTGGTGTTTGCACTGTCCATTTAACGGACTACTATTTAACTCATACTGTTTGTATTATGTAACTATCCCCCTGATGACTCACTAGGCATGAAACTGGTTGGGGTTACTGTGCGTCCTGCTTTGTGGAGCTTGCCTTATTGGGTATGTTGCCTTTTTAAATGTATAAAATAAAAGACTGTAATTCACTATCAGTACTTGTGCAGTGCTAGTTTGATTGTTTTTCTCATTACTAGTTACTGTGCACGATCCTTTTCAGCAGCTGTAGCTGTTTTGTTTCTATAATTATAATAATGATATTGGGGATTGGGGATGCTACAATTATGATAATGATATTGGGGATCAGGGATGGGGCTGCTGCAATTGTAATAATAATATTATTTGGGATGGGGATTGGAGCTGGGGGTCTGCCTGACCTCTGGGGATTCCTACCGGGTCAGTAAGTTGTACACTTACTAGCATGCAACAAAACCCCGAAACTACAACAGTGCAGTATAGGACAATGAAAGGGTGCAATACTGTGAATGGGTCAGTGCATGGTACTGCACCCTCTCACTTTCCCAGGCAGAGGAGAAGACCTCTGCTGGGACAGGGTCCACCGAGCAGCTGCTGTGGCTTGATGGGATGAGCCACTGGCATGAAAGGGAAGCAGGCAGTGTGTTTGGGCCCGGGTTTGATTCCCGATTCTAAGATGCATGTAATTTTTCTTTTTTTCACACTTTGTGTGATATTTACTGTTGCTCCCCCATTAGTTTTTTTTAGTTGGGGGTTCAGGGTGTGCAGCCCCTCGTAACGAGGGGGTTGGTGGTGGAGCCCCCCTGCAAAAACAAGAGTTATGTCACATGCAATATATTGTGCTGTGTTGGCAGCATAGTATATTGCTGTGGCATAATGTCTTGTGACATTATGATCCCATGCCATCGGGGATATGATGGGAGCTCATTGGCGCAACCCCCGGTGGATGGCAAAGTACACTTACACCAGCTCCTAGCTGTGTAAATGTACTTTGATGGATGTCCTCTGGGGGTTGTTTGAGAATGCCAAGTTAAGGGATGTGACAGCCAGCCTTCAAGAATAGGGCACTGTGACTGCCGTAAACCCCCTTGCGCCATGTCACATCTGAGTTTTTTGGTGCAATGATGGTGCAAGTCCTCTTTGGTGCAAGCAGCCTGCATGGTGTCACTGGCTGCTTTTGAGAATCCCACATAACACAACTATTAGTGCAAAGTGCTACTTGCATAATTCATGTTGGATGAACTTACTTTGTGCCATGTGTATCCTTTTGAGACTAGGCCCCATCAACTGAGTATACAAATATTGCTTATAGCCATTTCATTTTAGTAAAAGCTAAAATATGCAAGAACAGTGATTAGTGAACAGTGTCCCTCATAGTTTGCATGCCCATGAACAGCTCTTTTAAATGAGGTTTTGGATATGCATGTAGCTGGAAGAAGTCCAACATTATCTGTGTCTAAGTCTGATCTATTTTAATAGTATGCTGGCATCATTTATAGAACCGTTTGATACTAAAAAAACTACTCCAGCTCATGGATGAGCTGAGATTCAAGTAAGAAATGTTTTTAGCCACTCGTGAAAGAAGCCATACATTGTACTTTGTATTCTTAGCAGGTATTAAAGCAGCAGTGCAACAAAATTAGGCAACAAATTTCACACTGTACTTTTTCACTATAAAAGGTTCCAGGCATCTTCCAGTTTTAGACAAAACAATAAATCGGGCACTCATCACCTCAGTTAAAAGCACACCGCTCTAAAAGCACAACAGGTAACACTTTCTTTTACGTGTCATTACCTACACTGTAACTACTGTATAACTACATTGTAACTACTGTGCAGTTACATATAATTATTGTGTAGTTGTTTACTAGTTTCACATTTGTGTGTTGTGTACTTGCAACAATTTGAATGCTCGGTCAACTACTACTGTCAAATCAATTAATTTTCACAAGTGTAACATTTAATAGCTGTTGCAAAGTGTAACAGAAAATCTATTGTGCAACTACCACTGTAACTCTTTCTTACAAGGGCAACTACACATGTAATAGTTATTGCAAATTGTAACAGCAAATCTATTGTGTAACTACTATGTTACTAATTTTGGCATCATTAAATTTGTTCTTACAAGTGTAACTACTTACTGTATGAATGCAGATCTTGTGAACTGTTCAACAGTCTGTGTCTATATGACACCCTAATTACCTGGAGCAAATGAAGCAAAAAACTGAGAGGGCTTTCTGCAGTCCTTAGTGTGATCAATATAGAAATGCAGTGTTCTACATACAGGAATCCTGTGTAGCAATACTTCACCTTTGTTAGCATGCTCAGGATAATGCACAGGAATGTGTATTATCTGAATCAATGAGAAATCAGAGACAACCTTCAATAGTAATCAGTAGAAATTGAGGATTGGTCTGCAGCCCTTGTTTAAAATCAAATATGGAGACTCAGCCATTAGAGTCTGAAGCTCAGAAATTCTATAAGCAGAAGTCATAGTGACAAGAAAAAGTACCTCCATGACAGGAAGTGCACATCACAAGTTGCAGCCAGCTCAAATGGATCCCCGGTCAATGTTTCTTTCAGGTCACAAGGTGGAACCAGTTTATGAATCAGGGGACATTTGTGTAGAATGCCCTTAAGAAACATAAGGGGCACTTCTTCTGCCACCATGCACCCACCAATGAAGGCGTGAAAAGGCAAGACAAGTTTTATTTTTTCAGTGCCGAATTCCAGAGGCTCTGGGAGACATACAATCAGAAGCACTATTCATAGAACAATAAAATTACATCAAATAATATAGGTAAATAACATAAAGAACTAAGACACAAAAACTATAGTTAAAAGAACTATAACGAGAAAAGGAAGAAGGGGCCAACCCAGGGCAAGATCTAATACAGAAAGTTCAGGAAGGCCTGACTAAACAAGTTGATCTTTAGATGGGTTTTGAATGCCTCAGCCAAAAGGCACTCCCATACAAATGGTAGAAGCAAATTCCACAGGACAGGGCCAGCAATGCTAAATGCTCTGTCACCAACATTTTTCAACCTCATCCTGAGAACCGCAAGGAGGCCCCTACCAAAGGAGCTGAGGGAATGGACCGAGGTAGCTGGAGTCAGAAGGTCAGACAAGTAGCCAGGGTCCAGCCTGTGTAGGGCCTTAAAGGTGAGTAAGCCCACGTTAAAGAGGACCCTCCACCTGACCAGCAGCCAGTGTAGTTCACGTAACACCGGGGTGACATGGCAGTATTTCGACTGACCCATCAGCAGCCTGGCAGCCACATTCTGCACTACAGTAGCTGCAGTCTGTGGAGGATACCTCCTGAGATCCTGAGGTAGAGCACATTAAAGTAGTCTAGCCTTGATGTCACAAAGGCATGCACTAGGGTGGGAAGGTCCAGGACCAGACAACAGATAACACCTGGGCCTCAAATGTCAATCCACTGTTGAAGGTCACACCAGGACTGCATATCCTAGAGGAGGCCTTCAGTGGCACAGACCCCAGGAACAAACATGTCTCTGTGCCAGAGGCCATCCTATCATGACCTCTGTTTGACTCCACAACCAGTACCTCCATCTTATAGGGATTCAGTTGCAACCAACTGGCGGCCATCCAGACATTGATCTTGACCCTACCGTGTCATAATGTTGCATGCTTAATAGCATACAACATTATGGCTAAACCCCAAAAGCACTGTAGCTTACCGGGAGTGGTGCAATACCGCAAATACTGCTGTACATGGTATTGCACCACTTAAAACATCCCAGGCAGAGGATAAGACCTCTGTTGGGATTGGGTTCTGCTGAGCAGCAGCCGTTGTTCAATGGACTGAGCCACTGCAGCGAGGAACCCAGGCGCTGCATCTGGGGCAGGGTTTGATTCCCGGTCCCAGAAACTTTTATTATTTTCAACAGTTTGTGCACTTCCCGAGTTAACCCCCTTCCCCAGAGTTGAGAATCTTTATTTGGGGGGTTTGGGGGCACAGCCCCCCATGAAGGAGGTGTCGGGGGTGGAGCCCCCCAAAAAAACAAAGTTATGCCTCATGGCAGAAATCACGCTGTATTGGAAGTGCGATTTTGCCATGCAGCATAATATCCTGCGATCTCGGCAAAGCATTTATTTAGCACTTCAACCACATTAGATGTCCCTGGTGCAAAAGAAAGATACAGCTGGGTGTCATCCACATAGAAATGAAAACCAAAGCTGTACTTCTTAATGAGCACTCCCAGGGGCAGCATGTACATGGCAAACAACATTGGTGACAGGAGCAAACCCTGAGGTACTCCACATGAAAGGACGTTAGGGGAGGAAGAGGAATTTCCCATCACTACCCATTGCCTCCAGTGCATGAGATAGGACTCAAACCAGCAGCAGTGATGGTGAGTCCACAGAACTCCCTCAGGCAGTACAGCAACACATAATGCTCTATTGTGTCAAAAGCTGAGGAGAGATCGAGGCATACTAGAATTGTCCCTGCCCTTCAATCTCTAGCCCTGAGGAGGTCATTATGCACCCAAACTAATGCAGTTTTTGTGCTATGTCTTGCATGAAACCCTGACTGGAAAGGTTCATACAAATCAAAGGACATGGGGTGCTCCTCGAGCTGAAATGTCACAACCTTCTCAACAACCTTCCCTAAAAATGGGAGGTTGGAGATAGGATTATAATTTGACTTGACGTCAGGGTCTAAGGATGGTTTCTTCAGAAGGGGATTGACCAGATCCTCCTTCAAGGTATCTGGGGAAACTCCCTATGAGAGAGAAAACTGGACAATCAAGGCGAACACTGGGCCAACAGTGTCAACACATCTCATTACGAAATGCGTCGGCACTGGGTCCAGTTCACAACATGTGTGCTTCAGTCTGCGAGCGACACCCAAAACCTCTGCTGCCTCCACTGATTTAAACTCTCCTCAACTAGGCCGAGTGCTCTCTGGACACCTAGGACAGCAGATGTCAGCCATATTATGGAACACTGGTGGTATGATCTGCCGGATGGCGGACACCCTGCCTGAGAAGAACCGAGCAAACTCTTCACATAAAATGTTTCAAAAGGCTTTTTTTGGCTGTAGACAGGATGGGTTTAGCAGCCTGCCCACAGTCTGAAAGAGTGCAGTTGGTCAATTCTTCCCGGCAGCAATCTCTGTCTTCTTACACATGATTGCCCTCTGGTACACATCATAGTGGGAGCATAGGGCCAGTCTCTCCACCTCCAACGCAGACTTCCACTAGCAGTGTTCCAACCTCCGACCCAAGATCTTCACCGCCTTGAGCTCCCCATCAAACCATGGGGACCTCAAGTGAGAATCTTGGTCATACACGGACTGGTGCAAGAGAGTTGAGTGCTGCTGTCAGTGCCTTATTATAGGCAAGAACAGCCTCACCCACACCCCATATGCACACACTGCCCACACTAGATAGACCAGTTACCACCAGAAAACCCTCCGGGTCAAACCCCTCAAAGGGTGGTAGCTTATTATCTCTGCAGGAGGAGTGCTCTCCGGGGTTGGGGGGAGCCAAGAACAAGAACTCCACCATGCAATGATCAGACAAAATGGTCTGATCAGTCTTGAGGTTAAAAGCCCCAGTGAGAAAACCAGGTCCAACATGTGGCCACCATGGTGGGACACAGAGGAAACTTCCTGCAACAGGCTCAGAGATGACATCATCTGGAGGTGATTATAACTTAGCCTTGAAGTTTCATCATCTGTCCAAACATTGAAGTCCCCCAGGATTAAGCATCTGGGGGACTCCAATGTTTCGCCAATGATAAAATCAGCTATCTTCTGCATCAATTCTCCTACCTTCCTAGGGGAGATGATAAATTAGAAGAATCCTGCAGCCTATGCCCAGACTCCCACAGATGGTCACACATTCAAAGGATCCTGCCCTTCTCACTGGGTGCGAAGTGAAGCCTAGCTCAGATCTAAAGCAGATGGCCACTCCCCTGCCTCTGCATTCCACTCTGGGGTAGTGCACTACCGGCTACCCGGGGGGGGGGGTGGCAGCCTCTACTACTGGGTCATCATTGTCACCCACCAAAATCTCAGTGATGCATACCAGATTGACTGAGGAAATCAGATCCACTGTAACTGCCAAAACAGCAGCCAAATGCACTTTAATAGATGAATACTAGAGACCAGAGTCACATAGCGACATGATGTAGTCCAGTACAGTATTCACAGGACATGTGAATGGGTCCATAGAACAGGAAAGCACATGATTCAGAGAAGCACTTCATCTTCAGAGAATAGGTATGTCTGGTAGAAGCTTTCTAGCCACAAGGAAGAAATAAGCCAGCTTGAGGGAACCTCAGAATGGGCAATGGCTATATCCTCAGGAGCCAGGCATAATGAGACAAGGACCACAGGATCAGATGGACCAGAGATGCTTGATCCTGGGACAGCAGACCTCGACAGAGAAAGGAAGCTGAAAAGGAGGTTCCACTGCCAGATGCTGTTAAAGTGGAAACCACATCTACAGGGGCCAGAGGGGAGTCACCAGTATTAGGGTGACATGCTCCACCTGCAGCTAGAGCAGAACCATCTGAATCAGCTAGACTGGAGGAACAGAACAAAGAAACATCCCTTTCCAGGAATGGGACAATGCATCACACCAGAAAACTCCAGGTCATGAAGCAAGTGGAAACATGGCAGTTTTGCATTGTGTGAGGACATAGAAGATCAAATTCGGGATGATCCCATCCTATGAAGAGGTCATTTGATGCCAAGGGCAATTGCTTCCATTCATGAGTTAGGGACGAAGACCCCCTTAGCCTGTCTGCCAAGATGTTTTGGACACCTAAGAGAAACATGGTTGACAGTTGAAGGCCATGAGACATGGCTCAGTACAACAGCTTTATCACTTCCCTGCACAGTAGATAAGAATTGGTGCCCCATTACTTGTTTATGTAGTGCATAAGACAGACATTGTCTGTACAAATGAAAATTCCAGTAGGCCAAGTGTAACAGCCCTCATCTCCAGAATATTGACATGGAGATTGTACTCCGGACTGGTCCAGGAGCCCTGAGTCTGGAATGACCCTAGGTGGGCATCCTAACTGGACCCCTAGGTATCTATTGTCAGGATCTGTGAAGAAGCAGATGAATGAATGGAACATCCCATGACAGATTCAAGTGGTCCCTCCGCTACACTAGATCACAGTTGAGAGGGAATATGATGAGAACCATTTACTCCAATTCTATTGTTATCTGGTCCCATTGCACCCAAAGAGTCCTGTGAAGAATGTGCATGTGGAGGTGGGCAAAATGGTAATGATGACCATAGCCATCAGTCCTAGCAGATGTAACATCATCCTGGCTGAAACATAAAGGTTTTTGTGTGTTATTTATTTATTTATTTAGTTTTTGTTAACTGGGTAGGTGCACTAGCCATAAAATGACTATTTTCAGGCACGACCCGGGAGAGTACAACAAAAGGAGAACAGTTGAACAACAGCAACATGGGTACAATAGTACAAATAGAGGAACAGTACAGCAGTGCTACAAAAATACAATGGGTAGAAACAACAAAAAATAATGGCAAGCATTATACAGATAATGGCAGTAAGATATATAATAAGTGCAGAAACCATGGACCCGACCTGTGGAGTGAAAGGGTTAATAAGATAGTAAGGTTATATAGAGAGAAATGTGAGGAATGTTCAAATATAACAAGAAAGACTGACAGAAGGAAGGACAAGGTGGTAATTGGCAAAACAACAGTGGATGGCCAGCAACAAGGTTCAAGAAGGAAGAGAGCTAGTAGTCAAGAAGTTATTTACAAAGAGAAGGAAAAATATGGGGAGCGGAAGAAGAGACAGTCTTGGAGCTGGATTAGAGCAGGGTGACATTACTGGTAAGTCTCAGGAGCTTCAGGTTGGGTCAAAGCATGTACAAGCATCAGCTAAGGATAGATAACGACGATATTCACTTTTAAATCCAAAGTGAGACTGAGACAGCCGGAGGTTGAGTGGAAGAGCATTCCATAGCCTGGGAGCAGAGAATTGGAAGGCCCCTGTGCCTTTAGTCGTCCGACATCTCGGAACACAGAGCGAGAATTTGATAGCTGATCACAGGCCATGGGAGGATGGTTGAGGGACCAGCAACACCGCCAGCTGGGATGGGTTTTTTTCCCGGATGATCGAGTCCATTAGTGATCCAAGGTAGTATTGTCTACTGGCAGAGGGTGAGAGCCAATTCAGATCCTTATAAAGAAGGCAGTGATGTTTGAGTCGAGGTGACGAAGAGGCAAATCGGCATATATTGTTATAAGTTACGTCCCATTTTAGTAGGGAGGTTTTATGGGCAGAGGTAAGAATAGAGGCACCATAGGTAAGGGTTGGGAGCAGAATACCTCGAGCAATTGCTAATTTGGCTGAGGGTGTAAGCATGTAGCTCGTTTTGTAAGCTACTCCTAATTTCGAGTTTACAGCTTTGCATGAGGACTGAATGTGAAGATTAAAATCCAGGGACTGGTCCAGGAAGATCCCAAGGTACTTGAAGGAAGTAACATTTTCAAGTGGAAATCCTCCTGGGTGAAGAACCTCCAGCAAACTAGAACAGGTCTTAATCTTCGGTGCAGAACCTAGGAGCATGGCTTTTAGATTTTCTTTTCATTTAGTACAAGCTTACGGTCTAGTAGCCAGTCTAAGACCTTATTGAAGTCTGAAGTAAGTGATGTGTTTATGCAGGCAATACTAGAAGAACTAGTGTAGATGATCAGGTCATCAGCGTAGAGACTAGCTGAGCAGGATTCCAGGATCTCAGCTGCATTGTTGATAAAAATTGAGAACAGAAGGAGCCCAAGGATAGAGCCCTGGGGGACCCCAAGGTTGATAGTAGATGTGTTGGACAGGGAGGAGTTAAATTTGACAGCTTGCAACCTGTTTGACAGGTAGCTACAGAACCAGTCCACAACAAGGGTAGAGGAATGGAATTTATGGAGAGTGGAGAGAAGCCTGGGCAACAAGGCCTCTGCTCAATCTGTGGGCAGGAATACACTGTCCACTGCTGTGTCTTGCACCACCTCAATGTATTGGAGGTGTCGACAAGTAGCTAGCATAGATCTTAGTTTGATCACTGTGACACCTACTTCCTCAAGCAAGTGCCTTGCTCTAGGCAGAGTGTACAGGATCAGTTCTCTAGTGGGGTGCCCCCCCCATGTCTGCGCACCAACTTGCACTGCATTCACAGTTCTTCCTTGTGGATGTTGCTTCCTTACAGAGGACTGCTTCTACTACCACTAACCATTTGTAAATATGTGCAGTTCCAAGGATGAGCCAAAAGGCAAGACTTGGAACTTCGGTTCCATTCAGTTTATTTTGAAGGGATAATAACCATTGAGCAGGTTCATTCACAAGGTGGTCCCTTGTACATAAACATCAGTAACAATACAGTGTAGTAAGTGGCAGGTTGACAGGAGTAAAGTAACATAATAAGCATTATAATGCATATAATAGGTAAAACAAAAGAATAACATTCAGTTATAGTAGCAAAAGTTAATACCGGTCGCAGACAGAAACATCAAACACACATGCAGAAAAAAATAAGTGCATAATATAGCTTTGATCAGAAGTTGTAGAAAGGGTAAGACAAAGGGCTAGATAGGACAGTGATTTAATAATTAGTAGAACTCACAGATTTCTGGGGTAGTTTTTTCCACAAGAGATTTCAGTGCTTTTAAGGGTACAGTGAAGCCCACCTAAGTGCACATCAGATAAGTGCACATCCAGCTTAAATGCACAGTTTTCCAGTATCCTGATTTTTTTCCTATTCTCTATATGTTAAATAGCCTGGTTAAATGCACAATGGATAAGTGCACATTTCAGTTAAGTGCACATATTTTCAGTCACATTTCAATGTAAAATTTTGAGCTGATCAGTGTATAAGTGCACATTTATGTTCCACCTTTACTACTGATGCCATTTCATTCACATGTAGCCACCTTAACGTTACACTGTAATGAAGCAATTAAGCAATTAAAGTTAAATAATTGAACTGACCTTTGCTGGAACTGCTTTAAGTTATGTTACTGCTCTGAGCACTTCATTCATGCTGGAGTTGTGGAGAGAGATATGGACAAGCTAAGGAAAAATACCCTAATGCTGGAGCAGAAGGTAACTGTTATCCAGAGACTGTTGGCGCCAAATGTCAAATGTTCTGAACTTGCAAAAGAATTTGACATCGATGCCTCCACGATTCCTCACATATTTTCTCAGAAAGATCGTTTGCTATCAAGTGAGAGAGCAGGGAGAGCTAGAGTGCAAGAGAAAAAGGACTGGTAAGAGTGACACCATGGAAACAGCACTCTTGTGTTGGTTTACAGCGAGCTGTGCAGCTGATATGCCCCTTAGTGGCCCGATCCTGCTACAGAAAGCCCCACAACTAGTGGATATGCTTGAGATCCCCTTTACAAGTACAAACGGGTGGCTATGTTGGTGGAAGGAGAACAATGGCATCATTTACAAGCTATGCCATGGCGAAAAGAAGGACGCTGATGCAGAATCAGCTGACAATTGGTTAAAGAACATTCTGTCACAGATTTTGATTGACTACAGCCCAAATGACATTTTCATTTATGATGAAACTGGGTTGTATTTTCAGGCTACTCATGAGGGTACATTAATGTTTAAATAGGATGCAGCGAGTAGGGAAAAGAAAGCCAGGGAGCGAATTTCTGTTCTTTTATGTGCCAACATAAGTGGGACTAAAAAATTGAAGCCTGTGGTTGTTGGGAAGTCAAAAAAAGCCCAGATGTTTTAATAGGGTAGAAGTCAGTGCATTGCCAGTCGTGTATGAGGCAAATTATGATGCATGGATGATGGCAGAAATTTTTACTCGCTGGCTACAAACAGTTAACATGCAAATGAGACGACAAAGGAGAATTGCCATCTTAATAGACAATTGCATTGCACACCCAAACCCGAACCTCTCCCACGTCAAACTAATATTTTTGTCCCCTAACACTACCTCATTGATCCAACCCATGGATATGGGCATAATTCAAAATGTTAAGCATCTGTACAGAGCGAAGGTAAAGCTTTGTTTCTCTATATGCACTCTGTGCTACCATACATACATAGAGCCAATGCTGTGCTAACCTTTCTTTGTTTTCTTTTTCACAGATCATCCAAAAGATTATTTTGAACATTGATTCTGGATCAGCTGGGTCAGTGACAGATCTCAGCAAAAAGATCTTCATTTTGGATGCCATTCAGATGCTTGATGCTGCTTGGGCTGGAGTAAGACAAAATACGATAGCCAATTGCTATTTGAAGGTGGGATTCTCTGCTACGTCAGACACCGGTGGCACTGCAGACGACAAGACTGTCGATGAGCCGATTCTGGAGCTACCTGCGGGGATGACCATACAGGATTTTAGGATGTATACAGAAATTGTCCTGGGCACATTGTATAACTTTGAGAGCTATGTGCTATCTCTCTCTCTCAAATCAAGTGAACAGAAAAATTACCCATTTTTTCAATTAGTAAATGAGTAATGTGGTGATGTAGTATTGTAATGCCGTAGTGATTTACATCTTAAGGGTTTTACAATTTTACGTTTAGGCACCTGTATGGAAATAAAGCGCTGATTTAAATATTGTACTGTATTGCATCTTGGATGCATTGTTTCAATTGCTCGCTTAAGTGAACAACCCAGTTAAGTACACAAAAACCCAATATCCCGAGGGTGTACACTTAAGTGGGCTTCATTGTATTAGGTTTTTTAATTGAAGTGTACTTTGGAGTTTGTTCCAGGCCATAGGGAGGACATACATCATGGCTGACTTGCCGGCTTGGGTGTGGGTTTTGGCTATGTCCAGTGAAATATATGCACATTTCCTTAATACACAGGAGCTTCGTGAATGACGATGGGTAATAGATATATATGGGGGCAACTTATTTAGGAGTGCTTTATATATCCAATTGTATATACAGTATGGATAAGTCTCCTGGCTGATAGTGAAATCCAACTCATCTCCTTATACAGTGTACAATGATGTGTTTTAGCTGGGGCATTGGTAATAAATAGTATAGCCTGGTGATAAACAGTGTCCAGATTACGAAGATGGGTAATTGTGCAGTTATTATACGTTATGTCTGCATAGTCTAGTAGGGGCAAAAAGGTGGCCTGGATCAGCCAGGTTCATGAGTCATGAGAGAAAAGGAATTTGTTCATGAGAAAGAATCCCAGACTTTGCTTCGGTTTTCTGGGCAGTGATTCAATGTGGGAGACAAATGACAAGTTCTGATAAGGAACAGATAATTGCTGCTCTCCAGCATAAAGCAGAGATTCTGCCTGTGGCCTTTATGAATCTTGATATGAAGGTATGCGTCCATCTACACAGGGCACAGAGCAAATCCACCTTCTAAATCAGGGAGATTAGAGTAGGGCTGGGCAGAATGTCTTTTTCCAGGTAAACATACAGAGATAAAGGAAATCGTATTTGCAGATGTGACTGGGGGCCGGGCAAGGGACATACTATAAATAGTAAACAGGGCTATATAATAAATTGTTTGCTTCCCATAATGTGTACTATAGCATATATATTTTCTGTATCCAACTTCTTTTCATATCCACAATACTTTTTCAAAGCCAAAAGAACTAGCCATACTTTTTTCTTGAGAAAAAAAAGGAATATAAAACATTTATAAGTGCTTACATTTTGGTAGCGATGGAAATGTTTACAGTGCATTCCACTTAAGTGCACATTTGATAAGTGCACATTCCTGATAAATGCACAATTTTCCAGTTTCCTGTTTTTTTACTATTCCTGAAGTATAAAAAAATAAAGAGCAGCTGACACCTTTGAAAAAACATTAGCAAACACGATAGTTGGACACAATTCATCTTGTTTTTCACATAACTTCTATAGATTTCTCCTCTTATTTGTTTTGAAGAAATTCCCACAAAAACAGGATCTTTATCCCTTAGAGCTTGTCCACCTCTGTAACTCACTCCCTACTTGACATTATAAAGCTCTATTGTGACGTCATAATCTGTTGCTATGGGAATAACTGTGATGTCACAAACACAGTATTATCACATCAGGTTGGGAAGAACCAACAGGAGCTGATGAATCCTCAGGGAACAACTCTTCTGTTTTCATGCATCTGACCTCAGTAATAAATAATGGAGGTAAGAAAAACAGAGCTAATAAGAAATACAAGCTGCTTTGTCCTCAAATATCATGTTCTTCAAAGTTCTTCTTGAGGCATCAGTGGCTCTTTAAGTGCACATTTCAGCTGAATGCAGTTTCACAGTTCACCAAGACATCTCTCCCTAGGTAGTTAGTACCTCTTAAGTGCACAGTTGATTCTAAGCAGTTGTGAAGCAACATTTAACACCCTATATCATTCAGCTGGCACTAAAAAGTTGCAAACAGACTAAGATCATTTCCTTTTTTGGGTCAACAAGCAATACATATTAGGCAGACAGATGATCAGCTTTGAATTTTTTTATAGCATTGTGCTTCATTAAGTTCGTTGTCAATGCTACACAGTAGCACATTTTAACATTTTTAAAATTTTTAGTATATTGCTATGATAGATAAATGTGGAATGCCATTAGTGTCAGGTCTTGGTTATTTACTTTATGTTGCATTGTAAACATAGGAGATTAGATAAATGCGCATTCTGCTTACGTGCACATTTTTCGTGCTGCAAAACAGATGTATATTTAAGCAGATTCCACTGTACCAGGAAACAAAAGCAGAAACTAACTGAATCTTTTACTGTTACATTAACTTTTCCTCAACTTTGATGCAGTGCTGCTTTGAGAGGCAGAATGGAAAAGATTAGGTTAAGTAACTGCTAGTGGTCTTAATGACCATACTTTACACCTCCCAGGTTGACTGCTTGTACAAAGATGTTGCTATATTGACAACAGAACTTGTCTGTAACCTGGACATGCAGCTGAAACAATGAATGAGATGACATCATCTGTTTTAAAGTATGTGAGCTCTCAAAATGGCTAAAAAACCTGACTATCTCTGAGCAAAACCAGATTGGGACCCTGAAAACCAGATTATCAGGTGAAAAATCTGTTAGGTAGTAACCCCACCTTTCCTGCTCAAGAAAAACTTCCTAAACTAAGAAAATAACATATTTTACAACCCCCCCCCCCAAATTGTTAGTGCTAATAAATGTCTTTAATTGCCACTGACTTGCCAGCCCAGTTGTGTGGAGGGCTGAGCCACGTCACACCTTACATCCTGCTATGCTGGTGACATGAGTTTGGGAACAAGCTCGGGTCACTGGGGGTCAGTCGGGAAGGGAAGGGAAAGGATTGAGGATCTAGAGAACAGCTCTCCTCTCCCAGGGGAGATAAGGACCAGCATCTTGGCCCCTGGCTGCCCCCAGGTGGAGCCCTGGGGGACAGTGTGGTGTCCAAACACCTACAGTGCTCATCACACAAAAGTTGACCGGTAGTGTGGTATACCGAGTGGTGTGTAAGTGCAGTACCCACTGAATAACATGTAAAGTGGTGCCATGCAATGACGCGCACCATGTGGTACCGGTCAACTTTTGCACTATTACCACTGTATGAAGAGAGGGGGCTGCAGTTCTGTGATGTGCATGAGCCTCCATGTATATGTACCAGTGTGTCACCACAGACAGGGGATGGGAGCAAGAATGCAGAAAAGAATAGAACCCAGGCTCCATGAGATCCCACCTGCTCCGTCCTGATCCACGCCACCATGTGAAACTAGCCAACCCACTACTGGATAATGTTGTGCTGGAGGACGACAACCATGCCCTTCCTGGTCCCACCATGTGGGAGGGGGATCTGTGGGGGTCCTGTGTTGGATGAGTGCCAGGGAGGTGGTAGCTGATCAGAAGGGGTAGTGACAGGACTGATGAGCCCTACTCAGAGCCCCAAGGGAACAAAGAAATATGGAAAAAAAATTCTGACTGACTTTACGGGCTTGGTGTACATCAACTATGATATGAGATAGACAAAGAATAACACACAACAGGGTGTGGGTTATGTTTTTAAATATGCATGCCTAGGGGCATAGTGAGGCATTAGGGCACTGGCCAAGTGCCTTACTATCCCTAGAAGTGTATTTATCAGAGCATAACCCACACCTCAGAATGTGTTATTGCACTTATAAAATGGGTATATGTTGAGAAACTCTGGTATTTAAAAAAAAACTGGTAAAATAAAAAAAAAATTCATTTCATTCAAAATAATCCCTCCATTTTCTCTTAGGTTTGTGTTGTGTTTGCTGTTGTTACTGTGGGCACTGTGCTGTGCTGCAGGTTGCTCCCCTTGGCCACAAGCAAGAAAGAAAGTTTTCTTAATGTCCTTTTAGTAGCACATTACCATCTTCAGTAGCACATTTTACAAAAGTCCTGGTGGTCTCCCTCTGTTTGTAGGTTGGAAGTGAGTTTGTGGAGTATGTGATACCTGCAGCTCAGGAGGGGTGAGAGAGCATGCACCCGAGGATATTAAGGGAGCTGCAAAGCAGAACCTCTGTGGCCTTGTTCACCGAGTCACTCAACACTGGTGTGATGCCAGAGGATTGGAAGAGGGCACATGCTGTCCCTCTACACAAATCCAGCAGTAGGTAGGAGGTAGGGACCTATAGGCCAGTCAGCCTCACCTCAGTAGTGGGGAAGATCATGGAGGCACTGCTTAAAGAAAGGAAAGTGGGACATCTGGAAGCCATCAGTGCCCAGAACCCTAGGCAGCATGGTTTCATGGTGGGTAGGTCATGTCAGACAAGTCTGATGGATTCCTTTGACTGGGCAACAAAGGAAGTAAATTAGGGGGGGCGGTGGACGTTGTTTACCTCGATTTCAACAAAGCCTTCAACACCATCCTACATAAGAGGCTGGTTAACAAGATGGGTAGTCTGTGCATACGAGACAAAGTGGTAAACTGGGTTAGGAACTGGCTGACAGACAGGAGGCAGAGGGCGGTGGTAAAATGGGGTACAATCTGGGGAGAGGGGGGTGATCAGTGGGGTACCTTAGGGGTGACATTGCAGAAGGGCTGAAGGAAAAGGTCTGCCTGTTTGACACCAAGATCTGTAACAGGGTGGATACTCCAAAAGGAATGGAGAAAATTAGGAAGGACCTGGGGAAGCTTGAGAAATTGTCTGAGGAGTGGCAACTGAGGTTTAATTCAAAAAAGTGCTAAAAGTGCAAAATTATGCAACTGGGGCATAGAAACCCTGGAGAGTGCTACAGGATGGGGGGGTGGGAGATTGCTGACAGTGAAAAAATGAACTTGGGGGGTTATTATTTTAGTTGACCCGAAAATATCAACATACAGATTTAGTTTAGTTGCCATATTGGTCTTTGTAAAAACAGATCCAGAAGCAAATGGTTTGATACCTTTTATTGGACCAACACTGATGTAACAGGAAGATTCTATTGGGTTTTTATTCAGATTCCTTAGTCCGTTACTGTACATATAGCAGTTTGATCTTATACTGACACATTTTTTTTAAACTTATATTTTATTGTTTTCAGTACAAAAAACAACAGCAATACAGTTTACACTGCTGCCAGACACTAAGGCATATTTGATCAGGAGCCAGCTAATGGAGCAGTACAAATTTCAGTCTGAGCAGTTAGGTTTAAGGAAACGAGGGTATGACTATAAAAGATATACAATACAGTGCAATGTGTCCTAAATATGCTGCAGCTTGCAAGAATATGGAGATCTAACCTGAGATACTGACACATTTCTGAACTCTGAACATGATCTCATCTACTTGGGGGTCCCTCACAGGTTAAATTCCATTGGGTAAATTTTGTAGTGATTGGTGTAAATAATGGTGTGTGGACTCTTGACTTTCATATATAGTGAATATATACTTTCTTCTAACTAGTTATCTTTCTCGGTGGGGGGACTTCATTGTGTTTTTATTCAGATTCCTTATAATGTTTCTGTACATATAGTAGTTTGATTATATAGTGACACATTTTTGAACTCTAACCATATCAGAATGCATGGTCTCATTTACTTTGGGGTCCTAGACAGGTTTGTTTTTTTAATTTGGCACTAACACTGACAATTGATATCATCTTGTATAACATCTTGTTACAGCACTGAAGGTCTCAGTGTTTATGAAATATAGTAAGTGGCTGAGTGTATAGTTGGGAAAATGTCTCCAGATAGGTTTTATACTATATAACTGTGTGAAACAGTTTCTCACTCTAGGTAAACTTTACTTTATCCCCACTTAATGCCATATATAGAACATTTCTGTTATATAGTTTTTCTTAACATATATAATATCACATTTTAACAAACTGTATTCACATAACACACTTAGACATTCAGTTTTAAGTTAGTGGAACTTTCTGCTCAAAAGATTCTTATCTTATCTTATTCTGTGGACATTAGACCTTGGAAGGCTTCTCAGCCAGTCGCAAACTGGTGAAATCTAGTTCTTCTCATTTAAACTTCAGTTACGGTTTAAATGAGTATTTTAAACCAATGAGAATTCTTGCTGGGTTTTCTACCCTCCTGGTAGACCAAGTCTATCAGGAATTGGGTCGGTAACACATAATCTGTGCAAGTACATAGATAGCATGTTACAATCGAAAGCGTTATTACTTGAATCATACCTTAGAGACAGCATGGACCTTTTAAATAAATTAGAGGGCAAACTATGGGGTGCTGATTTTTGTTGGCTCACAATAGACATCAGTAGTCTATATACTTCAAAACAGCATGACCTTGGTCTTAAAGCCATCACTCACTTTTTTAAAGATGAAGTATCTGTATCAACACATTTCTTGCATTGGGGAATAGATTTTGCACTGTCCCATAATTACTTTACTTTCAATGGAGAATTTTACTTACAAATTTGTGGAACTGCTAGGGGCAGCATTTGCCCCATCTTACGCAAATTTATTTATGAGTTACTTTGAAGAAAAATACATCAAAAATAATAGTTACAATAAATTCAAAGAACACATAGTTTCCTAATTCCACTTTATAGATGACATCGTAGTGATTTAGAACAAGGATGAAAACTTAATCCCTGACTTTATCACCTATTTAAATCAAAATGGGATGGGTCTTCACTTTACTCACAATCCCATTAATCCAATATTAAATTCTTGAATTTAGAGCTCATAGGTGTCTCAGGGGAAACAATTAAATCTAAAGGGGCAAGAAAAGACACTGCAGCTAATAGAATTCTACATGCCACTAGTGCACATTCCAAAAAATTGATTGCATCTATACCATATGGTGAGCTCTTAGGGCTAAAACGTAATTGCACAGATGAAAATGTGTTTTTGGCACAATCCACAAAGTTAATGAACTGACTTCAGTTAAGAGGTTATACAAGAGAGATGCTGGATACAGCCTTGGAAAAGTTCAATAAATTGAAAAGAGTGGACCTTTTGAAATCAAAAAAGGAAAAAGAAATACAGCCTTCACAACATAGTGGGGAAAATCAATGTAATATGGTTACCTTTATTACAGAATTCAGTCCGGTTGCAGGTAGGATAGGAGGATTGGTACATAAATTTTGGCCACTCTTATTGACAGATCCTATATTAGAAAGGTATATTAACAAAAAGCCCAGAGTGTCTTTTTCTAAAGGTAAGAATGTTGGTGATAGGATCACAAGCAGCCATTTAATTCCATCTGTAACTAAATGTAACAGAACCTGGATGAGCAACAGACCTAAAGGCCTACACAAATGTAATATTTGTCAGTATGCTCAAACAGGGAAAACACTGTCAAAGATGGAAATTGCTTTGAACTTGAAGCTTTTGTTACTTGTGCTACTCTCTATGTAGTGTATATTTGCTGGTGTAACTGTCCATGCTAGTATAGTGGAATGACAACCACACCTGCTAAAATCAGACTCCAAGAACAAATTCATGCCGTTATCAATGGCAATATTAATAATGCACTTGGATTTCATTTTCTTCAAACACACACCAGCAGACTGGACCGTCTGAAATTTACAATCCTAGAACATGTTGCAAGGCATCCAAGGGGTGGTAACAGAGCTAATGTACTGGCACAGGGAGAAACAAAATGGACCTTGTTATTGGATACTGTTACACCCCTTTGTTTAAATGAGGACATTGATTGCTCCCCATATTTATAGAAGCTATAAGGTATATTCATTATTTCTCTTTCTCTCTTCTCCTAGGAATATCTCTAAACCCTTACTTCTGAACATGCAAAATGTGAGCTAAATAGGAAGCCCATGGAGCACAGACTAGTCCTTTACTATATTGGAATAGGGGAAGGACAGTCCATCAGAAGTAGAGCATTCATCTAGTTGTTACAGATTTTGTAATTAAATATATTTGATTTTAGGGTTACTTCCCTTGCCTTATAACCAGAGTCAACACAAATTTGTTCAACTGTTTATATAGTCTTGTGACAAGATATGTTAAATTATTAAAATCAAAGTCAATTTTATTGCAATAACTCTGTTATCATATCACTACTGGGACCCAGGTTTGTACATTGTAAGAACTGATTTATTTTCAATGTGTCCTCATTTTTACTAGAGGGATGATTTTGCCCTCAGCTTAAATATATTTTGATCTGATAGAGGGATTTAAAATAATCTCTGGTACTTGAAAAACATCAAGGAATTAAGCAATAAGGTATGACCAGAGGTTAGATTAACAGTCTATTAATCACTCCCTTGTGGTCTAATGTAGCACGAGGCACAGCCAAGGGCCGTATTGCCACAAAAGGGGTGATTAATAGACTGTTAATCTAACCTCTGGTCATGCCTTATTGCTATTATTACAAGATCACATTGTTTGGAATTTTTAAAAAAGCTATTTAAAATGTTTGATTTATCAAAATAGATTGCTTCACGGTAAAATAGTCCTTCTGTGCTGTCAAGCATGAATGCAAGTGAGTCTCTAGTTGTCATGGTGACATAACATCAATGTTCTACTGCAGAATGGGTGACAGCAGTGTACAGATGGCTGTCTGTCTGTCTGTTTTTGAAGAACTGTGTTTTTTTTCTGATGTATTTAGAAGCAATTGCCATTTTATTTAATGGACCAACAGTTTTATAGGGAGCCACTAGTTTAAATGGTGCTATGTCTCTAACATTCTGCAACTCCATCATCTGCTGATGTATGGGGAAAAATTGCAGAACAGGTGATATAAAACTGTTTTAAGTAATGTTCCTTGTTAGGAAAATTGGGCATTTTTTGAATCAGATTGTGTAGTTACACTGTGATTTACAGAGTTGTTCCAGTGGAAGTTCACATTTTTTTTCTACTATCTTTGTAACCTGAGCATCTGCAGATCTGTTTTCCTGGTATGGATCATTATGGCGTTTTTGATCAAGGATTTTGTTTGGTAAATTTATTTTTCATTTAAAGTAATTGCTGGCTGTGCACTGTGTGTACATAAATATTCTGTGGGATAAAGATGTACTTTTTTATGGCTTCCCTTTGCAGTGCAAATTAACCCCCCCCCCCCGTGCCTACTTGTCAGCAGGAACCGCTCTGGGAATTTATAGTTGTTAAATGTGAAACTTCTTTTATAAGCAGGATGGTTTTAACAACAGCTGCACACACTTTTTCAAGATGCTTTTCATTTAATTTATTAGGTTTGTATCTTAAGGTTACCAGGTTATCAAAATTCAGGAAGGGTTCGTTAATTTGCATGGTGGAGGGGGAGGTGCTTTATTTTAGTTTTCTTGATACTTCTGGAAACTGTGCTAATTCTGTTTTTTTCTGTTTAAAAGCTTCACTGCAACATCATAATTAAACTTTAAATGCTGTGACATATTCTATTTTGTTGTACTTTGTTTTGAGCTTCATAATGTGCCAGAGGCAGAATGATACTGACGAGCCAACAGAGGGCTGTCGGAGGGGATGTTTTCCATGACAATCAGCAGGCCGAAAGCACGTTGAGTGTGAATTACTTATTTACCAATAGTTCTTTTATTTTCTTTAGTTATTACTTCAATTGCCCATATATGGAATTGGGAAGGACACTGTTCAGTTATTTCACTTGAACATGGTATGATATTTATTTTCATCAAGGAGTTTTGTTGGTACTTGCTCTATGATAATGGTATTTTCAAGCCCTTACATGGTTGTGCATGTGTGGTCTGTCTGGCTGAGAAGTGCAAGTATTTTTGTAATATTGCACACAAACATCTTACTTCACTTCATTAAATTTTAGAGTTATTTTTTTACACAAACAAAATCTGGCTGTTTTTTTTCTGTGAAAGGGTGGGATTTATTATGAATTATTCTATGATAGCCACACTTACATTTTTGATTAAAGTGCTGGGCTCCCAGATCTATAGTGGCTTCTTTATTTATTTATTGTTATTTCTTTTAACATGTAGTGTGTTAAATGCTTCCAATTGACTTGTATTGATTATGATGTGACACTGAGAAAAAAAATCAGCTTTCACTATTAGTTATGTCACACACTTATCCAAAAGATGCAAACACATTCTGAGATTCAGGGTAATATGACAAATTACCTTCTGGGACATTTTACACATAGCTGAGCTACACAGTTCTTGCAGGTGATCCCTGGGATATGGGTTTCTTTATGTTAAGACAAGAAAATAATTCTGCAAGTGTATTGAAAGAAATAAAATGCCACAGAGAATCATCAGTTGTGTTAAGTAACTAGTTGAACTATCTAGTGTTTTTAAGTAGGCTTCTTAAAGTTGTTCTTTGTGTTACCTGCACAGACAGGGATGATCATTTCACTATGTGTTGTTTTATTTTAATTTATGATTTAAGAATCATTCAAACTGTCTGAGAAATAAAGATATGTGCTTTCTAGTAGAAGACAGGCCTTGGTAGATGATTAAGTCTTCTTGGGTGTCTGTACTGCATCTGTGCCCCTTGCCCCCTTGTACATTCACAGCATTACAGTATGTATACTTAATCACACACATAACTTCTAGCACTCACATTGCCAGCCTCCTTTTAACCATACTACTGCCCCTCTTGTGAGAAACACAGTGTTCACTAATGATGTTTCCATCATTACAGAAATTATGCTGTGACATTACTGGAAGTACAGTAGTAGGCAGTAAAGTACAGTAGTTTAAGGCTCTGAGCTGCTAAACTGTAGACCTGGGTTTGAAGCCACAGCCCCCCCACCCTTGCATATTGTATGACCCTAGGCAGGACACTTAATTTACTTGTACTCCTAAGTCACACCTGTTTACAAGGTTCAGCTTAGTGTGTCTCTCCTGATTACAAAACAAAAATACAAACAAATAAAAGCAGTGGTATTATTGTACTGTCAGGTGTCACAAAAGCATTGAGGGGCTTGTATACAGCATGTAATTTTACTGTATTTTTAAAAAGAAACAATTATGAAATGGGTAGAAGAAATGCTGTCTCCTGTTTAACCAAGAGCTGCTTTCAGCTGGACTGTTATTCCAGCACAACAGCCCAGCTAAAAGTAATATGTTATCAAGAGGCATTTAAAGTTACTGAAAAATTACCCATTTCATTATCGCTACAAGGCACTCCAGGGTGTGTGTAATGGTGGGCTAATGGCCCTTCTTAGGTGGTGGAACTACTTGGCTATGCCTCGTGCTTCAACGCTTCCAAGTTGGGCCATTATCTCACCACTGCAAACTACCTGTCATGCCTTATTGCTTAAATAAAAAACGTGTACACATTTTACAAAGTTTACTCTGTTGTAACGTTGGTTGCATAAATAACTACTTACATTACCAATCTAGTTCTAAATCAGTATGAGAACTATCATATTACACTACAGGCTGACATAAATCTATAACATCACATGACACAGTGTTGTGTTGTCCAAAGAATTTATTTTTTAAAACTTTGACAGTACAACAACTATATTCACTATAAAATTAATACTGAGCAGGCCCACTGGCGCGTGGTTGGATTTCCGGCTTACAGCATAGCCGGCCGGGTTGGAACTAGCCGGGGAGCTGGAAAGGCTTGGCTGTGGGAGAGGACTTGAGTGTCCTAGGGACCGCTCGTCCTCTCGGGGGGAGGGGGGTGCCAGAGCTTGGCTCTTGTCTGGCCCCGGGTGGAGACCCGAGGTACAGCAAGTCCGATGCTGAACGGAGGGCCAATGTGCCAGACGTCGGTGCCTCAGTGCCTTGATGTCGGGAGACATGGCACATCCAGAGAAAATGGGAAAATGCCTCGCAGCCTCTCGGTAGATGGCGCACCAGGCCCCGACCTTCAATGCCCCTACCAGGCCCGGAGACAGCGTCCCGATGAATATAGATGTTTTGGGGTGTGAAGCCCCCGCCCAGTACCCGCCTGGGGGGTACAGCCACGGCTCCATGAGGGACGGACTGCTCCAGTTACCTGGTAGGTGAGCGAGGGCTAAAAAGGCCATAGGTGTCTCCCGAAGAGGGGGATAGCTACGAGGAGAGGGGGAGCATTAAAAAAAAAAGAATTATATTGATTTTATTAAGATACAGTTGCAATATATTGGTGGCTTGCTGTTATTGATAAAGACAAAACAAAATGTAAAAACATGAATTTGCTTTGCTGACAATATTACATATAATGAATACCGTTTTACAGTTTTAACAATTTTTTTATGGAAACACATTTGTTTACATACCTTTCTACGGAAAATATTATGACACAGAAAAACTATGAACCACTACTAATATTTAAAACTTGCAAAGAAATGGGTAACATTTACTCTGGATATTACATTACTGTTTTTTTACCAGGCTTGCTATTTACCATATGGGTGACGTTTACCGTTTCAATACTTGCTACTACTATTTATTACTTTTGCACATATACTGTATGTGGACCCTGCCATTTATTGTGCAGTTTGGAAGGTACTGGTCAGAAGATGGGAAATATTTGTTTATTTTACTACTTAATACATAAGTTTCAATAATTAACTTAGTAGAGGACTGCTGACCTGGTACTGCGCTGTTTACTTTTTTTTCTCCTAACAGCTTCCCAGGCAATACGCATGACCAGGGCTTACGTTCTTCATTGCTTGGAGTCCAGTAACTCTTTATGGAGGTTTCACATCTGCGGCCTGTCACTGACATGATCGACTTTGTATCGAGCCCTACAATATGTAGTAAATGCACTGCTGTTGTTCGAATAGAATGATTTGTATATCTGTGTCTCCGGCTACACAATTTACTTAGACGTGACATCATACTACCTAAGTATGATGCCCCATGGGTGTTTGGGTGTACCTGATAGGCTGTGCATCTAATAATTGCTGTGATAAACATTTTGGATGCAAGTAAAATGCACGAGCATCCTGGGGTAACTTTGACATATATATTTTGAATGCTAGTACAGGGTAGGCTGGGTCACCCAGAATCTGGTACATATACCCTCTTAACCTTTCTTTGTTAGCCTCATGTATTTGGTGGTTGTTTTTGGTATCCCCATTGAAGGACAGTGAAACATACCCTAGTCCATTTTCATTTGTATTGATAGTAAAGAATGCTGATGTCAGGTCTCTCAGTCCTTCTCTTCCACAACGGGCGAAGTGTATCTGGTTATTAAACCACACATTCTGGACTAGTCCAACTGCTGTGTTTGTGTCCATGGCTGGTGATGATCTCAGTTTAGACAGATCAGTGTCTGTTATTCAAGGATAATGAGATGTTTTATCCTCCCCTTTTTTATGCAATGTCTTGATAAGGCCAAGAACTACATTGTTAGCTGTTTGGAAATCAGCACCATTCATTATGTTAACTTTATGGCTAAAAGGTGGGCCATTTAGATGATGATTCAGTCCTGCTCTTATTCCCACATATTTACCAAGACTGTAGTGCTTGCTGTCTTTGTCTTCAGATCAGTCCCTCCCAGGAATAAGAGTCCCACACCCTTAATGATGGTGCTCAGTCAGATTACATTTTATTGAATCATATCCTTCCATTTTAATTTTCTTATACTGTGCAAGTCATACCATATCACATCATCATAATCAATGCAATTTGACATACAATTTTGCTCATTCGATTTTACATCTCCTTGGGCAAAGGTGTAAACCTCAGTCCCCATCAGTTCTCTATGGACTGAAAGTAAATTCCAGCCTCTTCCTTTTGTCTTTCTAGGAGTCTGTGCATGTGTGTATACATTGTGCCCTCTTCAAGGGCCTCTGGGTGTCCCAGAGCCCCCCCAACAATCTCTCCCAGCCCTGGTGTAAAACCTAGGCCAGGTTCTCTCTCCCTTTTATGCCCCCTTATTCATTCTCCAACATCCACTGCTATCCACCTTCAGCAGTCCTTCTGGTCCCAGCTGACTGGCCTTAAATGAAATGACTCTGTTCCCCATTTCCTTCCTCTGAGGGAGGTGGGTGGGACAAAGCACCCAGCAGTGTGAAATACCAGCAAGCAAAAGAGCTTGCTGCACTGGGTGACCCCCTTTATTGCCCCCCTCCCTGCTCTCTCTCTCTCTTTTCCTCTGTCCAATCCTTGTCTCCTGACTGCCTGGTGAAGCCTGCCCCAGCCTGTCTATCATTTTGCCCCATCCCTCCAGGTTCCTAGCTCCTACTGCTAGCACCTTGAGGAAGGGCTGCCAAGGACAAACAGCCTTGCCCTTTAAGGGAGGGCAAGTCTCCTTGTTGTAGATAGATGCTTAAAGTTGTCTTAAGATATTGCATAGGTCAGGCACAGGCAAGTATTCAAATTCTATTCAAATTCTGTACTTCTGTTGTTTGAAACTAACCATTCCCTTAGGAGTTTTATGGCCCACTGTGCTGCTTTTCTTGTACTTCTCTCATTTCTGTTTTCTTCAAGTATGTCCAGATGTGCTATTATGACTTGTGCATGTCTGCAGTTGCTCATCTCTGTCGAATCCAGCTGCCACTGATATTTCACCCTTGACGTCTAAGATAACAAAAAAAAAAAAAATCTCAGTTAGTATGATAAATTGACTCACAAATTCTGCAATATGATTGGCTATTTAGATGAGATGTATATATGGGGGTTCGATTAACAGTCTGTTAAGCAAACACTTGTGTCGTGGTGTGGTACAAGGCAGTAGGGAACCTTATGTCACTGGATTAGTGCATGCATTGTTAGACATTTACAGTACAAACAAAATAATGTAGACGCAGACTGGGCGTCTGTATTTTTGTACTACTGGTATTACTGCGTTCTCATGCTGGGACTGAAGATTCATTAACAGGCATTACATTACTATTGTGTTAATACTTAGGTCGCTAAATTTTAAGGGTGCCACAGGAAATATACATATCACAAAAAAAAGAAAACTACTTCAGGACCAGCATGGCAATGTAGCAATATCAGTAGTATGAATTCTGCAGACAAACAGGGTTGTAGCCACATGAGCGTGTTTTTATGTCTCATACATTGTAACATTGCATTCCCCATTGCCTTGTACCTCATAACGCTGCAAGATTCTTGATTGACATAGTGTTAATCTAACCTCTAGACATATCTCATTTTTTTATATATTACACACACAGAGGGGGGAAAAAGGACCCAGCATGGCAATACAGCTATACCAGTAGTACAACGCATGCTGACGCCTGGACTACATCCACATACTGTAATTGTGTTTTTGTGTTTCATAATGCATCCTCAAAACCAGTGACATGATGGTCCCTATCACCTCATACCACATCACTACATAACTGCATCTCGTGCCACATTATGCCACAAGGGGGGGTGATTAACAGACTGTAAATCTAACCTCTGGTCATACCTTATTACTTAAATATGGGTTGATTAACAGACTGTTAATCTAACACATGGACATACCTCATTTATTAATTGTGGGGCAGCAGTAAGGGCGTCTGCAGTTTTTGTACATCTGGTATCGCTGCATTGCCATGCTGGGCCTGAAGTTTTTAAAAATATTTTTTTATTTATGTATGTTTCTAACACCCTTAATTATTTATAAACCAAGTAGGTACACTGTCCTAATGTTATGCTAGTTCATAAATCTGTCGGCCCAACATAGTGATGCAGCAATGCCAGTAGTACAAAAACATACAGATGCCCGGATTGCTGCCACATGAGTGTGCTTTTATGTTTAAAGATTAATACAGAAATCCAGTGCCATCATTTGCTTATTGCCTCATGCCACATGCCACCACAGAAAAAAAGGGGTTCATAAACAGAGTACTACTCTAACCTCTAGACAGATCTCATTGCTCAAGTACTAGCCCACTATGAGACATACAGAAGAACAACACACGCAGACACACACACAGTCAGACACACACACACACACACACACACACACACACACACATTAACTTTCATGTCTCATTATTGTGGTGACTGAAGAAAAAAGTGAAAAAAAACCACTACCTTTGCTGTTGATGTTGTATTCTCATCTTCATTTTCATTTACTGCTGTTAAGAACAGTGTTATTATTCTTAGATCAGAGTCAGGGCTAAGATGACGTGGTTCTGTGGTCATTGAGATGTTATCATTTTTTGAGGTGGATGGCTTTTCAGTCACATTGATAACTTCTGTTTCTTCATTTTGTTTTTCTGGATCTGTTGTATCATTGACAGTGCTGCTATCTTCTTCTGGGTTGGTTTGTTCTTCTGAAGGCTCCTGTTGCATTGTCTGAAAGTTTAGCTGAGATGCTGTTAATGAAGAATCTGCAAGCTCCTCATCGTCAAAACTGTCATTCATTATGTTTGATGGATGTAGACTTTGGGTGCTATGTGGTACCATTTCAGCATCACCAACATCTGAGTTTCTTGCAGTGTTACTTATGTCAACACTTGTGATTTCAAAACTACCTTTTACCCAGTCAACATCAGAAAGATTTCCAAACAGACTGATGCTCATTTTTATTGCTCTGCTGGGTTACTTTCTGCATAAAAAATATAATGCTGTTAACTGGAGAGCTGACACTATGTTGAAACATAAAACTGTCTAACTGCCATTTACAAATACATTATTTTCTACTGTGCTACATTCCACAGCACGTCACTGTCTCTGTGTGTGTTTGGGAGGGGGGAGTGGACAGATATCATTTATTGACAGGTAGATCAATTATTTAATTATTTACATTTACACGTGTGTTTTACAGCCAAGCTGAACATTTCAAAACTGCACAAGACTGATGCTAGATAAATCGTTGTGACTCTGTTACAGACAGGGAAATCATTCTAGTATGCATTTGTTTTCTGAACCTGTGGGCAAATCAGTTGCAATTATGGCTACTAAGTGTTAGTAATACCACTGTGTACGTTTCACAATTACGCTCATAACCACTACCACCCCCGCGCCCCCCCCCACACACACACACACAGCACATGCTGGGTTGGCTATGCAGATTTTATTGAATATTTCTTTTAGGTACAAATGGATTCTATTTTCACTTTTACTTTTTTTTTACACAGTGACATCCTAGAGCAGTTTTAAACAGCGCAGCAGCTGCAGCATTTCCTCTGAACTAGCATCAGAAACAGAACGCTCTGCGATGTCAGGGGGAACCATGCTACGTTACATTGCAGTGAATGGAGGTACTCAATTTTATTTACCAAATAACATGGCTATTTTTTTCTTTTAATTTAGACTGTGTCCTGCTGTTATTTGTGATAGTGTTGATGGCAAGACGTTGCAGACTGTCACTTTATGAGGTGGTAGTTAATGGGCACTATGACAGAGCCACAAAGATGTACCACATTTTGGGATATTATTTTATTACAGCTTTTCTTTATATAGTGATTTTTACAGGCTGACTGGTGCGAGTGTGATTATGTAGACAATTTATTTACAGCTGATCTATTGGTGGAACACTATGCTTAGGTCAGAAAGTGGTCACAGACAGCCATTTTTTTGAGAAAAAAAGATTCTCTGACAACTGACTGGTATCTTTTTTAAAAGTTATGAAACACTGCCCTCAGTGATGAGGCTGAACATGGTAGGTTTACATGGGTTAATGTAACCGTCTTAGAACCAAGGCAGCCAATCACAGTACTTCTTATTCCTTTGCCTTATACTAATATATAATAATAACAACATAAAAATATCCCTACTTCATCTCACCCCTTCCTTACTATATTCTTATTTTCTATTTTCCCAAAACTAACAGTTTGCTAAGAACTGGGCAAAACTGTGATTTTTTTTTCTTATATTCTTATTGGTTTGTTTTGGAAAGACAAGAATTATTAGATGAAAAAAATCCCCCTCCCCCCGCCTATAGCTTGACCTTTTGCATCTAGGTTTGACCTTCCACTTATTTCTTCATTATTTTGTAATAATAAAAAATACTATTGGTCTTTAATTTCATTGGCTATAATGGCAAACAAAATTAACATTGTCCAATACCAAAAATAAATGTATTTGAGGCGTGATCTTGAAAAAAGTATAAATCCATGATTTTCATTGTATTGCTTTTCCTGTCTCAATAACTGCAATGGTTGTATGCTATTCATACATTTACTAATACAAGTATGAAATGAGTTATTTTTAGCATACAAAAGAAATTGAAATGTTTTTTCACCCTTGATGACAAAGAAATTTGTTGTGTTGATTTGTTTTAAACTTTTTTGATATTTCGTGTTACCACTTTAAGTATGGACTCTGATATTATCACGTAACATGTGTGTGTCACTTTAAATATCTATGTATAAATGAACACCTGGTTTAAATCACTCCTTCAGACTTGCTCTCGTTAGAAGGCCTGCTGATAGGTCGAGGCGCTAGGGCTCTCGGTTTCCATCCAGGCACTCTTGCCAATAAATTAGCATTTGCTTTAAACTGTAACTACCACGAGTGCAGAGTTTTACTTTATTCAATTTGTTTTTTTTCATGTATGAGCTGGGTGTTAATAGTATGTGATTTTCTAAATAACTGCCATAAGCTTCCAAGGAAGGACTTGGTTGGTCCGAAAGTTTATGCACGTTGTTCTTTTTGTAACATCAATGTTGATCCAATAAAAGGTATCAAACCATTTGCTTCTGGATATGAAAATCTCAAAGCAGAGTACAAGGGTCACAGGGAAGGCCGGGGCATGCTGGGGTGCATAGGTAGGGATATCACCAGCAGAAGACAAGAGGTAGTGATGCCGTTATATAAAACCTTGGTCATTCAGGCCTCACATGGAGTACTGTGTACAGTTCTGGAGGCTGCACCTTTGAAAGGACATTAACAGGCTGGAGACAGTCCAAAGAAGGGTGACTAAGATTGTACAGGGCTTGCGCCACAAAACTTACGAGGAGAGATTAAGGGACCTCAATAACACTCTCTGGAGGAGAGGAGGGAGGGACAAAATATGATAGAAACATTCAAGTACCTCAAGGGCATTAACGAGGTGCAGGGGGAGACATCTTCCAATACAGGAGAAGTACAAGAACGAGGTTGCATGACATGAAATTGGAGGGTGGCAAGTTAAGAGAGAATGTGAGGATGTTTTTCTTCACAGAGAGGGTGGTGAATGTATGGAGTGGTCTGCCACAGAAGGTGGTGGGAGCGATCACTGTGGTTGGATTTAAACATGCATGGGACAGGCTTAGGGGAACCATAGAGGGTCAGAAGCCGTAATCAAGTACGGGGCTTACGGGCAGACTGCATGGGCCTAGCGGTCTTTATCTGCTGACAATTTCTATGTTTCCATGTTGGCAGGGACAGAAAAAGCATTTTGCAACTTGAAACAATACTCTTTAAGGACATTCCCTGGTATTTCAAATTCACATTTTTCAAATTGTTGTTGCGGGGTATACTTTCTGCTGCATTATTACAGGGTGTGACTACAGGTTTATGCTAACAAATTACTGCTGTAATCTTCTGATTCAAATTGTCTTTTGGAAGGTATATTTTCTGTTACTGCTTTATTTTTCTTTGTAGCAAAGTGTTTCTTACAGGGTATATCTTCTGTGAAATTATTACAGGTGGTACTTTACAGGTTTTACTGTTTTACAGTTTTATCTATCATTAGGATAAGCTTTCAGGGCTACTGCATTTGCTGTTGGTTGATTGTTTCTGCTGTTACCCCCTTGCTTCTTTCATCCATGGTTATTCTTTTTTGGCAGAGGAAGGGCCCAAGCCACCCACCCCCATACCCAACCACCCAACAGTACACTCCTTCTATAGGGTAGCACAGTCATGACATTTCCTGTAGCAAATCAGGAAGGGGCGGATCAGAGGAGTATCCACACAGTGACCTCATTTATAGGGGCACAAGTAATTTAATTTGTGACAACAAGTTATACAAAAACAGACAAACAAAATACATAATCAAACTTGTGCTTTCATTTTCTTCCTTCTAATTACTCTGATCAGGTTTTAAACCCAGCAACTTATCTGGAATGGATATTATTAACTGCAGGTACTGTGGGACATTTTTCAAAAGGGCAGTTAAACAGCATTTAGGACACTGTCCTACATGCTGGGCCATAGGAGTTCTAAGGGCTCAGCTCCAGGCAGCATGGGCAGAGATTGTGCACCTCAAATCACATATTCAGGAAGAAATATATTATAAGAACCGCCTGCCATTTCCCCAACATCCAACAGAAGCACCTTGACCACAGAGGTAGTTGGTCCGGGAGGTTGGCAGTTTGTTAAGAGGGGCAAATCAGGTGCCCCGTCACTCAGTGCTCTCCAACATATCACCTCCACAAACCACATAAAAACTACAAATAGGTATCTGCTTCTATCTCTGAAATCAAACAAAGGGGCAGAGGACACTGCAGAGCAGGACACTGCAGCACAGGAGCTAGCACAATAAAACTCACCCAAAACAGGGACCAAAACAAAAAAAGCAAAAAGAAAATCCAAAACACTTCTGATCATAGGAGACTCCATGATCTGGGGAGTTGATACCTACCTCCAGCCAGGGGTAATGGTCAGATGTCTCCCAGGTGCATCAGCATGGAGAGACACTGACCACATTGATAAAATTGTACAGGAAGCAGGAGAAAACCTTGACATCCTGGTACACATAGGGACTAACAGTCTCGCCAGCTGGTCAGTTGTGGAGACCAAGGAACACCTGACCAGGCTGGGTGATAAACTATCATCCATTTCATCTGGCATCTCCTTCTCTGAGATCCTGTCTGTCTGGGAGAGGGGGGAAGATGGACAGAAGGTCAAAGAAGGGGAGAAGGGGGAGCTAAACATGTGGCTCAAGGGCTGGTGCCAGGAAAAAGTACACAAATCTGTAGGTAACTGGCAACAGTTTTGGGAGTTCTTTAAATTTGATGGACTGCATCTGACTAAGGAGACAGTCAATGCATTGGGACAGAAGTATGATGTCTTTGCAGAATATTTAAACTAGCAAATGGGGAGAGGGGTACAGCATCCGATATGTCAAATGGGAAGAACACCCCATCCCCCTCAGCTAGTGATCCAAAAGGAGTTCAGCATGTTTGTAGTTCATTTGCATCATCAGGTAAGGAAAAAGATCCGGCTCCCCATATGAAGCACAGGGGAAATACCAGATCTCACCCAACAACTAACACACCCATTCGCACCCATACGATGCACAAAGGGAATGCTAGACCTCACCCAACAACTAAAACACCGAAATCTGGCCAATGAAAAATCACGTACAAAAATACTCACAGTCTGGCAAACAAGATCCCAGACCTGCAGGCAACAATGACAGAGACTAAACTGGACATAGTAGCCATTAGTGAGACATGATTCACCAGTAACCACACTTGGTAGATTTCAGTACCCGGCTATGTACTGTTCAGAAGAGACCAAGGTACAAAAAAGGGGGGGGTGGAGTGGCCCTTTATGTCAATGAAAATATCAAAGCTACAGAAATTCAGAATACACATAAGGAGCCAGAAGAACTGTGGGTCACCCTGAAAACAGGAAATGGGACAGCCATACAAACTGGGGTTGTCTACAGGCTTCCAGACCAGGGGGAGGACATAGACACATTACTGTTAGAAGATATACAAAACATGACAGCTAAAGGGGAGGTGCTGATCATGGGAGACTTCAACATGCCAGATGCAGATTGGTCAATACCAGCAGGAACATCTGCCAGAAATAGACACATAGTGGACTCCCTGCATGGGGAGGGCCTCAAACAACTGGCACAACAACCCACAAGAGACAGGGCTATCCTAGATCTAGTACTGACTAACAGGGAAAGGATCACAGATCTCCAGGTAGATGGTCACCTGGGGGCCAGTGACCATCACATGGTATGGTTCAATTTGGCCACTAGAACTAAATCATCTCACTCCAAGGCAAAAATATGGGACTTCAGAGGAGCTGACTTTGATAAGATGGCCAACAGAGTTAAGCTAGCCCAGGCAAGAAGAAATACAGGTGAGGGGGTACAGGCAAAGTGTGCAAACATTAAGGATGCAATACTTGATGCAACATCCCATTGTGTTAGAGAGAAAAGGAAGTGCAAATGAAGAAGGAAACCACTTTGGTTCTCAAAAACAGCAGCAGAAAAGGTCAGAGCCAAAAGGCTGGCCTTCAGGAAATATGAGGGAACGCAGCGGGACAAAGATAGGAAGGCATACCAAACTTTCCTAAGGAAAGCAGGGAAGGCATTAAGGCAGGCAAAGGCCCAAACTGAGGAAAGACTAGCACTCACAGTAAAAGAAGGGGACAAGACTTTCTATAGATACATTAGTGAAAGGAGAAAGTTCAGAGGGGGTATTGCTAAGATCAAAGGGGATAAGGGGGAGTGTGAAGAGGAGGAGGACCGTGGAAAGGCATCTATCCTAAATAGATACTTCTGCTCAGTATTTACTGAAGAGAAGGTAGGGCAGGGCCCACAGCTCAGCACCATGGACACAGAGGGGAGGGAGGTGAGCACTAGTCCCTTCACAAAAGAAAGGGTCCTACAAGAGCTCGATAAGCTCAGGGTGGACAAGGCAATGGGACCTGATGGCATACATCTCAGATTACTAAAGGAGCTAAGGGTGGAACTAGCAGAGCCATTATCAGAACTGTTTAGTGAGTCTCTGAGCACAGGAGAGATCCCAAAAGACTGGAGAAGGGCTCATGTGATCCCGCTCCACAAGAGTGGTAGCAGGGAGGAGGCAGGGAACTACAGACCAGTCAGTCTTACCTCAGTAGTGGGCAAGATTATGGAGGCACTCCTTAAGTAAAGGATAGTGCAACACCTGGAATCCATAGGAGCACAGGATCCAAGATAGCATGGGTTTACAACAGGAAGGTCCTGTCAAACTAATGTCATAGATTTCTTTGACTGGGTAACCAGAGTGGTGAACCAAGGGGGAGCAGTTGATGTTGCCTACCTTGACTTCAGCAAAGCTTTTGATACTGTTCCACACAGAAGATTGATTAACAAGCTGGGTAGGCTTGGGATGGGTCAGAAGTTGGTCAACTGGGTGGCAAACTGATTGATGGGCAGAAAACAGAGAGTGGTGGTAAATGGTATTCAATCAGAAGAGATGCAAATCACAAGTGGGGTACCTCAGGGATCAGTCTTGGGGCCAGTCCTCTTGAATATCTTCATCAGTGACTTTGCAGATGGACTGGAGGGTAAGGTCTGTCTGTTTGCAGATGACACCAAGATCTGCAGCAGAGTAGATGATCCAGATGGGGTGGGCAGAATGAGAAGAGATCTGGATAAACTGGCAATATGGTTGGAAGAGTGGCAATTTGTAGCCACTCAAACAATCGACTTTCTCCATAAATATGATCTTCTATCCTTTGCCCAGCATGGTTTCTGAAAGGGTCACATCACCACTACTTCCTCAAATTCACATCCAATGCACTGATGGCCATGGACTCTGCTTCTCTCACTGGGGCAATATTTATTGATATGACTAAGGCATTTGACCTAGTTGACCACTCCCTCCTTACCAACTCACTTTGCTCACTTGGCTGTTCGCCCAATGTTGTAAATTGGTATAGTAACTACCTATCTGACAGAACACAAATTGTAAAATATAACTCCACCCTCTCTGACAAGGCCACCACTAACATTGGAGTACCTCAGGGGTCCATACTGGGCCCATTGCTTTTCACTATTTTCATAAATAACGTCACCTCAACCCACTTGAGAACTAACTCCCTGCTGTACGCGGATGACCTCATTCTGTATACTAGTGCCAAAATCAGTGGCTCTTCCATGACTTCCAACTAATCCAGCAGTGGCTGAGTAGTCACAAACTAGTCCTAAATGAGTCTAAGACCCAAGCCATGCTGTTTGGATCAAACTTAAAACTCAATCACTCCCAACACATGTTTAATAACTTCACCTTAAGTGGCACATCCATTGGGGTGGTGAACTCCTTTAAATACCTAGGAGTCACACTGGACCCAGTACTAAATTTTGATCTCCATATTCAATGGATGTGCAGGTTGGTAAACAAGAAACTTGGTATTGCCTATCAAACCAGTTATGCCCTCACCCCCTCGGCAAGACTTGCCATAGCCTGGGGGATACTCCTTCCCTCACTTACCTGTGGGGTTGCTACCTACACATCTGCAAGTAAATCAAGTCTTCACAAGTGGGATGTCATCTACAACAATATCTGCCGCTATGCTTCTTCCTCCCATCGAATGAAACACCACTGCCTCCTTTACTCTGACCTTGGATGGCTTTCCCCTCATGCGGCCAGGTCTTATGCCTTCGGCTCCATCATAGACAACATTATCAGATCCCAAATACCTAAGTCCCTAGTGGGACTCTTTCAAAATCAGGCATCCTGCTATGTCCTTTATTTATCTGACAATGCCTTGGTCTGCATCCCTAGACATACTACCTCTAAAGGTGCAAGCTCTTTTGCCTGTCATGCCCCCCAATATTGGAATTCCCTCCCACTAACTATTCGACAGGCCTCTACCCACACCTTCTTCAAGAAATTACTCTGAGCCCATCTCATATCCTTCAGTCAATGCTCCTGTTTCAAACCACCTTAGTCCCTTACCCAACCCTGCACTCCATGTCCATTTTTCAGTCCTTCCCTTTCCCAATTGGCTCAGCACTTGCAACTTGATTGTTTACCACGGCTACCTGCTCCCTTATACTTTCTACCTTTTGTATTCCATACTTCAGTTTCCACTATCCTACTTCTACCTACCCTACTCCTTCCCTTCTTTCAATTTCTTTCTTATATCTCCTTATAATTACTTTAGTATTAATGTTCATAGTTGTTTTACCCTACCCCGATCAACATGTGCCCTAATTTTGATATGTATTTGTTTCTTTCATGCATATATTTCTGAAAATGTTTATCATATGATTATCGGTGTTTCTTTGTTACTTGTCTCTATCAATTTTTCTTGTCAAAATTATCAACCTGTACAGTAATTGTCACTGATTTTACTGTTTCTGAACTCTCCTGGGTTGTGCCTGAAAATAGCCATTTTTATGGCTAGCGCACCTACCCAGTAATCACAAACTAAATAAAATAAATAAACTAGGGTTTAACGCAAAGAAGTGCAAGATCATGAACATAGGGAAGAGAAACCCTGAAGCCACCTATAGGTTGGGAGGGGAGTTGCTGGCAGTCACAAGGGAAGAGAGAGAGAGACTTGGGCATCATCATCACAGATGACCAGTAATCATCCAAGCAGACAGCTAAAGCAGTAGGTAAGGCTAGGGGGATGTTGGGGTGTGTTGGTAGGGTATCACAAGTCATAAGAGGGAGGCAATAATCCCTCTTTACAAGACACTGGCTAGGCCCCATCTGGAGTGCTGCATGCAGTACTGGAGGCCACACCTTCACAAGCACATTAACAAAATTGAGGCAGTCCAGAGAAGGGAAACCAAAATGGTGCAGGGACTGCATCAGAAAACATATGAGGACAGATTAACGGAGCTCAATATGTATACCCTAGAGCAAAGGAGGGAGAGAGGTGATATGATTGAAACATTCAAACTCCTTAAGGGCTTTAACAAGATGAAAGAGTCTAATATGTTTCAATATAAGAAAAATAACAGGACAAGAGGACACAGCATGAGATTAGAGGGAGGCTGATTAAGAGGTAACGTGAGGAAGTTATTTTTCACAGAAAGGGTGGTGGATGCATGGAACAGCCTACCTCAGGAAGTGGTGGATATGAATACAGTGCAGGGCTTCAAACAGGCATGGGATAGGCATATGGGAGCAATACAGATGAGTATGACTAGCTAGGGCATTGACAGAGTAAAGGTCTATGACACATTCATAAAGTAGAAAAAGAAATGGGCAGACCAGATGGGCCTTGCGGTCCTTATCTGCCATCAGCTTCTATGTTTCTATGATGCTCCAAGAACTGTTTTCAAGGTTGTTTCCTGGCACAAGTACATTTGTAAATATATGGAAGCATTATTAGAATAATGATTTATCCTATTGTGTCATGTCCAGCTAAGAATATATACAGAATGGCAACAAGGAAATTAGCTCCCACAACTGGAGCAGTTGGAATGTTAAGGTACTTTACATAAATAGCTGTCTATTTTTGGTTACACTGTTTATTTTATGTTAAAGTCCTTGCTATTCTGTGTGTACTTTTGAACTGTTTGAATAGCATTCTTGCTAGTTTTATTTTTTTATTGGAATGTTTAAATTTTTATTTATTTTTATTTTATTTTATTGAAATCTAGGATTACAAATACCTTTGAGCAGGAACTGCTCGTTTACAAAGGTTCCACGTCGAAGGAATGGGGGGTATACATACATACAAAGGTCAACATAATAGTACATAGTTACACAATAACAAGAAGTAAGAGAATGAGGCTTAGGAAATTCCAGTAATTCAAAATGTGCCAAATGTTAGGTAGCATGACTTAACCAGCAAGGCAATCTTGAAATAAGCACTGCAGGTGAGAGAATGGGGTATGCAGGCAGGAAGGCCATTGTCGGAGGGTAGAGGGTGAGGGTAAGAGCTCTAAAGGGAGAGAGAGGAGGGATAAAAGTCAGGAAATGCCCCGGAGGAGGAAAAGGAGAGGGGGCAAGGGGGTAGGCAGGTAGAAGGAGGCAAGGTGGGGAGAGATAGCTTTCAAGACTGAAGTGGAGGGCAGTGAGCGGTGGGCCCCAATTAGGCGAGGCAGTCACAACGACTAGTTGAAATGAGATGAAGTCGGAGTTGTCTCTTAAAAGGGCCAAGAGCAGCAGCAGTAAGAGTTTCTTTGTTGAGAGTACTGTACCACTGTGGTGCTCTGTGGGCAAAGGCCCTCTGGCCCATGGTAGTCCAGCATCTGGGGACAAGGAAGGTTAGTTGTTGTAACTTCTAGTTCTCTGGGTGTTGTGGTGGTCAATAAGTAGCTTTTCAATGCCCGGGGGCATGACTCCGAGAGGACTTTTTTGGCTAAGAGGCAGGTTTGATACTGTATCCGGCTGATGAGAGGTAGCCATCCTGCCCGAGTGTACAGATCACAAGTGTGTGTAAGTCGATCAGCCCCAGTTAGCAGCCTGCATGCTTTGTTGAGTGCAACTGTAATTCTGTGGAGGGCAGAGGTGGAGGCAGAGCCATAAATTGCTAGCCCGTAATCGATGATGGAGGTGACAGAGCTGTTGATAGCCAACCGGAGAGTGTCAGGAGTCATGCAGTGTTTGTGCCTGTAGAGCAGGCCTATACGGATGTTGGTGGCTTTGGCGACAGAATCTATGTGCTGATGGTAGGACAGTGAGCTGTCCAATGTGACCACCTAGGTATTTAAAATCAGGAACGTGTTCAAGTAATGTCCCTGTTTGGTTTAGGGATGGTGAGGTCCATGGATTTGTACTTGGTCCTGGCATTGTAGAAGGTCATAACCTTTGTTTTGCTGTAGTTCATGACCAGTTTGTGTGACTTGAACCATTCTTCGATGCGCATGAATGAAACTGTAATTGTTTCTCGAGGAGCTCTGCATTTTGGTGGTTGGTGAACATGACTGCGTCATCGCGCAAGAGCAGTAATTTCTGGTGACAGACACTGGGAAGGTCGTTGAGGAAGAGGGCTGAAGAGTAGTGCCCCAGGATGGAACCCTGTGGGACCCCTGAAAGGACTGGCTTTTCTTCCGAGGTAACACCAGCAATCCTAACCCGCTGGACCCTCTCCCCAAGGTAGCTTGAAAACCAGAGCAGTGCTTCATTGGAGAGCCCAATGTTTGATAATTGCTTGAGTAGAAGTGGGTGGTTCACAGTATCAAAGGCTTTCGTAAGGTCGATGAATACTGCCCCTACACAGTGTCCTTGATCAAGTGTGGTATGGATGAAGCCCGTGAATTCTAATAGTGCAGTGGTGGTACTGTGCCCTTTTCGGAAACCATGTTGCTCAGGACACTGGATGTTGTATTTTTCCAGGTACTTGACTAATTGGTCTGAGGCGATGCGCTCCAGGGCCTTAGACAATGGAGGGAGGATGGAGATAGGTCTGTAGTTGGAGTGCAGTGATTTGTCTCCACTTTTGTGTACCAGTGTGATGGTCACCTGTTTCCAGCGAGATGGGAACTGGGACATCCTTAGTGATAGATTGAGGACCTTTGTCAAGGGTTCAAGGACTTCTTCAAGGACAAGTGCTAACAACTTCAGGTCAAGAGAGTCACCGCTGTAGCCTGCATTGTAAATGGCCTTCTGAATATAGGTTCTGGCTTCATGTACTGGGATCTCCTTGAAGTAGAATTGTGGGGCAGGGTGTAGCAGCGGAGTAGTTGCAGGAGGGTTACTACCAGAGGGGCATCAAAGAAATTAGAAGGGAGGACACTATCCAAGTTGGAGAACGCATTGTTAAAGGTGTTGGTGATGGTGTACAGGTCAGTTGTTGGTGTTCCATTTATGTTTAGCATGGTGGGTGGTGACTTAGGGTCCTTGCCTGTAAGGTCTTTCAAGTTACTCCAAAATTTTTTTCCATCACCCCAGGAGTTGGAGACAGTTTCCTTGAAGTATTTGCTTTTGGCTCTCCTAACTGCCCACGTGCACTCATTTCTGGCAGCTTTATATTTATGAATATTCCCAGGTTTGGATGTTGCATGGGCACAGTGCCAGAGATGATCCCTATGTTTGAGTAAAGTGATTAGATCGGGGGTTATCCAAGGGTTAGCTCTGACCCTGACCTTCAGCTTTTTGAGAGGTGCAAAGATATTGCAGGCCGCAGTGAAGTGGCTGATGAAAAGGTCTAAGGCTTGGTTTACATCAATGGCAGAGTCAATTGGTGTCCAGTCCAGGTGGCTTAGGTGTGTCTTTAGTAGCTCAAGGTATCCCTGCTTTAACACTCTGGTGTGGATTATTTTAGGAGGGGGCTTAATGAATTTGTTTGTCCAGGTACATGTGACCGGTGAGTGGTCACTGATCCCATCAGGAAACACTGAGACTTTTGAGATTCATTCAGGGTGATTAGTTAGGATCCAGTCCAGAAGTGTTTGTGACCCTGTCCTGTAGTTGCATCTGGTGGGGGTGGTAACAAGCTGGGTGAGGTTCTGTGACGTGACAGCATCCTTGTAGTTACTGGCCTCCAGTGATAGCCAATTTATGTTGAAGTCACCTAGAACTATGAGTTCAGAGTTATGGTGTAATCCCTGTAGGCTTTCCAATATGCTCGCAAATCCATTGTGCTGATCTTTAGGGGGTAGGTACACAGAGGCAATGGTGAGCTCCTTGTTGTGCGCCCCGAGTAGAACTTTAATAGCGAGAACCTGCGAGGGTGGTTTAGGGTTTGAGAACAGGAAGACTTGACCCAGATAGGAATTCCTCAGGTAGATGGCACAGCCCCACCTCATTTGAAACCCTGTCCTGCCTGAATATAGAGTATCCAGGGATGGTGACTGCAGCGTCTGGTATCTTGGGGTTAAGCCATGTTTCAACAACAGAGAGTACATCAGGGCTATGTTGCTGGACCCAGGTTTGCAAGATGTCAAGTTTGTTAAGGAGGCTGCAGACATTGATTGAGGCTAATGTGAGGGACCCCTCCCTCCTTTTTGTGGCATGGGGTGCTAGGCTGGTAGGCCCCGGATTAAGATGAACATTTCCAGATATCAGAAGTAGCATAAGTAGTATCCTAAGAAGGTATGCTTTAATCATTTTGCAGATTAGTTTTGTTGTAGGGCATCTAGTCTTCTTGGCCTTGCTGGTCTGCATTTGTCCCGTGATACTGCAGAGCACAATATATAAAACCATGTTCTCAGAGGTGCCACGTGATTGATGAAAAGTAATCAAATCCACAAGAAATGGTGAAATACCTGTGACCAGAAAACTGTTATTGTAGCTCAAAGACCCAGAATGTGATAAATTCCTGAAAGGGTTAAATTCCTGAAGGTGATGAACACTGGCCTGGGGCATATGCAGGATGTAAAAATCCTTTGTTAGTCTTTTCCCCAAAATTATTTTTGTCCTGAGCCGACCACCCCTGAAACTGCAACTTTGAAAGCCGATATAACCAAATATGACAACTCCTATATTTTTTTCCTTTTTTATATACATAATCATATTCTACACCTATTAAAAAAGTTTTATGAAAATTACATGGGTTTGAAATGGTTTTATGTATAAAAACATACAAATATTTTCCCCTTTTCTGGGGTATTTCAATTCAAGATGGTGTCATAGTATTGGTAGTTTACTCTTTATTTTTTGCTTTTGTGGAAAAAAATGAAGCAAACTTCACGACAAACAATGTGTCCTTATTTCACATTTTCATTCACACTCATGTTGATATCAAATATGTTGATGTTATAACTACATAAAACAATCTAACCCCTTCTGGAAGTTTTCCATGGAGATAGGTTAAATCTCATCAATGTAACATAAAAACAAGCATGGCAACCTATGTTTTTTGTTGTGGATTTTAAATGGATGACTATCACGTACTAGGTAATAAATTATGTCTTTGACAGGTCTTACTACATAACACTGAAACGCACTTGCCTGACACCCAACATCCCATCTCCAAAATCCCAACACTAATTTGCCCAATAGTTCGATTTTGCCAGTTTGCAATTATAAATATGGCAAGCGCGAGGGTGTGGGGGTGAACTACCCCCCCCCCGAAATGTGAATAAAAACTCTGCAGAGACAAAATCGAACTGTCGGGCAAACCAGTGTCAGGATTTTAGTGTTGGAATGTTGGGTGATGGGCAAGTGCATTTCAGGAAGCAGTAGTATATCCCTTTGACATAGGGGTTCTGAATTACCAGGGAATGTCCTTAAGTGTTGTAACTTTTCGTTTACTTTTGTGGCTTATGATTTTGCTCGCTAACCAGAAAAAAATGGCAAAATTACTTTTAGCATGGCATTGAATGGAACTTTATTGTACAGGTATGGGTACTTGTTATTTACTGTGCTATAACGTTAAAAGAAAATGAACATATCTGGCAAGGGCTTTTAGCCAAACAGAAAAATGGACTGTTTCTACCCATTTTATAATGTAAGATCCCAGAAGTCAAGCACAACTCAAGAATATATTTCTGATGACTTATATGAGCTCATCTTATATCCCATATCTATCACATGGTCTACCTGCTATATAAACATTTTATACAATGTATGTGACAGCTAATTTCAGCAAAATTATTTATTTAAGCCAGTGAAGGATGCACCATTTATCATCACTTGTGGAGGGGGTAATTACATAACTCACTTGTAACTCTACCACATGTGAGTTATTGTCCTGGCCACTCACATGTGACTATAAATGGCATATTCAGAGTTAGCCCATTATGTATCCCATATATGAGGTCAGGTATTGCAGACTAACAATCTTCATCCTAAGACCCAATCAGAGAGTGACTTTCAGAATTCAGTTGACATCACAGCGGACTTTCCCTGCCCCACCACTAGCTGCTGAATTAAAACATGAAAGCCAAACCTTCATACAAACAGCTAATTTAAAAGACTCTATAATTTTCAAACTGGTGTTGTATAAATCAAATGGCATGCAATATGTTCACTGAAAATAGGCACACAAACTGTTTACATTTGCCTGAAAATATGCATAGTGTGGGTGGAGACTGAGGCTCCTCCTGCCTGGCTTCTGGCAATCTGCCATAGCCGATGCTCCACTCTGGCCAGTCTGGCCTGAAGTTTTTCTGAGAACACAAAAGTTTTCTGTGAATCGAGGATGCTCAGCTGTTGCAATTCCATGGTGCCTAAGCCACTGTTCCATTGATAATGATGATGAAGTCATTTCTGCAGGCTGTGGGGGTGGGATACCATTGGCCGCCTCTTCTGGCCTTTCCTCCTTACACATTTGGGTCTGAAAGACTTTCATTATCTGTTCCAGGTGTTTGGCTTTACATCAACTCAGTTTACTTAGAGCTATAGGTGTCTCTATAAAGAAAGGGAAAACAGAAAATAATGGATGGGCCACTATGCACAACCCGTGTGTTGTGCCACAGAGGGGTTTGTGATTCCCTCTGACTTCGAGAGCAAAACTTGAGAGGTCCCTGGGAATCAGAACCCCGAGGTGGCACAGCACACTGGTTGGGCATAGAGTTGCCCATCCACTATATTTTATAGTGTATGGTGCCCATAAGAGTAAAATAAAAAAAGAGTTTGAATTTTTTTTTTTTAAAGAGAGTCATTTCTGCGTCTGCATTTTATTCCATAATTTAAGGATGGATGCTAGGGTCTTTAGTGTAGCCATTAGGGACATGACACCCCTACGTCATTAGTGCAGCTTTCTATTGGTTGCTAACAGCCTATGGGAGGAATTAGAAAAAAAAAACATAGCCGTGGTATTTCTTGCTAAGCGAGAGGATTTAATGTGACTGATCATGTTTCCTGTGTTTTAAGTAATTTAAAACATCTGGTTGCTCCTGCACTGTTGTTTTTTTTAGCAGAAGTGAATAATATCTGATTGATCCTGCATGTGCATCTTTTGTTTGAGTGCTACCGCCACTCCAGCTTACTATGTGGTTGATCCTGCCATTTCTGTTGCCACATCTGTTCTATTGAGCAGTGCGGCTCATGCGCTTTCAAAACCAGCTGAAATGTTGTACCACAGTGTGGTATTATCGTTTTCCGTGACATTTGAACTGTGGTACAACATTTCAGGTAGGATGGATTTCCATCCAGAACAAGCCCTCCCCATACACTATAATATTTTGCCCCATGGAAAATGTGGTCTGTTTGGCTTCACTCAGCTATATCCTGCTTGCTTCTGTTCTCACTTAGCTGGCACCTGATGCGACCTACATTTCTATCCTAGTGGTAGCCATTATTGTTGTAATATTATTGTATATATCAGTTGTTGCCCCTCCATTAGCCATTACACTGCAATCATATGGCATGTATAAATTGTTGCCCTTCTACTGTTACTGCAGTCATACTGTATATACAAGTTGTTGCATTTCCACTGTTGTCATGTGGCAGCTTCCCATTACCACATTGTGCTTGCCTCCCTGTTTTCCCCTTCCCCTGGCTCATACCTGGAAACAGGTTTCAGCTCAGTGCACCTCTCCCGGTTACCAATTTTTAAATTAATAAATAAATAAATCCTGTCCTGAAGTCAGCTGCTCAACCCAAAGGGAAGCAACTAAATTGTCACATAAACAGCATGTTTACAAATTATGACTTTTAAAGTGAAGTTGTGTAATTCAAATACACAGCGGCTTGACTCCAAATATCTTTTACAGGCTCAGAAACACTCAGTGAAGGTTTATTAGTTTCCAACTTTTTATTTCATTTCATTTAGACTCTTATCTTGTTATTTTCATTTGCTCTTGCCACATGTAAAACTCCCAATAGTTCACGCCTTACATGAAACTTTTTCAAGGGATGTGATCTCATATATGAATATATATATACAGTATGTGTTTACTTAAGAATGCTATTATATTGCATTTGACACTGTGATTTGAAATAACTGAATGGGCAGATCCCTGCCACACTAAAACACGTATCCTAGATTTTAGGAGATTTTGGGAGAATGGGGAAGTGCTTGGAAGAAGCACTAGCAGGAATGGGGAAGGAATTAGGGGTGGAGAAACAGTGGGCAGTATTTAAAATGGGAATAGCAAGGGCAACACAATTATGTATTAAGCAGGTTAGCAAGGGGAAAAGGAAGAGGAAACCCTTATGATATTCCAAGGAGGTAGCAGAGAAAGTGAAAGACAAAAGGATTGCATTCATGCAATACAAAAAGACACAGGCAGAAGGGCATAGGGAGAGGTACCAGGAGAAGCAAAGGGGAGCAGGGAAGGCAGGAAAGGGAAGCCAAAGCTCAGACAGAGGAGCGCATTGTGAAAACAGTGGTCAGAAGGGACAAAACCTTTTACAGGTACATAAGTGAAAAAGTGAGGCTAAAGGGTGAGGGCAAAAGTAGTGTTGAGGATGACAACAATAAAGCAGACATACTGAACAGATATTTCTGCTCAGTTTTTCCAGTAGAAGGGGTGGGTAACAGGCCAGAAGTGAGTACAAAGGGTGGAAGGGCATAGTAATGGATACAAGTCCCTTTCCACAGGAAAGGGTCCAAAAGGAATTGGACGGAATAAGAGTCAATAAAGCTATAGACCCAGATGGGGTGCACCCCACAGTGCTGAGGGAGTTCAGAGAAGTGATGGTTGAACCTTTGGCCACCCTGTTTAGCCAATCACTGGAGACAGGTGAGGTATCCAAAGACTGGAGAACAGCTACTGTTGTCTCCTTATACAAGAGCGGGAACAGAGAGGAAGCGAGAAGCTACAGACCAGTCAGCCTCACCTCAGTAGTGGGGAAGATTATGGAAGCACTACTGAAAAAAAGATTAGTGGAACACCTTGTGGCCAATGGTTTACAGTACCCAAGGCAGCATGGTTTTACTGGGGGAATGTCGTGTCAGACTAACCTCACTGAATTTTTCATCTGAGTGACAAGGGAGGTGGATCGGGGGGGGCAGTGGATGTAGCCTATCTGGACTTCAGTAAGGCATTTGACACTGCTCCATAGGAGGCTGTTAAAAAAGCTGGGCAATATGGGTGTGGGTAGGACAGTAGGGTGGTGGTAAATGGCTGTCTCTCTGCAGAGGGAAGGGTGGCCAGTGGAGTGCCACAGGGATCACTGCTGGGTCCAGTCCACTTCAACATCTTTATCAGTGACATTATGGATAACACAGAAGGGAGGATTTCCCTGTTTGCCGAAGACACAAAACTCCATAACAGAGTGGACATGCCAGAGGGAGAGGACAGAATGAGGAGAGACCTTCAGAAGTTTGAGGAATGGTCAAGGGTGTGGCAGTTGAGATTTAATGCAAAAAAGTGCAGAATAATGCACTTGGGGCACAAAAACCCTGGAAAAACATATCAGCTGAGGGGGAGGATATAGCATGCTCCAAGCAGGAAAGGGACCTAGGGGTTATCATCTCTGATGACCTAAAGGTTGTGAGTCAGTGTGGCAAGGCAGCGGGTAAAGCAAATAAGATGCTGGGATGCATGGGTAGGGGTATTACCAGCAGGAAAAGGGAGGTCATAATTCCACTGTACAAGATATTAGTGAGGCCACACATGGAGTACAGTGTCCAGTTCTGGAGGCCTTATCTATGTAAGGATATAGACAGGGTGGAGACAGTTCAGAGGAGAACAACCAAGACAGTACTCGGTTGGCATCACAAGTCCTACAAGGACAGGCTGAAGGATTTGAATATGTGCTCCCTGGAGGAAAGGAGGGGAGAGATGATATGATGGAGAAGTATAAGTGGCTCACGGGCAGGAACAAGGTGCAGGAAAACACTATTTTCCAGAGGAAGAGATATTCCAGGATTAGGGGTCATGGGATGAAACTGGAGAGAGGGAGGGAGGTTCAGAGGTAATGTGAGAAAGTATTTCTTCAGAGAAAGGGTGGTGGACAAGTGTAACACCCTGCCAGAGGAGGTGCTGGGGGCTAAAATGATTACAGAATTCAAGAATGCATGGGATAGGCATTGGGGGATCCTAGCAGTTGGGAGAAAGGGGACAACCCAGTTCAAGAGAAGCCTGAAGAGGCAAAATTACATGCGCAATTGGACAGACAAGGTGGCCAAAGGCCATTATCTGCCATCAGTAGCTATGTATCTATATACAGTAGATGTTTACATATGAATGCTATTATTGGAATCATTTTAAACTCTCATACATTTTTCAGACTTTTGCCCATATATAAAAGAGCAGTAATAGAAGTTAAGGCATACCAAGTTTATTACATCATAATCATTCAGCTTCCGCAGATGGACTGTATCCAAAACAGTGCCTTATCAGCAAACCACGCTGTTTTGGTGTCTCTGTGCTTGCTCCCTTAAGCTGCACACTGAGACATGTCTGACACCGGGTGGACAGAAATTACTTGGTAGCACCATGATGCCATGACATCAACAAAGTGAGCACTGCTCCCATGGCATGCGCACTATTGAGCACAAGATCAGCACATCTCACCTAGTGTGATGACCTCCCCTGTTGTACGGGACAGTGTTAATGCTGCTTCTACTTGAACATTTTCACTATATACAGCTTTCAGACATTTTTAGACATTTCCAGGACATCTTCAGCATTGTTAACATTTATAATATTTTAGTACTATCCAAATAATCTCTAATTTCCCAGGGCAAGAGAAGTCAGGCTTGTGGGAGGGAATTCAAACTGATGAACAGCATGTCAGGGTGGTATGACAACACATCGCTCTTCAGCTACGCAAATTTAATTAGCTTTTCTGTGTCACAACAATTTAAAGCAATAATTCAAAGGCAGCAAATAAAAAGAGAATACATAAAAATATGATTGTGACCCCCATCTTCAGACAAATAAATTATAAACATAACCTAAATGTAATAAAAATTAACAACAGAAAATGTATATAAATTAATTCTGTTTCCAGTATGCATATGGGCACTAACCTGAAGAACAATTGTTATAGGAATGGGTCCAATCTATTTCCTCATTTAACCCTATGGCATGATCTAATGTACCAAATCTTTGTATCTAAAACCTCCCTCTCTAACAGCAGCTTTCCCAATGCCCCCCCGTTGGTCTATGGACTCTCTCATTTCAAAAAAAATCTCAGTGAAGAGATACAGTGTACCATTCCATCAAAGTATCTCATGACACTTGATTTCTCATCCTTTGAACTGATGATTTATGCTCTGAAATTCTGTGTTTCAACATCATATTGGAAACCAACATACGCCTTATCACATAGGCACTGAAGTAGGTAGACAACACTGTGGTGCAGGTAATGAATTGTTTAATAGTTTATTTGTTATTTTTTTAATTTTTTATTTATTCAATTCTAGGATTGCAAATACCTTTGAGCTGGGGACTCATTTACAAAGGTTCCACATCAGTGGGTAACAGAGGACAGCATACATGATTTGGGAAGACAGTGGGTATATGAACAGAATTTTCTGTTACATTACATTTGCAGACAGCCATACAACCAATACAACATAGAGTTCATACAATTCAAAAAAACTTTAGGTAGTACAATTTAAGTGATAAAGCTTACATGCAATGTAGGTAGGATATTAGACACTTTATTCATACCGACTTAAGTTTCGCAGCCAAGAGGCCTTGTCAGGAGCCCAGAGAGCCAGGGATGGTGGAGGAGGGCATAATTATCATCTCACCCTTAGATTTGTTGGCTATATTTTTTAACCTGTAGTTGTTGGAGCATTGGTCACAGCACCTGCAGGGATAATTCCCTATGGGTGCTGGCTCAAAAACCCCTCCACCTGTAGCCTGTGATAGGCATAGATCTGCATGCATGTATTACATCTTTTTGGCACATGTAATGGAGGTAACACAAAGGACTTTTGCCTCATTCCATGGACCAAAGGGCCCTCCAGTATTTATGGAGTACATTTTGTATAGCTGCAAAAGATGCATAGAAACATAGAAACATAGAAGTTGACGGCAGATAAGGACCGCAAGGCCCATCCAGTCTGCCCATTTCTTTTTCTACCTTATAAATGTGCCATCGGCCTTTGCTATGTCAGTGACCTATCTATTCATAGTCATTTGTATTGCTCCCTTATGCCTATCCATGCCTGTTTGAAGCCCTGCACTGTATTCATAGCCACTACTTCTTGTGGTAAGCCATTCCATGCATCTACCACCCTTTCTGTGAAAAGAATTTCCTCACATTCCCCCTTAATCGGCCTCCCTCTAATCTCATGCTGTGTCCTCTTGTCCTGCTATTTTCTTATATTTAAACATGTTAGACTCTTTCACCTTGTTTATGCCCTTAAGGTGTTTAAATGTCTCGATCATATCACCTCTCTCCCTCCTTTGCTCAAGGGTATACATATTGAGCTCCGTTAATCTGTCCTCATATGTCTTCTGCATGCAGTCCTGCACCATTTTGGTTGCCCTTCTCTGGACTGCCTCAATTTGAGTTAATGTCCTTGTGAAGGTGTGGCCTCCAATACTGCACGCAGTACTCCAGATGGGGCCTAACCAATGTCTTGTACAGAGGGATTATTACCTCCCTCTTACGACTTGTGATACCCCTACTAATACACCCTAACACCCCCCTAGCCTTACCTACTGCTTTAGAGGTCTGCTTGGATGATTTCAGGTCATCAGTGATGATGATGCCCAAGTCTCTTGTCAAGTCTCCCACAGAAAACGGTATTGAAACATCACCATTTCTGGTGCTGATCATTTTTTATTTTCTCCAGCAATCAAAGTTTTTCAAACATTAAACAGTCACTGTGCAGGGCAGAGTAAAACAGAGATAAGCAGCTGAATAGCTACTGCAGCTGTTGTATACGATGGTGTCTAAGGCACAGCTGCTGGAATTGAAAATAAGAGCTTACTTGAACCAAAAATGTGCTGCGATAAAGATGGTCAGCAGTACTTAACTTTAAATAGTCAGAAGACCCCGTTTTCAAGCACCAACTGTGGCTTTCCAGCAGCTAATCCAAAATCCCATATCCAGGCTTTCATGGCCAAAAAAAACAAATCATAGTGCCAGAATGCCCCCAGACACGCCAACAGGTGTGTGTAGCATGGTGGAGCTAATGCGCTTATGTATCGACTGGTGAGGTCATATTCCGAGCATGTGATGAGGTGCTCTCATTTACAGTTAAATAGGTTACTCTTAAAGTGACACCAAAAGTGCAGATGCTTTTTCTAAAGAATAAATAAAGGTGCCTGGAATAGAGTGCAAAACTTTGCTGTGTGATTTAAAAATCAAGTGGCTCTCAAAATAAATACAAACATGTGAAACGTAACACGTGAAACACTTCAGAAGTTTAAGAGACACAAATAAGGAATGGGGGGGGGGTGGGTTCTCCTGAAGAGCTGATCAGTGGCAGAGACTACAATTCATGTCACTGAAGAGGGCGGCGATCAGGAAAGAGTGATCAAAAGTCAGTTTGTTGTGGCAGATCCGAAACGTTATGCCACAAAAAAGAAAGCCCATCATAAATGGAGTGACACCACAATCATTCAAGTGGTCAGGATTGATGAATGCAATTATAGAGTGGGATCTCGTCATTTAGGCCTCATGGGATAAGGGTATTTAAGGTAAAAATCCAGTACACTTCTCGCTGGAGAAATCTGTTCTGTAAATCTCCTCCCCTTGGGCCCAAGTCAACTTTCTTGATCCCCACAAATTTCAGTGAAACTGCAGATCCATGGCTAGTTTCCATGTAGTGCCTTGCCATGGTATAGTCAGCATTCCCATTTCTGATCGCAGTCTTAACTCAACGATGCAAGTCTTTAAGGCTCATTTTGTGTGTGTCTCACATAACACATGCTGCAAGGGCAAGTAAGAAGGTATATTACTCCCATTGTTCTGCAGTTTATAAAACTGTTGATTTGAAACTTTGTCCCAAGACATGAATGATTGAAAGTGCACGTATTACTTGTGCGTGAACAATTCACACAATGTCCTCACCAAAAATGTCCACTATAAACACATTTTTATGTGAGACCTATGGTCCGCAGCTTTAATTATGGTAGTGCTAACCTCCTCACTCTTAGTGGGCTTTCGTTTCCCACTGATTGTTACACTCCTGAGGTTGTGCACACATGACATTTTTGAGAGCCTCCTTAATATCTGTCTTCTGTGCTCACCCCATTCCATGAGTAAATAAGTTGAGATGGGTACAGTGCATGAGAATGCAGTGAGCGTTAGGGTTACTGGGGTGAGCGTTAGGGTTGACAATCCCAAGGCACACCCGATGCCTGTTGCTGCCTGCAGGATAGGGGTAGGGTGTTAGGGTTGGAAACCCTAATGCCACATTTTCCTACTTTTGTCACTTCGACCCTAACTAGAGCATTAACAAAGTTTTTGCAAAGAATATATAGATAGAGGATACATGCTGGGCAGGAGTGTGATATGGAAAATATCTTCACTGCTGCAGAGTGAGCTCTGGATACTCACGAGTGCTGAAAGGCAGGTAGGAAGTATCCAGAGCTCTGTCTGATGAAGATATTTTCCATAACACACAATCTACACATCATAGCCAGAGATATTCAAAGGGTTGCTCATGGCGCAACAGTGTTGCACCATGCACAACCCACCGATCTTCCCTGCACAATATTCAAAAGGGGATGTTACGCTGTGCAAATCCTGATGCACCGGGGTGCACCAGTAATGTATGCGGTGCAAGTGTGGGGGTGTGCCCATTTATATTTGCCACATCCGACATTCAGCCGGGATGTGCAGCGCATATGCATGCACACACCCGCCTTGCGCCACCGGAGGCGCAAGATCCGCTGAAAAAAAAAAGGAGAAAGGCCTGGCCACCCACAGGTGAGCTGCTGTATTGCAGGGTGCAACACGGCAGCCACCAGCTGTGGGTGACCACCCAACCTCCAGAGCCACGGTCCAGTGTCGTCACACCCCTGCCCACTCATGTGCTCCAGTAAGAAGAAAGTCCCTGGTGGTCCAGTGGACCTGCCCCCAGCCCGATTGTGGGCTCTGTAATAATATACTTATCCCTGGTGGTCCAGTGGACCTGCCCCCCAGCCCAATTGCGGGCTCTGTAATAATATATGTATTCCTGGTGGTCCAGTGGACCTGCACCCCAGACCGATTGCGGGCTTTGTAATATTAATTTTATCCCTGTTGGTCCAGTGGACCTGCTCCCAAGCCCGATTGTGGGCTTTGTAAATTTAAAACTCCCTGGTGGTCCAGCGGTACCCCACCTCCCCACCTGCCCACTCAGTCCCGCCACCCCACCCCTCCATCAGCGATGGGTGGCAGCTTCCCACCCGAAAGCTGACCAACCGCCTGCCAACTGACAGCGTACAGTACGGTTGTATGCCCATTGGTCCACAGCATGGGCCAATGGGCATGCAGACCATACTATACTACACAGTCCCGATATGTGACTGACTTCCATTCACATATCAGGACTGTGTTATCTTGTCCAGTCTGCATGTCCTTGGCACTGTGGACCAATGGAGTGTACAACTTGTGCACTATACCGCTGTCAATCATGATGGGGAGCAGGGTGGCCAAGGGACTAATGAAACGAAATGAAGGAGTACCCGATTGGACTACCAGGAGTTCAGACACACAAACCCATGATCAGAACAGGAGCAGGTCACTACTGCCACCGAGATAAAATATTATTACAAAGCCCACGATAGACACTGAGGTGCAGATCCACTGGAACTCCAAGATCATTATTACAGAGCCTGCAATCGAGGCTGAGACAGAATCACTAGACCACCAGAATATTCTCTTACAGAGCCTGTGATTGAGCATTAGAGAGATTGCCGCCAAGGGGCAGGGGGCGTCATTCCCCAATGGCTGCAGCCTGGCGGGGCGTCAGGCACAAATCACCAGGGATCAGTGCACCTGCATGTAAATGGGGCCATAATGACATGCAAATAGCCCCATTTGCACCTTGCATGCATGATGGCCCAATTTGCATACCCAACGCTGAATGTCACAGTTTCTGCACCTAGCGCAACTGCACTTGTGCTGGTGCATCCCCTTCTCCTCTCTTGCCACTTGTGCTGGTGCAGTGCCACTGCACCATGTGCAATGGGGGCAGCCACGGTGCCATATTCAATGGTGCTGAGCCATGGCGCAGCACCATTGAATATCACCCAGTCCACACCCTGGCCCATCCCAGTTGTGCTGCTCCCAGGCTTGCGCCCCTGCCTGGCGCAGTCTGAATATCTGTCCCCATGTGTTCTATTTATACAATAGGGGTAGGAGTTTCAGAAGTTTTGTTATGATTTTTTGTGTTCTGTTGCTGTTTCTGTGTTTGCCGTTTCTGTGTGTGAGATTTTCTGAATGGGCTGGCAGTGTTACAAACTCTGTGGGAAAAGCTGAGTGTGTTTTGCAATTCTAAGTAAGTTAGCTTTAGGCAGCAGTGCGAAAGAGACTGTTTTATGAAGCTGTGTGCTTTATAATTCTGGCTACAGTCAAGCTGAGAGCATCACGGTAATGGACTGGGAGTGAGACAGAATGTGGGGAACAGGTGATGATATTTTGCCATGGTAATTGAATCAGCTGCAGGCAGCAATGAGAAACAAACTGTTTTGTGAAGCTGTGTGCTTTAGAATTCTGGCTGCAGTCAATCTGAGAGTATCACAGCAATGGGTTGGGAGTGAGACAGAGTATAGGAAACACCTGAGAATGTTTTGCCATGTTAATTGAGTTAGCTGCAGGCAACAGTAAAATATCTCTCACAGTGGTGATGTCATGACATGATTTATCACTAGTCGTGATGTCACAACATGATTTATCACTTGTGGTGAAGTCACCACAGTGAGAATAGATGATTTTATCATACTCATTTATCACTCACCCCTATTGTGTATGTGTGTGTATATATATATATATATATATATATATATACACACACACACATATATATTAGAATGGTAGCAGCACTGTAGTTAAGGTTAACTAGGCTGTTTAATGTTAAATCCCTAACTTTGCACTTTAATAGCTTCACCATCATTTAACAGAAGTGCTCGAAGTTTTGCATACACAGTGTATGTGCTGCCCCTTGGTTAGATCATTAGATGTTACAGTATGGAGTTTCACTGCTCTGCGGGGGGGTAAGGTCTCTTGATGTGCCCAGTTTTGTTTCAGTCAGCTGTGCAGATTCTGAGTTCCAGATAGTGCATTTTTAGGAAAAATCTGGATTTTTTTTTCCTGTTTCTTTTTCATCACCTAGTGTCCAGATAGTTTGAAATGTTGACACTAAAAAGGATCTGCACTCCATGCCAACAGTCTGGGGTATAACTGGATAAAGGGTGTACTTTTCCCCTTGCAAAACCAAAAATAAGAGTTGCAGTGCACTCAAGAAAGGCAGATTAGCTGGCCCGATGGCGCTGAGGGTTGAGGTGCTGGATGCCACACCTCGTGCCATGCCAGTGACCCAGGTTTGGGAATGAGTCCAGGTTGTCAGAGGTTGGCAGGGGTAGGAGAGGCTCGAGCATCCAGAGGACTGCTGTCCTCTCCTGGGGGTGAGTGGGCAGCATACACCACAGTATCTGTGGCTCCCAGTGGAGACTGGGGGCAGCGCAACTTGTGGCGTATTCTAACAGGAGATGGCAGTGTCAGATGCCTTACATATAGGTGCAGGAGTACACCTGTCATGTGTAGGGTGTCATTGCACATCTGCATCCCTGCCGGGAAAAAAGGAAGGAAAATCCCTGGTCTCTGGGATAGGCAACAGCAACCTCCAGTGCCCCGCAGCCATGCACCCATTACCAGGCTTATCCTGCTGGCTCTCCCAATCCCTCTCCTTGCCCTGGGTCTGGTGCACTAAATTCTAGATAGAGCACCAGGGAGGATGGTGGCCCCAGCCTGGGGGGTTCAGAGCTGGGGGGTCCAATGGACCAGGGCGGGTGAGGAATGTCTTTTCCCGATTTCCCAGAGAGTGAGCACTAGGCAGGTGGTAGAGCTGTATGGTGGGAGGGGCCTGCCTGAGAGAGTTCTCAGGGTCCAGCGCAGAAAGTTCACAAAAAAAAAGACAAATTGAGCACAAATGTAAAACTTCAACTTATCCTTTATTCTGTCCGAATAATACTTGTAACAGGCAGAATTTGGGTCTGAAATTTTCAGGGTAGAAAGGGCAGGTCCCAGAATGGTGTCTTTCATTGGTCTGGTGAAAAAATATTAATCCATTCTAGAATTGTAAGGACTGAAATTTCAGTTCTAAGCATGCTCAATAGGGTCTTTTGAATAGATGTTTCATAAGAAGAAAAAACTTGGCCATACAAAAGAAGATTTCTCTTTTGTGAGGGGGTGATCCTCTTTTGTGAAAGAAAATTATTCTTTCATATGGCAGCCATCTTGTTTCCATTTTTTTCAGAAAACTTTTTTTAAACCATAAAAATATTATACTGCAGACACACCAACACATGTATCTTGCTAAACAGGACCATATTAGCTGGATTCTGGAGTATTTTTTTTAAAAGGTCCCAGAAATGTGCTTTCAAAACATTTTAAAAATTCTCTTTCGTGAGGTGATTTTCTTCTTTGGTGTGGTTCATGAAAGTGTAATAGGGCCATACAAAAGAAGATTATGATTCATATAAAAAAAAGAAGTTGGACTTAGTTTTTTTTACATTTTTCCTTTGTATGAACCCATCCTCTTTCTTGAGCTCACAAAAATCTCTAAAAAGGTGATTGATTCATACAAAACAAGAAGTTGGACTTGGTTGTTTTTCACGTTTTTTTTTTGTATGAACTAATCCTCTTTTGCGAAGTCACAAAAATCACACAGAGGAGGATTTGTTTATACAAAAGAAGAAGTGGACTTAATTGTTTTTTCATTTTCTTCTTTCGTATGAACTAATCCTCTTTCATGAGCTTACAAAAATCTCATGAAAAAAATTAGTTCATATGAAAGAAGATGTTGGACTTAGTTTTTTTCACATTCCTCTTTTGTATAAATCAGTCATCTTTTATGAGATCAAGAAACTCTTACAAAAGAGTATTGGTTCATACAAAAGAAGTAGGACTTAGTTTTTTTCACATTCTTATCTCTTAGGAACCAATCGTCTTTCATGAGATCATGAAAATCTCATGAAAGAGGATTGGTTCATATGAAAAAAGAAGTTGAACTTAGTTTTTTTTTCCACATTGCTACATTAAGAACCATAACTTCCACAAGTTTGCCACTCACACCACCCAGAACAAAACTGGTACCTTCTACCCAACTCCCTTTCCAAAAATGCAATTTTTAGGAGGGGTACAGGTGTACAAGTACAAATATTGGGAAGGGTGCAAGTGCAAATTTTGGGAGGAATGCAGGAGTGCAAGTATATATCTTGGGAGGTGTGCAGGGGCACAAGAACAAATTTGGGGGAGTGATGCAGGGGCAAGTACACATTTTGGGAGGGGTGCAAGTACAAATTTTAGGAGGGTGCAAGTATAAATTTTGGGAGAGGTGCAGGGATACAAGTACACATTTTGGGAGGGGTACAAGTACAATTTTTAGGGAGGGATGCAGTACTGTAAGTACAAATTTCAGGACAATTGTAGGGGCACTGTGTTCCACCAGCACGGTGGCAGCATTACAGTGCAGTAATGTTGTCACTGCAAAAGGGTGAGAGTGACAGGGGCTATCTTGATTTTAGATTACACCACACTCATGCCGTGTTGGGCACCGACACAATTTCTGTGCCCTTCAAAGCATGCCCACCTTGAAGAATGTTGTATATATATTTTTTGGGGAGTGAGGGGCTTTGCCCCCTGCAAAAGCTGACTGTTTCTTAGGATGGCGCTTTGGTGCTGTAACACCTTGAAGGCATAATGCATGGTGCTGCAATGCCAGTTGGCATGTTCCCTGTACAGTAGTCGGCATCAACAACATGCTTGTCACTGCAGCATAGGTGAACCCAGGGGCACAAGTGCAAATGTTGCGGGGTGAAAGTTCAAATTTCAGGTTTGCAGGAATGCCAGTGCAAATTGTTGCAGGGGTGTAATTGCAACATTTGAGAGGGGTGCTAGTGGTGCACATTTGGAAGGAGTGCAGGGGTAAATGCACACACACATATAAGGTGGTGTGGGCCAAAATGCTAATTGCAAGATGGTTGCAGAAGCTGCGTTTTTTTTTTTTTGAGAGAGGTGCAGTAAAGGTAAACATATTGTGTGAGTGCAATAAAAGAGGTGCACATTTTGGGAAAGAGGAATAAAAGTCTAATGTAAGCATTGGACAGGCCAGAATTACAAATTAGGAAGAGGTGCAGGGCATAAGTAAATATCGTGGAAGGGTTAAACGGGCAGTGGTACAAATTCTGGGAGAATGAGATCTCATTACAGAGAAAGTGCGTAAATATTGACACTGTGGAAGAAACTCAGTAAATGGAGTGAATAAAAATAGAACTGCATTTAGGCTAGCTGTAGTTAGTCAGGAAAATGAAGAAAAAGATAAAAAACAATTTACATCACTTGTTTAATATTGTCCCAAAGTTTTGATTAGCCTGTGATTATTATTAGATATTTAATATCTTATAGCATATTTAATACTGCTTGAAGTATTAACTGATTTCTGCCATTTTCTAACCTGGTGCACTGTCTATATATACTGAGCTGCCAGGACCTAGAGGAAAATTATGTAATTCTTGCATAAATGACATCACTCCCCACCGAAGATTCCACCAGCTATTGTGAAAAAAAATCTAAGGGCTTTTTATGAATCCATCAAATAAAAGAGGCAATATAATAGCATTTATACATAACAAATTGCAGTTCCTGCAGTTTATTTGTAATGCTTCCAGGTATGTACGGCACTGCTCGCGACACACGCAATCATTAGGATGCCAAGTTCCAATGTTGTGGCCCCTTTGCAGGGGCTGTGCCCCACACCTCAAGTGGGGGCTGCTCCCCCCACACCCTCCCTTTCTAAATATTCCAACTCTGGGGTGTGGACCTCAGGAGGAGCAGGAATTTGTGCATGGTGCCTAATGATGCTTGCTGTGCCACCCCGACACACAGATGGCTGGAAGGGTTGCTGCTTACATGGTCAATTGCCTTGTATTAGGAAAAAGGGTTCATTTTTAAAATACGTTTGCATTTGTTCTCCAAATCCTGATGAAATTAGGAGGGTGCAACAGAGGCAATCATTGTTCGTGTCTTCAAACTACAATGGTATACAGACAAAAAAGGCTGAGGAAGCTTCCCTTTGAAACAGTTGGCGATCCAAAATGTTCTTCTGCAACTCTAAAAGCCTATCTGAAAGATCTTTCAAACATTGATTGTCCATTTTGAAATTGTTATTGTAATAGCACTGATTGTATTACATTGTTTTTTGTACTTAGAACTTTTGTATACATGCACTTTGTATAATTATATGTAATCTTGAGTATCTCTATGGGATCATTTTTGATCCTGGCCATACCTGAAAAAGGAATTGATCTTTTAATGTGCTTGCCTTGATACAAATAAAACAAACAAGTACTGTATATTGTTTTTCCACTTTCTGGCTATATAATTCTCAGACAGTTGAACATCTAAGTGGAATGTTTTTTTGTTTTGTGTAGCTGATGTTATAATGATGAAACCTGTACCAAAATACTTAAAGAGCAAAGTCTGAGTACTCAGAATTGTTTTTCCCAAACAAGTTCCTTGGTTCTCTATAGATAGTACTGTAGCTGTGGTAGTGCCTCCAGCAACTTTCATTCTAACTTGGCTGCAGGTACTGCCATGACTCGTAATAATGAAATAGATATAATATTTGTTTTCTTGAAAATAGAATGTAATTTTCTAGTATGCTGTTCAAATCAAGTATTCCTTTCCCTTTCAAATGTCATGGTAAGGATTAATGAAGCTCCCTGATCCTTTTCCTTTTTGTGCAGTGGTCATCTTACCCAAAACTCATTAGATAATTCTTGCATATAATAATAGACATCCCTTACAGACCCTGTTAACTTATCAAATTAATCATTTTATGCCAGAATGAAAACATCTAAAATGCCTGCAAAATACTGTTTCACAGATCTTTGACTGTATAAGCTGACAAATACATTTTTATTTTAAGGTACTTACAAATATTAATGAAGGCATTTTGTACTGTAAATTATAGAACTCTAGCTTTAATGTTGGCTAATGTACTCATCTTAAAAATGGTAATGTTCTATAAAAGTGGCCAGGAGTAATTTAATAATTCTAATGAAATAAGGATTCCCAAGGCACTAATTTGATTCAGAAATGACAAACAATGTTTCTCTTCATGTTTTATAACTAGTTTATCACCCACAGGATGACATGCGGTTTTGGATTCAACATAAAATCCTCATCCTCTCCACATCTTCCAGGAACATATTCGCTTTTGATGGCAATATAAACCTGATTTTCTCTAACTAATGCTGCTTGGTATAGCAAAGAGTAGACTTTTGTTAGCATATAGTGGTAGTAGTGGGCAGGGAGAAAATCAGAAAATGGGAATTACCCTCCTCTGTTGAGTCCTCAGAATAGAAACGCAGTGGGAGGTGATCTGTGTTCAGCTGTAATGCAATGATATAGATTGCACAGAGATCTATAACATAGACAGTAATGGATAGGCAAGCATGTGTCATGGATTTTTTTATACACCCGAGGTGTGTGATGACCCATAAACCTTGAAGTGAAATTTGAGAGGTTTTGAGGTCATCACACACAGTAATCTAAAAATAATCCTGAAACACACGCTTGCCTATCTTTATTTTGTATAATTGCTGGTCCAGGGAGTAAATGCCAACAGCAACTATGTTATGCTACCAGAGACACACATTCTCTCTCAGACAGACAGACACACACACACACACACACACACACACACACACACACACCCAACACACTCCCTGTCCAGTAAAGACATTTCTTCTTGTTTCTTTTTTCTTAAACAAAATGCTACTGCTGACACTGATGACTGGGAGGAAACAGTCACATCTGAGATCACGCTGGGTCGGACTGAAACCCCAACCGAAGCGCAACAATGGCAGGATCAACCAGATATCTTTTTTTCTTTTTCCCCAAAAGGCAGGCTCAACCTGATAGTTTAAAAAAAATAAGAACTTACTGCAGCCGGGCTACAATTACTTCGGCGAGCAGCACTGGTAGTCACTAAGAAAAAACTGTAGCCGCCATGTTTCTTGATGTGTTCGGCCTGCCCACATAGCGAGTGAGGGCCAATAACGTGGTGTACTACAAATGACTGATGCTGCTAGTGAGAGAAAGTTTTATGCTGTAATAACCTGATTTCAAGTTATTATGGTGTTTGAAAGATTATGCAAGCTATGTTGATAAATGGGGTCACCAGTAATTATATTGCATTACTAGTTTCTTGTAGTTAAGCTGATGAGCTCAAATCATTGCTTGGAGGGGTTTATATCATCCTTTTCTCATGCTCAAGGTTTGTATTTGTATAGCAGCAGCATCAAGGTCAAGCAGTACTGGAGGACCTGTCCCATGGAGTTACATAGGAGATGGGGTCAGGGCTATGCTAGGAGCATGTTTCAGACATGGGTATTGTGATGGAGTATATACACATGTCAGCCACATAACAAACCCACAGCAGTACAGGTTTTGGCTGAACTCAGTGGGGATTTGAAGCAAACCCCTCCTGCTTTAGAGCTGGCCCTGTAATAATGACATACTAACATACTAATTGCCAGCAGTTTAGGCCTTATGGTCTATCGAGTCTGCTCGAACCTCAGATCCCTAGTTGGGTGCCAAGGCCCTCCCCCCCCTTGTGTTCCAAAAACCCCTATCATCCATCCCCCCCCCCGGGCCAGGCCATCATCTGATACATCCACTTTCTGTGTCTGTTCCACCCTTTCTTGAAGCCCTCCACTGTGGATCTCTGAACCGGCTCACCAGGCAGTGCATTCCAAGGGTCCACCACCCTCTCAGTGAAAAACCTCCTCTCTCCCCACCCTTCCACCTTCCAACTTCAAACCATGCCCTCTGGTGATACCTCCTGCTTTAGTCTAAGATCCCCTTCATGTTTACCTATTTATTCCCTTGAGGTACTTGAAGACCTCAATCATGTCCCCGTCTCTCCTCTCCTCCAATTCAAAACAGGCAGAGCTCCTCAAGTCTGTCCTCATATGTCAAATCCCTAGTCCTCGTATCATCTTAGTTGCCCTCCTCTGTACCCTCTCCAGGAGCTGTGTCCCTCTTCAAGTGTGGTCTCCAGTACTGTACACAGTACTCAAGGTGTGGTCTAACCAGTCCATTGTACAGCGGCAGAATCACTTCCCCGCTCCTAGAGGTGATCCCCCTTATGATGCATCCCAACATCCTGTTTGCCTTGCTAGCCACTCTCCTACACTGCTCAGAGTTATTCATACTTACATCCACCATGACCCCTAGGTCTTTTTCCCCTATTGAAGCCTCCAGAGCCTCCCCTTCCAGGGTGTACTTGTGTTTAGGGTTTCCCCGCCCAAGATGTAACACCTTGCACTTGATGATATTGATAATACCTCAGTACTTTGCATGCTCTAATTGTTGGCTTCACTCATGGGGGGGTGGGAGTGCTGGACAGGTAGATTTAATAAGCTACACTAGAGCCCAATAAAGAGTGAGGGTGAACAAGGGAAGAAAGACATCATTTTTTTTGGTTTTGACAAGCCAGAGACTGAACTGCAAGAAGGATGTGTAAAGCTGAATGCAAACACTTTTCTTTCATTTGCATTTTGATTGTTTTCTCTGTGAGTGTTCCCCAAGAAGCTACTAGTTTTCTGCCACGTTATAGGCACATTCAGTATACATGGCTGAATGTAACCAGCGGGGTAATGCACTAACAACTGATGATCCCAAAGTGAATAAGTTTACAGAAGACCTTTATTTAAAAAGGTAACTGGTCAAAAATCATTACTATATAGGGCATCTAATTTTTATAACTCATTCCGGATGGCATTTCTAGTTATAACATGGGCGCAGAGCAGGCAGCAGTACTATTAGTACAAGAGCATCAGGTTATTGTGCATGAAATGCCTATACATTTATCGTCAGTGTGATGCTCCCTTAAACAGTATCCCGGGGCAGTGCGGCACTCGTTATTGTCTGGGGCATTGGAAAGTGAAAGTCAGCCATATTAAAAAGTGTGTAAGCGAGATGGAGCGGGAACACAGTGTTGTGGGATATTGAGTACGGAGCAGTGACATGTATGCACCAGTAATATTGCTGCCTGCTCTGCACCAATGTTACACTATGTGACACACAGTAACATTCATGGCAGGAGCCACAATTCAGAAGTGCTGCAGTGTCTCCCCACCCACCCATCCACCCCATGGACCTCTGTGGACCAAGTGCACAATGTCATGTTGCCGTTCATTGTGCAGGATGTCTCTGCATTGTTGCCCCTCCCCGTACCATGTCTTCCTGTCTCTCTCTGTCATTGTCACTCCTGTCCTGTTCTGCAGTATACAGTCGCACTGTGAGGGGGAGAGAGACTGAGAGAGACAGTGCCTGTCATTTGGTGAAGCATTTATCCTGCAGCTGTCTCTCACATGTCTCCCTTGCATTTGGAAGGTGAGCAGAAAGAAAGGCACTCGTTCTGTCCCTGCAGTGAGCTGACAGGCTCCTTTTGCTACCAGAAATCTTGGGGCTGCTCCTGCAATGTCCTGTGTGTTTTCTGTCTTGGAGCAGGTCAGTGGGCCATTGGAGTTGAGCCCAAAGTTTGCCTACCATTGCTCACCAGTGTCACCATTCACATGGACAGGGAGACAGAAATTACAATCTATAAAATCAGTGGCCCCATCTGACAGTGACCGGTTCCTGAGCTGTGAATGAGAAGTACCTTTTCACTGCCTCCTTGCTCACCAGTGGTTCACAAAGAGTGACCAGGTTCTCAGCTGTAAGTGACAAGTAGCTTGTCAGTGCCTCCCCACTCAGCAGTGGTTTACAAAGAGTGTTTCTTCAGGGAAGCTTGTGGCCGAGAGAGAGAGTGAGAGACAGGATAACAGTGTCCATGATCTGCTCTCTCTTTGTGTCTATGTAGTCAGACAGTTGCAGAAGTGAAATCTGTGGCAGTAACTGCTGTTGTCTGTGGTGCAAGTTTTTTTTCCTCTGTTATTGTGTAGCTCGTTCCCTGTCCCATCCTTGCCTGCCTGTGTGTGCCACGTGCTACCAACAGAGCGAGTGAGCAGCAGTCTGTGTTCCTGCCAGACAGGAAAGAAGAGAGAGAGAGACACACGGTGACAGGCAAGAATGCACATAATCCGAGACACACAGTGAGACACAGAATGTGTGGCAAAGGCAGGTTGCTCATTATCGTGCTGTCAGTGTCACTGTGTCCCCTCCTGGAGCAGGTTTCCCCAGCACTGTACTGAAATATGCTGCAGCTGTGTCTTTTCCCTGGCTGGCTGGCCCCCTCTAAATGTTTATTTGTTTATTGAAATCTAGGATTACAAATACCTTTGAGCCAAGCCTCTTTTACAAAGGTTCCACGTCAGAGGCAAGTACAAAACAGGGTTGATACACATCATAATTAGGGAACAGTAGTCTTAGTACAACAATATATCATGATTTGAGACAGGAACAAATAATCACATGATACATAGGCAATTCAAGATGGAGATAGACCTATGGAGAGACACTAATGTCTCTGCGGGAAGGCAGGCAGCACAGAGAACAAGGGGGAAGCAAAGGGAGGGGAACACAAAGATGCAGCCCGAGGCAGTTGTCAGATGAGGGGAGAGGGGGTAAAAGGAGAAGGTGGGTGAAGGGGAGGAGGGGCGGGGGATGGTGGAGATAGGGATAGGTGATAGGTGAGGATAAGTGGAGGGGGAGAAGGATAGTAAGTGCAATTGGGGTACGAGCTGCAGGGAGGGGGGAATTTGAGGAGGTGTCAGTGGCTGGACAAGTCAGCTCAAGCATTAGTGTAGTAGTCGCAGGAGCTAGAGGCAATAAGATGAAGCCATAGGCGAGTTTTAAATGAGCAAGAACATTTGCGACTGAACCACCGACAGCATGCCATCCTGCCAGCTGTGCCATCCATAGAGAGAGTGAGAGACTCAGAGGGAGCAGCAGAAGATGCTGCAGAAATGAGAGTAGGTAGGTAAACAGTCCAGAGACCTGTGAGAGACAGAAAGAGAGAGAGAGAGAGAGAGGGAGAGAGAGAGACAGAGAGACAGAGAGTGACATGCCGTGGGACAAAATTCCACCTGCTGTGTGTGGTGTGTCCTCTCTGTGTGTCTGTCTATCTGTGCCTCATGATTATTGCCTCTGTGTGCTAGTTTGGGAATGCAGTGCTTTGGGAGACAGAGAGTGTGAGATGGAGACTGCCCCCCACTCGCCCCCCACTGTGTCCACTCCAGTCCTCCATGCAGCGAGTGCGGGACATGCCAAAGTCCTCCAGTGTTCTCTCTCTCTGTGTCTCCACTCATAATTTTAGACATCCATTGCTGCAGAAACCGATTGAGTGACAGAGAAACACACACACACACTTGTGACATAAACAGAGAGAGAGTGTGAGGGGCAGCGGGAAAAAATTGTACTTGCTGTGTGTGGTGTGTCCTCTCTCTGTGTCTGTCTGTGTTTGCCTTCCCATTATTGCATGTCTGTCTCTCATATCGCTACTGTCTGTGCGACATTTGTAGGTGCATAGGTGGTCCACAGTGTGTGGAGAGCGATGGGCTGTGCAGAGCCAGAGAGAGAGAAAACACAGACATGCAGTACATGACGTGGTATGCATGTTGGCATAGCATTTTACACTCAAAAAATGTGACTGATCATATCAGTAGTGTATCTGGCACATTTCTACATGCATAACTGCAAGGCTATGTGATTATTTTCTTAGGGACTATTTTGCAAGGTAGCAGGATACACTACCTTTTTTGGTGTTTAAACAGAAGTAAAAACATTTTGTGGGTTTTGTCATGGTTTTGACATAACCCATGTTAGTGCAATAACCCACTCCATAGTGTGGGCTTATAGGCATTTAGTGCACACTTGGGGCCTTATGCCTCACAATGCACCCCAGGCATGCATTAAATGCCTATAAACCCACACCCTTTTGTGGGGTATTGCTTACTTGTACAACAGTTAGAGCTTTTAAAACTGGATTGAAATGGTGGCTTGATACAACCAATGACTGCACTTGTAATTTAACGTAATATGCATGCGTTAATAAGTGTTGATATCTGTAACATTGTTTATTAACAATTGTATGTATTTGTTATATTTATTCTGAATGTTTTAAAACTTGTTGCTTGTGAAAATGGGCAGTTTTGCTCTTCAGCCAACAAGTATAAAACAATAAATAAAACTGAAATGAACCACATGGTAAGCTGATTCATATCCAGGTTTTATAGGGCTGGGAGTGCCCTAGCTGAACATGTTGTCATGCTGTCACATGTCTGACCAGTCTGTTAGTGATAGCAGACTGGGGGGGGGCACAGGGCCAATGATAATGGACCACATTTATTTTTAATCAAACAACTGCCTGAGGATGGAGATACATGAGTTTAGTCTATAAATTGCAATATCCAATGATTCCCTGCTGCCATGGAATGGGGATCCACACTTGTGTATTTTGACTCCACTGGCCATACCCGATCCTACTGTGGTGCTCTGCACATGCATTGGGAAGTGGATGCTCTTTCCAGTAGCATCATGACATAGTGCAACATAGGCCAGCAATACATGAAACATGCACGCCTGCCCCAATGGGCAAAGGGAATTTTGTTCCTAAAAGCATTTCCTAGTAATGGTCCAGACTACTAGATACTCCCAAACATCATAGTGTTGAGCCATATGGATGGAAATTATTTCTCCTTCAAACTGATTCCACACTTACTTCTGTGCATGCATCATAGCATCACATTGTTTTGAAAACACAGAGGCCCAGATATTCAAAAGGGTTGCGCCATGCACAATAGGGTTGCGCCTGCGCAAGTCCGAACTTGCTCCATTCTGCGATATTCAGCAGGAGGCAGTTGCGCCACAGAAAACATGCTGAGCAACAGCGCAATGCAAATGAATGCATGCTGAACTGGAGGGGGAGGAACCATGCATAAATTGCACAGCCTGATATTCAGCAGGGGCTGTGCAGATTTGTCAGGCGCAACCCCAACCTGTGCCTGCACAACTTTGAGCCAAAAAAAAGGCTGAGTCGAGGCCACCTACAGGTGAGCTGCTGCATTGCAGGGCACAACACAGCAGCTGCCACCTGTGGCTGGCCCCAACCCAGTCCCTGTGCCCCCGCAGCGATCATGGGCAGACAACTGTAAATCCTACCACCCCCCACTGGCCCGATGCGGGCATAGTTTAATCCCCACCAGCCCGATCACGGGCAGCAATGGCTCCCCAAACATGTCCCTGGTGGTCAGTGGACTGAAAAGCCAGATCGCGGGAAGCAGTTGTTTAATAAACCCCCCTCCTCCCGCATTCATCCCTGGTGGTCCAGTGGACCGAAAAAGCCCGATCGCGGGCAGTAGTTGTGTAATAAACCCCCTCCCAAATTCATCCCTGGTGGTCCAGTGGCACATCCTAATCGTGGGATGAAGTGTTGAACAAACCCCGAACATAGCCCTGGTGGCTAGTGTCCCCCCCACCCACCACCCGACAGCCCCCACCCACTCCCCCACAGCCGGTGGGCGGCAGCATCCCACCTGCCTGCCACCCACCACCCGCTGACTGACTGCCGGTAGGGCTGCATGCCCATTGGTGCAGAGCAAAGAGCCAATGGGCCGGCTCACCCGTCCATGACAGTCCAGATTTGTGAATGAATACATTCATTCATTCACAAAACTGGACTGTCTTCTCCATTCATTCATTCACAAAACTGGACTATCTTGTATGGTATGGGCTGCACACCCATTGGCTCTTGCTCTGCACCAATGGGCGTGCAGCTACCGAACAGTCGGTCGGTGGGCGGCGGGGTGGCAGGCGGTGGATGCTGCCACCCGCCGCTGTGGGGGAGGCGGGTGGTGGGGCTTCATGGGTGGGTGGGGGGGGACACTAGCCACCAGGGCTATGTTCGGGGGTTTGTTCAACTATTTACATCCCAATCGATGTGCCACTGGACCACCAGGGATGCATTCGAGGGGTTTATTACACAACTACCGCCCGTGGATCGGCTTTTCGTCCACTGGACCAACAGGGGATATGTTCGGAGCGCACATTGCTACCCATGATCAGGCTGCAGGGGGTGTCGGTCCCCGAAGGCTGCTGCCTGGCAGAGTGCCAGGCGCAAGTCCTCGGGGATCGGAGAACCTGCATGCTGATGGCATGCAAATGGGGCCATAATCAGATGCAAATGGCCCCCCCTGTGCCTTGCATGAATTATGGCCCCATTTGCATGTCACCTTTTGAATATGGGGATTTTGCGCATGGCGCAATGGTACTTGCGCCACCGCAAGTTGAATGCTCCACTCTGACAACTGCGGTGGAGCAAGTTCCTCGCCATGCACAGTGGCTTGTGGCCAGGGTGATATTCAAAGGAGTTGCTCAAGGGTGCAGCTCCTTTGAATATCGCTCTGGACACACCCCTGCGCAACTATTTTGTGCAGCGCAAGGGCTTGCGCCACAAAATAGCGCAGTTTGAATATCTGGCCCAGAGTATCTTTTCAGGACTTTTATTAATCAGGGGAGGTTTTTTTTAATACATCTACCAGGTAACATCAAGTCAATAGTAACTCCAGGGGCCAGTTTTCAAACAGCTGGAATTGCCTCAAACCCTAGGTGCATCACATATATGGCACGCTGGACCTGTGGCAGTCTAGAGTGATTTTCCATCCCTTGCAGCACATTAACATTCACTAGACCATCTATTTGTGGTCCAGGATGCGTTATTCTCAGGAACTCCTAACATGCAGGTTGGGGCCAAACATTGCTGCAAACCACCATAAAGAGGGCAAGCTGTGACAACCGCACCTAAAATTGTAATCAGGCACAGTTATGGCATTCTGCAGTGCCACATTGGTGGCAACATAAGTGTTTGATGTAAGTCCTCCATCACACTTTGAAAATCCAGTCCATAAGTGTTTAACCCAACCATAGTCAAAAACATGGCAATTATTGTAGTCTGCATCTAATTTAGGGACACTTCTGTAAATGTTTTTGCTACGTTAAGGCCACTATCAGATATTTGCTTAATTTTTAATGTGTCATTATCTACTGAAGTTGCATTCACAGTGTTTTTTCCTAAGCCAAGGACCCCTCCTGTCCCAGTTGTTTTTTTAATGACTGCCCTTATTCAGAATGTTACATTGTACAGGTTTCTATTGTTGAACTTATGTATAGTAAAATAAATGAGCGGTGCTTTGCTTAGAAGTGTTGCTTGATATCAATCTGTTAAGTTTTAGAGCAGAAACTCTTGACAGTGGAAATGATGTTACCGCTGCATTTAGTTTTGAAAAAAAAAATCAATTGCTTTCATCCTTTGAAACTGGCACAGGAAGAATGCCTGTCGAATTCTAAGAATCTGTGTTAAATTATTCCACTTATGATCATTTTTTATTCAATACAAGACTTCATTCTATTAGCTACCAGTGATCGTGCACATTTCAGAGTTCAGCATGTGCTGGAGCTGAGGCTATTAATAACATCTGTAATAAATGATGTACTGTATTGTGCATAGACAACATATATTTCTGTCTGTCACACAGACCACCACTGAAAGCTATAAAGTTTTACATGTTAGTATGTCTATGCCAGTGACAGTACACCCAGATATTAAGAAGAAAATTAAAACTGACAACTTGTTTTCCTTGCCAAATTTCCTATTCCGTAACCATGTTGTGTTCAGTTAATCTCGTAAATCCTGTTTATTTTTAATGTAAGCAATGCAAAACAACATCCCATCTAAACATCTTAAAAATCATTTCTCCATACAGACTCTTTGAATGTCTAATATACTGGGACAAAAGTCTAAAGCTCATTAAAAAAGGCAAAAATTGGTGACTGCATATTTAAGTGCCAGCATGGAGGTCATCTTGGATTAAGGCAAAGGATGGAAATTCCAATCAGGACTTGGGTTAGCCCTCTTTGGAAGGTCACTTACAAGCTATTTTATACAGAAGTATTTGTTAAAAATTATCACCTTTTGTTTTCACTAATCATGTTTCCATTTCTTTTAGTAATAATGTGTTTCTGGCTATATGCTTATAATATTCTTGGCAAAAAACTTTGTTAATGTATCAGTTGGGGTTGTCATTACTGCAACAAAAGTTTGGAAATTCGATGTTAGGGTTACCAATCCTACCCAGTGACCCCATGGCACACCCCGACGCCTGTTGTTGTGTGGAGATTGGGGGCGGGGGTTGGAGGTAGGATTGATTACCCTACCATTGAATTTCCAAACTTTTGCCACTGTAATGACAACTCTAACTGATGCATTAATGAAATTGTTTGCAATGAATTTCCCTTCTTTTTTAAAAAGTATAATGTTACTCATATGTGGTTGTGGGTCCCTGTGCTCCCATCATGATTACATTTTGTAATTGTCTCTGATTTTCATGTGAAAGAGCAGGGCCTGGAGGGCCCTGCACTCCCATTTATACATAAGTGTACTGATATTTTAATGATATCACATCTCCCCACTACTGCATAATGTACTGCCCTGCATGCCCATTATTGCATAATAGGATCCAAATGTGGGAGTGCAGGGCCCTGTGGGCCCTGTGCTCCCATGTACCCATAAGTATAGAGATGTAGCATATGTCTAGAGCCATTCCAGGTAACCCTTGTGCAACAAAAGTTGCAATATCTCAGGAACCATAGGAACTTTGGAAAAAAATCCTTTGCAGTTGTGTTCATGGCCTGGACACCTCCATGCATGTTTAGTATACTAAGCTGCACTTAGCAAAAAATCTGTATCTCAAACCATTTTCGAGATATAGCCGCCGAAAGAAGCCACAATGTTATCCTAAGTGACAATTCGCAACTTCAGAGAGCTGTAACAATGGAACCAAAATCCATTTCTTCACCAAACCAGCAAAGGGCACATCTGTGGGGCAAGAGCTTCCCACCCTGCAAATTTCAGCTCAAATGTCCTGTTTTCTTGTTATGAACTGGCAAAGAAATTGGTTTTGGGGTTGTTTACCTGCGTTCACTTTCAGATCATATATATTTCCCATAGGATATAATGGGAAACTTTAAAGTTTAATAATATTTGAACAGATTAATATTTTTTTCACCAAACCTTCCAAAGGCACATCTGTGAGGCAAAGGCTTTCTGCCCTGAAAATTTAGACTGCAACCTAAAGCCGTTTCTAAGATCCAGGTGGAAAAAAAATGTCAAAACACACAGATTTTTCTGTTTTTTCAGCCCTCTATATTTCAGAGATCACATTTTGTTTTGTTTTTTTCCAATTGTTTAACCAGGAGTAGCACACTAAGCTGAAAGTTTGTTTACAGGTGCGACCTGGGAGCACAGGGAAGTTAAGCGACTTGCTCAAGGTCACACAGTATGCAAGTGGGGGCTGTGGGATTTAAACCCAGGTCTCCAGGTTTGCTGCTCAGAGCCTTAGACCACTGCACTATACTGCCTCCCCACATGATGGAGTCCCATAAACTTTGGCTGGTCAAGAGACCTACCCCTAGACATTATGCATGCCAAATTGCATGCAAATCTTGTACAGTTCAAAAGTTATTAATGTTCAAAAATTCAGGTTTAGCATAGAAGTTACCTTTCACCCTAACATTCCGTAGAAACATAGAAGTTGACGGCAGATAAGCACTGCAAGATCCATCCAGTCTGCCCATTTCTTTTTCTACCTTTTAAATGTGCCACCGTGCCAGTATAATACATATATATATATATATATATATAAGGATACATGATGGGCAGGAGTGAGATATGGCTGCACTCGTGAGAATACAGAGCTCAATCTGCAGGAGGGAGAATATTTCCCATATCTTATGACATGCACATCATGTGTGCTATTTATGCAAATGGAGTGAGAGCATATGAAGTGTCATGTTTTTCTGTGTCTTTTTGCCTGTATCTATGTGCTTTTTTTTGTTTGAGATTTAGTAACTTAATTTTTGGTAGGCAGGTGAGTTTTTTAGGAGTACTGTGCAGTTAAGTGATTTGTTCAGATTTACACAGTATGCAAGTGGAGGTTGTGAGACTCAAACCCAGGTCTAGTTTGCTGGCTATATCAACCTTGTTCAGAGCTCATTACTCCAAGCTCTAGGCCAGGGGTTCTCAAATGGTGAGGCCAGCCTCCCTGGGGAGGCCCCAAACTGTTCCAGGGGAGGCTCAAGCAAGTCTGAAAAAGTACTGTATTTAAATTTAGAGTTTTATGTATTTTGTGTGACGAGATGAAGCAAACTGGAAGAGGATAACAGTAGGTGAATTTTATGTATTTATTTACTAATAGGTGACAAGGAAAGGTGAATGAGCCAAGGCTCATTTCAGGTGTACCCAGGGAAGGGTAGGGAGTGAATACATTTCAAAAGGTAACTGCAAAACAATCAAGAAATACACAATGAACAATAGTGCAAACAAATATGAACAATAAACTAATAATGAGTGCTGGTAATTGATCAATTTGTAGACTGATGGCAGAACAGCCCAAATACAAGGGTTGAGCGTAGAAGTGCTAAGAGCAATAGCAGGAAGGAGGAAAGTAATCCCCGAGAAGTTGCTTAGAAGCAAGGAAGGAGGGGAGAGGCAAAGTAAGTAGGAAGGTTATTTCATATACGTAGAGAAGAAACAGAAAAAGTAGTCTGACCCATGAAGGTACTGCAACAAGGGGCAACAATGGTTCAAGAATGAAAATAGCGGAGGATGTAGGCTGGCCTGGGGTGGTAGGGGTTACAATACGCTGAATAATAATATTTGTTTATTTTATTTATTTATTATTCAGATAACACCCTTGAGCACAGGAGCTCTTTTTCAAAGGTTCCACATCAGTATAAGACAAAGAACGATGAAAGAACTGAATGTGAGCCAAGTACTCAAAGGGTTTCAATTTATTCATGGTGTACTGCGCAAAGTACAGTATGTTATTTTTCTTTGGGGAGGCCCATGATTTTTTCAGTTTTGGGGAGGCTCAAAATCTTTTCCATAGATTTGGGGAGGCTCACTGTGACAAAGACTGAGAACTATTGCTCTAGGCTATACTGAAAGCACTGTTTGTCTGTGGTCTGAGAGTGTGGGAGTGTTTCTGAATGGGCTGGAATTGTTAGAAGCACTGTGGAACACAGGTGATTGTGTTTGGCTGTGCCAATTGTGTTAGTTGCAGCTTGCAGTGAGAAAGAGAAACTGCTTTGTAAATGAGTTTCATTTGAATTCTGGTTGCTTTTATGCTGAGATTAGCATAGACATGGGCTAGGAGTGTTGGAAACATTGGCACACAGGTAAGTGTTTTTCTATGCTATTTGTGTTAGTTGCAGCTTGCAGTGAGAAAGAAACTGCTTTGTAAATGAGTTTCATTTGAATTCAGGTTGCTTTTATGCTGAGATTAACACAGAAATGGGCTAGGAGTGTTGGAAACTTTGGGACACAGGTAAGTGTTTTGCAATGCTAACTGAATGATTTGCAGGCTTCAGTGAGACACAGAAACTGATTTTTGAAGCACTTTCATTTAGAATGCTAGCTTGAGTGAGTGAGTGAGTGAGTGAATGAGTGAGTGATGACATCAGCAGAGTATGGATAAACAGACTATAATTACTGGTCATCAATTTTTACCATAGGTTTAAGTGGTTGATATTTTCCGTAACAACCAGTTGGTTGTTACGAGATTCACATGCTGCAATCATCTTAGTGATGCTGTGATCATTCTTAGAGTGTACAAATAAGCCCAGGGAGAGCAAGTGAAAAAAAACGCCATTGGAATTTGAAATAAAATCCGCTCTTACTTGCCGAGCGCTGCATCTTTGTTATGGGTCTCCTTAGTTCACTGAGTAGTTAAATAAAGTGTTCCTCCCATAAGTACACCACAGTAAAATCTGTAACAGTAATGAACAAGTGTAAAAAAGTGTTTAGCCGTGATTCTTTACTGAAGGGTAAATCAGTAATTTGGACACAGTCCCTTTCTTTCCACAGGAACTCCGTGACCATGTGGGCAGGTTACCTAGACAACCAACTGACGAACAAATGTAAAATAAATTTTTTACAGACTGCTGTAGTCGTCTTACTGATTTTTTCCCCTCTGTACTCAATTTTCTATTCCCGTAAATGTTTTCCTGACCACACTGAATCCCGTTCTTTACATGCTGTTGTGGGATTGTAGATAAGTTCAGAAATGTTTGTTTTAAGGTTTCCTGATATACTTTTTCTTGTCTTTTATGGTGGGGCTTTGTATTTATATTGTATGTTATCTCCACTGCGTAAAAATTGATGCCAAGCAATTATATAAAATAAATCACAAGTAGGTGATTTGTACTTGAACTGAACGCACACCGTCATCCAGTGATGCTTGAATAAACCCCTCGAGCTGCGCTCTCAGGGTTTATGTAGCATCACTGGACTCGAGTGTGCATTCAATTCTCATATCAACCACCTCCTCATACATTATTCTATATATATCTCACTCCACTGATGTCATCAACATTTATCTCACTGCAGTGAACATTTATCTCACTGCAGTGAGAATATCTCAGTTTATTGCACTGAGTAGCTCTCACCCATTGTCTAAATATATATATATATATATATACATATACACACACACACATATATACACATTTTTCTTTCCGCTGTATTTCCCTCTTGAACTGAGCTTTGAGGTTTCAAAGTTTCTAAAAAGTCCCTGTTCTCTGGCCATGCCAGGTATTTCTGTATTCATAATACATTAAAGATTGTGGTGTGGTGCTGTGCTGTTTACATCAGAAATGTGTTCTAGAACCTTCCTAATACACCCACAGTATGAATCTAGCAGGTGAAATCAAAAAGTAACCTCGAGGGAAGGGACTGAGTGCAAGCGGTTGCCATCTTTAATGGCTTGGGTCATCAAGATTAGTAATAAAAGCTGGTTTAAAAACATCTGAGAGAAATAAAAAGTCTGATATTTGAAGAATTATGTCAGAAATATGTTAATGATAAAAAATATGTAATGAAATGGTTTGATGACTACAAGTTCTGCTGTCTTAAGGTTTTTACAGCACAAAAATAAAAGCTGTGCTTCATCATGGCTCCTCTATATAGAAAGGGACGCAGCAGTATTATTACCCATATGAAATACAATACATACTGTAGACTACCCAATAAGAGCACTCAACTAATGTCAATTACTATATATGTCCACTGAGTACTAGCTGAGTTTGAGTTGAAATTGTGCTTTACAAATTAGTTATCACTCAGCTGATCTGAGTGCTCAACTGTTCTGAGTAATATCAGTTGGAACTCTCAACTAACACTCAACTGGAAACCTGTGTCTGAGCCAGCAAATGGAACTCTCGGCAAGGATTAATAAAGTGTCCCTATTACAAAATGCAGTCAGCCATAAGCTTGTGTAGCTGTAACAGGGTTACCGATGTATCTTTCTCAATTGTTAATTTCTATTAAAGTCATATACCTTTGATATATAGATAGTCTGTTAAAATTTGTTCTAGAAAGTATAAGGCAAAAATCTGCTGTCCCTGGAATACATTTTGTGAAAACACTACTTTGCCCCACAGCCTGCAGCAGACGAACCTAAGCATGCTAGATACAAACAGGTGGATGTTTTTCTTCTCTGTTAAGAATGTTAATTATCTGTCCTAGAGGTTGTGAAGAGTTTAATGCATGCTACAAACTGAGAATTTCTATTAGTGTGGGAGTACATGTGTAACAGGGTTTCATATTTTTAATAAACAGTCAAAGTATTTATTCTGAGCCCATGTCAGACTGAAGTCAAGTGTGACAGAGCAGAGCATGACACAAACAAAATGTGTTTGCCAGAAATTGCTTGCTAATTGATCACTGTAGTTGCCCTACTAGTGACAGGCTGCTATCGTTCTGCGCAATATACTGCAGTTTGTGGTTTTTATTTGATGTCACAGGTATCTATCTTACTGTCTATAACTGTGAAAAGGATCAATGCAGTGAACTTGTGATATAACTGAACACATGTAAACATATAAACATAGAAAATGATGGCAGAAAAAAAAACCCAGGGCCCATCCGGTCTGCTCAGTTTTTTCATACTAGTCCCCATTGCCCTGCTGCCTAATGGGGTTTTACACTTCATTATATCACTAAAGCCTCTCCAGTTGTCTCCACTTCTATATACTCCCTTCCTCCCTCCTTAACCCCCCCACCCCTTCATCAACACAAACCAGGGGGTGGAGGAGTGGCATATGAAAAAAGGAAAAAAATGTTCATTTTAAGGGAGTATAGTGATGGGAAAAATTCTAAATCCATATACATTACACTGTACATTATGCTGTGGATGATTAGATAGTCACTTCTGTCCAAAATAAATATTTTTACAACTTTTATTCAGCACATGTTATTATGTGGTATAATCTACTTAATTATGTTAGCTATATTAAACTAAACCCACTATATGATCACAGATTACTTTCCTATATGTCCAAATTGGTAGAGGCTCAAGATGCTGGATACGAGTTGTTGAACTATACTGACCTGATAAAAACTACTGTTTTAGTGCAGCCTACAGCCTGGGTCATGCTAGAGGGATGGGCTACTGTCTTACTGTGCAGCAGGTTGTGCCTCATAAGTTTTATTTAAGTTTACAGAACAAATCATCTTCATTTCTAATTTCTGTTTGTGTAGCTGAATTTAATTGGGAAGTGAGGTGTTCAAGTGACAGTGTAAGAAAATATCAGTGGCAGTATATGATATAAGTAATAAGTTAACCCATAACAGAGTGGGTGATCATGTTAAATCAATGCAAGCCCCGGGGGTCATGAGGCATGAAGGTGTTTCTGTATAATGCCTTTGCACCCCTTCGAAGTGCAATAATTTGGCCTTACTGGAGTGCACCATGGAGTAGGTTATTCCATTTATAAAATAATGTGCTGTTGTTTAGTTAACTGACTTGTTGGCTATAAAAAGGAACTCTGAAGCTAACCACACAGCAATATAAAAAATCTATGTGTGGTCATGTGATCAGTCTCAGCCAATCAAGTTGATTGTTTTTTTTAAATCTATATTAATCAGATACCATGTTAAACCAAGTAGTTTTTAGCTTCCCTATTAGATAACACCTGTTAACTAAGCACGTGTAGTTGTATATTTTACAGTACTTGCCCTTTGAAGTTACCATTTGTTGTGCCACCCAAAGTCTTTAATTTCTACTTTCATCAGAGATTTAGGATTAGGTTATTTTGTTGTGCTGATTAATGATGATTGATCTGTATTAGATGCAGTTTCTTTCCTTTTCCAAACTTACATTGTAATTTCAAACAACCTAAATCACCAATAATTATACTCTTAAGAATATAGAAACAGGTTATTTTATGTTGTTAAAATGGGCAAATTGCTTTTCTGAGCCCAGCTGATATTCAATTACTGCTCAAGGTAAAAAAAAAAACACCTTCAAATTTGATCGATCCTATCTCTCCTCTGCCAGCCCCTGGTGACCTGGGCTCACATCCGAACCAGGGTCTCCAGCGTGGTGCGAAGTGTGGCATCCAGCACCTCATCCCTCAGCACCACTGAGCTGGCCAAATGGTGAGTCCTTAGGTATGAGGATGTCAGTCCCTCTCCATCTTCCATTCTTATATGTTGAGTCAATAATTTGAGAAAAGACAAATCTTAATAGTTTCCGATGTTTGTTGGGGGACAAATGGGTCACTTACAGTAATAAAAGATCAGGTTTAAATTTTATTAGGTTGGTCAGTGTCCGCTAGTGCTTCACCGGACTCGTTAGACCATTAACATTATGCTAGACTAAACAAAATTGTCTAGCCATTGGTCAATTTGGAGAATTGATCCCGTCTTCCTCTCATCCCCCACCCTCCCCCCAAGGGCAGCCAGCCAAAGTACCAACTTTAAGCCATGTACTGCATATCATTTAAAACTCTCTCATTGATTCTTAAAGTAGTAGGAATCATTCCCGCTATCTGCAATGGTAGTATTCTTCTATAAATTCTGTTATTGGTTCCTGTTAGTAAAGAATTAAAAGAAAAAAGGAATAGAAAGTTGTACAGCTCAGTACTGTCCCAACCAGGGAACAGCTGGTATAAACATTGTGTAAAAGTCTTACAACTAGAATTATATACAATTTTGGCTTCCAAAACGTAGGTGGCTGTAACTAGCCTACATAGATGTGGTGTCCACAATGGGCACCTAGGGAGAGGTGTGTCATGTTGCACATACAGGTCTCCCTTTGGATTTCAATAACCCATAACTCTTAACTGGGGAGGGATAAGTTGGGGAACGGTAGTAGAGGGATAGTATAAAAACTAATAAGAATGGGTAATAAAGTAAATAGGGAGGTGGGGTCAGAGAATAAAGGGGTGTCATGGTGCTTGTCTGCACATCCGCCATTCCTTCCCCATAGTTAATATGGTACATCTCTGTTAGGGGTAACTATTGTTACATGGTATAAGTTAAGTCTTGCAGTACTTAACATGAGGGGGATAGAAGACAATTTCTGCACACTATTTTATTATTAAAATCCTCCATGGCCGTATGAGCCTTACGCCTGAAAAGTCCTTCTATAGATTATTTTCCTGATGTCAAGCCATCCTAAAGTAGTCATCCAAAGGCCCACTATCTCTTCTTTGCTAGAAATCCCTAGTGGCTCCTGTGTGATAGGATTGCCCTCGATTCCATATAAAGAATGTGTCCAAAATGTGATAGTTTTTGTCTAGCCAGGTGGCATCAGTCCTCTCTTCCCCCATTTCCTCAAATACAATGCCCTTATGGTCAGTGACCAGCTTGTGATGTCCTTGTCTCTGATCTTCACAATTCTTACTTTTTGTGGTATGATTTTCTCTGCTCCTCGGTGGGAGGTCACCCCCCATCTGCTCATTCAGCAACTTTATTTGAGCCTCATTTGCCTCATTGCCCTCCGTACCCCTGGAACTGGGGTCTGGTCTGCTCCCCTGCTCCCCTGCCACCCTCAGCTCCCCCGGAAGTGGAATAGGGAAACCACCCCGGTGCAACCCCCAGCATCTGTCTATATATCCTTTTTATTTTTAGATGTTGTTATTTAGGGCTGCGCCCAGACCCACAGGGTATCTCATGGCAACTCTTGTATTTAGATCTTGGCCTGGTGTCAGTCTCCACCTTGGAGCATCACCTGAGAAGATGCCCCCATTATCAATGGGGCTCCTGGCCCCCAGGGGCCGAGGTACCGGTCCCTGGGAGCCCAGACCACCCCTCAAAAGTTCTGATATTATACTTCTAGGCAGGTCTGCACACCAGTTAGGTCCAAGAAGAAAATGGAGTCACAGTTGGCTAGTTCTCTCTTGACTTGCTACATCCCCACCTGCTATCTGCCCAGCTCTGCTCTTCCCCCAAATATGCTGCAATATAGCACTTATTTCATGTCTGCCCTCTGAACCTGTTATCCATTGTTGTATTTTCAGTGACCTACCAGATTGTGACTATTTTTGTAAGAATTTGTGCTAGCTTAACATGTTCTGTATCCTTACTCTGTGTTGACACCTTACCCACTAATTCATTGTAAACTGAATTGTAGTTGTCCGATTCATTGTAATTTGTTTTGTATTTCTCATTGTGCCATATTTTTGGTCCGGGTCATGCCTGAAAATGGTCCGTTGGATCAGTGCACCTTCCCAGTAATCAAAGAAATAAATAAATAAAACTCAGCAGAATTGGGAACCCATGTATTTCATGGTAAACATTCCATATCTTGAATGTGAGGAAAAACAGAGGAAAAAAAAAACAGGAAGAAGAAAGTAGGCAACAATACAATGACATCATCAATGACATCATTTGCAGTGGGTGGAAGGACTATTTTATCATAAATGCACACAAGTAAATCTATTGTTTCTACATATAAACATGCTTTCCCCAACTACGAAAAGTTAAAAAAGGGGCACATTTTATAACTGCAATAAGACACTCAGGGGCTGTGCATGGAACAGATTATACCATGCTTCCAGGAGTTGATTACACCACTAGGCATACGGTAAAATCTGTTCCATGTACACCTTGGAGTGTCTTATTGCTTACTGAATGGACATCTACTACTAACCCACTACTAAACACATATATGTATAAGCCAAGAGTGCATTGTTGTGCTAGAGAGGTAACAGGGTGGGGGTCTGTGTGAGTGAGGCAAAACCAAATGGTGACTGCAATCCCTCACAGGTGCTGAGGTGCATTGATGCTGTGTTACCCTTGTAGGGTACTGTTTCACAAATACAACACAGGTGCATTATATAGAGGTGTAGTAGTGCTACCCCATGACCACCACCAATGCATGCTGCTACTCTTCCTCAAATGCTACCAGGGACATATGATACAACTCCCCTCGCATATGCAAGTGACCATCACCTTCTCCACCATCATCATCATCATCATCATCATCATCATCATCATCACTTTTCTAATAGAAACCAACAAACTTACTCAAAATGGAAAGAAATTATTTGCAACAAGCTGTGTTAATGCACCAGTTAGGGTTTGACTCAATGCCACAAAAGAATGGAAATGTGGCATTAGGATTCCCAACCCTAACTCCCCCCCCAAAGACTGAAAGGGACAAGACAACACAAGCAACCACAGACAGCCATCATTTGATAAGACAAACAATATACAGCTCATTCCAGATGACACAAGAGACATCCATCATCATAGTGCAGTGCATCTGTAGCCATGGATACACATGCACACTTCAACGCATCCACAGTCACTTCTGGCTGCAGATTCCCAGGGCCTGTGTAAAAATGCAGATTTGTATGCCATTTTGATCCCAGTGCACTTATATCAATAACTGGTATTTCTCAATGCACTGCTGTCATTGTCTGCCATTTCTTAGCAATGGCATTTGCATGCAATCATGATTCCTTGCAAATGTAAAAGAAAAACTTTTTGAACAATAGCATTAAATGTTGATTCCAGTGTAGTAAAGTTGATAGCTGGTATTTCTAAACATGTTATCATTTCTTGTGATTTGCTACTGTTGAGAATACTATATAATTGTGACTACATGTAAAGTTTCCACAAAAAATAATTTTTTGGACATTTGCATGACATTTTGATTCCAGTGCAGTAATGTAAATGAGCAGCATTTCTAAATGCACTATTATCATTTCTTGGCAATTACCACTCCATGCGAATTAAAACAAATTCTGGATTTCAACAAGGCCTTCAACACCGTACCCCACAGAAGGCTAGTCAACAAGCTGGAAAGTACAGGTGTTGGGGACAAAATAGCTAGGTGAATAGGAAACTGGTTGGCAGACAGAAGCCAGGGCATGGTAGTGAATGGGGTGCACTCCAGAATAGGGAGGGTAATGAGCGGGGTATCCCAGGGGCCAGTGCTGGGATCTCTCCTTTTCAATATCTACATCAGTGATATAGTGGAGGGGCTGAACATTGGGTGGCCCTCATTGCAGATGGTGCAAAAATCTGCAATAGAGTAGACTCTGTATGGGGTGTTGAGGACATGAGGCAGGACCTGAAAGCACTGCAAGGGTGGACAGAGACCTGGCAACTACAATTCAATATCAAAAAGTGTATGGTCATGCACCTGGGGCACAGGAATCCAAAGGCAGTGCACACCCTAGGGGAAGAGGAAGTCGGGGTTACAGAGCAGGAGAGGGATCTGAGGATAATAGTGTCTAGTGACCTCAAGGTGAGTAATCAGGGTAGCAGGGCAGTGAAAAGAATGTATGGGATGCTGGCATGTATAGGCAGGGAAATCACTAGCAGAAAAAGGGAGGTCCTAATGCCCCTATACCAAATCATTGTGAGACCACACCTGGAGTATAGAGTCCAGTTTTGGAGGCCATACCTTTATAAAGGCGTATATATGATTGAACAGGTTCAGAGAAGAGTGACAAAGATGATAAGGGGTATGAAGAACAAACCGTATGAACAGAGATATAGGGAATTGGAGCTATACACATTGGAGAATAGAAGGGAGAGGGGGACATGATAGAGACCTTTAAATACGTCAAAGGGATAAACAAAGCATGCTCAGGGGGTCTATTTCACAGGAAGGAAGGTACTAAAACTGGGGGCATGGCTTAAGACTGCAGGGGGAAACTACAAAGGCAATGTGAGGGGACAGTTCTTCACTGAGATGGTGGTGGAAGTATATAACAGGCTTCCAGAGGAGGTGGAGGGGAGTGAAACAGTGTCAGGTTTCAAGAGAGCAGGGGTTAGGCACATGGGGTTGCAGGATGGTGGGATGGGTACTTTGAGTGGGAGGAACAAGGAATAACAGGGGGAAGGGGAAGACTGGATGGGCCAATGGGTCCTTTTCTGCCAACAAGTTCTATGATTCTAAGATCTGAGTGAAATTATCATTGCAGAACACTAATGTCCATAATTGGTAATTCAGAATACACAATTATAATTTTCTGCCATTTCTAAGTATAGCTATTATCATCAATCAATTGATTCTGGGTGGGGCTTTTATCACTGCTGTCTTAAGCAAACTACACAGAGAAAAGCCAGTCAGAAAAGACTTGCCTGCTCCTGTTGGAAGCTGAGAAACTTGATATACTGCAGAGAACAAACTAGAACACATTTGAGGAACTCGGAACTTGGCAAAACATAATATTGTAGGGGACTAGGAAGGTAAGCTACACTTTCTACAGAAAGTTTCATTATTTTCTTATTGGCATTAAGAATTGCAGGATTCCATTAAAGTGTAGTAATTTTATAACCGGAGGGGTTAAAATACAACTGAAGTTGCTTGATTTCTGTGCTAGACACATACGATTTGGAAGGATATTTGTGCCATATTTCAGAAGTGTCCTGCTGGCTGAACAATGAGTTTGTTTTTATCCCTGCACTTAGTAGAGTGGTTTATGTAGGAGCAGTGGTCTAGTACATTGTGGTGTTGGTTGACTTACTATAAAGGGCAGTACTCACCAGGGTGGTGGAGCAGTGGTGTATTTGATTGTTTCTAACAGTCACCAGTGGTTGTGGCTCACCCACCTACCCTTCCCTTCACCCTGCCCACCCCAGACATGACATTTCCTTTATAGCCAAGGTTCTGACATCACTTCCTCAACAGGTCTTGGAGCAGAACTGTCATATTCTTAATTACCCAGCACAGTGCATACAAGGTAAGTACACACACACAAAAAAATTATGTATTACTCATTGTATATTATAAGAAAGAGGGACATGTGGGCAGTGGTGCAATGCACTGGCTGTGGGGCAGCAATTTTCCAGGAGACATTCTGTAACCTGCATTGCTGCCCTATTTGCAGGCAACTGTCAGCTCTGAGGGAGGAGGTTGCCCACCTCCATGCTGAACTGGCAAGGACTAAGGAGGCCTCCCCCACCCAAAGAGCACCAGTTCCATAACCACTGCCTCAGAGGTTGCCATGTGTGAAGACCAGATGGACCACAGTAGGTTCAGGGAGAGTGAGGGTGGTGGAACAGAGGCATAGCCCCTGAGTTGCACCTCTACACAAATCATATGTCAGCCTGACAAATCAAGGTTCCTCTATGATGACACCCTCTTGGAGACCAAGACAAATGCTGGGAACATCCACAAGGGAGACCCACAAAAGCGTGGCAAGGGACACCACAGGGGAAAGAAACTGCTTCTGGTAGGGGACTCAATTGTTAGGGGTGTAGACCTGGGGAAGGGAGAGGAGAGGGAAGTAAGGTGACTGCCTGGTGCCATGGCTTGGAGGGACAGGAAGCAAATCCTCAGGACTGCAGAAGCAGCATCACAGGAGAGGAAACTAGATATCATTGTCCACCTCAGGACAAATGACCTAGCTAGGCATGAGATCAGTGCAGTGCAGGATGAAATTGTGGAGTTGGGGAGGGGCCTCAGACAGGTAGCAAGCACGATAACCTTCTCAGAGGTGCTGCCAGTCTATGGCAGGGGTGAGGCTAGGGTACTGCGCACCGTGCAATTTAATGAATGGTTGCAAAACTGGTGCAGAGCACAGGGCTTTGGCTTCATTGGGGACTGGGGGTCCACCTGGACAGATGAAGGTCTATATTGGCATGATGGTCTGCATCTGTCCAGGAAGGTAAACATGCTCCTAGGTGACAGGTTTAAAGGCTTCCTTGGCAAACTTTTAAACTAGCCAAGGGGGGAGGTGCTGATAGGAAACAGGAAAGTTCAAGCCTCCCCCCACAAAACATGGCAGGTAATAGGGTAAACAATGAGGTACAGAACTTGACAGAGGGCAGGACAGGGGCAAATGGAAAAATGGACAAGGGCAATAAGAGCAGGGATGGAGTAAAAAAGGATAAAGCCAACATTAAATGGAGGGCAATGAGTACCAATGCCCGTAGTCTTGGAAACAAGCTTCCAGAGCTAGTAGCCCTGATGGAAGAGGAACACTTAGCTATTGTGGCAGTCACAGAAACATGGTACATGGAGAACAATGACTGGGATGTCAACATACCAGGGTACACAAATCTACAGAAGGGACAGGGAGGGTAAAAGAGGAGGTGGAGTAGCTCTCTACATAAGGGAATGGATCAAAGCTACAGAACTAAAAAGGAAAGGGGGAGGACAAGAGGAACTCTGGGTCACCTTGGAGACAGGGAATGGCATCACAATCCGCACAGGGGTTGTATACAGACCCCCATCTCAAGGGGAGGAAATGGACAAGAAAATGATAGAGGGCATTCTCAAAATGGCTGAAAAAGAGGGGAGATACTGTTGATGGGGGATCTAAATATGCCAGATGTTAACTGGGCGACATGGACTGCAGCCACATCCAAGAGCAGGGTCATTCTCGATGCCCTACAGGGAGCATGCCTTAGACAACTAGTGGTGGAACCCACTCAGGAGGGAGCAATATTAGACCTGGTACTCTCAAATGGAGAGAGGATCACAAACTTAGAAGTCAGTAGACATCTGGGAACAAGCGACCACTGTACAGTGTGCTTCACAATAAACACAACCATGGAGACAAGCCATATAAAGACAAGGATACTGGATTTTAGAAGGGTTGACTTTGGCATAATGGGTGAATACCTGAGGAATGCATTAGCAAATGACCAAAAAGGAGGGGTGGAAGAACAATGGATAAAAATCAAAACTGCCATCACGGAGGCAACAAACCTTTGTGTGAAACAAATAAAGAAAACAAAGCGGAATAAAAAATCACTATGGCTCTCAAAAGAGGTGTTGGGGAAGGTTAAGGAGAAAAAGGCTGCATTCAAAAGTATAAGGAATCACAGACAGAGCACGACAGGGAACTGTATAAATTAAAGCAGAAAGAAGTGGGGAAGGCAGTCAGAAAAGCAAAGGCCCAAACCGAGGAAAAGATAGCCAACTCAGTTAAAAGGGGGGAAAAAATCTTTTATAGGTACATTAGGGAGTAGAAAGGTTAAGGGAGGGATAGTGAAGATTAATAAAGGAGAGGGGAGGTGGGCAGAGGGAGACAGTGAAAAGGCAGAGATACTGATTGAATACTTTTGCTCAGTATTCACAAAAGAAGAAGAGGATGAGTTACCTAAACCAAACAGTAGAAGCACTCTGGATAGTGGGGTTGACACCAGTCCATTTACAGAAGAAAGAGTACTGAAAGAACTCCTAAAACTCAAGGTGGACAAAGCAATGGGGCCTGATGGGATTCACCCTAGAATCCTAAAAGAGGTAAGGGAGGACCCAGTGACACCACTAACCACACTTTTTAACAAATCATGGGAAGATGGGGTGACACCTGAGGACTGGAGGAGGGCAGATGTGATTCCCCTTCACAAAAGTGGGAGCAAGGCAGAAGCAGGAAACTACAGACCTGTTAGTTTGACCTCAGTGGTGGGGAAAATAGAAGTTGTCGGCAGATAAGGACCGCAAGGCCCATCCAGTCTGCCAATTTCTTTTTCTACCTTATAAATGTGCCATCGGCCTTTGCTCTGTCAGTGGCCTATCTATTCATAGTCATTTGTATTGCTCCCTTATGCCTATCCCATGCCTGTTTGAAGCCCTGCACTGTATTCATAGCCACTACTTCTTGTGGTAAGCCATTCCATGCATCCACCACCCTTTCTGTGAAAAAATTTCCTCACATTCCCCTTAATCGGCCCCCTCTAATCTCATGCTGTGTCCTCTTGTCCTGCTATTTTTCTTATATTTAAACATGTTAGACTCTTTCACCTTGTTAATGCTCTTAAGGTGTTTGAATGCCTCGATCATATCACCTCTCTCCCTCCTTTGCTCAAGGGTATACATATTGAGCTCTGTTAATCTGTCCTCATATGTCTTCTGATGCAGTCCCTGCACCATTTTGGTTGCCCTTCTCTGGACTGCCTCAATTTGGTTAATGTCCTTGTGAAGTTGTGGCCTCCAATACTGCATGCAGTACTCCAGATGGGGCCTAACCAGTGTCTTGTAAAGAGGGAATATTACTCCTCTTATGACTTGTGATACCCCTACTAATACACCCTAACACCCCCTAGCCTTACCTACTGCTTTAGAGGTCTGCTTGGATGATTTCAGGTCATCAGTGATGATGATGGCCAAGTCTCTTTCTTCCTTTGTGACTGCTAGCAACTCCCCTCCCAGCCTATAGGTGGCTTCAGGGTTTCTCTTCCCTATGTGCATGATTTTGCACTTCTTTGCATTAAATCCCAGTTGCCACTCTTCTGACCATTTTGCTAGTTTATCCAGATCTCTTCTCATTCTGCCCACCCCATCTGGATCATCTACTCTGTTGCAGATCTTGGTGTCATCTGCAAACAGACAAGCCTTACCCTCTAGTCCATCTGCAAGGTCACTAATGAAGATGTTGAAGAGGACTGGCCCCAGGACTGATCCCTGAGGTACCCCACTTGTGACTTGCATCTCTTCTGACTGTATACCATTTACCACCACTCTCTGTTTTCTGCCCATCAACCAGTTTGCCACCCAGTTGACCAACTTCTGACCCACCCCGAGCCTACCCAGCTTATTTATCAATCTTCTATGTGGAACAGTGTAAAAAGCTTTGCTGAAGTCAAGGTAGGTGACATCAACTGCTCCCCTTTGGTCCACCACTCTGGTTACCCAGTCAAAGAAATCTATGAGATTAGTTTGACAGGGCCTTCCTTTTGTAAACCCATGCTGTCTTGGATTGTGTGCCCCTATGGATTCCAGGTGTTGCACTATCCTTTCCTTAAGGAGTGCCTCCATAATTTTGCCCACTACTGAGGTAAGACTGACTGGTCTGTAGTTCCCCGCCTCCTCCCTGCTACCACTCTTGTGGAGCAAGATCACATGAGCCCTTCTCCAGTCTTCTGGGACCTCTCCTGTGCTCAGAGACTCACTGAACAGTTCTGCTAATGGCTCTGCTAGTTCCACCTTTAGCTCCTTAAGTACACTGGGATGTATGCCATCAGGTCCCATTGCCTTATCCACCCAGAGCTTAGCAAGCTCTTGTTGGATCCTTTCTTTTGTGAAGGGAGTAGTGCTCACCTCCCTCCCCCCTGTGTCCATGAGCTGAGCTGTGGCCCTGCCCTACCTTCTCTTCAGCAAATACTGAGCAAAAGTATCTATTTAGGATAGATGCCTTTACAGGGTCCTCCTCCTCACATGCTCCCTTTTCTCCATTAAGCTTAGCAATACCCCCTCTGGACTTTCTCCTTTCACTAATGTATCTATAGAAAGTCTTGTCACCTTCTTTTACTGTTCGTGCTAGTGTTTCCTCAGTTTGGGACTTTGCCTGCCTTACTGCCTTCCCTGCTTCCCTTAGGGCAGTTTGGTATACCTCCTTATCTTCACCCCGCTGTGTTCCCTTATATTTCCTGAAGGCCAGCCTTTTGGCTCTGACCTTTTCTGCTACTGTATTTGAGAACCAAAGTGGTTTCCTTCTTCTTTTGCACTTCCTTTTCTGTCTAACACAATGGGATGTTGCTTCAAGTAATGCATCCTTAATGCTTTCCCACTTTGCCTGTACCCCCTCACCTGTGTTTCTTTTTGCCAGGGCTAGCTTAACTCTGTTGGCCATCTTATCAAAGTCAGCTCCTCTAAAGTCCCATATTTTTGCCTTGGAATGGGATGATTTAGATGTAGTAGCCAAATTGAACCATACCATGTGATGGTCACTGGCCTCCAGGTGACCTTCTACCTGGAGATCTGTGATCCCTTCCTTGTTAGTCAGTACTAGATCTAGGATAGCCCTGTCTCTTGTGGGTTGCTGTACCAGTTGTTTGAGGCCCCCTCCCTGCAGGGAATCCACTATGTGTCTAGTTCTGGCAGATGTTCCTGCTGGTATTGACCAATCTGTATCCGGCATGTTGAAGTCTCCCATTATCAGAACCTCCCTTTAGCTGTCATGTTTTGTATATCTTCTAACAGTAATGTGTCTATGTCCTCCTCCTGGTCTGGGGGCCTGTAGACAACCCCAGTTCTTATGGCTGTCCCATTTCCTGTTTCCAGGGTGACCCACAGTTCTTCTGGTTCCTTATGTGTATTCTGAATTTCTGTAGCCTTGATATTTTCATTGACATACAGGGCCACTCCTCCCCCGCTTTTGCACCTCGGTCTCTTCTGAACAATACATAGCCAGGTACTGAAGTCTCCCAAGTGTGGTTACTGGTAAACCACGTCTCACTAATTGCTACTATGTCAAGTTTAGCCTCTGACATTATTGCCTGCAGGTCTGGGATCTTATTTCCCAGGCTGTGAGCATTTGTGTACATGATTTTCCATTGGCCAGATTTTGGTGTGTTAGTTGTTGGGTGAGGTTTGGCATTACCCCTGTGCATCGTATGGGGAGACAAACCTTTTTTCTTACCTGCTGAAGCAAATGAACTGCAAACATGCTGAATCCCTGTTTGACCACTAGCTGAGGGGGGAGGGGTGTTCTTCCCATTTGACGTATGGGGTGCTGCACCCCCTTCCCATTTGCTAGTTTAAATATTTTGCAAAGATGTCAAACTTCTGCACTAATGCACTGACTCCCTCCTTAATCAGATGCAGTCCATCAAATTTAAAGAACTTTCGCTCTTAGAACTGTTGCCAGTTCCCTACAAATCTGTGTCCTTTTTCCTGGCACCAGCCCTTGAGCCACGTGTTTAGCTCCCCTATCTCCCCTTCTCTGACCTTCCGTCCATCTGCTCCCCTCTCCCAGACTGGCAGGATCTCAGAGAAGGAGATGCCGGATGAAATAGATGATAGTTTGTCACCCAGCCTGGTCAGGTGTTCCTTGGTCTCCACAACTGACCGGCTGGTGAGATCATTAGTTCCTATGTGTACTAGGACATCAATGTTTTCTCCTGCTTTGTGAACAATTTTAGCAATGCGGTCAGTGTCTCTCCATGCTGATGTATCTGGGAGACATCTGACCATTACCCCTGGCTGGAGATGGGTATCAACTCCCCGAATCATGGAGTCTCCTATGATCAGAAGTTTTTTGAATTTTCTTTTTGCTTTTTTTGTTTTGGTTCCTGATTTGGGTGAGTTTTGTTGTGCTAGCTCCTGTGCTGCAGTGTCCTGCTCTGCAGTGTCTTTTGCCTCTTTGTTTGATTTCAGAAATAGAGGCAGATATCTGTTTGTAGTGTTTATATGGTTTTTGGAGGTAATATGTTGGATAGCAGAGAGTGATAGGGCACCCGATTTGCCCCTCCTAACCACCTGCCAACCTCCTGGACCAACTACCCTCTGCGGTCAAGGTTTTTCTGTTGGATGCTGTGGAAATGGCGGGTGGTTCTTATAATGTATTTCCTCTTGAATATGAAACTTGAGGCGTGCAATCTCTGCCCATGCTGCCCGGAGCTGAGCCCTAAGATCTCCAAAGGCCCAGCATGTAGGACAGTGTCCTAAATCCTGTAAGACTGTCCTTCTGAAAATTGTTCCACAGTACCTGCAGTTAATGATATCCATTCCAGATAAGTTTCTGGGTTTATAACTTAGTCAGAGTAATTAGAAGGAAAAAAAAAGGAAAAAAATGCAAGTAATGGTTTGATTGTGTTTTGTTTAACTTGTTATAACAAGTTAAATTACTAGTACCCCTGTAAATGAGCTCAGCTTGTGGAGGCCCCACTGATCCACCCCTTCCTGCTCTGCCACAGGAAATGTCACAACTGTGGTACCTATAAAAGGAGTGTAGTGTGGGGTGGTTGGGGATGGGGTGGCTGGGTGGGCCTTCCCTGCTGGAAAAGAAGAACCACGGACGAAAGAACAAGGAGGTAAGAGCAGAAACAATCAGTCAACAACAAATGCAGTAACCCTGAAAGCTTATCCTAATGTTAGATAAAACTGTAAAACCTGTAAAGCACCACCTGTAATAATTTCAGAGAAGATATACGCTGTAAGAGACACTTTGCTACAGAGAAAAATAAAGCAATTAAATGTTAGCAACAAACAGTAGCAATCCCTGTGAGTAAAAAATAAAAACAACACCACACAGTAAATCTGCTTAGCCAAAATAAGTCTTAATCTTTTTCCCTTGCTCTGGTAAGTTTCTCTACTTGCCTTTCAAGCAGTCTTAGAAGGAAAGAGCTCAGGTGAAGCTAGGTGCCTTGGCCAGCAAACCAAGTCTTCTGATGATGGAATCACCTCTGAAAGAAAGAATTGTTCAGTACCTAGAGGCCAGCGGGGCACAGGACCCAAAGCAGCATGGATTCACATCAGGAAGGTCATGTCAGATGAATCTAATCGATTTCTTTGACTGGGTGACCAAAGTAATAGACCAGGGAGGTGCTGTGGATATGGCCTACCTAGACTTTAGCAAGGCATTTGACACAGTCCCACACAAAAGATTAATAATCAAGCTAGCCAGCCTCGGAGTGGGTCCCAGGGTGGTAGCCTGGGTAGCAAACTGGCTGCACAACAGGACACAGAAGGTAATAGTGAATGGAACACATTCTGAAGAAAAGGGGGTTACTAGTGGAGTACCTCAGGGCTCAGTACTGGGTCCAGTCCTCTTTAACGTCTTTATAGGTGACATTGTGGAGGGTCTGGAAGGAAAGGTTTGCCTCTTTGTGGATTACACAAAGATCTGCAACAGAGTTGATACACAAGAGGGGTAGAAAGAATGAGAAGGGACTTGGCAAGGTTGGAAGAATGGTCAGACATATGGCAACTTAGATTCAATGCAAAGAAGTGCAAAGTAATGCACCTGGGCAATAAAAATCCAGGAGAAGAGTACACAATAGCAGGGGAGGTACTAACGACAACAATAATGGAAAGGGATCTGGGTGTAGTCATATCAGATGACCTAAAGGTGGGTAAGCAATGTGAGAAGTCAGTAAGGAGAGCCAGGGGGATACTGGGATGCATAGGGAGGGGGCATCACAAGTTGAAAAAGGGAAGTGGTTATCCCTCTGTACAGGCAGTTGGTGAAACCCCATCTGGAGTACTGCATGAAGTTTTGGAGACCTCATCTATGCAAGGACATATACAGGATGGAAGCAGTCCAGAGGAGGGCAACTAAAATGGTGCAGGGTCTACATCAGAAATCATATGAAGAGAGACTGAGAGAGCTTAATATGTATACCCTTGATGAAAGGAGGGATGGGGGGACATGATAGAAACTTTTAAGTACCTCAAGGGATTCAACAAAGTCCAGGAGGGTAGCATCTTTCAGAAAAAGAGATGTGTAAGAACAAGGAGGCACAATTTAAAGTTAGAGGGGGGATGGCTCTGGGGTAATGTGAGGGAAATTCCTTTTCACGGAGAGAGTGGTGGACGCATGGAGCTGCCTTCCTTGAGAGGTTGTGGGATCTAAAACAGTGGAGGAATTCAAACATGCATGGGACAGACATAAGGCAATTATAGTGCGGGATTGCAGGAAGTAGGCTGTTGGTTAACTAGAATCTGCAGCGTATCCAATAGGTAGGGAAATGGGCAGACTGGGTGGGCCAAGTGATCCTTATCTGCCGTCAAAGTCTATGTTTCTATGTTCTATGTTTCTATGTGATGACGATTGCATGACTCACAAAAAAAAACCAAAAAAAAAAACAATTTGGGGAATTTGCATGAAATTTTAAGCTAAATAATGCAATGTCCATGATTCTTATTTTTCACCACACTATTACAATTTCCTGCCATTTAACTGTGTACACCGCCTGAGCTGGATGGTTCAACGAGGAAGATCCCGAGACCTGCCTACTTTTTGTGGAGCCCTTGGGTATGGAAACCAGGCAGGGAACACGGGAACACCCCTTTCCTGACCCAATTTCACCCCAGGATGTCTCCTAATCCCTATAACCTCTATCTGTCCATAGTATATGTGTGTGTGTATATATATGTGTGTGTGTGTATATATATATATATATATATATATATATATACACACACACACATATATAGTAAGAAAACTGCATTAATACATCAGTTAGGGTTAAAGCAACAAAAGTAGGGAAATACGGCATTAGCGTTTCCAACCCTAACACCCCCCACCCTGCACAGACCAAGAGGTGTTTGGGAGCAGCATTGAGGTTGTCAGCCCTAACGCTCACCCCATTCTCCTATACTGTATCCATCCAGATTATTTTCTAATGATCTTGTGAGAGTGAATCCTTTTTCATCAGAACAAAATCCTTTGTTAATTTTTTCCCTCTAGCCTGAAAAGTGCTCTTCCCATTGAAAACAATGGGAAACGAAAAACATAATAACTTTGCAGCAGACTAATATTTTACACAAAACTAGGCATGCCTGTTCTGTTACCCAAGCTGGTTCAACCATAAAAAAAATTACACAAAAATTCAACACCATCTGAACGCAAGGCAATGAGGAAAAAACTGCAAAAAGTGGAGACTTTATGACTTTTTCAACTGCCCAGATCTCAGAATCCTCACATCCAATCAGAATAAAACTTGGCACATCAAGAGATCTACTCCATAGAACAGCACTTGCCAAGTTCTGTGAAAATCCATTGATTGGTTGCAAAGCTATTAAAGTGCAAAATCTGAGGTTTAACATTAAACATGATACTCAACCCTAATGATAGGGGTGCTACCGTGCCCATATTCTTTATTATTTACAGATGGAATGGAGTGATCTTTAGGCTTGAGAAGCCTTTGGCTTCTCAAGCTTAATGATCACGCCATTCCATCTGTAAATAAGGTCAGATGTATAGACTTTATGAGACTGGGGTGATTGTTAGGCTTGAGAAGCCCAAGACACAGCCTACACTTGCTCTCCTGCATGGTTTGGGAGGGTGGGGTGTTAGGGAAATGCTAATGCCTCATTTCCAAATATTTGTCACTTTGACCCTAACTGGAGCATTAATGATTTTTTTTGCAACTTATTTCCATACTTTTTGAGATGGTAAAATAGTTTCCTTATTTTACCATGGGAGCACAGCACTCCCATCCCTCCGTAGATGCGCATACATATATAGCTGTGGAAGCACAGGGCCCTCCAGGCATTGTGTTTCCATTTATAGGCCAACAGTGATCAAGTTGTCAGCATAGCCATCTTATTACCCCACCTCGTGTACCCAGTACAGAACATTTTCAAATCCCCGACAAAACTTAATTCTGTGCAAGTGCAATGCCATTCTGCACCGCAAGCACAAAAACACATTTTGGCCAGGATTTGAAAAATGATAGCTGTGACTTACATGAGGTGGAGTAATAAGAAGTCTATGTTGAAAATCTGTGGTAAAAATATTTAACATTTCCGAAGTTATGAGTGGGCATAACGAAATTACAACAAATGGTTACAACGTTGGCATTTTTTCATACTTTGACCCCAAATTTTCAACATATTCTTCTTATGACACCACCTCATAAACCCCAAAGGTGAAAATTTTCAGATCCATGCCAAAGTGCCATTCTGCACCACAGGTGAAAAAACACATTTCAGACAGGATATGAAAAATGACAGCTGTACTGTTCATGAGGTGATGTGAAAAATGGATATGTTGAAAATTTGGACTCAAAATTTTGAAAATTACCAAAGTTATGTGCATGCAAAAAAAAAATGTCAATGAATGCTCATAACTCAGATGTTTTTAGGAATCATTTCACCAAATTTTCTACATGGCCTTTTTGGGACCCCATCACATGAACATTAGTGGTGAAATTTTATTATTCTATCCCGAAAGGTGATTTTGTGCAGTGACCATGGAATCACCTTCCCAGCCTGATTAATGAAATGACAGTGCCATTGTTCATGAGGTGGGGTCTTAAAAAGGCCATGTTGGAAATTTGATGAAAAAATTCCAAAACATTGCAAAGTTATGAAAATAAGTTCAAAACACCATTGAAATACATTATAGGGCACTTACCTTGGTTCATCAATTCACAGTTCGGCTTTGAAGAGTGCAGATGTGTTTCAGTCCACAGAAAATGACAGTCTATGACCTCCAGTGGTAAGTATAGGGCAATAAGGTGTGTGGGATTGTAGGTGCTCAGTGGGAGGGTTAGTATGGGGGAGGGGGATGGTGGGGATGACTAGGGACCTTTTATTTCCAGGGTAAAAAAATAAAAATATGTCAGGGGTACTGTTTTCTTTTTACAGGTTTAAAGTAAATGCACATTTACTTGAAGAATGGTCAGGGGTTTGGCAGTTGAAATTCAGTGCAAAGAAGTGCAAGATAATGCATATGGGGCACAAAAACCCTGGCACAATATATCAGTTGGGGGGTGAGGATATAGCATGCACCAAGCAGGAAAGGGATCTTGGGGTTATCATCTCTGATGACCTCAAGGTAGGGAAACAGTGTGACAAGGTAGCAGGTAAAGCAAATAGGATGCTGGGTTGTATAGGCAGGGGCATTACCAGCAGGAAAAGGGAGGTCATAATTCCACTATACAAGACACTAGTGAGGCCCCACCTGGAGTACAGTGTACAGTTCTGGAGACCATACCTACGTAAGGACATAGACAGGGTAGAGAAGGTTCAGAGGAGGGCAACAAAGATGGTGCATGGATTGCATCACAAGTCCTATGAAGACAGGTTGAAGGAACTGAACATGTACTCCCTGGAGGAGAGGAGGAGAGAGGGGATATGATAGAGACATACAAGTATCTTACAGGGAGGAACAGGGTGCAGGAATACACTATTTTGTTTTGTATTATATTTTTTCCCCTCCGATCTCGCCTCTGGATTTGCCACTCCTTCCGGCTGCGCATGCTACTCATGACCCCCTCATCCTGTCCCTCTTCCCCTCACCTCAAATCGCAGCCGACCCAGGGGTGGCCCGGCATATCCCTTTGGCGGGTGGGTCCCCCTCCTCCGAGGGGAAAGACACCGGGTTGGGGCGGGTCCCAGCGTACTAGGCATCAGTCCCTGGGCGCTGCTGAGGTGGGATCGGAGGGCACAGGACCTCTTGGGCCAGCGAGAGCAGGCAACCATCATCCGGCAAACCTGGAGGCTGGTATTTCCGCTTTTCTCTGGGGCATGGTGTGCCATGAACGTCAAGTAGCGGCGTTCACCACGCCCAACGTCCAGGCTCGCTATGACTGATCTCCCGGCCTCCGCCAGGGGGTACCATACAGCGACCCTGTCTCCCCTCCCACCCCTGGAGTAGGTAAGCAGTCGTGGGATGCTCGAACCTACTCCACCCCGGCCAGCTCTCCAGCGACCCGAGTCCGTCCCTGAACCCAGGTCGCCGGCGTCGCAAGCGGAAAACCAACCGCTGAGCCGACGAGCCGGCTAGGAAAACACTATTTTTAAGCGTAAAAGATGTTCCAGGACTAGAGGGCATGGGATGAAGTTGGAGGGAGGACGATTCAGAGGAAACATGAGAAATAATTTCTTCACAGAACGGGTGGTGGACAAGTGGAACACCCTGCCAGAGGAAGTGGTGGGGGCTGAAACAATCACAGGATTTAAGAATGCATGGGATAGACATAAAGGAATTCTGGAGGTCAGGGGTAAGGGGCAACAGACTTCTAGGAAAACAAACTGAACTTACAAGTTCAAATGGGCAGACTGGGTGGGCCATAGGCCCTTATCTGCCGACACTGTCTATGTATCTATGTATGTATGTATGTATCTATGTATTTTGGAACACTGGGGGTGGGCCCCTTAGTGTCACACTGCTGGGGGGTGCTCTGAATACCAACATGGGGATTGGTCCCCCCGATGTCAGATAATTCATAAAACAACAGGCTGCAGAGGAGGCATATGACACTGGGGGGCATCAGATTATATAAATAAAGCAAACAAGGGACTAGGGGACCATGACTGGAGGGTGGGGGTGTCACTAGACACCGAGAAATATATGCTGACAGTGATCGGGGAGCGAGTGGTGCCACTAGACAGCAGGAAAAATGGGGGTTCACAACATACACTGCAGCTGGCAGCAGGAGTTCAGCTGCGGCTGCACAACTTAATAAAATCCACTGTTCTCATATAGAGAACACAGCAGAAGGCTCCTCTTGCTAAGCTGGGCAGCCGGGCTTTCGGATGCCCAGAAAAAGTATTTGTGGCTGAAACTGTGAAAAACAAACACTAGAATTTAGCTAAACAAGGCCTGTTTAGCAAGTCTCAGAATGATAAAATTGTTATCTATTTTCCACTCTTTTTAGTTTGTGGAAAAAAACAAGATGGTGGCTGGTGAAAAAGGATTTTTCACTCATGAAAAAGAAAGGAACACATCTTGTGAGAAAGAATCCTTTTTCACAAGATCAGTCCTTTGTCAAATGTTGTCCTTCAATTCTGGACAGTGAACTTCCCATTGAAAACAATCGGAACACTTAAAGACTGAATATTTTTGCTAGCCAGGTGGCACTGACGGTTGAGGTGCTGGATGCCACACCTCATGCCAGGCTGGCGACCCATGTTCAGGAACAGGCACGGGCAACCAGGGGCCAGCAGGGGAGGAGAAGGATTGAGCATCCAGTGGACTGCTCTCCTTCTCCGGGGAGGGGGGATTCATTAGTATTGGTGTCAGTTGCCCCTGGCAGAGGCCGGGGGGCAGAGTGCTGCACTATAACATGGGGTGGAGTTAGGGCAGATGCTTAACTGGTAGTGTCATTGCACATCCCTAGTTCCAAGGGGGAAAAAATATAGTAAAAAATCACCGACCCCCGCTTATGAGCTAGGCCCAGTGCTCGACCCTCCAGCCATGACAGTTCCGCTTCAGCGGCCCCACACTGGGGGGGCATCCCGGGGAGAGGGTGAGGGTCATTGTGGCCAGGGTGAGCCCATTTGCGGGGATGAGGTGATCAGCAACAACAGAAAAAAAAAATTGAATAACTCTGCAACAGATTAATATTTTTTCACCAAACAAATTCATGACAGTTCTGTTACCCAAGCTGTATCTACCATAAAAATTCACAGCAAAATTCCACACTGTCTGAATGCAAGGTGATGAGGAAAAAAAATGGTGACTTTGAAGGTTTTTGCACTATCTCAGAATCCATCCATCTGACCAGAAAGAAATTTGCCACATCAAGAGATCTGCCCCGCATGACAGCACATATCAAATTTTGTGCAAATCTATTGATCAGTTGCAAAGTTATTAAAGTTCACAATTTGAGGTTTAATATTAAACAGGCTACTCAACCCTAACCATAGGGGCATAACTGTGCTCTCTATCTATCTATCTATCTATCTATCTATCTATCTATCTATCTATCTATCTGTCTGTCAATATCTATTTATATATAGCTATATCTATTTATATATATCTACCGCAAACACTAAGTCGGTGGGGTCGCTGGTGCTGGTTGTGAAGGTTGTTTTGGGAGAAGCCCTCCCCAAAACAAACACTCAGTTGGTGGGCTCGCTGGTCACTGGTGCTGGTTGTGAGGGCTGTGCCGGGAGAAGCCCTCCCCGAAACAAACACTCAGCGTGGGCCATGGTCCGTGCTGGTCGTGAGGGTTGTTTTGGGAGAAGCCCTCCCCCCCGAAGCAAGCACTCAGTTGGTGGGCTCGCTGGTCGCTGGTTCTGGTCATGAGGGCCGTATTGGAAGAAGCCCTCCCCTCCTGAAGCAAACACTCAGTGGGCTCTCTGGTTGCTGGTGCTGGTCATGAGGGCTGTATCGGGAGAAGCCCTCCCCCCTCCTGAAGCAAACACTCAGGTACGGATTTTGAAGTCACTGAAACATGCGCCGTTTCAAGGAGAGCTGGTCCCAGATCGCGCTTTGGCACCTTTTTCAAACTGTAAAACTGTATTTTATGTCGACGCAGCTGTGGAGATTGTTTTTTCACTGAGCATTTTATCATTGATTGTTGGGTTTTAGCCTAACTTGCACATGTACCTTAATGAGGGATCAGCCCTATTTGTACTTGTTTTAGCCCTTTTTTGCATGCACCTTAAGAGGGAGTTACTATTAATTAACTTCAGCCTGCTTTGTATTAAGAGGGAAACAAACGTTCAGCCTGCTCTGTATTAAGAGGGAAACAAACGTTCAGCCTGCTCTGTACTAAGAGGGAATTTAATGTAATTAATTTCAGCCTGCCTTGTATTTTAGGGGATTTTAATGTAATTAATTCCAGCCTGCTTCGTATTTTTAGCCTACATGTTAATATAATGGAACCGCATTTAAATGCCTGTTTCAACGGCTTGCTGAATCTTCACTCAATTGTATGGCCACACGATATTTTCCTGATGCATCTGAAACTCATTGTGTGAGGCTTGCTATAAAAACACCTACCTGTTCTTCTTTCCTCAATCGGTGGGTGCGCTGGTCACTGGGGCTGGTCATGAGGGCTGTATCGGGAGAAGCCCTCCCCTCCCGAAGCAAACACTCAGGTATGGATTTTGAAGTCACTGGAACACGCACCGTTACAAGGAGAGCTGGTCCCAGATCATGCTACCCACAGTCACTGCATGACTGCTCCCGCCGCCCCCAGTACCCTCCCACCCTTTGTTGGTGTTAGTTATATAGCTGCAGGAGGATCTCAGACAGTTAGTTGTCACGCGACTGAGGAGGGTTTTACATTTCTAAGTATAGAGTTTTCCATTTGCTCCTTATCAACTCCAGCCACTAGTGGTCACCCTCGTTGGCTACATCCTCTGGCAATCTCACTGCTCTGTTTAATTCTTTACCCTTTTGCTTCCAACTCACTACCTCCCAGATTGTTTTCCTGTCTTTACTCCTGCTAATCATGACTCACTTACCCATACTCTCCCTTCTCTCCATTGCTCTCTTGCTATGGGTAATCTCTGTTCTCTCTGGTCCAATACTGCCTATGTCACCCTACTCGTCATACTCTCTGGATAACTTCCACTTCTCTAATCTTCTATCTGACCCATTACCTATACCTAATTCTCTCCCTAAATATGGGCTTGTCCTCAAATAACTTGTGTTCTTTTTTAAATACATCTTGGGCAGGTTCTCTATTTCCCCTAGCCTTACCCTATCCCTTACTCTTGCTGGGGATGTTGAGACAAATACAGGTCCTACTCTGCCCAATAATCCCTCCCACCCCCTCCACTCTCAATGTCTGCCCCAATCTGCTGACCTCTCCTTTGCTCACATTAATGCTAGGAGCCTACTGGCCAACCTCCCTGACCTGGAAGCGTGGACTAGTACCAACAACCCAGACATCCTTGCCATTTCTGAGACTTGGCTTAAGCCTTCCAATGATGACTCCCAGTGCTCCCTCCTAGGTTATAACCTGGTACAGGTTGATTGCCCTACTTCCAAAAGAGGCGGCGGACTTGCTCTCTACTATAAACTGCAACTAAACATCACTTTACTGCCTGCTCCCCCTCTTGCCAACTGTGAAGTACTCCATTCCCTACTACTGCTTGGGGGTATAAAGAAACTTCACATTTTCTGTAAATATATTCCTCCTAGGAACTCCAGGCTTGTGTTTGAGGAGTTCATGGATTATCTACTATCCATGACTGGGAAAAATGATATAATCTGTTTTGGGGATTTCAATCTGGACTGGCTCGGCCCCTGCTCTGGTCTCCTATCCTCATTGACTACATTGACTAGTAAGGCTAATCTCTCGCAACTTGTTCAGGAGCCCACTAGGATCTCCTACGGTGGTATTAGTGCTACTCTACTTGACTGGATCCTGACAAATAGAAAGGATACCTTTTCCTCTGTCGGTGTTCTTCTGGATACCATAAGTGATCATTACCCTGTGTTCTGTATTTGGGATACCTCTGCCCCCTCTTTCCCCTCTAAAGTGTTAACTTTTTCTAACTTCTCTAACCTAAACATACATAACTTTGTTCAAGATCTTAACTTAATTGACTGGTCTCCACTTTACACCACTGATGACATAAACATTGCCACAAATTATTTTAACAGTTCTCTACTCTTGCTACAAAATAAACATATCCCTGTTACCACGAGAAGGGTTAAAGGAAAAATCACCAAATGGTTAAAACACCACCTGCTTCACCTTCTGAAACTCAGGGTTAAAATGCGGTCCATCTGAAAGACCTCCCGTCTTCCTACTGATGTTTGATGTCTACAGATCATTACGTAACAAATGCAAAAAGGAGATTCATCTGGCCAAAAGCTCCTACTTTAGGAACCTCCTAAGCGCCTCCACTACATGTCACAAAAAGTACTGGCCTCAAATCAAGGAAATTCTTGGGAACAACAAGCCTACTACTCCCACTAATATGTACATTAATGATGTCCACTGCAACCACCCTCTCATCATTGCCAATGCTTTCAACTCCCTCTTCTCCTTCCTACCTACTTTTGCCTCCCTTAGGCTCCCCAAGTCTCGTTTGGCACCTACTCCTAGCTCCCCTACTCTGGAGCTGGCTCAGGTCACCTACCTGGAAGTTCTGGACCTACTCAAAACTGTTTCTGCTAGCAGCAGCCCTGGTCCTGATGGATTACACCCACGGATTATCAGGCTGTTTGCAGCAGGGCTTGCTAGGCCTATAACTAGGCTTTTCAACCTTTCTATTAGCACTGCCACTGTTCTCCTGATCTGGAAATCAGCTAGAACTATCCCTGTCTTTAAGAAGGGTAAAGCTAAACTACTGTCCAATTACTGCCCCATCTCTCTACTCCCCATTCTTAGCAAGCTTCTGGAAAAACTCATCCATCGTCAGGTCTCTGAGCACCTTTGTAACTTTAATCTTCAATCCCCCTCTCAACATGGCTTTAGGGTGGGGCACAGTACTACCACAGCACTGACCCTGCTCAAGAGTGATATCAAAAGCAATATGGATAAGGGCCTGCTCACATGTGCTGTGTTCATTGATCTATCCAAAGCTTTTGATATAGTTCACCAACCGCTTCTACTGTCCAAGTTAAGTGACATTGGTGCCTCTGACTCCACCCTATCTTGGTTTGGTAGCTACCTGGATAACCTCTCCCAGGCTGTTTCCTCCTGCAAGGTTCTTTCCTCCCCATCCCTATTACCCATGGTGTTCCTCAGGGTTCTATACTTGGTCCTTTTCTCTTCTCGCTCTTCCTAAATGATATTCCTTGTACTTCCCTTCATAGCAGCCACCTCATGTATGCAGATGATCTAGTGCTTTACCATTCTGCCAAGTCTACTGCTGACATTAACCTTAACCTCACACAGGACTTCCAATCTCTCCAATCCTGGCTGTCAGCTAACCAGCAAATCCTTAACATAGGTAAAACTCAGGCTATGCTGTTTGGATCATCTAAAAAAGTGCTCTCAGAATCTTCTAAACTCCTTGTCCTCAGTCGGGAAGGCAAAGCTGTCACTAACACTGTGACTCTCGAATACCTTGGGGTCACGCTTGACCCTGCCCTCGATTTTCCCTTGCATGTCAATGAGGTGTGCCGGGCCATTAATACCAGAGTTGGTGCAGCCTATCGTGTACGCCACTCACTCACCCCCTCTGCTAGGATAGCAGTAGCTAGAGGTGTGCTTCTCCCTCAGTTCCTTTATGCCCTCCTTGTTCTCTTCAATATCAATACTAGTGTGCTCAGCAAGTGGGACACTCCCTACAACAGTATCTGTAGGTTTGCCTTACCAGCCCCTCAACTTACGTATCACTGCCTGCTCTATTCTGGCTTACACTGGCTGTCTCCCAAAGACCTCTGTTTTTACTCCCTAGGGTGCTTTATCGACTCCCTCACCAGACCACCCAGCCCGTCTTCCCTGAGAGACTTGCTTACCCCTATCTCAAGCGTCCGCTCGCTCAGGTCCTTATCTGTCTCCATGCTATCAGTTTGGCTGTGCTCTACAAAAATGGGGGAACTGGCCTTCACATATTTTGCCCCTAAATTCTGGAACTCATTTCCCTCCTGGTTAAACACTCCCCCTCCCACCTCTTCTTTAAGCGTACACTGTTCTCTCACCTCTGTGCACTAGGAAACTGCAACTGCAATTAATCTGTGAGTCCCCTCCCTATTTCTCCTGTTTTTGTAGATGTCTAGGCATTACCTATCTTGGTGTATCTAGATTTTGTTATAGTATAATGTGTACTGTTTAGTATTTATATCATATGTGTCCTCCCAGACTGTTGAGACTGTTGAGACTGAATCAATTTTTGTTACTGTTTTTGTCTGGATGTCATCACTGTATTCTTTTTGTTGTACTCTCCCGGGTCGTGCCTGAAAATAGGCAGGACTGTTTCCTAGTGCACTTACCTGGTTACCAAAAGCTAATAAATATATATATATATATATATATATATATATATACACACACACATTTATTTTTTGTGATGGTCCTACATTGAAGAAAACAGAAGGCACAACACTATTGATGTTTTCTTAGGGACTGCTGATGATTTCCAAGTAAATATGAAATGTGTAGACTTGCTCATCAATTACAGTATCCCAAACTCATGGGGAAATAAAATTATGCAGGGTTCATTTTCCTATCTCATCATCAAATTGTATTGATTGCCCTTGCATCTCCATTTGTACATTTCAAAGTCTATCAAAATGTCCGACGTGCTCTGCAAGGTCTGCGCTAATTATGACAAGGAAAGCAAATTAGGAAATAATTAATCACAGAAAACAGATTCTGATTAATAAAACCTATAGGCTGATGTAGTTGAGCTTTTTAGCACTATCTCAGTGAAATAAATGCAGAAGGACCTATTTATGACTACTAATGGTTCATTGCCAATCCACTAATTAGCACCCAGCAAAGTGGCAACATAAAAACAACACAAAGCTACGAAAAGAAAGAGAAAGGTGCATAGCTCCAAGGGGGGGATAGAGGATCATGAGAAACAGAAAATTGAAGTAGAAAACAGAAATGGTTGAAATAGAAGAACAGTAAGAAAGAGACCTTTTGCTAATCACCTTAGGCTCTGCTGAAAGTCTAAATTCACCACATGTCAATTCATATTAGACAAGCCACTGCAATATTCTTTGTACAAAGGGATTGCATCAAATTGCAGCTGTGACATAAATGGTTGTGTAACTACCTGCCCTTTCTACAGAAATGGTCCCAGTAGTCAAATTTAGCAGTGATTGCCTAGTGTAAACTCCTGGCACTTTCCCAGGGATGCAAAGTAAAACTACCATTGGTAGCAGCTGGAGTCCGTGTTGTGCAGTATTCTGAGTCATGCACATTACTTTTATTTGTCTTTCAGGTTTCTGATAAAAAAAACAACTCAACCAAACTCAGTTTATAGTTTCACTTTTTTCTTTGATTGTTTTGAGTATAGTACTCTGCGTAGATTTAGTATTTCTTTTATATTTTGATCAAGAAAAATGCCAGATTGACAGCATTAGACACTCAGGTCCTATCTTTTCTACATAACAGGTACAGCATAAGTGAATGCAGCGCAGTCTTCCTTGCATTGCCCTGCCAATCTACTTCTGTCATGGAGAGGCTGCCTTGTGATATGAGAGTAGTTTTCACTCTATTACAATTTCAGTCCTTTTCCTCTCCCATGACACTGTCAGCAAGGGTGGCAATTTAAAGACAATTGTGTTGGGAAGTTTGTGATGTAGACTTTAACTTATTCCACATACTGTAGGCCACCAGTCAGTCACAACCTGGACTGAATTTGGACTAGTGATCTGGAGGTGGATGGCCCATTAAGCCACTATGAATCCACCAAGCCCTCCAATCTCCAAAACAAATTATATTTTAGCATTTTACAGCACAGACTTAGTGGAAATGCTCATGTGTGTGCTGTAACAGAGTTTAGGGATTAACAAAAGCAATTTCTATCCATGTAGGTCTTGCTCCAGTGTATTAACCATAAAACCATGCATCCCACATTGTCCATTAAATACATTTCATTTACAGGGCATAATACCATGAAAAAGCAACTCTGTGCTTTAGCATGTATTTTCATTAACGTAATGTTTCAGCTATTACTATTCACAAGAGGATACATTTAATTTTAATTTTCATTCCGTCGTTTATGACATATTGTAGCAACCTGTCCAAAAAGTCTCTAGAAAACCTCTAGAACACCAGAGTAAGGTATCGTGGGTATGCAACTCCTTGTGCAAATCAGGATGACAAGGCTACACTGGAAAAATATGTTGCTTTTAAAAGGTTTGTGCATCTGAGTCAGTGTAGGCAGAGGATGACAAACTACAGACACATTTCATCCACTTTGGTACTCTGGGGTGTGCTGTAGTCATTATCTCAACCATGCACCAATCAGAACTCCAATGTTATGTCTAGTTAGAACACTCAGAGTGAGCATAGGGGAAAGGCTGTTTGTGGAGAAAACAGTATATGGGATCTGCAATAGTATACTAGAAGAGACAAAACATTTAATTAGTATTGTTCCTATGCATCTATCCAAAACCAGAGGATGCAACATGTCTCTGTACTTTATCATTCTCAGCCTATGCTAGATCAGAAGTACAAGCCTGTTTAAAAAGTGAGGTTTGTTCTGGTGAAGCCTTGTCAGCCTGACTTGCACAAGGACTCACATACCCATGATGCCTTGCACTGGAAATGAGGCTTTAGAGTATGGGTATGGTATGGTCAGGAGCATCTTGAAAGATGCAGTGCAATACATAATGCATTATTGGAAACATATTTTACACCAATAACTAGAAATCTAAAAGGTAAACATAATGCTTGTAAATATAATAGTTTTAAGACTTTTATTTTAGTATCTGCATGTTATTTAGTTTTATTTATCAGCCAGGGCAAGGCAGGTCTTTCCTGATACAGTAAATACAGCACAGCTTTCCATCAACAACCAAATACAACAACTGCCATGTTCTCTGATATCTGATAGTCTAGTTCCATAATAACTCTTGTGCAGTAAACTTGCTTTAAAGAGAAAGCCTACTGCATGACACACAGTTATTTGCAGTGTCTGGCCATGACAGATAGGCAGTAATAATTATTATGGCTTCTTGACAACAGAGGAGGAGAGGGAGCTCTGGATTCATGTGACTGGATACTGATGGCACCACAGCTGTCTCCTTATACTGAGTGGAGTTAAAGAACATTGTTGTGCATTCTCTCCATTCACTACATCTTTCCCCCCACCCGCCGCACTATTTTCTTGTTCCCCATGGAAGTAGAGACACTGCAGCAAACCAAGGAACTGAGATGTAGGTGCTCGGGCAGGGAGCTTCTGTAACAGGGGGTCAGCAACATCAAGACTCAGTCAGCGAGGGTGGGGAGGAGGCATGCTGTCACACTGTATAATGGTACAGGGAAAGGGTTCTGCCCACCCACTCACTAATGACCTGCAAGCTTGACTGCAGGTGGCATGGGAGGTAGGTAGAAAGAGAGAGACACATGGAGATGAGAGGTCTGTGCATGTCTCTCTTTTAGTAGGGTCTGTCCAAAGTGACTTGTAAAACAGTAAAGTTGACCAGGCTTCTTATCCCATTTGTAATGTAGATTCAGACTAACCGTACTTCAGTTCCAGCTCATTGTTGTCCAGCTGGGTCACAGCTATTTCAATCTGATAGCCCTAAAAGAAAAATTTTAAGAACCATGGCTGTGGCATATGGAAAATCGCGGCAACTGAGAAGTGATGGGGGAACTTAGAGCATTGGTAAAGCCTGGAGAAGTGGAACACTCAGTGTCACACATAAACTAAGGAGGACCTTGGGAAGAAGCAGCAGATGATATTGCAGTGCATCATCATCCCCCCATATTATTCAAATGCACAGTGCAGGTGCCGTAGGATGTCTGAATTCAGGAAGCAAAACCACAACCTCAGCCAGCCCAGAACTCAAACTCAACAGCTCCTTCTTTTGTCTTGTCAGGTGTAACATATGGACTCTTAGCCATGATCATGAAAACATTGTAAGAACAGTCCATGAAACGTATGCTGCATTAGCAGCAGCCAATCAGGAGACACTCAGTATGCCTTGTATACATACCCAGGTGCTGGGGGATCAATGTCGTGGAAGATAAACACAGGTTTAATTTTTTTCTGTTATGATGATATCTATTTCTTTTTATTTAGACAGCAATGTAAGTAGACCTTCTGCCACCTTACATGGTGCATTGTCAGTGGCTGGTTGCACATTTCATCCCTTGTCAAAATGTGGGGCCTGCACTTGGTTGCCACTGCAAACTGGGAGCCTATACCAGTGGACAAGCTGTTCATGTAGACAAGTCATACTATCTGAATTAATTACCTCCACATGTCAGCTACAGGCTGCAAGGGGAGCTGGAGCCGCTGTAACTGAACTGTGACAGGCAGGATTCTTCCTCTCTCCCTTCAGAGGTACAAAATGATGTAATATCAATATGTTGTCCTGTCCAGTGTCTGTAGATGGTTACAAAGGGGAACAAGTGGATGGATTTTATTTACTTCCCAGTGTAGTTGTGGCTATGTGTCACTGCTTACAATGGAACAAACTGCAAATTTTTCAGGTGGTTAACATCAGTTTTTCCTCTGAAAATTACAGAGCTGTCTAGTCCTCCTTTCTTGGTCAATGGACACTGCACATAAATGAATGTTACAAACTAAGATGTGACAGTAGAGTGTTCATATTGAAACAAAATGTGCAGAAACTCAATTTTCCTTTATCTAGTACACTGGCTCATGAGGGCTTACTTCGATTTTATGGCTGCATAACGAGAGCTATGCTAGCATCTTGCTAACAGAGAAGGAGATGGCCTCTAGAAGCATGTGACCAGATATCAAATGCACCACAGCTGTCTCCTTACACAGAGTGGACTCGAAGCACATCGTTGTGTGTCCTCTCCATTCACTACAGTGCAGTTCCTTCCTCTCTCCCTCACCCCTGCTGCACTGTTTTCTTGCTCCCCACGAGAAGCAGGGACACTGCAGCAACCAGGGAGCTGTGGTGTAGGTGTTCAGGTCAGGAGCTCCTATAACAAGGGGTCGACAACATGAAGAAGCATTTGACTAGGGTGGGGAGGAGGCATTCCCATGCATTGACAGCAGACCCGGACGGTACAGGGAGAGGGTTCTGCCCCATCTCTTCACTAATGGCCTCCAAATTTTTATATCACCTTTGGCACACATTTATAGTGAGCACAGTCATTGCATGTCGCTACTGAAATTCAAATGAACTGTAGACTATTAGTGAGTCATGAAACCCTACTTTAAATTTCAAACTGTGGCTTCAAGAAATCTTAGATAAATTTCTGAAGCTCCTGACTCGTAATGTTTAACCTGCTATTTAGTGATGGCCAGAACCGACTTGAGCAGAGCAGTCATTATGCCAGCTGCCTCTCTCACTCTGATTCTGCACACAGTGAACTCCAAAGCCTGTGATCTTACAAACAGTTTGTTTAACACAGGTGACGAGAGCAAGAAAACATAGACAGTCAAGTTCCACATCCCAAGATGACTTCAGGGGACCTTTATGAGGTACAGTAAAAGATGCCTGGGTCTATCACTCACTTATATCACTGGAGATAGGGTTTAAGAAGTGAGTGGAGGTAATTCTGGGCAGAGGTTGCTGAGCATTAATTTCCAAATAGAAAAAATTGGCAGCCCCTACTGTTGGAAGGGAGATACAGTACTCGTTCACTCTCAGTCTCTCACTCTCCTGTAATATATTTTGCACTTGGTTGGTCGATAGGCCTTAAAAGAAAGCAGTAGTATAGAGTTTAAGACGAGTTGCATACCATAATGATCAGAGAGTCCAGGAAGTGTAGGTAAAGTGAAACCTCTGCATTTTCAATATGCCATTGTAAACAATGCTCTCCTGTCTGTAAAACAAAAACATGCACTGTAGCATGTAAAATAATACGTATAAGTTGATTTATGTCTTAGAGCAAAGCAACTCAAATAACAAACTGTTTTACAGACCTGGGCTGCTTATCCTTGTGACATTCTTTTAAAAGGCGCAGTATTCCCCTTTCAGTATCATGATGAGGGGTTTTAAAGAAAATACGTACATCGACTGCCCTGTATAGAAACCCATGCATCAAAGTTGATTGAAAAGCTGTGTATGAGATAGAGATGGTTGTTTTTTCTTATATTGTCAGTGATGGTGATGAGTTTTGGATGTGCATTTAATGTGAAATTATTATTGCGAGAGTCATATCTAGAAAATACAGTATGCTGTCATTGTCAAACAAAGTGATGTTGATGCAAGGTGCAGGACCTATGTCACTGCTCTCTCACAGGAACATAGAAACTGTCAGCAGACAAAGACTACCAGCCCCATCCACTTAGCCCGTAAGCTCTATACTTGTATTCGGCCTCTGACCCAATCTGATCATTGGCATTTCATTACTTCTTCCCACCACTGTCAAACTAAGTGATGTTAATGCATGATGCAGGAACTATGTCACTGCTCTTTCATAGAAACACAGAAACTGTTGGCAGATAAGGACCACCAGGCCCATCCAGTCTGCCTGTAAGCCCTATACTTTTATTCAGCTTGGTCATTGGCATTTCACCTCTCTTTCCCACCACTAAAGTCCCTTTATGTCTATTCCAGACGTGTTTAAATCCCTCTATTGTGCTTGTTCCCACCACCTCCTATGGCAGCCTATTCCATGTGTCTACCACCCTTTCAGAGAAGAAAATATTTCTCACATTCCCCCTTAACCTGCCCCCTTCCAATTTCATATCATGCCCCCTTGTTCTTGTACTCCTGCTATATTGGAAGATGTCTCCCCTCGGCACCTTGTTTATGCTCTTAAGATACTTGAATGTTTCTATCATGTCCCCCATCCCTCCTCTCCTGCAGTGAGTACATATTAAGGTTCTTTAACCTCCCCTCTTATGTCTTGTGGTACAAGTCCTGTACTATCTTTGTCACCCTTCTCTGGACCACCTCCACTCTGTCAATGTCCTTGCAAAGGTGCGGCCTCCAGAATTGCACACAGTACTCTAGCTGAGGCCTCACCGGTGTTTTATACAATGACATCACAACCTCCCACCTTCTGCTGGTGATACATCTACCTATGCATCCCAGCATGCCACTGGCCCTCCCTGCGGCCTTCGTGCTCTGCTTAGACATCTTTAGGTCATCTGAAATAATATTTCCCAGGTATCTTTCTTCTTTAGTGACTGTCAGCAACTCCCCCCCATACTGTAGCTCTCCCCAGGATTCTTATGTCCCAAGTGCATTGTTTTGCACTTTTTTGAATTGAACCTCAGTTGCCATCCCGACCACTTTTCAAGCTTCACCAGTTCACTCTTGATTTTCTCCACTCCCTCTGGAATATCCACCCTGTTGCAGATCTTGGTGTCATCTGCAAACAGGCAGGCCTTTCTCTCCACCCTTTCTGCAATGTCACTAATGAAGAGATTAAACAGGACTGGCCCAAGGATTGATCCCTGTGGTACCCCACTGATCACTCCCCTCTCTCCGAATTGGATCCCATTTACTACCATCCTCTGCATCCTGTCTGTTAGCCAATTGTTTACCCAGTTTACCACCTTGTGTCCCATGCCCAGACTACCCATCTTGTTAACCGGCCTTCTATGTAGGACAGTGTAGAAGGCCTTGCTGAAATCGAGGTAGGCGATGTCCACATTCCCCTTCCCCCGATTAACCTCCTTCATTACCCAGTCAAAAAAATCTATCAGGTCATCTGACATGACCTTCCTGCTGTGAATTCATGTTGCCTCAGATCCTGGGCACCGTTGGACTCCAGGTGTGCCATTATTCTTTCCTTAAGCAGTGCCTCCATGATCTTACCCACCACTGAGGTGAGGCTGACTGGCCTATAGTTCTCCGCCTCTGCCCTACTACCGCTTTTGTGAAGGTGGACTACATGTGCCCTCTTCCAGTCTTCTAGAACTACTTTTGTGTAGAGTGACTCTGTGAACATGACTGCCTTAGGTGCTGCTAGCTCCCTTTGCAGTTCCCTTACTGTCCTTAAGTATATGCCATCTGGCCCCATCGCTTTGTCCACCTTCAGTTTTGTGAGCTCCTCCAGGACTCTCTCCACTGTGAATGGACTGGTGTCCACCTCCCCTCCTCTTGTGCATCGATTGCCTAGCTGTGGTCCCTGACCCTTCCCCTCTTCAGTGAAAACCGAACAGAAATCTTTATTCAGTATCTCAGCCTTTTCTAGGTCTCCCTCCATACACTCCCCTTCATCCACTTTAAGTCTTATGTCCCCCCCCCACCCGGATATACCTATAGAATGTCTTGTCCCCTTTCTTTACCATCTGCAATAATCCTTCCTCAGTCCTTGCCTTTGTGCTGCTAAGTGCCTTCCCCACTTCCCCCAGACACTCAAGTACACTTCTCTGTCTTTGACTCTCTGGGTCCCCTTATATTTCCTGAAGCTTACCCTTTTAGCCCTTAATTTGTCTGCACCTCTTTTGAGAACCATAGTGGCTTCCTCCTTCTCTTGCCTCTGGATAGCAACCTGATGCATTGGTTCGTCACTTCCACTATGGCTCCTTTCAGTTGCTCCAACTGCTCCACAATGCCCCCTCTTACATCCTTTTCCAGGGCTACTCTGAGACAGCTCCCTATTTCAGTGAAGTCCACCCTTTTGAAGTCTAGAACATTCACTTTGGTGTGGCTTGCCTGCATTCCTGTCCCCATGCTAAACCACATCATGTAGTGGTCACTGGACCCCAGTTGTCCTTCTACTTAGACTTCTGCGATTGGTCAGAAATAGGTCCAGTATTGACCTGTCTCTGGTGGGATCAAGCACCAGCTGCCTGAGACCTGCCCCCAGTAGTGAATCTAGGATACCTCTGTTTCTGGCTAAAGCAGCTGTCTGGTTGGTTCAATCCACGTCTGGCATATTGAAATCACCCAGCAGCAGTACTTCACCTTTATTTGTCATCCTGTGTATTTCATCCACTAGCTCACCATCAACTTTCTCCCCCTGTGATGGAGGCCTGTAGATCACCCCTGTGCATAATGTGACCCACAGTGCCTTGGCTTCCACTTGCCTACCCTGCACCCCTGTTGTTTTTATACCCTCTCTGACGTACAGGTCCACCCCCCCTTTTTGCCCTCCCTATCCCTCCTAAACAGAGCATAACACGGTACATTTATGTCCCACTTATGATTTGCAGTGTACCATGTCTCAGTTATTGCTGCTATGTCCAGGTCTGCCTCAACTTACAAGGCCTCCAGGTCTGGGATTTAATTTCCCAGGCTGCAGGCATTAGTTACCATGACCTTCCATGTTCTGCAGTCCATCCTCCCTCTGATCCTGTTTTTGCTCCCCTGCTTTTTCCCTCCACCCCAGTTAACCTTCTTTTGTTGCCTTGACTTCTCTTCTACTTTCTTCCCACCTGCTTTTGTTGCCCCTGTCATCAACTCATTTTTCTGCATGTGCCCATGGGGGGACTAGTGCTACTAAGCCACAAGACATTCCTGGCCCCACCAGCAGTTTAAATGTTTACTGCTGAAGCATTCAAACTTCATACTCAGGACTGAGGTCCCCTTCTCGGATGGATGCACGCCATCATCCTTATACAGGCCTGCATCCATCCAGGTGGGGCCCTAGTCCCCCATGAAGCCCAAACTCTCTGTTCCACACCATTCTTTCAACCAAGAGTTGAAGTTCTGGATGTGGCGTGATCTAGCCTCCCCCCTTGCCTTGGGCAGGTAGTACCTCCGAGAAGAAGATGGAGTGAGCTATCTGCTTCAGGCCCCCCCCCCAGCTTCCTGAAATCCTCTTGGACTCTGACTCCCTCCACCTTTTCCCCCACTAGATCATTGGTCCCAAGATGGACAATGACATTCAGTTCCTCCCTCTTTACTATTGCTTTTTTGATCCTATAGATCGATTTCCCATCCCTCCATGCAGTGCTTTGTGGAATGCACTTGACCTCCCTCTCCCCATGTTAGGTGTCCCTAACTTAACCCCTGGACAATTAAGCCCCCCACCAGGAAAAACTTTCCCCTCCTCTGGGGTCCTCTTCCCCTCTTCCCTGGGACTCCATCACGGAGTACCTGCCCATCCTCCTAGGTCTCAGCTGTGGGTATGTTTGTGGGGGTTTCCCACTCCTTGAAACAGTGTAGGAGTTACTTAGCTGGACCAGTTGGGGGATGTGCTTCAGACTCCCCCTTCCTCACCCTCCCTGATCCCACCATGGTCAAACCACTCCTCCTCCTGGGCATCCTTTGAAGTTCAGGTTGTGGACCCGGTGGACCCTGGGTGGGGGTGAACGTACTGTGCAACCTGGCCAACTCTGCTAGGAGACCGATAACCTCCTCCCTGACCCCACAGAGGTGCCTGCAGATAGGGCAGCATCGCAGCCTCCAGAATGTCTCCCTGAAGACTGCTGCTCCACAACCACTGCACTGCACTGCACTGCACTGCACCACTCCCATCATGTTTGTGCTCTTTCCCTTACAAGTGTTCTAGTTGCATTCCTTTCATTTTTTTCTTTTTTCTTCTGCTCCCCTTCCTTTCTTTTGTGATACCCCTCCTCCTTACTCCACTTGCTCAATGCTGTAAGGGCTACTTATTGTAGAAAATGAACCACTCTGCCCTTAAGAAGGAGTGGCTTGTGGGATAACTTTAAAGGTGGCACCACCCTGGGGTGGGGATGGAGAGGGTGAGTTGGGTGACACCCTTGTCAGTCGGATAAAAACAATCAACAGTCAGTGACCAAAAATCCTATTTCAAGCTGGCTTCTTGGATTCCCCAGGTTAGTGTAACCAAAGTTTTAAACCTTACTAATCCAAGCAAACGGCCTATTCAAAACTAAAAGAATACCCTCAGCCTTACATGTTAAAACTCAATTATGCTACAGATAAACAGCCTTGTTAAAATGAAACGTATACCTTACAGCCGAACACCATATCACAGTGCATCTTGACTACCTGTCTTCCTTTCAGGGTCTGTCCCTCTCAGTGTGTGATCCTGTTTCTGGTCTGCTTCCCCATCCTGCTTCTCCTTTCAGTCCCTGCTTCTCCTTACTTTCCCAAATGTCTGCAGAAAAGATCAGCTTGTCTGCTAACTGCCGAGCTCCCTTTCAGCCGTGGCCAGTAATGGACTCCTGAGCAAGCAGCTTGGTAGCCCAACTTATAGCTCCACTGTTGAGACGTGAAATTCATCGCCCTTTCATCACATCCCTCCTATTGGCTGCCGAATAACAACAGTGATAATCCCTGTCCCCGACACCTTTGTCAGCTGGATGAAAAACAATCAGCAATCAGTGACCAAAAATCCTATTTCAAGCTGGCTCCTCAGATTGCCCAGGTAAGTGTAACCAAAGTTTTAAACCTTACTAGTTCAAGCAAATGGCCTATTCAAGAATAAAAGAACACCCCCAGCCATACACGTTAAAACCCCTTTGTGCAACAAATAAACAGCCTTGTTAAAATGAAATGTATATCCTCCAGCTGAACATCATATCACAGTGTGTCCAGACTACCTCTCTCCCTTGCAGTATCTGTTCCTCTCAGTGTGTGATCCTGTCTCCAGTCGGCTTCCCCATCCCACTTCTCCTCTCAGTCCCTGCTTCTCCTTACTTTCCCAAATGTCCACAGAAGAGGTCAGCTCATCTGCTAACTGCCATGCACTCCTCTTCAGCCCTAGCCATTAACAGACTCCTGAGCAAGTGGCTTAGTAGCCTGACTTCAAGGTACAGCAGTTTACAGATATAGTACTGCCATGTGGGATGCTATAACTATAATACAGCATGGTGTTATAACTCTGTAATCTGAGTAGATTTGCCAAAGTGGGGCCAGATTCATATAGTGGCTTCAGATTCTGCCTTGTGGCTTCTCATTTGCTGTTATCACATTGCTGAAACACTGAGTTTATGTGAAAATGGTTAGTTAGCCAGAAGAATATGTCCTGAAGTCATGAATGTGCTATACCAGGATTTTGTTTACCTTCTGTCAGTGTTTTAGTGATCACAATACATTTAACAGTTCATTATGAACTAGCCATCCACTAGGTTAAACATTATTTTTTTGTTTTGCTTCTCGAAGGGTATGATCACTTTCACAAGCCTTTACTGTGATTAAAAAGTTATACAACTTTTTATGTTTGTGAGTTGAGCTCTTTGCTGTGTATTAAATAGTGTATTTGTTTTTTGTCAGATAGGATGTCGGTGCTGCATATGGACTTGTTTTAGTTAAAGAACCAAATTGTGACTCTGTCAATGGAGTGTGACCCTGAGCACGTAAGTTGCCTTTCTCTGTTTATCTCTGTCTCAACCTCCCTCTCTCAACCTCCCTCTGTCAACTTCCCTCTATCTTAGATAAAATGCATGTTCTCTCCTACTGACTTATACAGCTGCATATGGCTTGCAGTACACATTGGATACAGTCTGTATAAAAGTCACTTATTTCCAATCAAATTATTTCTCTTTCTTTTCTTCCTTTAATTCTAAGTGGCTAAGATGCTACTGTCATTTTTCTTATTATTTTCTAGAGATTGTGGGGCTTTAGTGCTATTAGGAAATAGTGTTCTATATGTGGGGAAGTGTTTAAAATGTAACACGCAATACTGAGAACTTCGTTCTCTTGTAACTCATGATTAGAAGGAGGCTGTGCATAAAGGTGGAACTTTCAGCAAGAATTTTGCAAAAATACTCATCATACTTTTTGTGTCAACATTGTGTGCATTATTTGAAAAACATCTTTGCTACTGTTTCCGTGCTATTATAAGTATTTAAAATACCTTGGAGAAAATCAAAGATGATGTACATTATGATTGTTTCGTGTTATCCAAAACAAGAAATGTGAAGATCTGCAAGTGTATATAAATATTACTGCATCTGTTGTTTAAAGTACTTGGTGTCACACAACACATGCATGTTAGCTATGATACTTTGATAACTAAGCACTCCAAATAGTCAATGTAGTTGCAGTGACTTTTTATGGCTGCATAGCAAGTGCTACAGTATGCTGATGTCTTGCTAACAGAGGAGGAGAGAGGGTTTGAAATAGGACATGACTGGTAAAGCCCAGGTTCAGTGACTTTTTTGGGGTTTGGGTTTGGTTCAGGTTCATCCAGTTAGAGTTTGAGTTTGGTTCAGTTCGGTTCACTTGGCTGTAAGAATTTAAAACTTTGGGTTCAGTTTGGTTCGGTTTGCTTCAAGTTTATCTGCTTTACCTGACATGGCAGGTGTGGCTCCTGTCACAAATATGGCTGTGGGGCTAGAAATAAATACAGGACAGGACACCAGGACCAAACATCTTGTCTTGACTGTGGCTGGAAATCCCCTGCTAATCCAGGATTAGGTAATGAAGTAGATCAAATGGGGTTGCAGCCTGTCCATTTTTGTTGATTCGCTCATCCAGTTTTCTACAGCACCGGCAGTATTCTTGTCTCTGGCAAAATTGCATGTTGCATAGAATAGTACTTAAGCACCAGTAGTTAGTAGAAAATAGAATTTTGGTAGCAAATATTTTAGATATTAGATCTGTGAGCGCACTACTGATAGCAAAAGCTGGAGAAGACATATTTGCTAGGGAGATTCAATATTCTACTGACTACATGCACTTAAGTATTAACAACACAACTAATCAAACATGATTCCATTTTTTTAGCAGCTTTGGCTTTGAAAAGTGCAAACAATTCAGCTTGCATTCACCGTGCTACAATCTCAAGGTTCGCTTTTGGTTCGGGTTCACCAGGGCTTCTTCTTCAATGGTTCAGGTTCATTTAAGTTCACAGTAAAATCCCAAAGTTTGCATTCAGTTCAGGTTCGGTTTGTGGCCGAACCCGGGCTCTAATGACCGGTTACTGAAGTTATCACATATTGCTCTGTTGGGTGGTGGAGATGAAGCACTTATAGTATGCTTGAATCAGTGCCCTTCCACTCTCTGTCTTTCTTTCACTCTCATCCCTCCCTCCGAGTCTTTACATCTAGCCTGCCAGCCTCCTATGCACTCACACACCGGTATCGTCATTATACATTTAAAGCCACGGTGAGTCCCTACCATACTCATTAAAGAAGTGAAGGATGGCTTTGCTGCCAGTGAGTTGTATCTTTTTGTTTAATTACAAGCTGGTTTATTCACAAATCAGCAAAAGTGCAAATGTGCTGTTTGAGTAGAGCGGAGGAATGGTGAAGAATGCTCTGCTCCACTCAGACCACTCACAGAGAGGATTTGTTTTCTCTCTGACTAACCACTGTCATGCATGTGCAGCATGTCAGATGTTCAGCGAGGTAAAGGGAGACTCTGAGATTGATCCTGGTCAAGACCAGTGAGTCAGCCTTGTTTCCCCCACCTGCTCACTTTCACAGGTGTAACATGCAAAACCACGGTAAGCCCATACCATGCTCATTGCAGAAAGGGAGGATTACTCTGCTACCAGTGAGTGGAATCTTTTTATTTAATTACAAGCTGACTCACTGACACTCAGCAAAAGTGCACATGCACTTCTTCAGTAGAACAAAGCCACAGAGCAGGTCTGTTTTCTCACCGACTAACCACTGACATGTATGCACAGCATATCAGGTAGCCACTGAGGTGAAGGGGGGACTCTAAGACTGACCCTGATCAAGCCCAGCAAATCAGGAAAGGTGGTGGGTGCCCTTCATCCTTTCTTCCCCCACTCTGTCTATTGCTCAGTCCCAACACTGCGTATAGTGGGGTGAGGGTGGGGAAATCAGTATCCAGCCCATAACTGTTGTTTCTGTTTTATGCCATGTTGCATGTGTGAGTGACAGTGCAGACTTGGGCAGGAATTGCTTTGGGCATCCTTTGCACTTACATGCCCTGACACAAGTCCTGCCCCTCTGTGTCACACTCCTACACTGCAAGTGATGCCTTCCATTCCCAAATGAAAAATACAAATGGTCTTCTTTACCCTTTCTCTTCTCCCCGACTCTGTTCCTGGCTGCTACCAGTGAGGAAAGGACTCACTCGGGCTTCATGCCCATCTTATTTTTATAACAAAAAAGTCTTCATTCTGTACATTCTTCTCCAATTCCATCCCCCATCACACACCCTCACTCTGTTCCTTTTGCCAGTTCCAGGACAGGGATGTTGATATCCCACGCCCTTGAAGTGTAGCAGTGAAAGAGATGTAAATGCACTTTAAACTTGTACTGAAATTTGGGTGCAAGTCACACTTGCTTAAGATTTCTTAAGCAGATTTGTACATTGCAACTTGCTCAATGGTATTTTTACATGATATCAGCAATAGATAGCCAACACTTTTAGCTAAGAAGTGTCTAGTTTTACTTGACAGTGCATGATATTTCGCCACACCGGGATGCTGCAACACATCTCAAACCAACTCTCGTTTTGGATTAAATTTCATGGGCATTCAAAGTGTCATCCTGTTTGGCACAGTACCTGCCCCTTATGTGCTAAAAACAAGTAAAGCGAATCTCCCCAGTCAGTATCTCACCAGTGGTAGAAGCCTCCTTCCCTCCACTCTGCCACTTTTCATGTTTTCCTTTGCCTCCCTTTTTTCTTTGGACAGAGTGTTGTGAGGGAAGGAAGTAGCATTTGACACCACCTACTGCCTGCCATTTTAACAATTGACAGTCCCAAACTGAGTTATAATTCAAGTCACACATTAATTCTACAGTATATCCCTAATCAGAATAGTGTATTGCAGCAACTGTGGCTCTGACCAGACTTTGTTGATCTTGAGAGCACTTCTGAGATGACAGCCTCTGCATCTTATCAGTATATTTGAAGTTTGGTACACTGGAACATCATGTGTAGATGGTGTTCCACCTGGTGTTTCCATTGAGGGAAAATTCTATGGGAGCGATCTTTTTGTTTAATTATTCTGGGGTGTAATATACTTGCTGTACTATATGACTTTAAATTTTCCTGAATTAGTATTTTCCAGCTCTCTTCTGTAATATCTACCCAGTCTTCTTCCGGAATCGGAGTCCTTAGCCATTCCTGCAATTTTTCCCCTTTTTCCACTCTGTTAAGAGGGACTCCAATTAAAATATGTTTATATAAATTTGTCAGCAGGCCCCAGGATTTTTGTGCCCCGTCTAGTGTATGTGCCATACCTGAGAGCATCTGCAGCTTAAACGTATGCCGTGATATAGACCTCATGAAGTGTCTGAGCTGAGTATATTTAAAATAATGTGTTGATAGTAGATCATACATCAATAATATTTTTCCAAAGTTGGGGACACCCAACCCCCTCCTTCCCTAGTGGAAAAGTTACTTTGTCAAATTTAATCCTGTGGGTTTCTGTGTCCGAATCTAATCTCTGAAACAGGCTTTCAGTTGCTTGAAAAACTTAGATGGGAAGGGAATAGTCATAACGTAAAACAAGTATAAAAAAATGTGGCAGGGCAATCATTTTGAACACATTTATCCTACCTAGTATTGATAGGGGCAGGGTTTTCCAATCTAGACACAGTTCTTAAGTGCTCTGTAGAAGTGGGGGAAGTTTGCTTCGAATATACCTTTGAAACTAGGGGTGACATTAACCCCCATGTACTTAAATCTCATGCTGGTCCATTGAAAGGTGAATGACACTTTCACTGTGCGATGGCCTTTGTTATTTTGGCCAAAAAGGACCACATAGAAGCCCTGCAGAGGCTGGATTCTGGCTCCACAGCAACTTACAAGTTCCTCAGGACATTGCAAAAACAAAGAAGCAATTTGGCTGTAAAGACACATATGTTAAAGACAAGTACTAATATTGTGAATGGGAGCCTAAAAAGTCCATGTGAACAGAATTTGGGTACAGACATCCTCTTCCTCCAGAACACAAGGATCCACAAGCTGGAAGGGGTAAAAGCAGCAAAAAAGTCCTGGATGAGGGGCCCATTCTTCTGGTCACTGGGGGAGGATTGATGTTCTGGGTGTTACCAACAATAGCTAAACTGCTGGATTATCAGAGTAGTGGAGCATGTTGGAAGGCCACAAGGAGCTACAAGGAGAGTGGAGTGTTGGATCCTGAGACAGCAGGGAGGAGAAGGAAGGAAGAGACGTGAAAGGATAGAGAAGGGAGAGGAGAATGGAGATTGAGAGGAGAGTGAAGTGGATTGGTGGACTGCAGGAAGAGAGAAACAGCAACCGTCCAGAGCTTTCTGGAGATCCCTAACCTAAGAGTGATGAAATTAATCAGCAGGAGAGAAGGAAATAAAAACAAAAGCACTTTGACTTACAAAAGCTTGAACTTTTAATTTGCAAAATTGATACATATAATATATTGTTTTATACTGCGTACAGTCATTTATTCATAGTGATAGCAGCCCACTCAATAATTTTCCTCTATTATAATATTTTCTGAAACTTGGTTTTAAAAAGGATCTTATGTTGCATGTATTTGGTACACAGTATAAATCATGCAGTGTAATTTGTGCTAGTTGATTTATTTTAAGTTAAATAAGGCTGGTTTTCTATTTTTTTTTTAAAGTTTGGGGCTCCTGTCTGGAAGTTTAGAAGTCTTTCAATTAACCAGTTGTAGCTCACCTTTTTTTAGAGGACAAATTACATTAACTGACCTGGTTCACCTGGTTGGAAGAGGCAGGAAGCATGGTGTGTGTTTTGATGAGTGTTTTGAAACCAGCCCCTGAGAATTTGTGAACTATAAAGCACTACAGGCTTTGGATTTTGTGAGCATGATAGACTCTGGGTCTCCTTGTATAATAGTAGAACCCAAATCAAGTTAAAGGTTTGCCCACCATCTCAGGCTGCATGGGGCTAAATCAGATCTGTATAAAACAAAAAAGCCTTGCAACTCACCACAGCACATGTCAAAAAAGGTACAAACAAGTGCAAACGTGCAGCAAAAGTATCTTCATTTATTCAAATGATATGCCTACACTTGAAACTTATATAAAAAAGAGCTGAATAGATAACATCTCCGCAGATAAAAAGCACATTTGGTGGTGATTGGTAAGATAATGGATATTATGGCAGAGCAATTATGAAAGTATTACTAAGTATTAATAAGTAATTATGAAATGATGGGTAATAATTATGGAGCCCCATAATTACACTCCGTTCCTGAACCTGGGTCACCAGCATTATAAGTGGTAGGTCTGCCGCTCTGCTGGTGGGTTGGCCTAGAGCCCAGTTGTTTCTGTTTTGCAATCAGGAAGGGTATATTGAGCAGGAGGAGGGAGGTTGTGCTGCCACTATATTGCTCATTGGTGAAGCCTGTCCTAGAATACTGTGTCCAGTTTTGAAGATCACACCTCAGAAAGGACATTGATAGGTTGAGACTGTCTACAGGAGGGCAACTAAAATGGTGCAGGGCTTGCACGAGAAACCCTAGGAGGAGAGATAGAGGGATCTCAACATGAGCACCCTGGAAAAGAAAAGAGAGAGAGGTAACATGATAGAGATCTACAAGTGCTCACAGGGGTGAACAGGGTGCAGCAGTGCAGGAGGAAGTCTCTTTCAAATGAGAAAGAGCACCAGGACCAGGGAACATGCAGTGAAGTTGGCAGGTGGAGTTTAATAGGGATGTCAGGAAATCCTGCTTCACTGAAAGGGTGGTAGATGCTTGGAACAGACTGACAGTAGAAGTAGAGGAGGCTAAAACAGCAGAGAGCTTCAGGCATGCATGGGATAGACATAAATGTTTATTAGAAAATTTGCAGGGAGGCAGGAGCATTGCTGGAGACCAGATAAGGTCTGCAGAGACAGATTTGCAGGAAACATCTGGGCAGATTGGGTGGGATGAGCAGTCATTTTCTACAGTCAGGTTCTGTATTTCTGTGTTTCAGGTAATTGTTGCAGAGTAGACTGCTGTGTCATTGAGTCAGTGCTTATGAAACTCCCTAAGGCCATGGGTGAGCTCCTCACACCTGTGGGCATTCGCTCAGTGGTGGCTGCCTGTCCTGGATGAATCATGGTTGTCATATAGTGATCAATAGGCCCCTTTCTGATTGGCATTTCAATAGTCCAAGGAGGAAGATGCCTTCTTCCTCTTTTGCCGCTCCTTCTTTTGTGTTTGTTTGATGGTTTAGCCACTGACTTTTTCATGCTCCAATCTGGGTTTAGAAACAAAAGTTAACAAACATTGGAAAGAGCTCATAAGTGTGGATGCTTCTTAGTTGCCTTCTTGGCTGCCCCCCCGCCATGCATTATTCCATATATATAATGCACACTGAGCATGTTTTGTGTGGCCTGAAAAAGAAAAAATCTTTTCTTAATGTTTAGAACTAGAAATGTTAGGGTGAGTTCAGCTATAGTTTTAGTTGTGTTATCATAACAGTGTGTTCAGTATAACAGCAGTTTCACTTTTTAAATCACTCAGTGAAAAATAATGAAGTACCGACATCAGTGTTAAACACAGGAAAAACAATACTTAAAAACATGCAAACCTTAGAATTATAACAACTAAAAACACCAGTGTTAAGAACTCACAGGTTCTCAAACCTTGTGGGTGCTGTTATGGCATTGAGGAACTAAAGCTTTGTTCTCTGCCAAATGATGTCACACACACTAGGTATCTGAAGCAGCTTGTTCGTAAGACTTTGGTATTACTTATTTTGTATATTCTGCCAGTTTGGGCCACTGGATATGTTCCCTTGCATTTGTGGTCATTTATTCATAAAATACAAAGTATAGTTCTGCCCCATCCCCAAAGTAATATTAGATTTTCCAATCCTCTGCACATTCCCTTATTATGTGTGTGTTATACCCACAGAGTGCTGAAATAACTTTGCCTCACAGGGTTTTGTGTATGTCTTATTGTCACTTTCTAATCTATGTAAAGCCATCACTGGAAGACAGCACCTCAGCATTCTTCATTCTGCTCAGTTGATGGCTGATGAAAAACCCACAGGTGCTGCTGTCTGGTTAATCCATTAAAAAAAAAACAGTTAAACTGTTATTTTGTAGTTTGCACAAAGAAATCTAATAATTTCCAGGCAACAAATGTCTGAGTTTTTGACACCATCCAGGATTAACGTATCCATGGCCTTGACAGAAAAACAGTATTTGCCAGATCACAAGCAAAAAAACAAGGACTGGGAAGGAGAAATTTGTCAATGTTAAAATATTTCTGAGACCGAATTTCCCATAGAAATAAAACGTAACATCTGTAAAGAAATATAAAGTTACACATGACTCCCCAGTTGAAGCATCATGGGTAGTAAATGGAAATGTCAGCATAGCTCAGTTGGTAGGACATCTGTCTCTGGACCAGAAGGTTATTGTTGTGAGTTCTAGTCCCACACCAGGACTTGGGCTCATGCCATAAACACTGCACACCTACAGTAAGTACTTTAGTCGGGTGATGCTGCACTGTTGGTGTGTACCATCCTTAGCTAAGACATTAAACTGAGGCCCCATCTGCCCATCTCTGGTGCTGTCCTGGTTGTTGCCCTGGTGTAAGTAAAAGTAGTGTCAGTGGCTCAGCAGGTTGCACACTTGCCTCTGAGGCTGGAATATCAGAAGGCTGTGGGTTCTATCCCCACATCAGACACTTGGGTTAAATCCCAAGACTGACACTGTAGTGCAGCACAAGGGGGTGCTGCACTCCTGAGGTGCCTTCTTTCAGATGAGACATTAAACCAATGTTCCGTCTGCCTGTCGTGGTGGTTGTTCGGGTGGCTGTTAAAGATCCCATGGCACTTGTCAAAAAGAGTAGAGGATTTTTTTTTTATTAGAGGCTCAAAGAAAAAAAATAATCATACAAATTATGTTAGTGTCACATTAGTCATAATACAACAAAATGAGGAAAGTAAGGAAAAAGTAAATAAGTATTTCAGACATAAATGAGGTACAAATATGGTAATATAAGTAAATTATGAAACAATCAAATTGTAGCAAGGAAGAAGAAAAATCATAACAAGACCTGTCAATGGAAACATCAAACAACATAATCTCTATTTAATCAAGACAATAGAAGAAAGGACTTCTTAACCATTTTCCCATTATAATAAATCAACCAAAATTGTATTTCTTTATAACTATACACAACTTTTCCCAAGTATATCCCACTGAGTTTGACTCAATTGTTGTCTCCGTTGTTGAATAGATTGTATTCCTTCAAAATAATGAAGTGAAGTTCCAATGGTGAGATATTTTGTTGTTGGAAAATTAATCTACAACGCACCTGCCAAATCCAATATAAAACATTTGCCATAAAAATGTGTAAGGCGCTAATCAAATATTTCCCCCAAGTAGAGGGGTACATTCCATAACATAGTTGTGCTATGTTTATGGCTAAAAATGGATCAGTTTTCTATTTTTCTTTTAACATGTCCCAAAATTCCAAAATCTAAGGACATGTGAAATAAAGGTGGTCCATTGTTTCAATCTGCATTACACAGGTATGTCTAGGACAATAATGTTCTGTAAGGCATTTTGTGTTTATGATTACCTCTGGTGTTAATCCTACTGTGTACCCCTAACCAGTCTAGATTCCACCTTTTTTTCCTGGGATTTTTTATTCATTCAAAATTTCTGTATTTGTGCTTTCCCTACATCTGAAAAGGTCAAAAAAGGATATTCCATGAACCAATCTGTCATAATACAGACATATATATGTTGTCTAGTCCCTGATTTAACAGCATTTTATTGAATGCCCCATTTTTTACATAATCAAATATGTGTGACCATAAAGGAGTTAACATATATCTTATTTTATTCTTATGAATAAACTCATCTCTCTGCCATTCTTGCCATATCTCAGTCAATATCGGGGATATCCATGAACCCCACATTTTAATTTTCTATGCTTGTAATAATGGCTAAGATGTCTGAAAAATAAAGTTGTAAAAAACAAAACAATAGGGTAAGGCATCCCTATGCCACCATCCTTTTTATCTTTGTATAAAACAATACGCTTAATGCGGTTACGTATACTGCCCCAAAAGCAGGAAAAAAAAATGCCAGTACTTTGGTTTCTAAACCTTTTGGAAGAGGAAAAATATGACTTACAAACAAAAAATGTGGTACTAAAAAAGTTGTTATTGTATAAATCCTCTTTAGTTTCCCCATTCTAGAGGAGTTCCAGCTACTAACCCTTTCTGACCATTTGTCAGACAGAGTTCCCAATTATATTGTGCCTTATCACCCATGCCAAAAAATACACCTAAAATTTTACAGGGGATCATCAAAACCTGAATACCACCAATAGCAGGCTCTATGTCTCCCGTTTGTTGTGTATTTAAGTAAATGCTTTTCAGGGGGTTTATGGCTGATCCCAATATAAACATAAGGCATTGCAGTACTTTATAGCCTAAATTCACCACCTTACCATTTGGCACCATTAAACACAGATCATCTGCATAAGCAATCGTTTTTATTTGGGAAGTCCCAGAGAACTCAATCCTTCTTATAAGAGGTGGCCTATTAATAATCCGGATAATTGGATCTAATGAGACTAAATACAGCAATGGGCTTAAAGGACAGCCCTGCCTAATCCCAACTGACATCTGGCATTTTTCCCCACTCTACCATTATCATATGGCCTGACATAGGTGAAAGCAAGGCAAAGTTGCAACCAATAGATAAGCATTTGCTGGAATGTCATACCAAGGTAATGCTAACCATAAAAAATCATGGGATACCCGATTAAAGGCTTTTTGCTGATCAGAACTCATAAAGTATCTTTCTGCTTGCTTTCTGGATCCTATATAGAAACATAGAAACATAGAATTTGATGGCAGATAAGGACCGCTTGGCCCACTTAGTCTGCCCATTTTCCTACCTAACAGATAAGCTGCAGATCCTAGTTAACCAACAGCTTAATTCCTCCTACCCCCCACTAGGACTGCCCTATGCCTGTCCCATGCATTCTTGAAGTCCCCCACTGTTCTTGACCCCACGACCTCTTCAGGGAGGCTGTTCCATGCATCCACAACCCTCTCAGTGAAAAAATACTTCCTCACATTACCTCTGAGCCATCCCCCTTCTATCTTCAAATTGTGCCCCCTTGTTCTTGCACATCTCTTTTTCTGGAAGATGCTACCCTCTTGGACTTTGTTAATTCCCTTGAGGTACTTGAAAGTTTCTGTCATGTCCCCTCTCTCCCTTCTTTCCTCAAGGGTATACATATTAAGCTCCTTTAATCTTTCTTCATATGTCTTCTGGTGCAGACCCTGCACCATTTTGGTTGCCCTCCTCTGGACAGCCTCCACTCTGTCTATGTCTTTGCGGAGATGGGGTCTCCAGAACTGCACACAGTACTCCAGATGGGGTCTCACCAACTGTCTGTACAGAGGGATAACAACTTTATGTTTTCTACTATTGATTCCTCTTCCTATACATCCCAGTATCCCCCAGCCTTCCTTACTGCCTTCTCACATTGCTTGCCCACCTTTAGGTCATCTGATATAATTACCCCCAGGTCCCTTTCTATTTTTACTGTTGTCAGTATCTCACCCCCCATTGTATCGCTTCCCCAGGGTTTTGTTCCCATGTGCATTACCTTGCACTTCTTTGCATTGAATCTGAGCTGCCATACATTTGACCATTCCTCCAACCTTGCCAAGTCCTTCTCATCCTTTCCACTCCATCTTGTGTATCAACCCTGTTGCAGATCTTTGCGTCATCTGCAAAGAGACATACTTTCCTTCTAGTTCCTCTGCAATGTCACTTATAAAGACATTAAAAGGACGGTCCCAGTACTGAAGTCTATGTACCCGCTAGTAACCCTCCTTTCATCACTGTGTACTCCATTTACTACTACCCTTTGAGTCCTGTTGTCTAGCCAATTTTTATCCAGGCTACCACCTTGGGACCCTCCAAGGCTGGCTATCTTGTGTATTAATCTTTTGTGTGGGACTGTATCAAATGCCTTGCTAAAATCTAGGGAGGCCATGTCCACTGCCCTCCCTGGTCTACTACTTTGGTAACCCAGTCAAAGAAATCTATTAGATTCGTCTGACACGACCTTCCCATCGTGAATCCATGCTGCCTTGGGTCCTGTGCCCCACTGGCCTCTAGGTACTCAACAATTCTTTCTTCAGAAGTGATTCCATCATTTTCCCTACCACTGAGGTCAAACTAACTGGTCTGTAGTTTTCTGCCTCTATCTTGCTCCCACTTTTGTGAAGAGGAATCACATCTGCCCTCCTCCAGTCCTTGGGTACCACCCCATCCTCCCATGATTTGTTAAACAGAGTAGTCAGCGGTGTCACTAGTTCTACCCTTAGTTATTTTAGAATTCTTGAGTGAACCCATCAGGCCCCATTGCTTTGTCCACCTTCAATTTTATTAGTTCTTCAGAACCCTTTCTTCTGTAAATGGACTGTTATCGAGCCCGTCTTCAGAGTGTTTCTCTTGTTTGGTTTAGGTAACTCCCCTCCTCTTCCTTTGTGAATACTGAGCAGAAATATTCGTTCAGTATCCTGCTTTTTCACTGTCACCCTCTACCCACATTCCCTCCCCTTTATTAAGCTTCAGTATCCCTCCTTTGGTCTTTCTTCGCTCCCTAATGTACCTATAAAAGGTCTTATCCCCCTTCTTAACAGAATTGGCTATCCTTTCCTCGGTTTATCTCGGTATATCTGTGATTTCTCTTGAGAGAATAAGGGCATCTATTATACTTCTCCCCGCTACAGATCCAAACTGTATAGAATGAATTAAGGAATCTAGAACTTTAGGCAAAATATTGCATAGTAATTTAGAAAAAATGTTAAAATCAACATTCAATAATATACTTGGTCGCCAGTTATTAATATTAGCATGGTTACCTTTTTATATATAAAAAAAAAATCAATCCTTCATACATCTGGTCATCAATCCCATCTTCCTGTAAAAAGGTATTATATAATGTTACTAATTCATTTGGGATCTGGTTCCATAATATCTTATATAATTCCCCGGTAAGCCCATCTAACCCAGGCGAGGTATTAACTTTTAATGATTTAATAACACATTCTAATTCTGCAATAGTAAAATACTCTGTTAAATTTTTAGCCTGTGTTTTAATGACTTGTGGCAGTGCTGCTGCTGCTTTTAAAATAGTAGTCATCCCTTCATTTTCTAATATCGGTTCCCCAAATTGCTGCTGTACACGAGTTTCCAGTACTGACATTATAGCAACATTATCAGACACTGGAGCGGGATATTCAAAGCGGATGCACATGGCACAGCTGGGTTGTGCCTGCGCAACTGTGGAAATGCACCATGGAGTAATATTCAGTGGGAGCCAGTGCACAACACAAGTACCAGTGCAGCAATGTGCAACCCCAGTGAATGCATGTGCAAGGGCAGGGGGCGTGCCCATGAATATGCGGTACAGTGCGATATTCAACTCCAACCCATGGCGCAAGTGCGGAGCAACATCCAGATGCGCTGAGCAGACTTGAGAATATAAAAACAGGGTGCAAGCAGAGGGAGAGCACTTGCGCCAGAGGGGAGTGAGAGAGACAGAGAGAGAGAGACAGAGAGAGAGAAACCCACCAGACTGTGGAGGGAGGGAACAGAAGGAAAAAGGGAGACAGAACCTGTGAGGGACTGAGGGAGTGGAACAGGCAGCCACAGGGGTGTGGGACAGAGGTGGCAATGGAGTGTGAGCGAGGGGCAGGGGAAGCAAGAGAGAGTCAGGTACAGTGAAAGACACTGCCCCACATTGGCAAGCAGATCACAGGAGCCAACTGCCCAGGGGGAGACAGAATAGCAGGGGCCATGCCCAGTGCAACCTTCTAGATGGAGGCCATAATGAGGGGTGTGAGGAGGCAGGAGGAAGAGTGATGTGGCCGTGGAAGGGCCCATCAGCAGTAGGCCTGGAACAGGTGGTACCGTGCCCACATCAGCTTTGAGAACCCCTCCGATACTGAGATCGTGGGCTGGTATCACCTGAACTGGGTGAGTCAGAGGCAGCTGTATGAGCTGTGCAGTAAGGAGATGCAGGCACCCACTAGATGGAGCCACGCTCTGACAGTGGAGATGAAGGTGACAGCCATCATGTGCCTACTTACCACGGGCACCTTCCAGAGACCAACAGGGGGCACCACAGGCATAACCAAGTCAGCCACATCACCCCTCCTCACATAATTCCTCAATGCCCTGCTGCCACATGCTGCAGAATACACCCAGTTCCCCAGCACACAGGTAGAGCATACAGCAACCATGCAGGACTTTCACAGGGTAGCACGGATGCCTGGCATGCTTGGGGCCATTGATTGCACCCATGTGGGCATCCACATGCCACCTGGCTCTGAGGACGTAGCGTACGTCAACAGGAAGGGCTACCCCAGTGTCAACTGCCAGGTGGCGTGCAATGCCAGGGGGTGCATAACCAATGTCTGTGCCACACGCCCTGAAAGTGCACATGATTCATACATCTGGCACAGCTCTGTGCTGTGCCACAGATTCAAGAGTGGGGACAACCCCACAGGCCGCCTAGTGGGTGAGTATGGGATGGCCATGGGGAGCTGGGAACAGCAGGGCATGGGATTGGGTGGACAGGGTGGGTGCACTGGTGGGGGTGCCAGGGATGGGCAATGGGCACAGTGACAGAGGACACTAGGCTAACCATGCCTCTGTCCACACAGGTGACAGTGGCTACCTACTCAGGCCCTGGCTGCTCACCCCCTACCAGTGCCCATCATCCCTAGTGGAGAACCATTACAATGAGGCACACGCCAGCATGTGAAACATCATTGAACCTGTGTTTGGGATACTGAAGGCACAATTCCATTGCCTTGACAGGTCTGGCGGTGCCCTACAGTACAGCCCCTCGAAAGCCTATGGCCTATTCCTGGCCTGATGCATAATGCACAACATGCCCATTGACCATAGGATAGCTGTTGAGGCTGAAGAGGGAGACAGCAGTGGGGACAATGAGGGCAATGGGCTGAGGGGTGGTGGGCAGTCCCCCCTGGGTGGAGGGATCCCCGGCTCCAAAGGATGGCCTGCCAGCACCAGGACACAATTGCACAGGAGCACTTTGGCACACACAGGTAGGTGCAGCAACACCCATGCAGTGGCCAGACACAGTGGTACAGCACATGGGCATGAGCAGGCATGGCAGTGGGCATTCACACACAGGCGTGGGGCAGGGTGGTAGTGTCACACAGCCACATACAACAGCATGCAGCACCATACAGCACAACACACACACACTCACTCTCACACACACACACACACACACACGCACACACACGCCCAGGTGCCAGCACATGGCATGGATCAGATGCAGGGCGCCAGTGCACAGGCGCAACCAGTGCCATGCTGCTATCATCATGCACATGGGCCAGTGGCCGGGCAGGTGTGCACACAGGCAGCGTGCGGTATGACACACAGTTGCCATGACTGTGGCATGCACTCACACACATTGCCCATGTGCACACAGGTAATAGCAGACTGCAGACAGGACGGCACACACATCAGGTCCACCACACGGAACCATGGCCTCCACAGACACAGGGGCAGCCATGCTGGGGCTGGTCAGCAGCCACTGGCTGCTTAATGGCCACAGGGGGTGTATACAACTGCCCCCAGGGGTTGAACTGTGGGAACATGACCAGGTTCACACAAGGGTGTGTAGGCACCCAAACAGGCCCACCCCAGGCATGCCTGGGATGCTGACAGAAGAGCCTGGCATCGACATGGAAGGTGTTGCTTTACGCCAGGTCCGTGGGGTGGACAGTGCACTCCATGGTGTCTGTGGCTGGTGGCCATGCTCTGTGGCAGCCAGCGGTGCAAGGCCAACCGAGATCCCATTGGCAATGCGATCCAGGGATGCGGTCGTGTCCTCCTGCAGGTGCTGTATTGTCTCCAGGACCTGTGCGGTGCCCTTCTCGCACAGCTCAGCTGCCTGGCACACCTCTGCATGAAGTGCACACACCCCAGCTATGAGCAGCATCTGTTGCTCCACAGAGGCCTGCAGCAATCAGGTGTGCTCTGACAATGGGTCAGCCCTCAGGGGAGCATGGGCATGCCGCCATCCCACCGGTGGCATAGAACTGTGCTGCATGGCCCCCCACTCAGGTGGATGCTGTAAAGCTGGGTTCCCATGGGGTAGGTCAATGTCTGGCATCCCAGCAGTGGACTCTGCATCTGGCCGCCCAATGTCCACAGCTGACTGCTGCTGCTGCCCCTCTGGCCCCTGTACACTGGCCAGCACCTGAGTTGATGCACCACCACAAGGCACTGCCATGGCTGTGCACATGGCAGCACCAGTGGTGGCAGTTGGCTGCTGTTCCACCACTGACAGGCCACTGGCCACACTGCCAGTGATGGTAGTAGGTATGGGTGTCTCCCCCACGACACCACCCATGCTGTCCAGGATGATGGTCATGTTGTCATCAGTGACAGACCCCACCCTAATCTGTGTCTCCACTCAGAGTATGCCATGGCTTGCATCCTGCTGGAATGCAGCCAGGATCTCATCCGACACCAAGCTCAGGACATCCAGCTGGACAGCAGTGGTGTGCTGCACCCGATCAGGTCCCCAGATGCCCATGGAGGTGGATGACTGGGCCTGCCCCCACAGCTGTCGCTGGCACCCCTGCCACTGCATGCTGGCATGCCAGTGCTGTAAGAGAAAACAGATGTGTTAGTGCTGCAGTACTGTCAGGCCCCCCCTGGCATGGCATACTTACCATGCAGTGATGGGCTCCCTCCTGTCTAGAAGCCACCACCCAGCACACCCTCATCGGTGCTGCAAGGCATGGTGGCTGCCACCAGCTCCTCTTGCACTGTGAGCTGTGGCACGGCAGCATCGCCGCCACCTTCTCTATTATGCACCATTTATCAGTGCCCACCTTCTTCCTGCACTCCTGCACAGACCTCTGGTGGCTGCCCTGCTGGTTCACAGCCACTGCCACCTTCACCCAGGCCACAGCCATGGCCTGTGGTGTGCCAGTGGCACCACTCAGCAGTTGCTCCCTGTCGGGGTAGGCCTCGAACAGGGCATCGGCCTCTGCCTTCGTAAAGTTAAGCCTGCACTTGCAGGCAGGCCCACGCTCCTCATTCTCCTCACGCTCGGACATGGTGCTACCTGCGGACATAGACATGTGTGTCACTGCCTGCAGCTGCCCAACCCATGCACCCTGCTGTGTTGGCTGGTCCCACAGCGTGTGCAACTTACCACAGATGGTTGCAATACCAGTCCATGGCCTGTGCTATTGTGCGGTGCCTTTATAATGCAAATGAGCTGTGGCACAGTGCTAAAGACATGCTAATTTCCCCAGTGTGCCGTGCATTGGCTGATGAGCTCATTAGCATATGGTGGCTAAATATCACGCACTTGCTCCATGTGCAATGGATTTGCTCTGGGGCATGTTGTGGTGCAATGCCGTGACATGCGCAGTGTGTTGCCCACAGTATGAATACATCATGGCCGGTGATCCCACCCATCATGCACAGTGCACTCAGAGCTCCATAGGGGCCATGGCGTATGTGGCCCATGCTACCTCCTATCATGCACAGTGTGCTCAGAGCACTATTGGGGCCATGGCGCACATGGCCTGTGCTGCCGACTATTGCACATGTGCGCTCTGGTGCACTGTGGCCCGGGTGACTCCTGACCCCCTGACTTGACCCAATGCCCCTTTGGACTACACCACCATGTGCCGGGTGGGCCACGCCCATGCCACACATCCACGACAATGCGCGATTGGCATATACGGCACATGCCTACACGGGCCACGCATCCTGCACACATTGTGTAAGTGCACCACTGGCTGCCATTTTGAACTGGCACCTTGCGTGGAGAGTATGGCACCATAAGGAGTGTGACGTGCATGGAATTGGACAGACCTGGAGCTGATCAACCTTGTGGCCCATTTGCAGCCACATGCACTTGGTCTGTTTGGCCAGGAGCCTCTGCAGCAGGCCAGAATTGAGATCTGGCAGGCCATCGCTGCAGACTTGGTTTGGGACACCAGGGTGCCATGGACAGCTGAGCAATGCCACCACCGGTACAGGGACATGATGCAGCTGGACACCGAGAGACCAAGGCCACTTCAGGCACGCGTCCACAGGGGGGCCTTGCCAGGGCCAGGTAAGTCATCATATGCTGCATGTGTGCCCAACCACTATACTGTGGTGTTGGCTGGGTTGTCTTACATGCCCTGTGGGGGGGCACTGTAGGCTTGTGCCATGTGGTGTGGCATTGCCGGTCACTGGGTGCGCTGCACTACTGTCTTGTGGGTCATGTCAGGCTGGGGTGCACACTGTGCACAGGAGTGGGGGTTGGGGTGGTGGGCACATGCTGTGGTTGTTCTCTGATGTGTGCCTGTCTGTGTTCCATTCCTAGGGCCTGAAGATCAGTGCTGTGCAGGAGCAGTGGGGGTGCCTTGCAGGGTGCAGCAGGCCACTGCGGGACCATCTTCTGGAGGTGTGGGTCCGACAGGTGGAGGTGCAGCAGCAGTGGGACAGGTGTGAGTGGCACTGCAGTGGATAGGTAGGCACTGTTGTCTTCCTCTACTCAGTACCGGGTGGTCAGCAGGGGTGAGAGTGTGGCCATGGCCACCTGTGCCATGTGCGGTGTGCATCCCACTGTGGGGCAGCCATTGCACATGTGTAACAGCTGTTGGTGGGATGGGTGTGCACCCAGCTGCCACTGGTGCTGCTGCAGCCCTGTGCCAACTGCCTGTCACTGTGCGGATGGGTGGCCACTGGGTGGCGGTGTCCACCGCTGTGCACTATCGTGGCATGCTGTGATGTCAGCAGGCATTGGCCCACCCACTGTGGGTGGCCAGGTTGCCACTCCAGGAGTGTGTGTTCCCACTGCCCGTTGTGCACAGTGGGAGGGCATGGTTCCTAGGGATTTGCACTGATCACCTGTCCATTCCTTTGTCATAGGCAACTGGAGGAGGTCTTGGCTGCCATTGCATTGCCGCCTATTATGGCAGATAATTTTAATAACATCCACGACCCTAGAGGTGGCTCAACAAACAAGGCAGTTGGTGCTCTGGGACAGGCAATGGCGGAGGTGTCAGGTGGAGGCAGGATGTGGCCACCCATAGTTGGAACCCACTGTTTCCCTTTTACCCCTGCCATCCCTTCCCCTTCCTTCCCTGTCCCATTATACAGACCCTGTCCCCGTCCCCTTCCCTCACTCTCCTACCCTTTCCCACCCCATTCCTTTGTAAATAGCTTTGTTTAATACAGATTTCCTGCTTAATTGCCTGTGTCTGTGTCTGCTTTGCAGCTGGCGTGTGGAGCCATGCTGCAGTGGAGTGGTGGGTGTCTGTGTGGTGTGCCTGTGTCATTGTGTGGGCCGTACATAGTGGTGTCCTGCCCCTTGGTCGGTGGCTATACCTTGGGGTGGCCACGGGCTGGCTGTTAAATACTGCTTATTTTTTTCCTGAGAGTATACTTTTGCAGGTTGTTTAAAAAAATCAAACAATTCTTGCTGTCTTCCTACCATGGAATAGGGGAATCATACAAAAATGAGACTGATTTCCAATCGGCCAATATAATTTTTATATCCTCAATCACCTGTTGTTGTTACGTTTTAGTAAGCTAGAGTTCACTCTCCAAATACCTCTCCCTGGCACTCTGGGGGGAGTAGAAGCTACAGACTCTCCAAAAATACAAGATCTGAAGTTTCAAATAACTTAACTTCAGCTTTATAGATAAGTAGCGTTTTTGTAACTAGCCAGTAATCAATTCTCGTCGCTAGCTTACCCTTAAAAAAGGTATGATGGTGAAGTGTTTTATCACCCAATACATCTTTCAAAGATGCCTGTTTTATCAAATTATTTAAATATGAATGATCACAATAAATTTTTGCATGTGACGTAATTGTCTTAGCTTTGGTTAGGTTGATGTTGAAATCACCCCCCCCCCCCAACACAATATCTGTCTGCTTGTAAATAAAAATGGCTTATTTTATTTAACAATGCAATTCTTAATGCCTTTGTCCGGGGTCCATTAATATTTATGAATCTACAGTCTAAGCCATTAAACATCATGTCTAGTATTAAAGCCCTGCCTGGCTCCACTTCTATTAACTTTTGAAGAAAAATGGCTGGTGTTTTAAAACAAATGCCAAAGCCAGAGCGTTGTTCCAATCCCAGCAACCAGTATGAAGCTCCCACAAATCATTCTTTTGCAGCAATGTCTATTTCCGATACTAAATGCAATTTTGTATCCTGCAGAAAAAATAATATCACATTGTAAAGATAACAATACTGAAAAAGTTGCCTTTACTGTTAGTATTTAGACTGACAAGCCTCATAGCTGGAAGGGACAAGAATGGTAAGAAAAAATTTACACTTTCCTCCTCCTACTAGCATGAGTCACCCTTTTTTTTGTTTCAGCAGGGCCTCTTTCTTCTCTGGGGGTCCTTCTACAGGTGGTTCACTCTGTGTTGACTGGAAGGAGACATCAGAGTCTCCTTCATCCATCACTTCTCCCCAAGACTGAAATAATTCATAGTGATTCGTAGTTTGCAGGGGTTCAGGCAATCCAGTTTTATGCCCTTTATTACCTACAGACTTTTTAAAGGATTGTGCTGACTGGAACGAAGTAAGATTTTCATTAGAAGTGCTAGGAGAAGTAATCTCGAGCTGTAAGTTTGGGTCTGGAGGTGCGGGGGGGGGAGGCATCTTTGTAGAGGCAAGTGCTGCAGCCACTGGATCGTGATGTACTAGTTTCTCCACCAGCGTCAGCTGGCTCAGGACCTGTTATGACTCCTGTTTGTACTTGCTGTGTATCGTTTGTTGGAACTGTAAAACGTTTTGAGGTCGAACAGTACTGTCTCCTCCTGAAGGTATTGCTGATGTTATCTGCACTGAATATTTCTGCGATCTTGAAGGAGGTGGGGGGCCTTGTTGTGGGAGCATTCCCCATGTGTGCTCTAGTAGCATGATTAAGGTAAAAATCCTGTTCTGCAAAATCTGAAGTATTGTGTGCTGCCCGTGGGCAAGAAAGAAAAGAGTGATTATCAGCCCAACAAAGGTTGCAAACTGGTGGAATAGTACAGTGGGCTGCCACATGACCCAGGGCTCCACAAGAAAGACACTTTTATTCTGTACAGTGCATGTTCAAATGGTTCAAAGACCCACATCTGTAACATGAGTGAGGTTGGCCCGGGTAAAATAAAATGCTTCAGTCCTGTCCAAGAAAAAAGCAATTTGGAAAATGTTGTATGCCTTCTTTGGTTTGCCTGAGCTATATTCATAATTTCCAACCCCCTGTCCAAAAGCCATAATTATCTAGTATTGCCTCTGGTGTGCCTTGCACTGTACATCATTTTTTTAACCAATAAATAATGTCATTAACATTAATACCTTTGTTCCTGAACAGAACAGTGATTTTCTTGAAAGCGGGCTTTGTGATAGGTGTAGTCACAAATGGAAGTCAAAGTGTAGTATCTTTTATTGAGTAATAAGCTGCCCAAAATTTGTCAAGTAATGCAGCTGAATGAATACTAATGTCAAAGTTTTGATCTGCAGAAGCGTACACATCTACTGGAGAATAATGCAAAGAGTCAATTATCAATTCTTTACCCACGTAATTCTGATCTGGAGGCATATCTAACCCCCTTCCCTTCATATCATAGATGAATGACATATCTACATTTAGCTGCCTCTGCTGGTTTGTGAAATAGACTGGCATAGCTAGCAGGCCGTGGGGGAACATTTTGCTCAGTATCATTAATGGGCGTAAAGTCTAGAATGTAATTGTCAGAATTATGTGGTAATACAACCGTATCTGCCTCTGTAGTAGGTGATGGTTACTTGGATCCTTGGGGCATGTCATTTGGTTCATCAGCTTGCCGAGTAGTATGTCCATGGGTAGCCCGACTCAGAGTACCAGCCACCATGGGAATAGGTGGCTTCGCAGTGTCTGGCACAGTTATTGCAGGTACATTTGCTGCCATTCCCTTATCCATGTTTCCAGCTGCTGTGTTTTCAAGTTGCCAGCCCTCCACATCAGCAGTAAGTTCTAAGCCATCCGATATAGAAACTGTGGTCCCGCGACATCTCTCTGGTGTTCCAGGTGGTGGAAGAGTTAGATCAGGTACCCATTCATCTTTTTGAAAAATCCAGCTGGCACCTCAACGTGCTTACTCCAGCATCTATTCTGCATTGCTAGCAGTGAGTGGAAAGTCCTGTGAGCTTAAATCTGCTAGATGAGCATCTAGTGAGGAACTTGTTGATGTAACATTCCTACTTTTTACTGATGTTATTGGACTTTTAACTGAGCATTTTCTGTTTTTTTTTCTTCTTCCAATTTGCCCTCGTTAAGCTAAACTCTTTTTCAGCTTCAGACAACCTATTTAACAAATATGTTCTTTTTGATTCCAAGTCTCTTTGCAATCTTGATTCCTCCTCTGCATAATCCATTATTTCTGCTAGTAATTCATCAACCTGTTCAGTAGTATCCATAGAAATAGGAGCTGTAATTCATTGTGACTGCTCCAACATGGGAGCAGAACCTTCCCCTTGCACATCTTCCTCCGGACTGGGATCCTCCATCCTCCAGAAGAGAGTCAGTGCTCCCTGCAGGAAGAGCAGGGAAATTTCCCCGGCGTCCGAGCCAAATTTCCTCCATTCATTAAAAATACCACCAACAGCTTAATCTAGTTCAATGTCAGCTGGCATCCAACTGTATCCCCCTTCCCCAGAGACAAGGCTGAAAATAGGCAGAATTGTCTAGTCCTCCTTTCCCGGTCAACAAAAACTAAAATAAAATAAAAAAAGAACCCAAGGAAATTTTACCAAGAGATGGGGATTTTTTAAATGACATGACACAAAATATTGCATGACAAGAAGGCTTAGTCGACATTGAATAGTATTGTTCCCTGCAGCATACTGCAGCACTCTGCAGTATGCTGCAAAGATCATGGAGGGCTCTGCTGTAATCCTATTTGGTGGACATCTCTTTGGGATAGCCCTGCAATTCTGTGTGACCATGCTAAATTAGAAGATTCTGTCTGTGTATTTTTTGTGAAATTCCATGACATTTTGTGAATTTGTTTAAGTGGTTCTAACTTTGCTGTCAGTTTAGCTATAGACTTAAAAACTGGCATCTTTGCAGTACTTGTTGATAAGGAATTCGAAGGTCCGCAGCTATCATGGCATTCAGTTTATGTGTTTTAGACTTACAGGTGTTCAATGCCTTAGCATTTTGTTGCTTGTTGAATTTTTGTGAAACAAATTCACTGCTTATAACTTGACAGCCTTTGGAGCAAAATACCTAAAATTAGTGTGCATGACCTTTTTTCAGTGGTCTAAGAAACTGAGACATGTGGCAAGAGTAAGTTAAATATTTTTTGTTACATGTGTTCAGGGTCAGAATGGTTCTCATTTCAATAATAAATGATTACTTCCATAATTTTTTTGTAAAATATTTCATCATTAAGAAGGCTATTATTCACCCTCTGGATAAAATCACTTTCTCTGTTATATTCAGATTTGAAGGCTAGCATTATGGGACTGTGATCAGATAGAAAATATGGTTCAGTTCTAGCTCTATGCATGTGTGTCACTTTAATTAATTCATGAGGCACAACAATGTAGTCTATTCATGATGATGTATCATGTACACTTGAATGAAATGTGTATTCTTTATTGAAGGGATTAATTTCCATACATGGATCTAATAATGTAGTTGGTCCTTAGAACAAGTTCAGCAGTCAGGCTTTATATCTATCCAAATTTAAGGGTGGTTTGGATTTATCTATGTCTGGATATTTCATACTGTTCATATCTCCTGCTAAACAGACTGCTTCTGAATACCATTCACTAAGCATATGGGAGACAGTGGCCAAATAATTTAAAATGTTTAGAATGGAGTGTGTATTGATCCTATCACAATATTATTTCCATTAAAACAACTTAACCATCAAAATAGCCCATCCTGATCTTTTTCAATATTTATAATTTTACAGATGCGTTTCTTAGTAAGTAGAACCACCCCCTGCTATTTGTCATGACTTCAGAAAAATGCATTACCAAGCCTCCCTCTTTTAAGATGAAGTGCTTCTGTTTCTGACAGACAAGTTTCTTGTAGGCAGGCAACGTCCACTTCTTGTTTTGCTAAATAATGTAAAATGTTGTATCTCTTCATGGGTGACTTGATCCCTTTGATATTCTATGAGATGTTACTGCACCTGACATTCCAACTATTTAATCTTATCTTTTCTATTTTAAATCCTTATGTGTACAAATTTCACCTCATACTCTTTAAAAGCAAAACAACTAATTTTATTGATTTTATTTATTTAAAAATGTTTCGCCAGGGAGGCACATTGAGCCAGGGGTCATTTCCAGGTGTGTCCTGGGAGAAAGGGGAAGGAGAGATAGAACAATAAATAAATATACAAGTGAAACATACATACATATATATATATATATATATGTATATATATACAGGAAACAATTACACAGTACAGCAATCAATAGTTTGGGATCACAGTAAAGTGACTGATGTAGAATATACAGAGGCATAAAAATTGAAACAAATGTAAATTTCATAGTAGGGTTAGTTTAGCTGGAGAAGAAGCAGAAATTTGAGGCCACCCTTAGAGAAGGCAGGAGATAAAGGCATGATTTATAATGGAAGGGGAAGTTGGGATAAAGGCAGGGGAGTTATAAGAAAAGTAGGGTAAAAGGAAAGCATTAGGTGCAGGAGCAGCTGTGGAGAGGAAGTTTGCAAAGGAAAGAGCAGCAGGGGAAGGGCATGACAGAGAGGCAGGGGGATGGCGTTCCACAGTTTGGGCAGAAATGCAGATTGGCTTGTAGAGGTGGATCTTCTGGGTATAGTCAGAGAGTGGGAGTCATAATTTAAGAGGGAGTGAGTGGGGGAAGGGTAGGTGAGAGAAGGAGGTGGGGAGATAGGAAGTGAGGGAATCAAACCAGCATTTTTCTGTGAAGGAGACAGGATGAAACAGTCTCCTATCTTCCATAGAGGAAGGAGAGAGAGTTATAGAGGTTGCAGTAATGAGAAGGGGGGGGAGTATCAAGTGTGAAATGGCAGAAGGAGTTGTAGAGGGTATCCAGTCTGGCAAGGGAGGTTTTGGGAGCAGTGCTGAAGACTACGTCATCATAATCAAAAACTGGGAGGATCATTTTCTGTACAACTATATGATGGGCAGGCAGCAGGATGCAGCTGCAGTTATAGTAGAAAGCACTGAGCTTGGGATGGAGTTTTTTGGCAATTGCATCCATGTGTACAGAAAAGTCAAGGTGCTTGTTGAGCCAGACACAGAGATGCTTGGCAGAGGAAGTGTCATCCAGTTTTGTCCCATCAAGGGTGTGGAATGAAGGTAGGGAGGGGAAATGAGACAGGCACTGCCTAGGGCCATAGGTCATGGAGATTGTCTTTTTGGCATTGAGGAATAAGTGATGAGAGACCAGCCAGCACTGGACATTGTCAAAGTCCAGTTGAAGGCTGGCAGTGACACTATCGGGGGATGGGCCAGAAGTAAACATAACAGTGTCATCTGCATACATGTGGATGCTGGAAGAGGAGCAGACAGAGGGAAGGTCATTGAGAAAAATGGAAAAGAGTAGGGGACCCAGAACAGAGCCCTAAGGGACACCTGTCTGGATGGGGAAGGATACAGAGTCAGTTATCCTAACCAACTGGGTTCTGTTGACCAGGTAGGAACTGAAACAGTCCACAGCTGAGGGAGAGAGCCTGGCTGAAGAGAGTTTGGATAGAAGGATGGGGTGAGAGACTGTGTCAAAAGCCATGGCAAATCAACAAAGATGGAGGAGGTGATGAGACCATTGCCCATACTGGTGAGTATGGAGTCACTAAGCCATAGGAGGGAGGTGGTGGTGGTAGAGTGATTTTTCCTGAAACCAAACTGGAAAGGGGTGAAGAAGGAGCTAGAATCAAGGTAGGAGGATAACTGAGATAACAAAAGGTGTTCTTGGAGCTTTGACAGAATAGGGAGGAGCAAGATAGGCCAATAGTTGCTTGGAGAGCAGAAGTCACCCCCTTAGGAAGGAGGATGACTGTGGCATGTTTACAGACCAAGGGGGCAGCTGAAAGGGAGAAGGAGAGGTTCAAAAGTGAGGTGAGGGGGATTTCAATGGCAGTGGCAGATAGGAAGAGGAGTTTTGGGTCTAACGCATCAGGAAAGGACCCAGAAGAGGGGTTCAAGGCAAGAAGGGCCTTGAGGGCGGTGGAGGAGGTTATAGTGGAGAAGGAGGAAGAGAGGGGTGAGGGGACAGTAGTGGGGAGAGGAATGGTGTGGGATGGGAGAGAGTTGAGGAGGTCAGCGGCACATGAGGTGAAGTAGGAGTTAAATTTGGAACCAACCTCTAGGGGGCAGTTAATACAGAGTCATTGTCGGGAAGAACTCGAACTGGGGTTCCTGTGGGGGGGGGCTTAAGCCACTTTCCAGAATTTGGACAGGTGGTTCAGATTGGTGTGGAAGGTGAACTGGAAAAATTCTGCTCAAGGGAATCTTATGGCCTAGGTGCAAGAGTTGCGGAGAGTGTGATAATGATAGTAATCATTTGGAGAGTCTGAGGATTTGTGAGACTTCCAGGAAAGGTTGCATGCTTGCATACATGCTAGGAGTCTGGGGTGATCCAGGGGAGGTGATTACCCCACACTTTGACCTGCCTGAGGGGGCGAATGTATTCCAGATGGCAGTGAAATTTGTATGGAAGAACTCCCATGCCCAGTCACTGGAGGAGGAGGAACTGATGGGGGACCACTCTTTGTTATTACTGTTATCAATGTTATCACTGTACCCCTTTAACCTTGTTTCCCAGGAAACCCCCTCCTCCAACCTTTTGCACCCCTCCCTATGATGCCACTGGTCTTTGCAAGGTATCTTATCTTCGTCACTTGGGGCTATATTTGGCCAAACCTTGAATTTTGCTGGAAAAAGTACTATTGATTTTATCTTGTCTGTCCATAAGATTTGTTGCAATGGTGAGTATTGCTTCCTGTCTTTACATAAATCCTCTTAGAAATCTTGCTTTATGGAAGTTTATTGCTCCTTATATTTGTAAATTGTTTGAGCCATCAAGGATTATATTATCCTGAATTTATCCTTACTCCTAAGGACTAGATGATGATTGCCCTCAATGGCCTTCCATTTGTTGCACTGCTGTTTGAAAAGGCTCATTGTCCCAGTGTGTAAGTTTGTCCATGCCCAGGATACAGACCCCATCTCCCAACAGATCCTGAAAAAGTTTGCTCAAGATGTAAAGTAGCAAGTTAGATTTCCCATTCATGATTCCATAAATGCTGATTTTTTTTCTGGCTCTGTTTTCTTGGTTATCTAATTTAGCTTTTATTGCTGCTTGGTCTTTCTGTAATATTCTACTTTGTTGAGTGATATGATCAACATCATCTTCCAATGCAAATTTTGAGCTCTCCAACTCTGTCAACCTATTGGAAACTGCTTCCACTCTCTTATTTACAGTATGTGTTTACTACTCCTTGTAATTCTGTTATTTTATCAGAAATCTGCTTTAATTTACTTAACTCTTTCTGTATCTTATTAGAATTTTCCATTAAAGTCTTGTCCCATGGGGGAAGGGGTCCTGGTTGACAAGATTCTTGCTTTCTTGATCCTTCATATTGTTTGATGTAGCTTTTTTGTTTATTGGGGCATTATCCAATTGTAGCTATACGTTTCCATTACTCCTATGGCTGTTACCAACATAGCTTTAATAAATTGCACCCTCTTCTGTATTTTTATCATCACTGTCTGGTACAATTTCACTTATTCCAGATTCAACAGGGGCAGAGCTGGAGGTTCCCTGGCACTGCTGTGAGGTTTCCCCTTGTGACTTGGTTTATGAGGCATAGTGCTACTTGATAATGATGTAGATATAAATCTATGAGATATTATGGGTCACCTAACTAAATATTGTATCTTGCTTACACTTGTACTTATAGCTGATGCTAAAGCAGAGGTTCCAGCTTGAGCTTGTAATACAATGTATGCTCTGGTATGGCATTTTTCTATTTTGTCTACATCTTCCATTTTGTCTGTTATTTCCTCCTTTTCAGAAACTGATCTTTTCTTTGCTTTATTGCATCTTTACTTTTTCTTCTTTCTTAGCATTCCTTTTTTGTGTTGCCTTTCTTCCTTAGGATTTTGTTTTGCCTGCAGGCTCCTCCTGCATCCGTGTCTATGCTAATGATTGGGTTCCATGTAAAAACAGCGCTGAAAAAATTGCGACTGTGAAATTAGTAAGTACATATTGGCGACATTCAACATAGCGACCTCAAAATGTAGTGACTAAATTTACAACGCCCATGTAATATGGCGCTCACATTTGATACTTGTCACGACATTTCCTTCAAGTTCAAGTCCAAACATGATCAGTACTCTGATAACACAAATGTGTAATCACTTCTCAAAAAGCCAAGTGAATGAGCATGAGCTGTCAGTACTACAACCACCCCCAACCCCACCCACACACACACACACAAATGACAGCCATGAGATCTCAACATGCAATAATTTCATAATAAAGGCCTACATCTTGAATTTTGTACATTGTAAGTAATGACATGCTCAACATAAAAAAATGTGTAACTGAATTGTAATGACAAGCATGTCTACAAATCGTGCTGACAAACGGACACCAACTGGAAGTGAAAGAAAAAAATTAATTTCAGGAAAAAATCATGTTATTACTCAGTACAAAATGAACGTAATATAATAGCATTGACAACATTTACTGTATCTGACAGTTATTTTTAAAACCTTACACATAGTTGTGGACATGATCGGACTGGCTGCCCCCCCCCAAAACCAAACATGCACACACAAGTAAAAGCAACAGTTCCTTGTCAATGTACATAGCAACAGACTTTCCTAAAATGAAAGGCACCCTGCCTAGCCAGCATGAATGAAATAAAGGTCTATAGCCAGAATGAGTTTATTTCATATCATAAAATATTCATCTTAGGAATCTTTAACTGGATCAGAATCAACAGCTTGTGAACAAGTAACCCTGTCAGATAAGCGCCAACATGAAGTTGAATGACAAAGAACTGTGGATTTAAATCTTAAATCATGTGAATGATGACCAAGTACACAATTCAAACAGAAGTTTTTGAATTAGACAGGTCTGCATCTGCCTCTGCCTGATTTGTCGCAATTTAGTACGTCGCTTTTATGTGGAGTCGCCCAATTGACTGGTTTAGTCACTATTTAATACTGGCGCTATTTAGATGCACTCGCTAATATTACAGTCGCGATTCTTTAATTGCTATTTTTGATTTGCGATTGTGAAGTCGTTATTTTAATGGGTAACCTAATGATTGTATTAATAGGCATAAAATACACACAATACCATTGTTATCACTGTTATATTTATCACTGCACAAAAGTTTAATATTCTTAATGAACTCCTAATGAAATTAGCTTCAGTACTGTGCTGCATCAAGGGCTATTAAGAAATAAAAAGTGGAGGACTTTCACATAACTGACCATAAGATCCAGACTATTAACTTGCTACCCTTATTCAGTGTTGGTGTGGTCATTGATAAACCTTCTTATTTCCTATAACTTTCAAAGTCCAAGTCTATAGTATCTTAATTCATAACCTGGTTTGTGCAAAGGTTTTTATAGGATGAAGGGAACAGGCAATTCTTATAAAGTAGGGCTGCAAACATTAACTAAGTTTAGAAATAATGTTCATTAATTACAGCTGAGTTCCATTTCTTGTAGTTTTCCAGCTCCTTATTAAACTTTGTGTACTGAGTATAGTGTAGTTTGTTCAAATGCTTTAAATAAACTATCCAATTATAGAAATGAAAGGAAAATTGTGACTCCTACTGAGATTCGAACCCAGGGCCCTTGCCATTCTGTGGCATGCTCTTAACCACTTGAGCCACAGGAGCCCCAAGTCATTAGGCTTCCTGAGTTTCCCCTTGAAAGACACATTCCTTTCATGGTGTTGTGAAACAGCAACTAGCCAGTCTCTCAAGACTCAAATTACTTCCTACCAGGGAGGGGCTGTGGACATGGCCTACCTAGACTTTAGCAAGGCATTTGACACAGTCCCACACAAAAGATTCATAGTTAAATTAACCAGCCTGGGAGTGGGTCCCAGGGTGGTAGCCTGGGTAAAACATTGGCTGCACAACAGGACACAGAAGGTAATTGTAAATGGAGTCTACTCTGAAGAAAGAGGGGTTACTAGTGGGGTATGGAAGGGTTCAGTACTGGGTCCAGTCCTTTTTAATGTCTTAATAAGTGACATTACAGAGGGACTAGAAGGAAAAGTATGCCTCTTTGCAGATGACACAAAGATCTGCAACAGGGTTGATACACAAGAAGGCATGCAAAGGATGGGAAGGGACTTGGCAAGGTTGGAGGAATGGTCAGAAGTATGGCAGCTTGGATTAATTGCAAATAAGTGCAAAATAATGCACCTGAGAAACAACAACCCTGGGGAAGATTACACAATGGGGGGGAGGTAGTAACAACAACAAAAATGGAAAGAGACCTGGGGGTAATCAAATCAGATAACCTTAAGGTTAGCAAGCAATGTGAGAAAGCAGTAGGGAGGGCTGGGGGGATACTGGGATGTATAGGGAGAGGCATCACCAGCAGAAAACAGGAAGTTGTTATCCCTCTGTACAGACAGTTGGTGAGACCCCATCTGGAGTACTGCATCCAGTTCTGGAGACCCCATCTCCGCAAAGACATAGACAGGATAGAGGCAGTCCAGAGGAGGGCAACTAAAAATGGTGAGGGTCTGCAGAGAAGCCATACGAGGAGACTAAAGAAGCTTAATATGTATACTCTTGAGGAAAGGAGGGAGAGGGGGGAACATGATAGAAACTTTTAAGTACCTCAGTGGAATCAACAAAGTCCAAGAGGGTAGCATCTTTCAGAAAAAGAGATGTGCAAGAACAAGGGGGCACAATTTGAAGATAGAGGGGTGACGACTCAGAGACAATGTGAGGAAGTATTTTTTCACAGAGAGGGTGATGGATGCACGGAACAGCCTTCCTGAGGAAGTTGTGGTTTCTAAAACTGTGGGAGAATTCAAGAATGCATGGAACAAACATAAGGCAATTCTTGTGGGGGGCAGGAAGAAATAGGCTGTTGGTTAACAAGGATCTGCAGCTTATCCTGTAGGTAGGGAAATGGGCAGACTAGGTGGGCCAAGTGGTCCTTATCTGCCGTCAAAGTCTATGTTTCTATGTTCTATGTTTCTATTTCTTTCTCTCCATGCAGTTAATAAGCCACTGCAAGACAATTTTGAAAATCCAATTGTAAATAAACTATGTAAGTAATAAGCCACAACAGAGTGTGCATTATAGGATTTTAATGCATGCCCCAGGGTGTAGTAAGGCATGAGGTGGAAGCCAAATGTCCTTACACCTCATTGAAGTGCATTAAAATCCTATGATGCACACTCTAGAGGGGCTTATTACACTTAACATGGCTCTCACTAGTCTTTTGGGGAAGAAAATGAGATTTGGCACATGACTGTGCATTTATGGAGATTTAATGCACAGTCAGGTGACCAATGACATTTCTAGATTTTTTTCTTGCCATGTTTTAAACTTGTCACAGTTCTTTCTCCTTTTCTTTATATAATACTTAAGAGTCTCATAGTGCTAAGACTCATTTAAGCATTCAAAACATTTTGAAGCCCATTATCTGTAAAGTTGGTACATTTGTGCAGAAATTAGCTAATAGATTGGTGTTTAGGAGGGGAAGCACTGACAGTTTGTGTAGTGTAAACATAGTAATTTTACTTCTGTACTCTGTTCTATATTCAGATGTGTCATCTTCTCCTTACTACTAATACTCTCTCAGTCTGTTAGATCACAGCTCTGTTCCAGAATAGTAGTGGAGAACCAGACTTAGGTCATTGAAATGCTTCCCTGCTCTAGTCTGAATCCTATTTGTTTCAATGGTATCTATTGTGTGATTCTATCTCATGTAGAGATGGGCAAATTGTTTCTTTTGCTAGTGGAATTCAGGCAAAATGCTGATTTTGCTTCTGTGAAATTTTGCAGAATTTCCATGAACATTTTGTGAAATTTTGTCAAAATTGTGATTCCAGTTATTTCCATCTAATTTACAAAATATTTCTCAACATTGTACCTAGTTTGAAACATTGGAACATTGGTTGTCCCTGAATCCATACAGAAGTATGTTAAGTTTCATATCTCTATCTTTAAAATTGACCAAGTTACAAGCCTCCAAACCTTCAGAATTTTTAAAATTACAGTTAACGACTACATAAACTAAAAGCGTTTGTACAAATTGTACCACATTTGGTATGGTGACGTTACTCATACCCATACATATGTGTACAAAGTATCAGATCTCTAGCTTTAAAGGAGGTATAAGCCTCCAAACATTCCAAATTTTTAAAATTACATATTGCAATTACATAAATTGCTAAATTTTAAGCCCTTATAAGTTTGAAGCTAAAGAACAGAATATTACCAATGTTGTTAAGTTCATTGACCCTAAATGTTAGGCTTTAAGGTAACCACCAAGGTTCATCATCAGAACGTCATGCTGTCATGCTAACAACCCGGGTTCAGAAGTATGCCCCTGGAAGGCGTGTCAGGAGGCAGGTCATAGATAAACCTTATAATTTCCATTTTGCAGGTTCTTTGAATTTTCCAAGAAAGTATGCAACTACATTTTCAACTATATAGCTTCAAAGATGGCTACATTCTAAGCACAGAAATATTTTTAGAAATGTTCATATTAATATTACATTGCCAGACTTTGAGCCCTATAACTACTTCACCCTTCATCCAAATGTCATGAGCCTTGATAGGCTGTCCCAGAAAATATATATGCCAAATTTCAGATGCCTAGCTTTAACATATAACGCATTATGGCCAATTAAACAATTTTGGAAAATTCTGAAATAGTTTGAGAACTTTCGTGAAAATTCCATATAGTTGGAATTTGCTAATTTTGCCCTCCTTTAATCTCATGGGAGATATGCTGACTAATGCCTGTATTAAACTGATCTTACCCACCACATTGACCGTATATTAAGATATTTATTTATTTTCTTATTTATTTATTTATTATTTATTTAAAGGTTGATAACTGGGAAAGGCACACTGAGCTGAGGCTCATTTCCAGGTGCAGCTCAAGGAAGAGGTTGCAGGGAGAAACAACTTAACAATAGAAAACAGAGGTAGCATAACAATACATGATAACAGGATAACAGAAGCATCAGTAACTGTTCTGGTGTAATAAAATGACAGCTTGTATACAGCAGTGAGAAGTAAATAAATGTGTGTAAGACAATGTGCTCAGTGCACATTGGGTTAGAGGTAAAAAGGTGAAAGGCAGGGACTAAGGGAATGAGCAGAAGAGGGTCAAGGGAGAGGATATGGGGTTAGGGAGGAGATAAGCAGAAACAGAAGGGTGCCGAAAGTTGCCTTAGGTGGAGTTTAAAGGCAGGGAGCAAAAGGGAAAGGAGTAGGGGAGGCAATATGAGAAGACTGCTTGGCCAGCAGAAGAGTGAGGTTAGAGAATGGAGAAGGTGCAGAAATCCCTGGAGCAAAGCAAGTAGGAAGAGTAGGGAGTGGGGGATAACATGGAAGAAAGATAGGAGGGGAAGGACAAAGACCTGTACTTGGTGATGAAGGCAGTGCAACGGGCATGGTGATGTGATGGCAGGGGAAGGATGGAAATGGAAGAGTAGAGACAGCAGTGATGGGTACAGAGGGGAGAGTTGGTGGCAAAATGGCAGAAGGCATTGCACAGGGCATCCAACCTGGGAATGGAAGAGGAGGGGGTGATGTCATAGACTATATCCCCATAATCAAAGATTGGGAAAACCATTTGGGTTACTAGTTCCTTGTGGACCCAGAGAGAAAGGCAGTCTTTACTGTAGAATAAGGCACTTAGTTGGAGACAGAGTTTTGCATGGATGGCATCTGTGTGAACAGAGAAACTGAGTTTACTGTTGAACCATACTCCTAGGTACTTGAAAGTTGGGATCACTTCAAGTGGGGTGCCATCTAGATACAGGGCTCTAAGCTGTCCAGCACGCTCTCATCAATGTGCGGTCACCTCCTTGTCAGATATCTTTATCACCAGCCACCAGAATATTTACACCACACACCAACATCAGGGATCAACGAGGGATGAGAGGAAGATAGTCACACTACAGACCACTGCACATGCTGCTAGCTATCACCTGTCACCTAAGACCTGCTAAACAGCTGGGATGCATTCAAGGCCACCTTAAGAGGTTGTATAATATCCAAAGCAGCTTGGAGGACTAAGGAAAAAAGTTGAAGAAAGAAAACATCTAGACTACTGCACATGCTTCTTGCTGTTGTCACTCCCCTGAGACATGCCAAACAGCCTGAATGCATTCAAAGCCACTTTAAGAGGTATTATAATATATGAAGCAAGTTGGAGGAATAAGAAAAAAGTTAAAAAAATAAAACAATTAAAAAAACAACTTAAAAATTGGAAACCAAGATTAGGACAGGACAGGATAGACACAGAGAAGAACATAATAATATGAAAGAAATCTTACAAAGAATAGAAAAACGTAAAGCAGAATATTATTAAAGTAAGAAGAAACTGGCATTTGAAAAGTGAAACAGTTGTTTATCTAGAGAACTGAACAAGAGGAACAGAAATACAAAATAATAACATTACAGTGAGAATGGTACTCTAACCACAAACAAGTCAGAAATAGAAAACGTTTTAAAAATTTTACGAAAGACTTTATAATACAAATACATACTTAACAAAAGAACATGTTCTAGAGTATTGCCAATGGTGCAACAGAGACAGGTCCTATAGTTGAACAAGCCAAAGAACTGGCAGAGCCTATTAGAATGGTAGAGATTGGTGGAGCTATGGTGTCAATGTCAAGGGAGAAAGCACCAGGACCTGACGGGCTCACAATGAAAGTTTTTTACAGTATAAAAAGGAATTATTGCCCATTCTTTATAAATTATTTATTTACGCAAAGTACAGAGACGCCGCCAAAGTCTTTCTATGTGGCTCATATAACTTTATTACCAAATCCAAATCCAAATAAGAATGAAAAAGAATAGAAAATGATTACCTTATTTCTATTTTAAATTGGGATTACAAATTATTTACAAAATTACTGAATAATCAATTAATTAACAGCTTGAAAAAGTAATTCATAAAGATCAAAATGGAGATGGGTCTCCAGGACATCTGAAGATTTCTTTTCCCCACTGCCAAAGATTTTACATTCTACCCCCATCCTCACAAAAGTTATTCACATAGGGGCCTATTCAAGAATGGCTGCACCAAAGGCATGTATCCAGGCATGCAGCTCCGCACCCTCAGGAGATCCACATGGTGACTGCATTCATGAACACCGGCCACCGCGCAGATCCTGTATGCAACCTGCTCTCCCAGCTCACAGCTTCGCGGGGGCGGTCGGGTGAGGAGCAGCAGAACTGGGTAGGCAGCCAGCCAGCTGCTGACCTGGGTCTCACAGTGGATCACTTGCACCAGTGGGGTGCTATGTTGGCAGTCAATGTGCAGCACGCTGACCACAAAGTGTGTGTGAGGGTTATTCCGGTTGTCTGCCCCGGTACTCCCAGTGTGCCCCAACAGTTGGGACCTCTGCAGTGGGGGGGCCGATGCACCCCACTGTCACCACTGTGGCTGGCGGCTGCATCCCCAGGGGATATGTAACTGGCCCCTTGGGGTTACGCCTCGCCCGACTCGGCATAGACGATGGCACCTGCATGCCACACTCTGCACATTTGTGAATCATGCAGAGTGCTGGCACCCCAGCCCACCCCTGTGCAGAGCTCCATGATCAGTTGCAGGATTATGTGAGTGGGGGGGTCATATGTGTTTTGTGCATACCAGCAGGGTCTGAGCAGGTGCAGAGTGGGCTACACACTGGAGTTACGCAGCACGTAACACACTCCACACCTTTGTGAATAGGCCCCATAGTGATCACTGCTTTCTCCCTAGAAACTGGTTACATGTGATCACTGACTGTAGCATCCACAGCATCATCAACTCAGACCATGCCCCACTGTCCTTACAGGTCAAAATCCATCTAGTCCTTGCACATTAATTGTGGTGCATGAATGTAGGATATCTAGTAGACCAGACCAACTCCACCAGCACTAAACAAGACAGTCAGGCCTATCTAGACTTCAGTCGTGAGGGGACACCATGGAAATGACACACTGGAATTCCCAGAAAGGAGTCCTTCAAGGGCAGATCACCTCTTTCACAAGTGCCCAATAATGGAAAAAACCCACTAGAGACATGTTTAGCTATAGAACAGGAAATAGCAAGTTTGGAAAAGGCACATCAACAGAATACAGAAGATGCACATACTCAGAAACAACTTATGCTCAATAGATGCAGACTCGCAGACATAGACCTCAAAAAGCAGAGGTAATGCTCTGATACACTAGACAGAAATACTTACCCAGGGAAATAGGGCAGGTCATTTGCTGGCCTTACAGATGCAAAAGTAGCAAGCAGACAGACATGTAGCAGCACTTTCCAGCCCTACCCCCCCTAGAAACATAGAAACATAGCATCTGTCAACAGATAAGGACCATACAACCCACCTAGTCTGCCCATTTTTCTGCTTGGTTTGGCAATCCCTACTGTTATCTGGACTGCCTTTCTCCCACTCTGCTGTACAGCAGGGTGCCTTAATGCTTATCCCATGCACTTTTGAATCCCTGTGCTGTTTTCACTTCCACCACCTTCGCTGGCAGGCTGTTCCATGGATCCACCACCCTCTCTGTGAAAAAATACTTCTTAGCATTCCAGCCTCATGTTATGTCCCCTTGTCCTTGTGCACTTTTGTCTCTGAAATATGCTCCCCTCTTGTACCCTGTTTATTCCTCTAAGGCATTTGAAAGTCTGTATCATATCCCCTCTCTCCCTTCTCTGTTCCAGTGAATAGATGTTTAGTTCCTTGAGTCTTTCCTCATAAGGCTTGTGGTGCAGTCCATGTATCACTTTTTTTACTCTTCTCTGAACTGCTTCCATTCTGTCTATGTCCTTCCTGGGATGTGGTCTCCAGAACTGAGCACAGTATTCCAGATGAGGCCTCACCAGTGAGCTATACAGTGGCATCACCACTTCACTCCTCCTACTGGTTATGCCCCTTCCTACACACCCCAGCATTCTGTTTGCCTTGCCCACTGCTTTTTCGCATTGTTTGGCTGATTTCAGGTCATCGGATATGATGACCCCCAGGTCTCTCTCCTGACTTGTGGTGGCTAGAACCTGCCCCCCCCATCCTGTATTCCACTCTTGGGTTTCTGTGTCCCAGGTGCCTTATCTTGCACTTTTTAGTGTTGAAACCCAACTGCCAAACCCTTGACCATTCCTCAAATAGTCTTAGGTTATTTCTCATTTTATCTAGCCCCTCCTGTGTGTCAACTGTGTTACAGATCTTGGTGTCATCTGCAAACATGCATACTTTCCCCTCCAGTTCCTCTGCAATGTCACTTATAAAGACATTGAATAGAACTGGACCCAGCACCGATCCCTGTGAAACCCCGCTGGTCATCTCCCCCCCTTCAGATTTTATGCCATTTACTACCACCCACTGGGTTCTGCCTTTTAGCCAGTTTCCAACCCATTTGCCACTTTAGAACCCACACCCAGATTCCCCAATTTGTTAAGCAACTATCTATGAGGAACAGTGTCAAAGACCTTACTGAAATCCAGGTAGGCCACATCCACCGCCCTTCCCTGATCCACCACCCTGGTCACCCAGTCAAAGAAATCGATAAGTTTAGTCTGACAGGACCTACCTTCAGTGAATCCATGCTGCCTCGGATCTTTTGCACCACTTGACTCCAGGAACTTCACTACCCTCTCCTTAAGAAGGGACTTCATCAGCTTCCCCACCACTGAGATCAGGCTTACAGGTCTGTAATTGCCTGCATCCTCCCTACTTCCAGTCTTGTGCAAGGGGACCACCTCTGCCCTTCTCCAGGCCCCAGGTACCTCCCCTGTCTCTAGTGATTGATTGAAGAGGGTTGCCAGCAGACCTGCTAAGACTTCCCTGAGTTCCTTCAACACTCTAGGATGAATCCTGTCTGGCTCCATTGCCTTGTCTGTCTTTACTTTTCCTAGTTCCTCCAAGACTCTATCCACTGTAAATGGGCTGGTGTCCACATCTCCCCCCTGTACATCTTTCCTCGTGAGTCCTGGTCCCTCCCCTGCCTCTTCCTTGGTAAATACTGAGCACAAATATTTGTTCAGTATCTCAGCTTTTTCAAGATCATCCTCCACCCACCACCCTCCTCTCTTTTCTTTAGCCTAACAGTACCATTTCTGGTCTTTTTCCTCTTGCTAATATAATGGAAGAAGGTCTTGTCCCCCTTTTTAATAGCCTGTGCTATTACTTCCTCCATTCTTGCATTCTTGCCTTAGCCCCTCTGACAGCTTTTGCAGCTTTTCTCTGCTTCTCCAGATATTTTAGTTTGTCTTCTTTCTGTGCCTCTTTGTATTTCCTGAATACCTTATTTTTTTCTCGCACTTTCTTGGCCACTGACAGAGAATCACAGTGGCCACTTCTTTCTTTTGCTTTTGCTAAGCAATCTGACACATTGACTTGTCACTCCTGCTATGGATTTCTTGTGCCTAAGCCACTGTTCTTCTACCCCTCCCCCCATATCTTCTGCAGCCAGGGCAATTTTGAGCTGTTCCCCCATCTCCAAGAAGTTGGCCTTCCAGAAATCTAGGATCTTAATCTTTGAATGGCTTTCTTCTGTCAATGTGTTGACTCTAAACCGCACAGTTCTGTGGTCACTGGTACCAAGAGGACTACCCACCTCAACATCCATGGCCCGTCCCGGTTTGTCAGCACTAAGTCCGGTACAGCACCCTCCCAGGTGGACTCAACCACCAGCTGCCTTAGATTTGCCCCATACATGCCAGACATGAGGTCCCTGCTCCTTGATGTACTTGCAGTCTGGATATTCCAATCTGCATCCAGCATGTTGAAGTCACCCATTAGTAGTAGTTCCCCTTTGACTGATGTATTATGGATGGCTTCCACTAATACTAGATCTATATCCTCTCCCTGTGCGGGAAACCTATAAACTACTCCAGCACAGATGGTTGTTTAGTTCCCTGACTCAAGAGTGACCCACAATGTCTCTGCTTCTTCCCTCAATCCCTGAGCCTCCGTAGCTTTAATCCCTGCTTTTACATACGTAGCAATCCCCCCCTTCCCTCTTCCCCTCCCTATCCTTTCTAAAAAGTGTATACCCTGGTATGGCTGCATCCCAGTCATGGTTCCCTGCATACCATGTCTTCGTAATAGCCACAATGTCCAGGTTTGTTTCTACCATTAGTGCCGTTAGGTCTGGGATTTTGTTTCCCAGACTGCGGGCATTTGTGCACATGACCGTCTACTTTGTGTACCCCCTTAATGTTTCTTGTTTATTGGTCTTTGCCCTGCATTGCATTAGTGATGTACCTTCTGTTCTCTCCCCCATTGTAACCATGGTAGTTTTATGGTTAGATATTATGTTAGTTTTTGGGTCCTCACTGCTTTCAGTTATGTCGGGGGTTGCTATGATAATCCCCTAGACTGTCTCTGTCTTCCCTCTTGGCAAGTTTAAATGATCACTAAGCATGCACTTAAACTTCTCAGAGAGGATACCTTTGCCTCCCCTGCATAGATGTAGGCCATCTGGAGAATATAGTCCTTCATCCCTCCAGTGAAGTTCCAGTCACCAATGAAGCCATACCCCACCTCTCTGCACCATTTCTTCAGCCATTTGTTGAATTCAATGATGAGGGTGTCCCTCCCTTCTCCCTTGCCATGGACAGGTAGCACCTCCGAGAAGGTGACAGAGTGTGCTACTTGCTCAAGACTCCTCCCCAGCTCCCTGAACTCTTCCTGCACTCTTCCTACATCTGCCCCCTCTCTAGCTAGGTCATTAGTCCCAAAGTAAATAATGATGTCCAGTACCCTCCTCCTACCGCCCTTGCAATCCTAAGGATTCACTTGCCCTCCTTGCGAAGTGTGCCTCCAGGTAGGCACATTACCTCCCTCTCACCATTGCTACCTGAACCCAGCTCAATCCCCTGGACAATGGAGTCCCCAGCCAAGATTTGCCTCCTCCTCCTGTGTGTTTTCCTTGCATCTGCCCTTGGGGTTCCATCCTGGATGACCCCCTCAACTCCCATGGTGTTCACTTCTGCAGATGCTGAGCAATCTCTATGCTCTGCAAGGATGGCATATGAGTTGTGAATTGCCACCAGCTGGGGGATGTGCCTACTTGCTCTCTCCCACATCTTCCCTGAGCCCACCGTAGTCCATCCTTCCCTCCTTCTTGGCAACCTCTGAGGGAGCGGTGGTGGACATGGTGGTCTCTGTATGGTGGGAAAGGTCCCCTGTATCCTCCTAAACTCTGCTTGCAGTTCAGCTACCTCCTCCCACAACACAGAGAGGTGCCTGCAGATAGAGCAGCACTGCAGTGTCCAGAAGGTCTTTCTGAACACTGCTGCCCCACATCCGCTGCAAAGCACCACACCCCATCATCTTCCTTCTACTCTCCTTGCCCTAACTGCCCCTTATTGCCCTGTACCCTCTGCTGCTCTTTTCTTCTATACCATGTCCAGTGACCGGCTATATATATGTATTTGTACTGTCAATACTCTTCAGTGGTATAATGTACCAAGGAATGTAGATTTATGTCAGGGTGTGATGCATGCCTATGTTGTGTACTGAAATAAGATGGCTAACAGTGTGTGTGTATATGCAGTCAGCTGGTACTGTATGATATCAAGTACCTTACTGAAGGGCATAGCTTAACATTTCACCATGTTTTACCAAGATCTTTATACAGACCCCCAGTTCCACCATACCACAGGAGACCAACATCAATTTTGTGCCCCACTGCACTTGCCCCGACTGAAAGAGCAAGAGAAGGAATTATTAGACTCTCTATCACTGACAAGGAGGTAACAGTAGCTATCCTCAATTTGAAGAATGATAAAGCCCCAGGCTTAGACCTTTTCCCTAGGGACTTTTATAAAGTTTGTAGCAAAGATATCCTGACCCTGCTTACCAGGGCCTTGAACCTGGGTATGGAGAACAATCAGTTCCCAGATGGGTGGAAAGAGGTAGTCATAACCATTCTACTGAAACAGGGTAAGAACCCACTGCGGTGTGGATCATACCGACTAATTTCCCTCATTAATGTAGACCTAAAATTGATGATTGCTATCTGGTCCTGGCTAGTATACTACAAAAGATCATTTGGAAACTCATACACTGGAACCGAACAGGCTTCATATCAAACCACCAATCTTTTGATAATGTGCACAGGCAGCTTAACATTATACAGGTGGTCGAACATTCTAATACAATTAACTTCGCCATCTCTCTCAATGTTGACAAGGTGTTTGACCACCTGAATTGGAAATTCTTGCCTTTCACCTTACACAAATTTGGATTTGGCCCTAAATTCTTGCCCCAGATAAATACCTTATATACAAGGCTGAGGGCAAGGGTGAGGGTGAATGGTATTTGTCACCCTGCTTTGAGCTTCAACTGGGCAACTGACTGGGGTGCCCATGGTCCCCACTCTTCTTTGCCTTGGGAAATGAATTCCTTGCCATCACTATTAGGGGCAACCCATACATACAGGTGGTCTCATGTAACCTGCAAGGGCTAAAAATTTATCCGTATACAGATGACACACTTTTGTTCATCAGCAACTCTGTCCACTCTATGCCCCCTCTCTTAAAGATAGTGGAAAACTATGGTAAGGTCTCAGTGAAGTAATGTCAGCGCAAATGTAATAGTAGTAGTAGTAATAGGTTTTATTCATAAAATGTATATGAAAAGGATAGGTGGTGTAAGCTTCATTGAGCCAAGGCTCGTTTCCAAGGTCCTGTTTTTACATACATAATATTGTACATATTTCCTATACAGCTCCAAAATATTGGAACTCTATACCCCTCTCTATCCGTCAATCAAACAGCCACGCTGTCTTTAAGAAACTACATCGGGAACACCTTCACACCTTACATCCCTGCACCTGTTTTAACCCTCCATGAACCCATACTCTTTCTTGCCCTCTCCCTATCTCCATCCTATCTACCTCCTTTGGACTCTCCCTCCTCTCACAACCTACTCCGTTCTAGCTTTTTCATCCTCTTTTTCCTTCTCTCTCCCCCTCCATACTTTTCATGGCACTTATAGTACTGTAACTTACTTCCTTCCATGTTGCACTCTCTTTTGCCTGTATTCACAGTATCCTAACTTTCAGTACTCAGAGTGTCAATGTACTTATTACACGCTGTTGTTATCCTGTGTTGTATTGCCTCCATGTCCTGCGTCACATGTTTTGTTTCTCTGTAAAATGTTTTCTCCCGGGTCGTGCCTGAAAATAGGCATTGTTTTGCCTAGTGCACTTACCCGGTCACCAAAAGCTAAATAAATAAATAAATAAACATATAAGTTACAATATGTACAATACATACAGAAATCAACATATATCACAAATTGAGAACTTAGTACAAATACACCATATATACAGCCTACAAGACAAGGTCAAATGTGCAAATTCAGCTAATGTAAGATATAAAATATGTCTTTTTATACACTGTGCTACTCCCCACAGCAATGCAATGGCATTACTGATTTCTCATAATACCATCTTTTTATTGGTGCCATAATAAAACGTAGTATACCACTGAGATGGACTTCTAAGGGGTTCAATTATTTGGGTATACATATTAGTAAGATCCAACAACCCACTTTCAGGCAAACTGTAAACCTCTCCTTAGAGAAATGTATGCCAACCACAGATGGTCCTTTCTCCCCCTATCAGTAGGGGGCAGGGTGCAGATGACTAGAATGAACATTTTTTTTTTTTTTAATTAAGTTGACTTTATTAAATTGAACAACTTACATAGAATGAATGTTCTTATGAGGTTGCTGTACTGCTTTTGCATGCTCCCAACTGCAAACCCCTGCAGCAGTGGGGAAACAATTAGATAAGTTTACATACAAATTCATATGTGGGTCCAACCGTCCCAGGGTTCGAGTGTCATTTCTTAGACAACACAAGGAAAGAAGGGGCCTTGGGCTCCCCAACTTTAAATACTGTTACTGTGTTGTACAGTTCACACCAGTTGTGCAATAGTTTACACAGCAAAAAGAAACAGGTTGATTAGAACTCGAGACCAGGAGTTTCCCTGCTGGCTGTCAGGCTTCCCTAGCCTTATCTCACATTACCCATTCCACTTTTACCCAGCTACTAAACCTATTGGATAAAGCACTCACTCAAGATGTGGGACACACTGAGGCAACATCCGGGTGGTTTCAATGCCATTAACCTACTAGTAAGCATCACCTCCACACCAGAGAGTGCATTGGGACAAGTAAAGCTTGAATTGAGAGGTTGTGAGCTGGGAAGAACAACCTCTTTTCAGGGTATGTACGTCAAATCCTTCCAGCATCTTCAGACTGAATTTGATAAGGTGGGGAAACGTCTTCCTATATTTGCAAATAAAGCATTTTATAATGCAACCGCACAGTTAACCCCACATGCTTAGGCCATTGACCCTCCCCCGTCCCCCGGAGGAGTCTGTAGACTCCACACGACATTTAGGAGTACTCTTAAAGCCTGTTTCAGGCATTGCTGAGCTGCTTCAAAACTCTGACCCATGGCCGGTTTGGTGGCACTGAGGGTTGAGATGCTGAACGCCAAACCTCGTGCCACGCTGGTGACTCAGGTTTGGGAATGAGCTTGGGTCATCAGGGGTCAGCAGAGGGGGAGACCAGGGGATGGATTGAGCAGCCATAAGGCAGCTCTCCCCTCCCGAGTGGGGATCCAGCCACTCCTGCTGCAGGACTGCCCCCAGGTGGAGGCCCAGAGGTAGTGCAGTCGGGAGCAACTAGAGTAGGGATGGTGCCGTGGGTCACTGCGTGTGTGTGCCTCCACACTTGTGTGAGCAACCATGGCAAGAGGTAGGGAGAAAATGTGCAAATATGGAGCTGGCAGATGCCATGACAGCCCCGCAACACCTGCGCAGCGCCCCTGAGTCTAGATGCTGGTCTCCCGGGGGGAGGGAAAGTTGATGCCCTTCATCCTCAGCCCTTTCACAGGGAGGCAAACCATGGGGGATTGCTGGGAGGGTTGGGCATGGAGACAGCAGAGGTCCTGAGACTGAGCCCCACCAAGGGAGGGGTCAGAGCTGCCTGCCAGCTCCACAGTGCATCTCCCATAACCCAGTAGGTGGCAACAGGGATCAAATAGCTGGATTAAAAAAAAATTCTAACCCATGGACTCCGTTGACTGCAAGGGATGTTTGGCAGAGCGAAGCTGGTTAACAGATAGAGGATAAGACATGGGAAAGGCCATAAGGATGAGCACTAAAATCTCCACTTCCCTGGGGTATAGGAAATTCAAATGGAAAGTACTCAAGAGGTTATTTCTCACACCACTGTGCATCAAACACTATTCAGCAACCAGATTAAACAAGTGTTGGAGTGGCTGTGGTCAGGAAGGTACACCATATCACATATTCTGGGCATGGCCCTTCTTGGAAGACTTTTGGACAGCCATACATACCTTCCTAAACCAAGCCCTGACCAGCATTGTCCCTAAAACCTTTAAGGCTTTGCTTTTGGGAGTCCATAACAGTGAGGGGATAAAAAAAGAAAAAGATTACATGTATCGAATAATTATAGTGTAATCCCCCTTCCCCACTGTCTAGGGGCCTGATGGAAAATTCTAAAGGAGAGGGGCTCAAGTCCACAGAAAAATCATCCAAAGGGATAAAAGAATGCTACATACCTGAGTCCTAGGTCTTCTCCAAGCTGGCAGTCACTCTACGTGGCCTATGGGAGTGCAATCTTGAGGGCTCCACCGGAGGCTGTAGGAGCAAGCTGTTTGATACACTCTCAGAGAAGGTCCTCTAATAAGCAAGCATTTGTGAATGCCGAATGCTGTCTTGCTGGTATTGGCATTGGTAGTGCAGGAGTTAGAGAGATGCATAATAGGAATGGCAGTGAAGTACTGAACTGATGCCAACCCCACCCCAATCCTGCAGAAACTGACAGGCATTGGGGTGTGTCTTTGGGTCATCGGCCATAATGTTCACGCCATTTCACCTCACCCTACCCTGCAGACACCAACTAGTGTCACAGTGTGCCTTGGGATCTTCGGGCCTTATGCGCACCCCATTCCATAAGGAAATATGCTGAGATGGGTACAGTATAGGAGAATAGGGTGAACTTTGGGGCTGAAGAGTCCAAAGCACACCTCGATGCCTGTCACTGGCTGCAGGGAGGGGGTGGTGGTGGAATGGTATGAGCATTACACCCGACAATCCCAAGTCACACCCCAGATGCCTGTCAGTCTCTACAGGGTAGGGCGGTACAGTTGGAAACCCTAATGCCCCAGGCGTTTGTTGATATTTTCACTCTAAATTTTCAACATGGGCTTTTTGTGACCCCACCTCATGAACAGTGGTACTATCGGTTTGTTAGCCGAAAGGTGAACTTGCACAGTGACTGAAACATATACATAGAAACTTAGAAGTTAACGGCAGATAAGGACCGCAAGGCCCATTCAGTCTGCCCATTTCTTTTTCTACCTTATAAATGTGCCATCGGCCTTTGCTCTGTCAGTGGCCTATCTATTCACACTCTTCTGTATTGCTCCCTTATGCCTATCCCATGCCTGTTTGAAGCCCTGCACTGTATTCATATCCACCACTTCCTGAGGTAGGCTGTACCATGTATCCACTACCCTTTCTGTGAAAAATAACTTCCTCACAGTCCCCCTTAATCGGCCTCCCTCTAATCTCATGCTGTGTCCTCTTGCCCTGCTATTTTTCTTATATTGAAACATGTTAGACTCTTTCACCTTGTTAATGCCTTTAAGGTGTTTGAATGTTTCAATCATATCACCTTTCTCCCTCCTTTGCTCTAGGGTATACATATTGAGCTCCATTAACCTGTTCTCATATGTTTTCTGATGCAGTCCCTGCACCATTTTTGTTGCCCTTCTCTGGACTGCCTCAATTTGGTTAATGTCTTTGTGAAGGTGTGGCCTCCAGTACTGCATGCAGTACCCCAGATGGGGCCTAACCAGTGTCTTGTAAAGAGGGATTATTACCTCACTCTTCTGACTTGTGATACCCCTACTAATACACCCCAACATCCCCCTAGCCTTACGTACTGCTTTAGTGGTCTGCTTGGATGATTTCAGGTTATCGGTGATGATGATGCCCAAGTCTCTTTCTTCCCTTGTGATTACCAGCAACTCCCCTCCCAGCCTATAGGTGGCTTCAGGGTTTCTCTTCCGTATGTGCATGATCTTGCACTTCTTTGCATTAAACCCCAGTTGCCATTCTTCCAACCATTTTGCTAGTTTATCCAGATCTCTTCTCATTCTGCCCACCCCATCTGGATCATCTACTCTGTTGCTATACCTCTCAAGTGTCCCTCATTACGAGGGGCAGCCCTCATTTTGGCCCTTAAAATTGCTCTGTCCCTCATCCGTCCATCATGAAAAGGTACTGCCCACACAGAGAATGTGCTGTAAATTCAGAGTTTAAAGCAGAAACTCTTAGTATTCTAAAATACTAAATCCAAAATAAACTTTGTACAAGTAAACACTATGGTTTTCACAGTGTTCTGAGCTTGTATCTCCATGTTCGAGGATGTGTCCCTCATTGTGAAGGTCTGTGTCCCTCATTGTCCCTCATTTTGAGTGTCCAAAAATGTCCACGTCCCTCATTTCAGTGATGCAAGGTTGAGAGGTATGTCTGTTGCAGATCTTGGTGTCATCTGCAAACAAACAAACCTTACCCTCCAGTCCATCTGCAATGTCACTGATGAAGATAGTGAAGAGGATTGGCCCCAGGACTGGTCCCTGAGGTACCCCACTTGTGACTTGCATCTCTCCGGACTATATACCGTTTACCACCACTCTCTGTTTTCTGAGCCATTTGGTGCCACAGGTGCAAAAACACATTTTGGGCAGGATGTGAAAAATGACAGCTGTACTGTTCATGAGGAGGTGTTAAAAAATGGCAATGTTGAAAATCTGGAGTGAGAATATGAAAAATTGGTGAAATCATCAGCATGTGTAGAAATTGTGCAGTGCACACCCATAACACAATTATTTTGGGGATTTTTTTAACCAACATTTCAACATAGGCATTTTGGGACCTCTACTCATGAACAGTGGCACTGTGATTTTGTTAATCTGTCCCAAAAGTTGATTTCCCACAGTGACCATGCCATTATGAGCCAGATTTGCAAAAAAACATTTCAGGCAGGATGTAAAAAATGACAGCTGTATTGTTCATAAGAAGGTGTGAAAAAATGACAATGTTGAAAATCTGAAGTGAAAATATTAAAAATTGTCGAAGTTACGCGCATGCATGGAAACTGCACAATGCACGCTCACAATACAGTCATTTTTTGGAATGTTTTCACCAAATTTACAACATAGGCATTTTGGGACCCCACCTCATGAACAGTGGCACTGTCATTTTGTTAATTGGTCCCGAAAGGTGATTCCGTGCAGTGACCGTGAAATGACCTTTCAGGACTGAATAATGAGATGACAGTGCATGTGTTCATGAGGTGGAGTCCCAAGAATCCCATGTTGAAAATTTGGAGCCAAAATTCAAATAAATGGCTGAGATATCTACCTAAGTTGAAACCTCTCCATTGATGCCATTATGCAGCTTATCGGCATTTCTTCATTTTGCAGTTCGACTTTGAAGAGTCCAGATGTGTTCCCACTCCACAGAAGATCACAGCACTGGACCTCTGGAATTAAGTATGGGGTGAGGGGTGTGTGGGGGAGATGGGATGCGCAAAGGGTGGGTGTGGGTTGGGGGCACTGCAGACAATGAGGGACCATTTTCTGTTTTTCAGGTACAGAAAAAAAAACATTGCGGACTGTTTTCTTTCTTTACAGGTGAAATAAAACAAATGTTGGGCACACTGGAGTGGGCTCCCAGTGTGCCCCATGACTTTGGGGGGGGATGATGGCCACACTGGGGTGGGCTCCCAGTGTGCCACACAATGGGCGTGGGTGAAGGAACATGCCAACAGAGTTGGCTTTGTGTGAGCAGCAGCACACTGGGGTGGGCTCCCAGTGTGCCATACGATGTGGGGGGTGGGGGACATGCCAACATGGGGATTGCACCCCTGATGTCAGCTTTGTTTGGGGATTATGTTTATTGAAATGTTTAACCAGGAAAGGCATGTACGGGAGGCATGTCATCTCTGCCACTGCATGACGAGCTTGTCTCCAATTGCAGCTGCACATTTCTTTCAAGTTGGTGGCACTTTATATAATTATTGCATCAGCGCTAGCATGTTGGCCAATTGGGGAATGAGGGATGCACCTACTAAAGCATGCCCTGCATTTGCCAATGCTGACACACATCTGCATTTCTGCTATTACCACAAGATGTTGCTCACGCATGTGCAAGACAACATACGAACATACAAAATTTGCCAGCAGATAAAGGCCTAGAGATCTATCAAGTCTGCTCAAATGTGCAGCTAGCACCTTATTCTGCAGCTGCCCTCCCTTCCACCCTTCCCTTCATTAACCCTCCCCTTGTCCTGTCCCATCCCTTTTGAAGCAGTCTACTGTTCTACTGCATACCACTTCTGCAGGTAATGCATTCCACCCAGCCACCACCTCTCTGTAAAAAGTGTCTCCTCATCTCCTCCTGAACCTTTCTCCTCCAGTCTCATATATCATGGCCCCTGGTGGCTCTCCCCTCCCTCACTTTGAACAGCCCTCTGTACCAGTCTTGTTTATTCCTTTCATGTGTTTAAAGGTTTCAATCATGTCACCCCTGTCCCTCCTCTCCTCCAGTGAGTACATGTTCAACTCCTTCAACCTCCTCTCGTGTATGATAAGTCCCCAGCCCCTTGATCATCTTGTGTAGCCCTGTACTGTACCTCCAGTAACAATGTCCCTCTTCGAATACGGGCACCAGTACTGCACGCAGTATTCCAGGTGTGGTCTAACTAATGACCTATACAGTGGCAGAATCACCTCCTCCCTCCTCGAGGATATACCCCTTGCAATACAACCCAGCATTTTGTTGGCCTTTGCAGCTGCCTTCCTACATTGTGCTCAGTTGTTCATTGACCCTGTAATGAGCACACCCAGATCCTTCTCCTCCTCTGTCTGGGCTAGCTGCACTCCCCCCAGCTGGTAACTCCTCCTTGGGTTCTTCATCCCAAAATGCAGCACCTTGCATTTTTTGGTATTAAACCCCAGTTGCCAGGTGTCTGACCAGTTTCAAGCTTTGCCAGATCATTCTGCAACCCCTGCCATCCCCCCTAGGTCATCCACCACCGTGCCTACCTTGGTATCATCAGCAAACAGACTGATCTTGCTCTTGATGTCCCATGATATGTCTGCAATGAATATCCCAAACAACACTGGTCCCAACACCGAGCCCTGTGGAACACCGCTCGTCACTGCCCTTGGGTGTGAGAGCTCCCCACCACCACCCTCTGTTGCCTTCCCTGAAGTCAGTTCCCTACCCAACTCACCAGCTTTGCACCTGCTCCTGTGCCTTCCTTCCCAGCCTTCCATGCAGCACCGAGTCGAATGCCTTACTGAAGTCCAGATACAGGACACCCACTGCATGGCCCCTGTCCAGTTGCCTAGTTACCCAGTCATAGAACTCGACCAGGTTGGTTTGGAAGGATCTGCCATGTATGAAGCCATGCTGTCTGCTGTCCTGTAGTCCATTGGCCTCTAGGAGGGCCACCAGCCTGTCCTTCAGGATAGCCTCCATTAGCTTACCCACAATGGATATGAGGCTCACTGGTCTGTAGTTTCCCGGTTCATCCTTGGGGCCACTCTTGTGGAGGGGCACCACATGAGCCATCCTCCAGTCCTGAGGTACACACCCTGAATGTAGTGAGGCATTAAATAGGTCTGCCAAAGGTCCTGCAAGGACCTCTGCCAGCTCCTTCAGTACCCTGGGGTGGATGCCATCTGGGCCTGGTGCCTTGTCCACCCTCAGTGCCTTCAAACCCTCTCGAACTCTGCCCTCCATGATTTCCCCATCTGTCATCACTTTCCCCCTGCTTCTGCCATTTCTCCCACCTTGGGTGTCACCCCCTCTTCTCTTTAGTAAATACTGAGCAGAAGTACTCATTTAGTGCTTCTGCCTTATCGCACCCTGCTTCCACCCAACCCCCCTCCTTCCTTATCCTTACTATGTGGTCCTTACAGCTCCTTTTCTCCCTGATGTACTTGAAGAAGTCCTTCTCCCCCTTCTTAATGCCTTGTGCCAGCCTGAGTTCCGTAGATGCTTTGGCTCCCCTTACTGCCCTTGTCACCTCCTTCGATTCTGTCAAGTACTCCTCCCTGTCCCCCCCTCCCTGTTTTCTTGTACTTCCTAAAGGCAGCTCTTTTCCTCCTTACCTTTTCCATGACCTCCTTGCTCAACCAGCTCGGTTTCTTAGCCCTAGCCTTCTTGCTCTGGGCTTTGCAACAGGTTTTGGTTGCCTACACTATCCCCAGCTTTATGAGCTCCCACCTCTGGTGAATGAATGTCCACTCTGTGTCTTAAAATAAATAAAACAAATTTAATTCCAACAAGCAGAACAACAAACAACAGCTCACAGGAGCAGGAGGCATGGCTTTACAGTGAGCACAGGTTTTTGTTTTTTTCTGGTGGCGTAGAGCCACGGCACTCACTTGTGGCTGAACTGGTCAGAATCCAGGATCCCCATGGAGTTGAGTAGACTACAAAACTTGATGGCAGCAGCATGTCCCAAACACAGGTCATAACTACTTCCCAGGCCCTCTTCAACACGTGGGCTCTGCTTACACCAGCCCCAGTCCCTGCTCCTTGATCTGTAGATGAAGGCATGTCATGGCTCCTCTACTGCCCAAGTCCTCCTCCCTGCATAATAGGGCCTAGGTGGCTGGGCTCCCTGCATTCCTACCATCCAACGGCACAGGTGACCTGGAAGACTCACTGATCACATAATCTCACTCCCTGCATGCCAATAGCTACACAGGCAGAGTACCACACAGGTATGGGGAGGCGGGCTGCCACCACTGCACTACCCACAATGCAGGCTGCCACTACTGTGCCATCCCACCACCAAACTCACTCCTGCTGAAATTAGACCTATCTGACTCTGGTGCCACAGTGCTTGCAGGTGGGCCACCTAATTCTTCTCGAGCTGCGGCTCACAAGCCTGGCCTATGTCAGCTTAAGCCACAACATCCTCTGCATGCCATACTCTAGCTTTTCCTGAGCAGACTTCACTCCGATGGCTGCTGAGACCCTGACAGGGCTGGGGCATATGCCACCCTGGCCCCAACTTAACTTCTTCAACCTCCCAATCTGCTGCCTCCCCCAGTGGCAGAAACACTAGCCTAAAATCCCTGGTAGGGTATAGGCTCCACCCACCAGGCAGGCCAGGCCCCAGCACTACCCAATAATGGAAAAAAGAGCAGAAGAAGCTTCTTTATGAAGCATCCCCAAAGAGGGTTGCTTATAACAGATAGATAGATAGTAAATATAGTGCAATCACTCTCAGGCTTCTAATGCTGAAGGCCAATCAGCTGCTTGCTGACCAGCTTAATGCAAAAGAAAGGACCAAACCCCCTCTGATAGGAGTGGCTTTGATCCTTTCAACTACATGAAGATTCTGCCCAGCAAGCAGTGAGTTGTGTCATGAACACAGTGTGTGGTCATTGGTCTGGACTGCCAAGCCCCTTCCAGCTTGAGCTGTAGGGGGCCCAGCAGTGACACACTCTGAAATGCCATTTTTTGTAACAAAATGTTTCTTGCGCATGCACAAGCAAATGTAAAAAGCCTTAAAATAAAAAATGTCCTAAAATAAAAAAGTCACAAATAAAAGTAAAGTAAATATTGATCTATTATTTATTATCCATCATTACAAGTGTCCCCTGTAGTAATCCAAATCTCAGGCTATGAAAATAAAACCTGAAAATAAAAAATAAAATAAAACAATCACTGCAGCTCTGCTCAGCCTATCCCATATTGTAATCCATAAATCCATGGAAAGATAGAGAGTAACATAAATAGCATTTCTAGAAGCACTTCACCCAGGAGAGTAGCTGTCTACCTCAAACTCTGAAACTCTGCCACCATGGTTTAACAAGCACCAGGTAGCCAAGAGATAAAAAGAGGATAAAATAAACAGACTCTTGCAAAACAGAAAATAAGAATCAAACAAATGGCTTAGTAATAAAAATGTAATCTATTTCCCTTTAAAAAAAAATCCTCACCCAGCCAGCCCAGTGGCATGGAGGGCTGAGGTGAGGGGCACATTACCTCCTGCCATGCCAAGAACCTGGGTTCAGGAATGGACCAGGATATCTCAAGGGGCCAGCTGGGGGAAGGAGGACTAAGTGTCCCGTGGACTGCTCTCCTCCTTTGGGGAGGAGGGATTGCCATCTCGCCATGTTTCCACTGCCTAGAGGAGGTTTTGTGGTGTAACAGATGAGATTCCTGGGAAGGGAACCTGACACAGATACCTGTAATCTGCACGTGCATTAACACCTGCTTGCATGCCACTGCACGTGACTCAGACCCAGGGGAACTGGTAGGAATGGGAGAAATGCAGTTTTAAAAAAAAAAAACAATGACCATCAAGATAATGGCAGGCCCTGTACTGCCAACTGAAGCACCCAGAATGGGATGCAGAAGGAGACTGGGAAGACCCCTAGAAGGTAGGTGATGAAGCTGGGGGTCAGTCCCAGAATGGGGCCAGCAGGGTGATCCAAGCAGAAACAGTAGATGAAAAAAAAAATGTTCCACTTCTACTCCAAAGGCTCATGGCTAGACTTCACTTTCAATCCAGGAAGACCAACTCTTTCAGTGGCCACTTACAATACATAAGGTAAACTGCCATTACCAGAGCACTGACTTACAACGGCATGGCACTGCATCTAAACTTAAATAATCCCACAGAAAAATTGCCACCAATAGGTTACTGCTCCCACCCATACCCATGAAACCTTCCTCTCGTCAACCACATAAATGGCCCAAATGACTGCGAGTCCTAGCCTAACCCCTGTTGATTCCATCGTACCTCAATCCAGAGCCAGCTGTGCACTCCAGTCCCATGCCATGTCCTAAGCATCAATGCTTCCTGCCTCCATCCTCCTGTGATGTTGCAGACTGCCATTCTGAAACTGTGTATGACTGCCCCCTGCAGCCTATACCGTACAAGTTAGTCCAGATATGTGAATGAATTCATTCATTCACATATCTGACTGCTCTCTTGATATAGCTGCATGCCTATGGCTCATGCTCTGAACCACGGGCATGCAGCCCTACCGAGCTGTCAGTTGGTGGGTGCAGTGCAGCAGGTGGGTAGTGCTGCTGCTCCCGGCTGAAGGGGAGGAGTGGGGTGGTGGGGCTCCGTGAACAGGTGGGGTGGGGGGCCACTAGATCACCAGGGCTTTCGGACTTGAGGGAGGAATGCCACCCGCGATCGGGCTACTCGCGGTCCACTGGACCACCAAGGATATTGGACTTTGGGGGGGAGGTCTGATGCCCGCGATCAGGCTACTCAGGGGGGTTGGGGTACATTACTGCCCGCAATCGGGCTACTCGGAGGGTGGGGAGTACACTTCTGCCCACGATCGGGGCATGGGGGGTGCTGCCAGGTGCAGCGGGAACAGGTTGAGGGCCACCCACAGGTGGCAGCTGCTGTGTTGTGCCCTGCAATGTGGCAGCTCACCTGTGGGTGGCCCTTGACTTGTTCCTTTTTTTTTTGGCTCAACTTTGTGCAGGCGCAGGTAGGGGTTGTGCCTGCATAACTCTGCAGGCCGGGCTGAATATCGGGCTGTGCAGTTTATGCATGGTTCCTCCCCCTTCAGTTGTGCATGCCTTCATTATCATTGCGCTGTTGCTCAGCATGATTTCGGGGGCACAACTGCCTCCTGCTGAATATCGCAGAATGGCGCATTTTGGACTTGCGCAGGCGCAACCCTATTGTGCATGGCTCAACTCTTTTGAATATCTGGGCCAGAGATTTTATCACATTTGTTGTACATTTTTCTTAAATTTTGCAAAGGTGTCAGGTGTGTGGCTAAAATCAGAATCAAACTGTTATATTATCAGTGCCCCCCGCCCCAAATAAAAGCAGCTTGAAAGCCTGTGATTCATTTGTCAATTCCATTTCCTTACTTTTCCTTCATTCAATTCTTTTAAAATGCTAAAGAGGGACTCTGGCCAAAAGTGCAACATTGCACAATTAGAATAAGCATACCCCCAATAAATCTCAAGCCAAACATTAGGTTTCTGTGTTACTTCATTTTAAAGTTACAGGCTATTTTGTAACCCTGATTTCACTACCTGTTCAAAAAAAGCCAGTTTCAGTGAAGAGGTGCTGATGATGTCATCTCCTGAACTCACAGTCTAGCCCTCCCTGTCAGCAAGCTTATAGGACCTGTTTCTCCAAAGTTAAAAGATCATTCTGCATTGGTTTTCACAAGTAACACAGGCAGCACCATTCTAAAAACAGTGCTATAGAATCTATGTGTTTCAGGTTTTGTAACAAAGTTGACAAATGTGTATTTTAATGCCTTTTTGGTATGGTTCATTTCTCCAGAGCTGCTGGATGCTAAGTGAGCATGCCTCCAGGTTGCAGATACCATGTGAATCGTTACTCTGCAGTGCCTGTTTGGAAGTTGTATTGCTACAAGTGTTGCAATGTTGGTAACTGTTGGTCTGGCAGTATAGCCTAGAGGTTAGAGGAACGAGGTGTGAACAAGCTTGGCACATCCAGCAGACTAGATCTGAGTTTGATTGTCACAATCTCCACTTGCATACTGTGTGACTCTGAGCTAGTTACTTAATTGCCCAGTGCTCCCAGGTCGCCCCTGAAAACAGGAACTTGTGCCTAGTGGACCTTACCCTGTTACCCAAGACTAAAATAAATAAACTGCATTGCTGTTTGTCGGTGTCTGCTTTACAGTAAGTTTTAATGGGGGCCCTTGTGTGTTAATTCCTACTAGGGGTGGAAGTGTTAACCCTAGTAAAACAATCGTAATGTGGAGTACAATGCAGATGATTCTGAATATAGCTCAAGTAACAGCCTGTCAATGAGAAAACAGAAAATGAACTCAGCTCAACTGAGTATCCCATCCATTCATACTTTGATGATGAATAAAATATTGATAAGTGATTAAGAACTAAGCTGGCTACTGCATAAAAACTCTTAGTAAGGTTTCAAAACAGCACTACCTCTCCCACCCCCATTTACCGGCTGATAGAATAATTGATTTAAAGTGCCATCCTGAGAAATCGCCTCAATTGAATGATAGGTGTGAATGACAGCCTTTCACTACATCAGAGATAGCCAGTCTGCAAATCTCACATTAGTGTGCTGCATCCAGCAACCCAGGAGAAAGTACCACAACAAAAAAGCACCAAAACAAAAATATGAGTTTGTCAACTTTGTTACAAAACTTGAAACACACACAGGTTTTAAAGCAATGTTTATTGAATGGTGCTGCCTGTTTTACTGGAGAAAACAATTTGCACATAGTTTTTAAACTTTGGAGCAGCAGTTTCAGTAAGTTTGCTAACAGGGAGGGCTAGACTGTGAGTTCAGGAGATGACATCATCAGCACTTCTTCACTGAAACTGACTTTTTTGAACAGGCAGAAAATGTAGGGTTGTAAAATGATCTGTAACTTTTACAAACAAAGTAATGTAGGGATCTCATTTTTGGCATGAGGGTGATTGGGGCTATGTGGATCCATATTCTGAATTTATTGATGACAGTCATTTGTGACCATAGTCCCTCTTTAAAGGGGTTCTTGGTCTCATCATTCAGCCAAATCAAGATTAGCCTGACCACCGATGACAAGGCGATCCCCTCATCATTCAGGTAACTACACGTTAAATCTTAATTTGCCAATATGAGCTGAAATCCCACCACTTCCTTTCTTTCTTATTTGGAAACCACTCTCTGGATTCATCTTTTGTATAGTGTGCTGTGGTCCATAAAAGGGTCACAGGAGGTGCCCAAGTGAAAAATAAGTGTTTAATTTTCACTTGTATACATCATAACCCATTTATTTTTCACTTGGGTGTGTCTTCTTGATTGACAACCCACACAAATGAATCCCCTATTAGAACCCTGCAACATAAACAACCAATCAAAAAGCTATTTTTGAAATAGAAAAAAACATGTAGTAGTAGTAGTAAAATAATTTATTCATCATTGTATGAATCGGATACTCAGTTGAGCAGAGCTCATTTTCGATAAGGTCCTGTACATTGTGCAAGGTACAAACAGATGGACATTACAATAACAACTTTAAACATTGTTACAGCATTTGTGTACATTCATACAGTTAGACAAGTTTCAGGCATTGAATGACGTATTCGACAATAAGTGTAAAATACAAAAGGTATTTGTTTTCATTCTGGAGCTAGACAGCAAGCCTGGGGCTTGTTGGTCTGTTCAAAGTGGTGTTGCTTGATTTTGCTCATGCTGATGGGTTTGTCTGCTGGTCTGAGGTGGACTAGCTTGGAGTTCCAGAGTTTAGGCCCTACAGGACATGAACACCCTCACCATGTCCAACCCCAAGTCAAGTTCCATCTTTACACAGACGACATGATACTCTACACAATAGGCACAAACCACACAGACATTGAACCCACGCTACAAGCAGCATTTGATGAACGTCAGGATTTTTACTTACACTCCAAACTAGCACTGAGCTCTAAAAATACCCAGGCAATGTACTACAACAGACACAAAGATCAGGGCACAGCCACAATTACATTACATGCCAAAACCACAGAGCAAGTTACCCTACAGCAAGTCCACAGTTACCGATACTTGGGAGTATGACTAGATAAGGAAATTAAATGGAATGTCCACATGGATAACCTGATGAAGCATCTGGGGAAACTGCTCGGAGCGCTTTGCAAATTTAAACATTCAACAGGCTGGAGCTGGTGAAACTTGACACCACGTACAGCAAATTTGCCCTTTCCATCCAGGATACCCTCACAGAACACACAGGTGCGAACTCCTTGACAAACTAGGATGGCAAAGGCTAGAGGAGAGAAGGAAATTATACTGTCTAGCATTCATGCACCAGTGCTACAGTAACAAAGCCCCAGACTATGTGGTGAAAAATATCCACATGAGAGACATCAAGGGGTCATTGTAGTCCACAGGGGGAGGGGGGTAGCATTCTCCCTCCCTTCCAGACACGTGAAGGTAGGCAAGAAACACTTCCCATATGTACACTGTATGTTAAATAGTATGGGCCCAAAGACTGAGCCTTGGGGGCTCCTGACACTATGGAGGGGGGGTGAAGGAGGATCGGAAACAGTTTAGTGACACCATTTGTTTACACCCTTTTAAGAATGATTTTATTTAATTATTTATTTAGAAGAGATTTACCAGGAAAGACAGACTGAGCCATAAAGCTTGTTTCCAGGTGTGTCCTGGGGGAGTGGGTAATGGATGAGTAACGATCAAGTAGATGCAAAGTAATATAATAATACACCATATGTACAATAATATACAGTAGCAAACAGGCTAGCGATGATAGTAGGGGTAAAAACATCAGAAGTGAGAAGGACTAGGCACTCATATGACTGTATCATCAATAATATATGACAGAGTGGGCTAGTAGAAAAGAGAAAGAAAGTGAGATAAGAGGAGAGACAAAAAGAAGTATGGGTTGGAGAGGAAGAGAGAGAAGGAAACAGAACTGGGTTACAAAATAAGGGGGTAGGGTGGATGAAATAGGGTAAAGAAAAATAGTATAATGGGAGATGAAGGAGGTAGGAAGGTTGATAGATGGAGGTGTTGGTGAGACAGAAGGAAGTAGGGGAGTGGGAGTAGAGAAGTGGTGGAGGTGGAAGGAGGACAGGAATGATGAGGGTGATGGTAATTAGAGGTAGGGGTAAAAGGGGAGTAGGTGAAGGGCATTGGGCTAAAGGTATTTGCAGGAGGGGCAGTGTGGCTTTGGAGCTGGAAGGAGACAGAGCCTTTTGGAGGTGGCAGAGTGAATTGTAAGAGGAAGGGAGTCCCAAAGATTAGGAAGATGGAAGGAGAAATATGATTAGCCAGCCTGGGATTTATGAGAGGGGAGCAAGAGGGATCAATGACCTGAGTTATGGAGAGAGTAGGAAGGAGGGTAGGGGAGAGGGGAGAGCTTAGGTAAACAGGGAGAGAGGCCAACCAGAACCAGAAGGCATGGTGCTTGATAAGGTTATGCACAGTGCCAGAGGACTTGTAAGACCTTCATGCCAGGTCACATGCATGAAGGCAAGCCAGAAGTGCAGCCAAGATCCAGGGAAGTTAAGAACCTCTGACCCTACTTTTCCTGAGTGGGGCATGCTAATCCCAAACTAATAAGAATTTAGACTGAAAATATTATAGTTCCTAGTTGATATTACTGGCCTTAGTGATAGGTGACCAGTCAGTGGAAAGCATATCAGCGTTGAGGCAGTCCACTGCATCTCCTGTCACTCTCACATTTTATATTCTGGTCAGGAGGATGTCATGGTCCAAAGTGTCAAAAGCTTTTGACAGATCGACAAATATGGTTCCCACAGCCCTCCTACTGTCCAGTGCCTTCTAGAAGTCACCAGTGACTTTAATGAGTGCTGAGGTGGTCCTGTGGAGTGGTCTGAACCCAGACTGCCAGTCACTTAGTAGGTTCTCTGATTCCAAGAAGTGCTTCAGTTACACGCTTTACCCTATTAGCCTTTCAAAGATCCTCAAGACTATGCATAGGGCGAATATAGGGCAGTAGTTCTTTAATCTGTTTTTGGTTCAGCTTTGTGTATTGGATGACCCCACCATCTTGTTTCCTTGCTTAAGTCTATTCCTGTACATATTATACTTTTTTATATGTACAGTATTTTACTTTATGCCAAACCATAAGTTATGTTCCCACTTTAATGTGTCTCCCTGTGTTTACTAAATATTTTTTAAACTCGTGTCTTTTCTTTCCACTGTGCTCTGCTGACACTATGTATCAAAATGGATAACTCTCCACTTTAGCCCGCACGTTACTTCCATGTGGCACTCTCTCTGATGCATGCCCTATCACCATTCACAACTCTTGACTATCAGCTGCTCAACAATGAAAATCAAACCTCTCCTGTCCTGCACCAGCATCAAGCATAGAAGCCATCAACCTGCAAATGGCTGCTTACCTCTCATTGGCTACCACCCTGAGCAGTGTACCTCTCAAGACAGTCAGTTTTAGAATTTAACTGAACCCCACTGTTGGGATCGTGCCTCATAAATCCACCACTGAGTCCAAAACTTACAATATATTTATAAAATACTTGTGCCGCATTTCTCATACCATAAGCCCTACTCTACAAATATTCACAGCCTCTTCTTTTTAAAAAAAAAAAATAAAGTAGGTACCCTGAGGGAGGAGCGGTCCAATAAAAACACCACAAGCACAGTAGTCCTGGACAACTACAGATAGTCCCTAAGAACACAGTACCAACCAGTCAATCTACTATTCCCTAAGTGTAATACTGCATACAATTTCAAATTACTTTTACCAAGTTGATTAAATGGAACCTGCAATAGCCTAATTGAAAATTTACAATTTATTTCCATTTGTATGGAGGCAGGACTTTCATATTGAGCTTGTAGTTTCACCACTCATGAGTTATGGTGTCACTCCCTCACTTATGGAACTAAACTGTATAGTTTCAGTTAGGCTATCGCATATTCTTTATGTATCTATATACTGTAAATAGACATATTCATTAGAGGAAAAGATGGCACCAAGAAACAATGAAGTGGGTGCTACAGTGGCAAAACAGTCAGGTACAGAGAAAACAATTCACTTACCCCTCCGCTGACTGCACATGTTTCTGTCATCAAGGATCACTCATCACTCACCACTCACTGTTGGGGAAACTGAGATTGTAAAGCAACAAAATTAAGAATTGGAAGTACTTTGAGTTAACTCTACTCAGAAGGAGGATAAGACTGTGAATCTGGGTATTTTTTTACAAGCCACATGAACAGAGTAAGGAGCTTAACTATTTAATATTAAGTCAAATAAGTTCAGTCATGCCAGATAAGATAATTATTATTATGGGTAGCTTCAATCTACCTGACATTAATTAGACCAAGAAACAGAGGTGCACAAACCTCAAAAAAGACTTGGAAACACATAGTAATCACAATATTGAACAAATAGTTAAAGAGGGTAGAAGAGAGGATAACATACTTGACCTAGTTATAAGTAACAAGGTTGAGTAGTGCTCAGTTTGGGAGCCATTTGGAAGCAGTGATCAGAAAGTGTGGGAGCCAGGCATAACCATTAGTAAATGTTTTAATAAGGTGAATTTTGACATTGTAAGGAAATAAATTAGATTGTGGAACTGAGAAATAGAGTTTCAGACTAAGTCCCTTGAGCAGATGTCGGAATGCCTTACTAACCAAATTAAAACTCTGAAGAACAAATTCATGCTAGTACATGTTACATATAATAGAGGTGGGAAGCGTTTGCCATGGCTGATCAAAAAAATTAAAAATAAACTTTGTAAGGTGAGAAAACCACTCTTAAAGACAATAGGGAGCAAGGACAAAAAACTGTAATCAGAATTCAGCATATTAGTAAGGCAATGCAAGAGTGACATTAGAAAGGCTAAGAGGGAAAAGAAATTAGCAGATTCCACAAAGGACAACTATAAAGTCTTCTTTAGATATTTTATTTCGTTTTTGTTTACCGGGTAGGGCGGACTAGGCATACATATGCCTATTTTTAGGCATGACCTGGGAGTTAACAAAGACAGTTTAACATAATGGATAACATCAACAAACAGACCAGAAATTGTACCGAGTTTGTGGAATATTACCAAAACAATTGGACATATTGGATAAGAACAACAGACAGTGCAGAGTATGTACAGAGTTCATAGAATATCATAAACAATTTAACATTTAGGATAATATCAGCTAACAGACCTGAAATTGTTCAGAGTTCACAGGTTATTACCAAGGCAAGATTGTTTTGGACAGTACTGGAATAGGGCATCTATTGTCATAGGAGGTTAACAAGAATGGTTCATAATAGAAGTAGATTCTAATGTGTATAAATTAACATTGTCGATGGGTAGGTTAGCTGTAATTCTAGATTCTTGGAGTTGATAGCATGCTAAGTTTGGTCTACAGTAGGGGGATTATCTAGAAGAACTTTAGGGTGGGAAGTAACACAAGTTGTGAAATAAGTGCTTGTGTGTGGGATTTAGTAGGGCAGCAAGTTTGATATTTATAGAAGAGGAGGTGTGGTGGAGGTTTGTCTGATTAATGGCAGACGCATCTGTAATTTTTAAGCAAATGGGAATGGAGCTGAGATCTAACTATGCAGACAGATGAGTTCTGTCACACTGGTAAAGGTATACTATTCCAGAGTTTGGGGGCTACTGAGGAGAAAGCCTGCTCTCCATATTTAGACCTTGACCTGGGGATGGTCAGCTATTCGGCTACTGAGGAGCTTAATGAGTAGTGGCTGGTGCTAGGTGTCTGGTAAGAAACAAGAGAGTGAGGTACTTGGTTCTGAACTATGCTGTGAACAAGGCTGCCTAGAGTGAGATCCATGAGAACTTGGGGAGAGGGCTAATCAAGCATACTGTAAAGCTGGCAGTGGTGAATAAGTTGGTTGCATGCAACGATAAAGTGCGAAATGTCATAGCTCACAATCCATTTATGCAGTATGGAGACAGAAGTGTTGCCAAAGACTAGCAGTCCATAAGAAAGTTTAGGCAGAAGTAGTGCTTGCACTATAGTGATCCTGGCGGCAGGTGAGAGATTTGTACTTGCTCAGCAGGCTAGGTCAAGACACATATATTATTGGGAAGAAGGTAGTTAATTACACAGTTGGTCTACTGGAAGGGGACACATATATAGTGTCAGGGAAAGATGAAATGGTAGATGTATTCAGGTAATTTGTTTGCTCTGTTGTCTACAAAAAGACTGTGTCAGACAAATAGTTAATGAAAGATGATTGTTCAGAATTTTTTCTGGAAGCAAACATGGTAAGAGGCAGATTAAGGGAACCTGACCCAAACAAAGCCAAGGGGCTGGATACCTTGAACCCTGGAATAATTTAGGAGCTGGCCGATGAAGCAGTGGGTCTGCTAACTTACAGTTTTTAGACATCTTTGAATAGGGATATGGTTGTGGATGAGTGGAAGGTTGTCATGGTGGTTTTTACACTTTAAAAGAGCTCAAGAGCTTAATAAAATTATAGGCCTGTTTAATATCTGCAGTAAGGAAGATTCTGGAGTCAATTATAAGGGAGAAAACTGAGAGACATATGGAAGACAACTGTCTCAAAGGAAACATACAGGATGGCTTCTTCAGGGGAAGAGCCTGTTAATCTAATCTGATTAAGTTTGTTGAGCATGTGAGCAGTGCCCTTGATTTGGGACAGCTAGTGAAAATAATTTATCTGGATTACAGTAAAGACTTGGCACTGTACCTCGTGTAAAAATAATTTAAGGAATCGAGAGCACAGGTTTGAATAAACTCTTAGTTAGCTGGATTAAATTGTGACTGAATAAGAGAATGCAGAAGGCGGGCCTTAAGTGTTTCTCTCCCAAAGGGGAGCTGTTACTAATGGGATTCCATAAGGGTTGGTGCTGGGACCCAGGCTTTTTAATAGTATGTGGCATCTATGAAATGTAAGGATGGAGGGTGGATGTGCAAGTTTGCTGATGACACCAAGACTGGGGCTGTAGCGGACAGCATCAAGCCTGTAGAGGGAGTGAGGAAGGAGAACAAATTTGAGATTTGGGCATTTAAAGCCAATTTGAGGTTTAGCAGTGAAAATGGTACTGCCATGCATCTAGACCATAGGAATCCAAAGGCTATATACCAACTGTATAGAACAGACCTGAAAAAATCAGTTAATGAGAAGGATTTGGGTATGTGGATAACAAATGTCTTAAGGCTTGATATGCATAGTTCTGAAATACTTAAACAGTGTAACAAGATTCTCGGGTGCACTGTGAAAAATATAACGAGTGGAGAGAGTGAGGTTACTTTGACACTGCATAAGGCATTAGTGAGACCACATGCCAGTTATTGTGACAAATTCTGGACCACCAACAAAAGAGGGAAATTAGAAGACTGGAGGGTATACAGCAAAGGACAACCAAAATGATCAGGGACATGAAAGGAAAATCTTATGAGGAAAGCAGAATGGAGCTAAACCTGTATATACTGTAACAGAGAAGACATTGAGGGTATAGAAACATAGAAGTTGAAGGCAGATAAGGACCAAAAGGCCCATCCAGTCTGCCCATTTCTTTTTCTACCATATAAATGTGCCATCGGCCTTTGCTCTGTCAATGGCCTATCTATTCATACTCATCTGTATTGCTCCCTTATGTCTATCCCATGCCTGTTTGAAGCCCTGCACTGTATTCATATCCACCACTTCCTGAGGTAGGCCATTCCATGTATCCACCACCCTTTCTGTGAAAAATAACTTCCTCACATTACCCGTTAATCAGCCTCCCTCTAATCTCATGCTGTGTCCTCTTGCCCTGCTGTTTTTTTTATATTGAAACATGTTAGACTCTTTCACCTTGTTAATGCCCTAAAGGTATTTGAATGTTTTGATCATATCACCTCTCTCCCTCCTTTGCTCTAGGGTATACATATTGAGCTCCGTTAATCTGTCCTCATATGTTTTCTGATGCAGTCCCCCCACCATTTTGGTTAACCTTCTCTGGACTGCCTCAATTTGGTTAATGTCCTTGTAAAGGTGTGGCCTCCAGTACTGCATGTGGTACTCCAGATGGGGCCTAACCAGTGTCTTGTAAAGAGGGATTATTACCTCCCTCTTCTGACTTGTGATGCCCCTACTAATACACCCTAACATCCCCCTGGCCTTACCTACTGCTTTAGTGATCTGCTTGAATGATTTCAGGTCATCGGTGATGATGATTCCCAAGTCTCTTTCTTCCCTTGTGACTGCCAGCAACTCCCCTCCTAGCCTATTTGTGACTTCAGGGTTTCTCTTCCCTATGTGCATGATCTTGCACTTCTTTGCATTAAATCCCAGTTGCCACTCTTCTGACCATTTTGCTAGTTTATCCAGATCTCTTCTCATTCTGTCCACCCCATCTGGATCATCTACTCTGTTGCATGTCTTGGTGTCATCTGCAAACAGACAAACCTTACCCTCCAGTCCATCTGCAATGTCGCTGATGAAGATATTGAAGAGGACTGGCCCCAGAACTGATCCCTGAGGTACCCCACTTGTGACTTGCATCTCTTCTGACTGTATACCATTTACCACCACTCTCTGTTTTCTGCCCATCAGCCAGTTTACCACCCAGATGACCAACTTCTGACCCACCCCGTGCCTACCCAGCTTATTAATCAATCTTCTATGTGGAGCAGTATCGAAAGCTTTGCTGAAGTCAACGTAGGTGACATCAACTGCTCCCCCTTGGTCCACCACTCTGGTTACCCAGTCAAAGAAATCTATGAGATTAGTTTGACAGGACCTTCCTTTTGTAAACCCATGCTGTCTTGGATCTTGTGCTCCTATGGATTCCAGATGTTGCACTGTCCTTTCCTTAAGGAGTGCCTCCATAATCTTGCCCATTACTGAGGTAAGACTGACTGGTCTGTAGTTCCCTGCCTCCTCCCTGCTACCACTCTTGTGGAGCAGGATCACATGAGCCCTTCTCCAGTCTTCTGGGACCTCTTCTGTGCTCAGAGACTCACTAAACAGTTCTGATAATGGCTCTGCTAGTTCCACCCTTAGCTCCTTTAGTGCCCTGGGATGTATGCCATCAGGTTCCATTGCCTTGTCCACCCTGAGCTTATTGAACTCTTGTAGGACCCTTTCTTTTGTGAAGGGACTAGTGCTCACCTCCCTCCCCCCTGTGTCCATGGTGCTGAGCTGTGGGCCCTGCCCTACCTTCTCTTCAGTAAATACTGAGCAGAAGTATCTATTTAGGATAGATGCTTTTACATGGTCCTTCTCCTCACACATCCCCTTCTCTCCTTTTATCTTAGCAATACCCCCTTCTGGACTTTCTCCTTTCACTAATATATCTATAGAAAGTCTTGTCCCCTTCTTTTACTGTTTGTGCTAGTGTTTCCTCGGTTTGGGCCTTTGCCTGCCTTACTGCCTTCCCTGCTTCCCTTAGGGAAGTTTGGTATGCCCCTCTATCTTTATCCCACTACATTCCCTTATATTTCCTGAAGGTCAGCCTTTTGGCTCTGACCTTTTCTGCTACTGTTTTTGAGAACCAAAGTGGTTTCCTTCTTCTTTTGCACTTCCTTTTCTCTCTAACATAATGGGATGTTGCTTCAAGTATTGCACCCCTGATGCTTGCCACTTTGCCTGTACCCCTCAACTGTATTTCTTTTTGCCAGGGCTAGCTTAACTCTGTTGACCATCTTATCAAAGTCAACTCCTCTGAAGTCCCATATTTTTGCTTTGGAATGGGATGATTTAATTATAGTGGCCAAACTGAACCATACCATGTGATGGTCACTGGCCCCCAGGTGACCTTCTACCTGGAGATCTGTGATTCTTTCCCTGTTAGTCAGTACTAGATCTAGGATAGCCCTTTCTCTTGTGGGTTGTTGTACTAGTTGTTTGAGGCCCTCCCCCTGCAGGGAATCCACCATGTCCTGATATACAAGGCTACCATCAGCAGCCTCTTTGGAACTGTTTGGGTATAGAATATAAGGACAATTATTATGACAGGAGGGATCATAACAAGCATCTGAGGGGCAACACTTCAATGTAGCAAAAAGGAAAGTGTGGATCACACAAAAGGTAATTAAAACTTGGGACAGCTTGCTCTGGCACATCGTTAACTGCAGGATGATGGACAGCTTTAAAAGTCAGTTTGATGGGTATGCCACGGGCAATGGAATTTTAAGTTATGTCCATTTCAAAATGGCGGGCACATTAATGGGCAACTTGTCCCCTTTTGCTCATATTACCTGTGAAACCTAAGCTACTTCTGATGAGCCACAACTTATAGAAAAAAAACTAAAATGTTTATTTGTCACAAAAGCAATCAAAACAGCAACAGCACAAGCAGTGAGAAAAATGTGCTCCCTGTGTAGTCAGGGACCTATTGGATCAATGCTTTTCTTGGATATAATCATTATTCCTTGAGTACTGCATTGTTGGAAACATTTTCTGAGGCTATACTTCATACTGTAGTGCTGCTTATGCTGCTAACTGCTCTGTGTTGTTACCGTACACGAAGGCACTGCAGCCTATCAATCAGAAATCATAACTGTGACTCTGGAGACCAAGTAATGAAAGTTACTTAACTACAGTGAGCTCAGCTTCTCTCTCTCTGTGATTAAAATCTGCCACCCCGCTCCCTGGGTGTCCTCATTTTCTCATTCTCACCCAACTCTTCTAGCACATCTGATAATTGCTGTCAGTAGTTTATGGATTTTAAAGCACTTTGTGAAACAATGTGTAGGAAAGGTACAATGGAAAACCTGTTCTTTTCCCTTTGCTACGTAAGTTGTTGGTGAAAGACTTCTGTTGCATTCCAAGACAGGCAGAATAAGTTTAGCAGGCATATTACTGGGCAACTTGTCCCCGTTTGCTTGGATTACCTATGATACCTATGCTGCATGTGGTGAACCACAACTTCTCAAGAAAAAAATCTTTGCTACAAATGCAACCAAAACAACAACAATATAGTGAGAAAAAATGTGCTCAAAGTGAAGAGGTGGGACTTTCGTAACTCAAAAATGGCACTTTTACTTGGCAGTTAAGGTCTCTCCCCTTCACTCATGATAATATATTCTATATTTTCAGTTTGTAAAAAGAGATTTTAGCTGTATTGGTCCTTGGAAAACAGGAGACACTGGAAGGTTTGATACTTTTTATTGGACCAACAAGTGTCTTGGAATTATATACAAGCTTTCAGGGCCTCACAGGTCCCTTCTTTGGGTACATAGTAAAACTGAGCAAAATAAACAGTATTTACTGTATATACACTGTGAAGTAATGTATAAAAATAATTGAAGAGAATTACAGGAAGGATAGAATGCCAGGAAGTGTAAAGCTGAGAAGTGATGAAAGGAACACAGAACAACAAAGCCCTGAGATAAACAGAGTCTAAGGTCTGCATGTAGTTGCAAAGTAATAAAAATAGGATGTGAGAACTACAGTATGGTCTTACTAACCTGCCTAACACAGAGATTTATAGCTTTTTATATGTCCTCTTTTATTTTTGCCCACTGGTCCTTGACTTCCCCTAGTTTCCCTATCCCTGCCAAGGTGTCTCTGAGGCATTCCCCCATTTTCTTAAAACTGGCCCTCCTGAAGTCCGGGACCCTGGTCCTCATGTAGTTCAGTTCTAACCCAGTTCTAATATTAGACCAAACCATACGATGGTCACTGGTCCCCAGGTAGTCCCCCAGTGTGACATCAGCAATACTGTCCCCATTTATCAGTACCAGGTTCAGCAATGCCCCCTCACAAATGGGATCCATTGCATGTTGCCTGAGGAACGCCCCCTGCAGCAGGTCCAAAATGTCCCTGTTCCTGGCTGTTGCTGCAGCTGGGAGGATCCAGTCCACCTTCAGTAGATTGAAGTCACCTACTAGCACCACTTCCCCCTTTCAAGTCACCCTATGGATTGCTTCCATAATTTTCCCATCCATTTATTCCCCCTCTGCCGGAGGTCTGTAGATCACTCCTTTGTGAATAATGCCATTTCATTTTTTCCACAGTGACCCATAGTACCTCCAATTCCCCCCACTTCCCTCATATTTCCATAGCCTTTATATTGTCCCTTACATAAAAAGCTACTCCTTCCCCTTTTCTACCTACCCTGTCCCTTCTGAACAGAACAGAACCTAGTATGACCATATCACAGTCCTGGTTTTCAATTCACCAGGTCACTGTAATGGTGACTAAAGCCAGGTCCACTTCCACCATGGTGGCTTCTAGATCTGCAGTCCTGTTGCCCAGACTATGAGCATTTACACACATGGCTTTCCAGGATGTGCTACCACCTCCCCTCCTTTTTCCCATTTGTCTTCCCTTATTTTGCTCACTTGTAATCTTGGCTTCATTCTTTTCTTCTCAATTTCATTATTTTTTGGTTTATTTTCTCCCTCTGGATTCCTGTATTTGTCCTCTTGACCATGTGTGTGCGTGTGTGTTTATTTCTCCCTGCCTTATTCCACCTCCCCCTTTGGCTAGTTTAAATGCTTGCCAATGTAACATTTGAACTGCTTACTGCTGACTACAGTTCCCATCCTGGACGGATACAGTTTGTTACCTCTGTACAGGCTGTTATCCTTCCAGGTTGGGCCCCAGTCTCAATGAAACCAAAACCCTTTTCTTTTCACCATTTCTTCAACCATGCGTTGAAGTTGCTGGTGCAGAGAATCCTATCAACCCCCCTGTCATAGACAGATAGCACTTCTGAGAAGGTTACAGATACAGATTATGCTACTTGTCTAAGACCCCTCCCCAACTCCCTGAACTCTTTCTGCACTGTGGCTAGCTCATCTCTGACCAGGTCATTTGTCCCAAGACAGACAATGACATCTAGCTTTCCCTCCCTTCCTGCTACCCCAGTGATGCTGTGGATACTCTTTCCATCCCTGCATGCCATGGCACCAGGAAGGCACCAAACCTCCCTCTCTTTGTCTGTACCTACTCCCAGCTCCATCACCCTTACTGTGGAGTCCACCATGAGTATTCGCTTCCTCCTCCTCTGGGGTCCTCTGTCACCCCCCCGGGGTCTTCACTGTGGAGAACTCCCATATCCACCCCAGTTACTGCTACAGATGCCTCAGTGGGACATTCCCACTCTGCCAGGGTGGCACAGGAGTTTTGTATTGGAACTGGATGGTGGATGTGCCTATGCTATATCTAGATATAGATATAGATGTGGTTATCTATTCAGTAAGCTTGACCCAGTGGTTCCACAGCCTCACTAGTATCGGGGATTTGTTATTTTTTTCTGTAGTGGCATCTCTCCCCGACCAGGCTCACAAATCCATTCTTGGGACAACTGACAGTCACCTAGTCCATCCCCAACAGAGTCAATGACCCAACCACAACTGCCTTCCCTCACAATTGTTCCCCAGTGGCAGGGGGTTATTTTGGGGTGGGTATCCTCCCTCAGCAGTTCAACATTATCCAGTAGCAGATAGTGGACTACATGGGTAAAGGGCCAAAATATACTAGCCTGCTATCAATCAGATGGAGGCTAGATATTTAATCCCCTTTTAATTCACAATCATAGCACCCCATAGCATCCATCTAGTCTTCAGGGACTTCACAGGCAAGCAACTTACCCAGTGACTGAAAGATAAACATTACTGAGACCTACCACAGGGGTGGCCGCTGCCACAAAAGTTGTCTGCCAACCCTTCAGATCAAGGCCAAGCTGCACAAATAATGAAATAAATCTGACTCCAAGTGTAAAAGGTGGCTAGAAGTGCTAGTACGCAACTGGAAGTGTTTACAAGCAGCTTGTTGTTTGGATTTGCTTATAAGTCAGTGCTTGCTTCTTTATGAGGAAGTCACTTGTTTTAAAGGGGAACAGTTGCCAAAACAACACACATCACATTAAACTCAAAGAAGCAAGTTCTTCCACTTTGTTAGGTTTATTTTGTTATTTGTACCATATTACATTGTAACTACTGCAATGTGCTAATGAATAACATGAGACACATACAATATTCATCTAACTGCCAGTTACTTGCTAGACAGGTTTACATTTAAGAAAACAAACCTGAGTGCTCTGGTCTCCTAGAAGAACCAATATGCAGAGTCATAAGTGCATTTGTCATACAAGACATTTAAAAAAAATCCAATCAAATGGGGTTTGTAAACTCCCACCAGTACAGATGTCAATGGAACTAAAGTTTCAGGAATTTGCTGTCATGGAGTCAATGGACTTGAGTTCACATGAGATTGAGGTTCAGATGGAGTGATTGGTGTGGGAGAAGGGGGCACAGCTGGCAGCATTAGAGTGGTGACTGGGAGACCTCAATTGATGTTGAAATAATTGGGTGATGAGTGAACAGATATAGGAACAAACAACTCTGTTTAGTGATGTAAGTTATATCAATCAGCTATTTGCTGGCAGCACTGTCCTCATGGGACTAAGTACAGTCTTCTGCAATTGTGCTTAGAGCCAAGAGGACAGCATTACCAGTGAACAGCTGACTGAAGCTTTTGAAAGCTATAACATTCATCTGTTGAATCTCCCTCAGCTGCAGTCTGTCTCTGTCATCAGCCACAGAGAATTCTGGGATGACTGTTTAGGGCAAATGTTGGGGTGGGAGTCAACAGGATCAACCAGATACAAGCTACAAAAATTCACTATAGAGCAACTGAATAGGTGGTACCCCCTCCCTGATCCTATTACAGTATCCATAGAGTACCTGCAGCCCCATTCCCTACCTTGTGTCATCTAAATGCAGTTTTTAGGGGTGAGGCTTCAGTGCTCGATGATCGCTTGGCTTGTACCAGGAAGCTATAAGCTGTGCTTTATGGAGGATATAGCTCTTTCTTTAAATGTTGAAAAAAATCAAATTATGGATGAAATAGCTCCCAGGGCAGACAACTTCATGGTATGGTTGCCTGTCTGGATCATGGTAGTTGCTCTTTAAATATCTTATTGTCACTTAGAACATCATATTTCCACTTAGAATCTAGAACTAAAACACAAAGAACAATGGGTCCCATAAAGTGTTTACAATGGAAAGCCAGGCAGTTTTAAGCTAAAACAAGGTAAAACACTAATAGAAGCATTCCAGATAATGCAGTATACTACTGTATATATCACATTCATAATGGATTGCAGTAGAATAACACGGTTCTCTCTACCCATGAGTGATAAGTATTTCATATCAAACTTGTAGATTCACCACTCACAAATTATGAGTCTTAACACTCACTGCTGATTGTAAATGTGTTAGTTCACTGTAACCCGTTATGTAGTCCCCATTTATGAAATGCCAAGGCCAATGTGAGATTCAGTTATTTTGAACTGACAACTTATTTATGTACTATTTGGTTGAGGTTGTAAATCATTAATTGCTGTTTTTAAATAAAATGTGATATGTCTCTTACTGTTTCATGTAACAGCCTTTGGCTAGATTGCATATCTTACAGGTAAATGGATTGGTATCATGAGATGTCTCTTGGCTAATCAAGAGTGCCATCTCAAGACATCTTAGCATTCAAGAAATGTGAGGTGAAGCTGAGCTGTTCTGAAATGCAAAGATATTTTGAGATGATACTCTTGATGACCAGGAGCAATCTCAGTGATACCATTCACCTACAGGCATTATCAAGCATTTCTTTTTTTCACACTTCACACATTTAAGTTTTGTTTTGAATCTGCTGAGGTATCTGATCCAGAGCTGCTCCCTGTGACTTTCTTGCCCCTTTGCACCGAGTGTTCTATAATACAAACAGTGTTAAAAAAAAATCACCTCCATACCACTTTAAACTGCACGACCATTCTCCAGCATAAAAAATAATCTAGACCTAGAGAGGTTGACTCAGAGCTCTACCTTGTGAGAGCCTTCAAAACAGTGCATGAGCTGTGGCAGAGGCTTAGCAAATGGGTGACAGAGTACAAAATAAACTTATCTACTGTAACCAATGCTGTGTAGGGGAGTGAAGCCAACAGGAAGTTCCTATAGGGAGGTGGATGGCTGTAGTTCCCCACACCTCATAGGGAACTACAGAGTTTCATTTACAGCCTTATTCTTACTTTTGGGGCAAACTTGTGTATAGCAAGCCTACAGCAGGGGATAGAAGAGACTACAAAGATAAAAATAATCATTTTTGGGGGCTTGCAATTCTCAGAGCCAGAGTGAGGTCACTTCTGGTCCACAGAGCATAAACAAATGCCACAACAGTGAGTGTGGTGGAACTCCAGTTTGGTGAGTAAAAGAGATTCATTGCTGCATCTCTATAAAACCAGAGTTGCTAGAAACAACATAGCCAAACACAAGTATCTGTAAAATGGAAAACAGACAGGAAGGCAAAAGAGTGCTGGAGACCATGAGGAAAAAGGGCACTATATGGTAATGTGATAGGTGCCAAATGTTTACAAATGTTACGGACTCATTCTTACCAGGAAGCAGTATATGTGTATATATTGTAGGGAAACAGAAAAACTACAAGGTGAATTAAATAAACTTAAAAACACTACCTTAATGCCTCAAGAAGGCAAGCAGAATCCTGAGGCGGTTAAAGATGGGATTATAGAGGGCCTCTCCTTTCTGTCTAGCCAATCACCTATAGTAATAAGGGGTGAAAAAAGCAATGAGTCCTTAGACTCCAGCTGGACAACAATAATAAAGCTCCCAAGAAATTATTATTTTTTTTATTTTAGTCTTTGGTAACTGGGTAAGACCCACTAGACACAAGTGCCTGTTTTCAGGGGCGACCCGGGAGCACTGGGCGGCTAAGTGACTTGCTCAGAGTCCCACAATATGCAAGTGGAGGTTGTGAGAATCAAACTTGGGTCTAGTCTACTGGATGTACCACGCTCATTCACACCTCGTTCCTCTAACCTCTAGGCTATACTGCCAGCCCAAATAAAAGGATGAGAGCACTGGGAAGCAAAGAAATAGCTCAACACAATAAATACTCAGCTCCAGGAGATGAGCAAAACTCAGCAATTGCCCGATCTAATGATATCAATAATCCAACCTTGTCCAGAGCTGCACAGGGGAAAAAGCACGTGTTAGTCATAGAGGATTCCATCTTGCGAAAGACAGACACTATCTTATGTGAAACTGATAAAATAAACTTTGTGGTCAATTGCTTGCCCAGTGCCAGAATACAGGATATCAAGGACAGGCTGCCCAAACTACTAACTAAGGGAGAAAACAGGCAGGTGGTGACTGTACACGTTGGAGTGAATAATGTGGGCAGGGACCACAAAAAAGATGTGGTAGATGACACTGTAAACTGTGCTGAGATGACTGGACAAGTGAGAAAAACAGCTATAATCTCTGGGGTATTGCCCAGAATGAAATGTGACAAAGAAAAAAACCTAACAATTCAAAGGATTAATGCCATGGGGGTGGCTTTTATTGATACCTGGAAAATATTTTATTTAAAAGAGTCACTGTATGCAAAAGATGGATTGCATCTAAACAGTAAAGGAACAACAACCTTGGCTACCATGATCAAGGGGGATGTACTGAATCATTTAAACTAGTTATGGGGGGGGGTGAAAATGAAACCTGTACCCAAACCAAACAGTAACAATAGTTTAATGAAAACAAGTAAGAAGAACAACTCCAAATGTAAAATAAATCTCTTAAATGCCTGTTGACCAATGCGAGAAGCATTGGCAATAAAAAAGAAGATGGAAAAAAATATAAACATAACAGGTTTAACTGAAACATGGTGGACATTCGACGATGAATGGTGAAGGAACTTAATAGGGTTCACACTTTAACATCAGGATAGAATTGACAAAAGAGGAGGGGGGTCACTGCCTATGTATCAAATGATCTGAAATCAATAAATATATCTGATAAATAAGAAGGGAAATAACAAAATTAAGAAGGGAAATAACAAAACTGAAATATTATGGATTAGGATAGAAATAGGAAAGAGTACATCTATAATTCTGGGAATCTATTATAGCCCACCGGGTGTCAGCAACAAACTTAATGTACTAATTAATGAGGAAACAGAAATGGCCTGCACCCTAGGGAAAGTGGTTATAATGGGAGACTTTAATTATGGGGACATTGACCGGAACAAGCTAGAAGCAAAAAAAAAACCAGCATAACAGGTTCTTCCTGGAAATAATTGAGCAGTTCGATCTTTTACAGAATGTGAATAAGTCCACTCAATGGGATAATATTTTGGATATTATACTAACTACTAAAGAACTTGAAGTTGCTGAGTGCTCAATTAACCCCCCATTGGGAAATAGTGATCACAATACTATATTATTTACAATAAAGGAATTCATTCCAATAACTAAGGGATGTAGAGAAATTTATAATATCAATACAGCAAATGCCATAAATATAAATAGGAATCTCGCTAAGCCATACTGGGATAACATCCTCTCTAATAAATCAATAAATGAAATGTGGGAAGTCTTCAAGCATCACACACTCGAAATATGTGATATAAACATGAAAAACCAAGACATATAATAATAGAGGTATAAAACCAAAATGGCACAATAAAGCAGTTATGAAATTGATGGAAAAAAAAGAGGAGGCTGTTTAAAAAATATAAAAACTTGGTGGGACAAGAACTATGGGATGAGTTTAAAGCCATACAGAGGCAGTGTAAAAACCCTAATAAAAAGAAACAAAGAATGGAAAAAAAGACTAGCGAGCTCAGTCAAAAAGGACAATACGAGAGAATTCTAAAGTTTGTAAACTTGCTATGTAAAACAAATACCAACCTATGCTTAATGACAGTGGGGGATCAAGTAATAAATGACCCTATAGAAATGGCAAATATATTTAATAAATACTTTGGAACTGTCTTCTCAAAAAAACCTATAGAAGCGCAGAATATTAGTAAATCATCAATACCCTGTTTAAACATTACTGAGGATATGATAGTGAAAGAAATTCAAAATCTAAAATATTCACAGTCTGCTGGACCCGATAATATGTCTAACTCTTTACTAAAACTTTTATCCCCACAGATAGCTAAGCCACTAAAATTAATATTTTTGCAGTCCTTAACTGAAAACATAGTCCCACGGGATTGGTTGGAGGCGAGTGTTGGGCCCATCCATAAAAAGGGAAACAGAGCAGACCATACGAATTATAGACCTATACATCTGACATCGGTACTGAGGAAACCAATGGAATCAATTATTAAAGATTAAATAAACAGTCATCTGGAAAAAATGGCCTAGTGGATAGTAACCAGCACAGATTTCTTGTGGGTAGATCATGTGTGACAAATCTATTGTGTTTTTATGAAAAAAATATTTGCAGCCTTGGATAACGGAGGGGCAGTGGACTGTTTATACCTGGATTTCACAAAAGCATTTGACAAAGTACCGCATAACAAAATTACAAAATGTCTAATGGAAATAGAACTAAGTACATAACTGGTTGGCTGGGTGGAGGCCTGGTTGGGGGAGAGATCTCAGTGGGTAAGCATAAACGGTTATCTTTCCTCTTTGGTTCCAGTGACAAACAGGGTTCCACAGGGCTAGGTGTTGGGACCAGTGCTGTTTAAGGTCTTTATGGCCAGTATGAGTCTAGACTCCTCAAACTGGCTTAGTAAATATGCAAATGACACAAAACTAGCAGGATTAGTGGTGGATGGAGGAAATGAGGACTCTTTACAAAAAGATCGCTATGATACTCAGAGTTGGGTAGCCCAATGGGGGATAAGCTTCAGTACAGAAAAATGCTGTGTCATACACTTGGGCAAAGGAAATAAGAAGAAAAACTATATTCTAAATGGTCAAACCCTTAGAAAATCTGAAGAGGAATAAGATTTACTGTAGGTATAACTATAAATAATAACTTTTATTTTGATGCTTATTACAAAAAACAAATATTTAATGCAAACAGAGCTTTATGGGCCATAACAGAAGCTTTAGGGGTAGGAGTGAAATTGTGGTTCTGTCTCTGTACAGGGTATGTGAGACCCTACTTGGACTATGGTAGCCAGGTGTGGGGTTCCATATCTAAGGGGGGGGTTGGCACCTCAGAGATGGTGCAGATACGTGCCACTAAAATGATTCATGGTCAAAGAAATGTGCCCTATGCAGAGTGATTAAACAATTTTAAATGAATGTATCTAGAGACTAGAAGGATTAGGGGAGATTTGCTAACATGTTATGACATAATGCAAGATGATGACCTATTGAATGAACTACACCTTGAATTTAAAAATGTCGATCACAATACTAGAGGTCATCCCTAGGAAGTTTAACACTAATAAAAGGAAAGCCTACTTCACGCAGAGGGTGGTGCAACCTTGGAATGGGTTGCCTACAGAAGTTATAATGAAAAAAAGGCCCTGTTCAAGCAAAGACTGGATAGTTACATCATGAATGGAAACAGTGTAGTTTATTATGGGTCAAATGACAGAAGCAATCCATGGGCTTTTCAGCCGTATTGGCTCTTTGCTCTTTAGTATGAACCTTAGTATAATTATACTGGTACATCAAAGGATGCTGTTCTGTTCTCTTGTTTTACCAGATTAGAAGATGTTTATCTGGTTTGGGGAAGTTTTTTGTCTCATGGTACATGTGGCTCAAAAAGCAATCACTTGCTCCACATACTAGTCAAAGCACCCAACTACTCGCTACCACAAAATTAAAATTAAAAAAAACTTTGAACAAACATATACAGCTCCATTTACTTGATCTAGCAGATGCCTATTTCCAGATCTACTATGAAGTCTAGCAAGTTTTCAATATCGCAGTACATATGGCACAAAAAACGGTCATTCGGTATGCTAGGGAAGTTGAAGTGGGGTAAAATACTAAACACACATGTGAAAATACATGCACAATGATATTTGCAAATTCACAGTTCCCCTTTATAACATTGTGTTTATGTTTTTAGTACGTGCACTAGATGTGCAATGGTTGGATGACCATTTCTAAATAGAGAGCATTTTTAAACAAGAAAAAAAGAGAGAATTTGGAATGCAACCTCAGAAAGAATGTTCTGTATCATGTAAAGATCTCATGGCTGGATAAGAGGTCTTTACATGCTGCAGTCTGGTATCCTGTGATATTATTGCTGGGGAATGGGTGCCTACAATAATGGCAACCCACTCCCCAGTGCATTTCAGGGATGGCTATAGGAGGGTAGGGCAGCCGGATGGAGGGGTGGGCAAATATAGTGACAGGATGTCGCAATACTGTATGTACATGTGTGGGGGGGAGGGAGTGGGCACAGACAGCGAGGGGCAGGAGGGTATGTGAGGGGTGGCGTTGTGGTGGGTTGCTGAGCTGACACCATGGTGTGGTGGATGGGTTCACAATATTGGTCGCCAGGGTACTGGGTTTTTTGTTGCACCCGGCTCAAACCTTTTTTTTTATGTTTTTACCCTCCCCCCCTGACATGCTCCTCCCTGGAGTTGAGAATCCTTAAGTAGGTTTGTGGGTATGGGGGGGTGCAGGGGGCACAGCCCCTTGCATAAAACATTAAAAAATGAAGTCCCTGATGCCCTTTTGCTGTGCGCCGGGGTGTCAGAGTGCTGAAAGTTTATTTCGGCACTCTTGACTTCTAGATAACGGCAATCGCCTTTAGGCTTTCACTGTTATCACATAGAACCCTGCAGATTCTACCATTCACAAGTAATATAAAAGTGTTAATAAACTTGTAACAAGAGGCATGCATGAGGAAGGGGCAGAGTGGAAACACAAAGAAACAATACTGTATGGTGAAGTGCTAACTAATTGTATAGCAGGAGCGAAAACAAGAAAGGCGTATACATTGAGGATCAGCACAAAAAAAGTCCATATGATTCCAGCTGCATGGTACAGTTGTGCCTGGTACAACATCATAGATGCAGCTGACAAGCAAAAATTAAGTTAAAACTGGTAGTAAAGGTTTGGGAAAAATACTGTGGCAAGGAGGCAAAACATAAACTTCTAGCTTATATAACTTCTCTGCAATTACACTGATCATACCACCCCAGTGCAAATCTATGTTTTGATGTGATAGTGTTCATTTATTCATAAACACAACATGGCTTCAAAAAGTTTCTGTCCTTCAGGCTGAGAGATCATCTGTTCATACCCTCAGCAGATATGGCGGAGGGTGTTAAGTAATGCAACCCATTGAAGCATGACACTCTGGCTGCTCGGGGGAGGGGCACAGACTCTACAGTACATAGAACCTTCTTATTTAGTGGGTGGGGACACAGGACAGATCAACATTTTGGCACAATATTACATGGATGCATAACTTAGAAGTAAAATAGCGTCATCCTCAGTATGATAGCCATGAGACTCTTGGGCACTGTGCTTCACCTTGGCAGCAGTATGAGAGACAAGATTCCCAGGTGGGGGATGCTCACATGAAAACCCTGTTATGGGGAATGGTCACTGCATGTAAGGGGCTGTCAGGCTAGTGAAGTTGCATGAGGGCTTGATGTTGAAGGTCAGCGAGGAAGCATAGAGAAAATATAAGAAGAGTCTCTGTCAGCCTTTGAGGCACACTGTTCCATCACATTTTGGCACTCATGCCTTGTTTCTGGCTGAAACTTGTATTCTTTTTTTAACTCCCAGTGCTTCTCCAGCTCAGGTGTGGCAATACCCTATAGGTACTTCATCACTATAGTTCTTTCACTTATATTCTTTTTATCATGTATGGTGGACCCGGATCCCGGGTGGGCACTCCTACTAACCCTGCCTGACTCCTCTGAGTGCCAGTTTACACAGGTGGTGTCAGTGGGGTCAGGGCTATCATGTTTAAAGGGTCACTGTCAACCCCTTCAGGTCTCAAACTGTCCCTAGTTTAAAAAAATATATTTTTTGATTGTTTGCATTCTGTAGAATGTGCTGATGTGGCTGGAAGTTTTATTCTGATTCCTTTTTTCTTTTTAAAAGTGAAACACAGCTTCCTCACCATTCTGGTGCTATCACATCAAAACGTGTTTGTTTACATTCTTTAATCAACTCCCACTTCATCTTTCCTGAACTTGGGACCACCCTCAACAGAGTCCAACCACTCAAGATGCAGTAGGAGCACAGCAGACTATTGCATCATGAGTAGCTGCACTGCTTGGGGTGTTTCTTATGTTCATAAGGGAGGCAGTATAGCGCAGTGGTTTAAGGGTCTGAGCTGAAAACCTGGAGACCTGTGTCTGAGTCTCACAGCCCCCACTTGCATACTGTGTGACCCTGAGCAAGTCAATTAACTTTCTCGTGCTCCCAATCACACCTGGAATCAAGCTTCAACTCAGTGTGCCTCTCCTGGTTAAACAATTTCCCCTTTCTCACGAAATGAGTAATAAGAGGAGATCAAAGATTAGAAACAAAACAAGGTTGGATGTAGTTACATAAATACCATGTAGTTCATTTCTACTAAGAAATTAGGCAGATTAAACCACCAGCAACACCATTGGCTTTTAGACAAGGTAAGTAATAATAAAATGTGGGTTTTCCTATTGAAATAGTATGATGCAAAAATGGTTGACAGTGTCCCTTTAAAGAGCAAGCATTATCCAAAATAGCAGGCAGAACACGTTATGAATTTTTATATGTAGTTAGATTTGATTTTCTGTTTCTGAAATAGTTATGTTGTTCCATTTGCTGAGCTGAAAGTTTTCTACCAGACAGTATTAGGCATGATGTGAAGAACAATACTTTACCTAGATGCTGACATTGTGTCATTGTGCACTCCTTATTGTGACATCACAGCTGACTAATTTTGCAGCAGATTATTGGATCTTCTTGGTCAGCTGTGATGTCACAGGGCTTATGATGTGTGAGTAGGAACAGAGTAAGCTATAGCAGCCTCCAGGTAAAGTAATACAGTGTATGGTAGAATGCTGTTCCCCATGGAAATCCATGCCTGGAGCAGTGTTGCGCTGCCCTCACCACATAATGATCTTGTTGTACTGCACTGAGTACATCACTAGTGCAGCACAACAAGATGGAACGTCATCATGTATGCGCAATGAAGGGGCCACAGTAGTGAAATCAAATGTGGAAGCAAGCGGCGCTTGATCAAACAGACTCAAAGGTGTCCATTAGCATTGGGGACGAATTTCTTTAACAAACAGAGGCAAAGTATAATTGACCATATAAAAGACTGTGTGTGACCAGTCATACACAGGCAAGACAGTTTACCGATCTCGAGGTTTATGTGGTAATGGACCTCTCGAGCTGTACTCTCAAGGTCACTTGTTACTCCAGAAAACCTCTCAGTTGAAAACTACCTTGTGGTGTATGACTGCTCATACACAATCCTCTATATTCCACACACCACACCAAGTATTATCAGGTGGCAAAGCTTCTAATTAGCTAATAGGAAAAATGTCTTCAGATATAAGAAATAATAGTTCACTTCTTTCGAGAGTTAATATTAATGTAGGGCAGTACACTAGCTCTTAAAGAGGAGAAGATTTCCTCTTCCACTTGGTGCACCTTTTTGTTCTTGTTATAAAGGGGTGCAGGTCACACAGCAACAAAGTCAAAGTTGTCAGGAACAGAACTCAATTTCACTACGTTCACTAAAAATGAAACATTAAGCCCTCCCATTCTTTCAGTGCATATTGATTAAATGCTTTTTTGCTACACAAGAATAATGTTGAGATGCACTGGCAAATTACAGTTTTGCAACAATTATCTTTTTTTTGTTCCAAATATCATAAAATTCCATGAAAGCCATATAATTTCATTTTAGTCACAGGCACAGTTTTTTGACAGTAGAAAGCAGACACATTGCGCCTTTCTATATAAAGAAAACTGACTGTCACTAGAAATATATCTCATTACTATTCCTTTCTAAACAGAAGAAAAATAAGACAACACTCAGAGAGATTACAATAATCGTTTAAACCATGGTTACATAACAGCGCAGTGTCTCATACCCAATAGTACGAGGTGGAATCAGACACAGTATTGGATCAGCGCTTTTCTCGGGTATAATCATAGTCCATAAGTAAGGCACTGTTGGAAACATTTTCTGTGGCTATGCTTCATACTGTAGTGTTGTTCAGGCTGCTAACTGCAACTGTACATGTTGTTACTGCAGACAAAGACAAATAAGCCTATCAATCAGAGTGCTGTGAACCTGGAGACCAAGTAGCAAAGGCTACTTAACAACCTTCCGTGCAACTTCTCTCTCTGTGCTTAATATCTGCCATCCCACTCCCTGAGTATCCTCATTTTCTCATTCTCACCCAACTCTTGTATTCATTTCTTTTTCAAAATTCAGAATGCTTTATTTCTTTTCACTTGGCCCTAAAAGGCTGTTTTACAATACAACAGAATCACAAACAATGAGATTACACAGACAAAACAAAACCCCCCCTCCCCCGGCCCACCCATGGTATCAGTATTGCCACGGTGAACTTGATTTAGTAGGTGCGCCCTCAAGACCTACACAGTGTATTTAAATAGAGTATAGTGTTTGCAGTTTGCTCCAATACTTCTCAAACTTAGGCAACCTATTGTGCACACTAGCAATTATCTTCTCCACTGAGAGGTTGAACAAAAGTTCCCGAAACCACTCTGAACAGGATATGGTTTCTTTATTCAGCCAATGCCAGAGTACTAACTTCTTGACTGACACTGCCATCAATGCTAAGTGATATTTCTTCTCTGTGACCTGTATAAGGGAATAATCTCTCACCAGGCAGGCCCTTGGTTCTATATACTCAGCTATACCCAGTAGAGGATCTGCTCTCTGTTTTATGAGGGCCCAGAGGGGTGCAACCTTTGGGCATTCCCAAAAGATATGGTATAGGGAACTCACCTTCTGCAGGCAACGCGTGCAGGTTGGGGAGGAAATTCTGTTCATCTTGACCAGTTTAATTGGAGTGTAGTACATATTATTAATGATCTGAAATTGCATCAGTCGCAATCTGTCCTGAGATATAAATCAGTGGGTGTCTTTCCAAATCTTTTCCCACTTGAGTATATTCTCAGGAAAATGAGAATTCCAGTAGCTAGAAGACCCATCTAAGTATGGGAAGACCCTCTCTAAAAGTATACTGTATATACCAGAAACTGTATGTGGTTGTGTAGCTATGACACTAAGTGTTTGCAGGAACCTTCCCCTATCCTCAGCTTCTTGTTTTATTTGAGAAACAGCTAGCAAGTGTCTGAGCTGGAACACTTTAAAGCTCGTGTAGGGCCCTAGATTAAAACCGTTAATAATATCAGCTGATGCCCTGACTCGCCCATCATGCCATAAGCCAACAATCTTGAGTTCTGCCAATTGGGGAGGCCAGCAGGCTTTAATCAACTTTCCCCCTATTTTAAAGTTCGGGTTACCCACTAGAGGCTGAGCAGGATCTAGTGTATACCTGTAGGACAGGAGGCACACATTCCTGTATGCATTTCTAATGATGGCTGCCAATGATTTATGGATTGTAAAGCACTTTGTGGAACAATGTATAGGAAAGGCAAACTAGAAACCCTGCTCCCTTCCCTTTGCTATATATAGTACAGTAAGCTGTTGGTAAAAGACGTATGTCGCTTTCCAAGACTGGCAGTGTAAGTTTGGGATTTACAGTATTTCCATTGCACCAGACAGATTTACAGACAGACACTTCCGACTGATAATTTATTGCTATAGTGCTTTTCCTGAGTGCTCAACTTGCATGATAGATTTTATTTTTTAAGGTATTAAACCGGTATGACAAAAGCAACTAAACATAATAGAAAAAGATGCAATCCGTATGGAAAAGAAATATAAATATATTTTATTAATGTATATTTCAAATTTACTTGTGCAAACTATCTTGTGTTAGCCAATTTGAACTATCTGATTTATGTGCAAAATATATGCGGTACATATATGTAATTTATAAGACATATTAAAAATACATCTAGCATATATTTAGTAAAAGACATTCACCCCAAAAAAATATTAAAATGCCCAGACAACAATATGATGAATTAAGCCTGATTTAACATATCTTAATCTGTACATTATGAATTAACCTTGTCAACCATTTAGATAGCTATGCTGGTTATTGAATCAGAAATAAGTTCACATAATGATGACCTTAAGTGTAATAAAGAGCTTAGATATAACATTTTTTTGAATCCACAGGTACTTGATAAAATGCTTTCTTACATTCTCTTTATTTAAAAGGCCAGTAGCAACAGAGGTATGTCAACATTAATGGCTATTTGCACTTAGTGGGATGTCCACAGGTTGCCCACCTGTTTTATTATACTTTCTAGATCAGCTTTATTTATGAGTTGTATATAAAATTTAATTATTCTTCTAGATCCTGCTACCCTGAGGAAGATTTATAGACCAGATTGGTGACTGGCTAGCTAAACACAGACAGAGAGTAAAACTGAATGGTTCATCATCAGAAAGGGGAAAAGTGTGTAGTGGAGCACCTCAAGGGTTGATGTTGGGGCTGATACTCTTTATTATACTGCAAACATTCTCTCTTGACCAGTCAGAATGCAAGGTTATTGTCCAGTTATTCTGCAATAAACACACAGTAGGCTGAATAATGGGACAGTGGCTCTGCATTCAGATTGCCTAAAAACAATAATGGGACACTGAGTCTGCATTTTGGTTGACTGCTGCATGTGTACCTAATCAATCAGAGAGAAAGTCCAGTTTGCTCTCCCACTTCAACAGGTAGCAGTGAATCAGAGATAATTTTGGCAGAAATAACACCATGGCATAGTACAAGTTACGCAACAAAATTTTGCGAACATCTGAGAATGAAAGAGATTTAGGCATAACAATGAATAATAATTTGAGCTTTAATAACCATGTGAAAAATATTGTAAAGAACTGTAGCATAATTGTTGGAAGTATCATGAGGCACGTATCTAATAGATACCAGGAAGTTCTTTTGCTCTTATACAGATCTTTGGTACATCCAAATCAGGACTTCTGTTCACTGTTCTGGTCCCCCTATTTAAAAGGAGAGAGTCAGAGACTTGAAAGAGTTCGGCATAGATATACAGTACCAAAATGAAAACAGGACTGTACGATGTGAGTTAAGAGGAAAAAATGAACCGTCTTAACATTTTTCATTAGAACATACAAGAATCAGGGGAGTTAAGACACTGATATACAAATCAACAATCTGCAGTGCTGTCAATCATAATCTGTGGTTAGAAACTAAGGAGCGGAAGATCTTTGGCACTCGGAGTCATGGAGTACATTTGTTGTTGGGCATAACAGATGGAACAGGAAAGAGTGTAGGATTCTTCACACAAAGAGGTATATTATTAGTGAGTAAGCTGTCCAAGGATGCGGTTTATGCTAAATTGCTTGACATTTTCAAAAGCAGGCTTGTTGCTTTTTTTAGATTCTACAGGGCTAGAAAATTTCTACCACTGATGCAGTCACTGATGTACTTGATAAACAAAGTTTTCTATCATGAGTGTTTTCATGTGTTCATTATCCGTGACATGTTGGTAGTTTATCATGGGGTCTGGCCATGTTTTACATTGAAATAAATGCTTCTGGTGCACTTATAAATTTTGGGTGAGTTGGATCCTATGTACTTACCTTACACATGACTGTTTAAGCAATAAGGCATGACTAGGGGTTATGTTAATGGTCTGTTAATCACCCTCTAGGGATGTAATGTTGCATGAGGCATAGCCAAGTGCCAAATGCCCCTAGAGGGTGATTTAACTGACCATTAACATAATCTCTGGGAGTGCCTTATTGCTATTATAATAAAAAACATTTTTTTTTAAGTATTAAACTTTGGTCAGCATATGCTTATGCTCTACATGCATATTAATAAAAGATTAACATAAGGCTGATAGACTGTTTTCAGCCAATCAGAAAGCTATATTTCTCAGACCCTTATTATAATTTATATTATAACTCCTCTATTATTTTTATGTTCAGTGTTTTTTTTAATTTTTTTATTTTAGGTAATAGATTATAATATGATGATAGCAATGTATTAGTGACGTTTGTAGGACAACTCACTGTGTGTTTTATATTTACAGGTCAGCCAGGAAGGTTCTGAACATTATTCTATAAAATAATCATAATATAAAAATATTATGTTAGAATTTATGATGCTGCCGTGAAGAATATAGTAACTGGCATGAGGTAAAGCAGAGAGTCAGGGAGTACAGGGTGGGTATACACACTGAGGTCAGCAATGAATAATAACTATTGATGTGGCTCAGATACAGTAGAAGCATATAGTTTGTCAGCGGAAAAGGGCTGCTCCCCACCCAGTCTTCCAAGATGTTGCCTTCCTATTCCATCTCTGCAGACCTTATCTGGTCTCTGGTGACCCTCCCCACTCCCTGCCTAATTACCAATATTCCCTTATGCCTATCCCATGCATGCTTGAAGCCCCCTACTGTTTTTGCACCCACCACCTCTGCTGGCAAACTGTTCCAGGCATCCACTACTCTTTCAGCAGAGTAGTACTTCCACACATTCTTCTTAAATTTCCCACCCTCCAGCTTCATTGCATGCCATCTTGTGTGCGCTTGTCCTGTTGCACTTCCTCATTGGAAATAGACTCCCCTACTGTACCTTGTTCAGCCCCATGAGGTACTTGTAGGTCTCTATTGTGTCCCCCTCCCTCCTCTCCTGTAGAATGTACATTTTGAGATTCTTCAGTCTCTCCTCATAGGGCTTTTCATACAACCCCTGCACCATTTCAGTTGCCCTCCTCTGGGCTACCTGCACCCTAAGTCAGTTCTGAGATGTGGCCTCCAGAAATGGATACAGTACTCCAAGTGGGGTATCACCAGTGACCTATAAAGTGATAATAAAACTTCCCTCCTCCTGCTGGTGATACTTCTCCCTATACACCCCAGCATCCCACTGGCCCTGCCTTGTCACACCACTCCACCACTTTGAGGACTCTTTCCTGCTTAGTGATCATCAGTACCTCCCCCACCCATTGTATACTCTGCTCCTGGGTTTTAATGGCCCAGGTGCATGATTTTGCACTTTTTGGCATTGAATCCTAGCTCCAATACCCTTGACCACTCCTCAGGTTTCCCAAGGCCCCTACATACTCTCTCCTGAGTATCTATCCTATTACAAATGTTGGTGTCATCCTAAAAAAGACATACCTTCCCTTCTAACTGTTCTGCAAGGTCACTTCTTAAGACATTGAAGAGGACCATTCCCAATACTGAGCCATGTGGCACACTGCAGATCACTCTCACCTCATTAGAGTGAGTGCTGTTTACTACCACCCTCTGTCGCCTACCCATTAACCAGTATTTTACCCAGTCTACCACTTTGGATCCCAACTTATGACTTTCCAGTTCCATTCTCAGGCTCCTATGTGGCACTATGTGGAAGTCCTTGCTGAAGTCCAAGTAGGCCACATCCACTGCCCTTCCTTGATCTATTCCCCTGGTCACTCAGTCAAACAAGTTGATCACATTCATCTGGTGTGACTTCCCATGTGAATCCATGCTGCCTTTGATCATGTAACCTGTTAAATTCTAGATATTCCACTAACCTTTTTTTTAAAGTTTTATTTATGAATTTTGCAAGCAAACCTTACAATAAAAATCCCATTATAGGATACATACATGAATGATAAACCACATTTCCTCTTACAAAGGCATATACTAGACACGTTTCAAAACATTATAGCATTGGGGGAAATACACATTATTACATTATTACCTAAACAATCAATGGCCATAAACAGCACAGAGTATTATAGGATTACTATACAACTGGTTGATAAGACGATGCCCCAATAACCATCTGGCCCTGAGGCACTCTGTAACCTTCATAAGCAATTCACATTTCTTGAGATTAGAAATGTTTTCCCCGAGAAGGAGCCAAACATCTATAAAACTGATACAAGTTGTTTTAAACAATGTTATACTAAATTATCAGTTAGCAACAACTAGATAAAAGGTGCTATGTCAATTAATAAAACAGTGCCAGGAATCTGTGAGTACTGAGTGAGATAAAGCACCCCCCAGCGCAGTCATGAAGTATTGGTCTTTGACTAGCTGTAGGGAAGATAAAGCATAACATGAGTCAGTGAACATACCCTCAGTTATTCATAGCTGATGCGGTTCAGTTCTAAATCTGAAAAGCCTTTCAGACCCTATCTTTAATAGTGCTGGCTGACATGGTCAACCGATACTGTGCAACAAAAAGTTACTGCTTCATTACTCCGCCATGCAGCCAGACACACAGGGGAGCAGATATCTTGACTAATGAGCTGGAAAGCAAACATTAATATAGTAATTTCCATATTTATAATGGATACACATCCACCACTCTACTAAAGAAAAAAAGACAAAAGGGGAGTCCATGACCATATATGCACAGCAGTAGTGTCATGATAACCCTGTAAACTTAGAACAGTCTACTGCCTGTTCAGATAGACAGTAATCAGAGGGGAGTAAGTGCTCTTTTGGGCCACTTGGGGACCAATGACCTAGCCAAGGATTAGGCAAGCTTGGAGCAGGTGAAAAGGATTTTACAGTGTTGGGAGGGTGCCTGGTGAAAGTAGCAAGTTCCATGACATTTTTGGAGGTGCTGCCAATCCACAGTAGGAGAGAAGAGGAATCTCCACATTAGTAAATTCAACACATGGTTAAAAGGCTGGTGCAACAAGAAGGGGTATGGCTTCATTGGGGAATGGGGACCCACTTGGAGTGATGCAGCCTTGTACAGTGGGGATGGACTGCATCTGTCCAGTAAGGGGAAGGCAGCCCTCAATGGATAGTTTAAATGTTTTGCTGATGAGTGTTTAAACTAGCCAGGGGGGAGGGCAACAGAAGCAGGGATACTCAGGCAGCCCACCCCCACATGGTAGAGACAATGGAGCAGGAAGAGGAGTTGATATCAAGGTCATTGGAGTTGTGCAGAAATGGAGCAGGAAAGGAATTGGGAATACAAGAGAAAAATATCAGGAAAGGGGGAAGATGCGGGGACTAAAAACAGGAACAGAGAGAGGTCAGGCAGTAAAACTTCAAAGATCATGCTGACAAATGCACACTGCCTGGGAAATAAAGTCCCAGACATGGAGATCTTAATAACTGAAGGAGATCTGGACATAGTAGCAATAATTGAAACCTGGTATACAGCTAATCATGAGTGAGAGACAAATGTACCAGGAGATGTTCTATTCAGGAGGGGGAGTAGCCCTGTATTTCAGAGAGGGTATAATGGCAACGCAGGTACAGGGTAGGCAGGGGAGGCCAAGGCACTGTGGGTCACCCTTCAACCTGGAAATGGCACAGCAATATGCACAGGGGTGATATACAGGCCTCCAGGACAGGAAGAGGACCTGGACAGGGAGCTAGTGGAGGAAATTCATGAGATGGCAATGAAAGGTGAAATTCTTCTGATGGGGATTTCAATATGCCAGATGTGGATTGGAACACCAGTGTACCTGCTTCAGCCAGAAGCAGAGGCATCATTGATTCACTCCAGGAGGCTCGACTCAGGCAGCTTGTGTTTGATCCCACCAGAGACAGGGCAATTTTAGATCTAGTAATGACCAATGGGGATTGAATTGCAGATGTCCAGATAGAAGGGCAACTGGGATCCAGTGATCACAACACTGTATGATTCAGCATAGGGACAGACACTCACTTAAGTCATACTAGGACAAAGTTTTTGGATTTTAAAAATGCTGACTTCGCTGAAATGGGGAGGGGTAACAAAAGAGCCCTGGAGAGAACGTGGACAGGAGATGGAGTGGAAGAACAATGGAAGCATCTAAAGGAAGCCTTAGTGGAAGTAACAAACCAATGCATCAGATTGGTATCCAAAGGCAAGAGAAGGAGAAAGCCACTGTGGTTCTTGAGAGAGGTGGCAGTAAAGGTCAGGACAAAGAGGAAAGGGTTCAGTAAATATAAGGAGACCCAAATGGAGGAGCACAAGGAGGAGAACCTAGAGTGTCTAAAGGAAGCAGGAAAGGCAGTAAGGAGAGCAAAGGCATGGGCAAAGGAAGGTTCAGCACAGTCAATTAAGAAAAAGGACAAGACATTCTTCAGGTACATCAGCAAAAGGAGGAAAAACAAGGGGGGAATTGCAAGGCTCAAGGGAGAGGGAGGGGAATGCAAGGAGGGTGACATGGAAAAGGCAGAAATACTGAATGAATATTTCTATTCAGTATTCACAGAGGAGGGGGAAGGGCAGGGGCCATAGCAGTACAGCAGTTGCCAAGGGGGTGAAGAGGTGGACAATAGTCCATTCACAGGGTAAAGAGTCCCACAAGAGCTCACTAAATTGAAGGTAGACAAAGTGATGGGACCAGATGGCATACACCCAAGGATACAGAGACAGAGAGAGAGAGAAAGCAGCCACAGCTTCCTTGAATTAAGGAGGTTATTTTCTGGACTACACTGAACTGAATTACTACTTTTTGGACCTGTGTAAGTAACTAGAGTTGATTTTGTTTTTGTGGTTGACTTTGCTTAGTTTTAACTTTAATTTGCCAGGGAGGAACTGTAGCTGGGAGATATTTGCAGTCATTTGTGACTAGCCCTGGTACTTAACCTCTGTGAAATAGGTGTCTGAAAGGAAGGATGGCACTCTCTGGGGGGTGGAGGGTCAAAGCTGAAGTTGATTGTTTCTGGATGGCATAGGTTTACTCCCTCCCAACCTTCCCCTCACCCCACCTGCCTCAAGTGCATAACTTCCTTTATAGCAGGGGTTCTGACATCACTTCCCCAAAACTACTAACAACATACACCTGTTCATATCCTTAAAGGCACAGCACACTGAATAGAGGGTAGAGACCCTCACAGGCTTGCACACAATAAAACAAGAACAAAAAACAACAAAAGAAAAACATCTGTAACAGGAAGGGACACAGACATGTGGGGAGTGGTGCAATGCACTGGCTGTGGAGCAGCAGTCTTCCGGGAGAAATTCTGGAGACTGCATTGCTGCCCTATTTGCAGGCACCTCTCTGGTCTGAGGGAGGAGGTTGTTCATCTCAATGCTGACCTGGCAAGGATTCCGGAAACCTGCTCCCCCACCCAGGAACCACCCAGGCCACCACCACTACCTCAGAGGTTGCCAAGAAAGAGGAGTGGTTGGACCACGGTGGGCTCAGGAATGGTGAGGGTGGTGGAACAGAGGTGCATCCCTCCAGTTGTGCCTCTCCACAATTCATTTGCCACTCTGGTGGAGCATGGTTCCTCTATGGAGGCACCCACAGTAGAGACCAAGGAGGATGCTGGGAACCTCCACAATGGAGACCCACAGGAGTGTGGCACAGGACACCACAGGGGAAGGAAATAACTCCTGGTGGGGGACTCAATTGTTGGGGGGTTAAACTGGAGGAGGGAGGGGAAAGGGAGGTAAGGTGACTGCCCAGTGCCATGGCTTGGAGGGACAGGAAATGAATCTTCAGGATTGTGGGAGCAGCTGCAAGGGGGAGGGAGCTGGATGTCATTATCCACCTAGAGATGAATTACCTGGCTGAGAATGGGATCAGAGCAGTGCAACAGGAGTTTTTGGAGTTGGGGAGGGGCCTTAGACAAGTAGCACACACGGTAACTTTCTCGGAAGTGCTACCTGTCTTTGGCATGGATGAGGCTAGGGTACTCCACACCATGGGATTCAATGACTGTTGGAAAAACTGGTGCAGAGCTCAGGGATTTGGTTTCATTGGGGACTGGGGCTCCACCTGGAGGGATGCAGGCCTATACAGACGTGATGGTCTGCATCAATCCAGGAGGGGAAACCAGGATCCTAGGTGATAGGTTTAAATGCTTCATTGCAAGCATTTAAACTAGCCAAGGGGGAGGCACTGAAAAGAAGATGGGAAATCCTAGCTCCCCCCCAAAACTCAGGGTAGTTAGTGAGGTAAACACCAAGATAGAGCAGTCAATAGGGAGAAAGGCAGGGGTTTTTCATAAACGAACCATGCACAAGGTACTTTGTGGTGCAAACAGCTAAACAATACTCCTTTTTAACAAAAAGCTGATGCGCACACATACCCAATAACATCCAGGATCCAGAGCTTCATTTAAATATTCATTTATTTCAGCAGCAACACACCAACTTGATGCATTTCGGACAACAGGTCCTTTATCAAAAGCTAAAAAATATTGATCACCATTTCATTTCATAGCAAGTGACTCATGATGTCATAATGATGAAATATCAAATCATTGGTTAACTATTTAAATTAATAAAATACCATCACCCTTAAAATAACACAACCATATTAAAAAACAATCTCTAAAATTTCAAATGATGTTATATAACTATCATAAATTATTCTCTATTACATAAATTATAAACCATATCTAATATTGCAACATTATCAACATTAACATTATCTACACTCTAAATATGGTTTAATTTCTAAATGTGCATTAATTCCTGGCTTTTTATAAGCTTTAAGTCTCAAAATCCAATCATTTTCTTTCCTTAGAATTTTGTTTCTATAATTACCACCCCTTTGGGTATGCATAACTTTCTCAATCCCAACAAATCTAAAATCATGTCTTTCCACTGCTTCTCTATTTTCAAAAATATGTGTAGCTGTTGCATATGTTAAATCAGATTTATTTATAGCCCTTATATGTTCCAATACTCTCACCTTAAACGCTCTTTCAGTCTTTCCAACATTAAAAGCTCCGCAATTACATATTGCCAAATAAATTATTCCTTGAGTGTTGCAAGTTATTAATTGCCTAATCGTAAAGCTTTTATCCTGGCAATTAACTACACTAAATTCTTTTTCTTTAATAATGTAGTTACATGCACTACAATTTTTACACTGAGTGCAACCTACATAATTTCCTAGCCAATTACTGGTGTATCTCACAGAATCTATAAAATGGCTCTTCACTAAAGTGTCTTTTAATGTAGGAGCATGTCTATAGGTAAAAGTTGGGAACTGCCGTGAAACCTCTTGTAGATCCGATTCAACTGCCAACACGTGCCAACGTTTTTTAATGATTTCTACTACTTGCCAGCTTTGAGCACTATATGAAGTTACAAAATGAAATCCATTACCATTCTTAAGTATTACCTTTTTATCTAAAAGCAATTCATTCCTTTCTAGTGTTGCAGCAGCACAATACCCCTGATCTATTACTTCATCCTTATAACCCCTTCTCATGAGGCAACTTTTCAATTCTTCTGACGCTGTTTCAAAATCTGATAATTTACTACAATTTCTTTTCAATCTTAAAAATTGACCTTTCGGTATATTCCTTACTGTTTGTACAGGGTGACAACTCATAGCATGAAGTAAAGTATTACCATCAGTGGCTTTTCTAAAAAGATTGGTACTAAAACCACCTTCTTTCTCATGTGTAATTGTCAAATCCAAGTAATTCACCATATTCTCACTCATGCAATACGTGAATCTCAAATTTTCATTTGTGCCATGTAAATAATTAATAAATTCTTGTAACATTATTTAATTTCCCTTCCAAATTAGTATAATATCATCTATAAAGCGTTTCCATAGTAAAACATTATAAAAATATGGATTCCTTTTATCATTAAATATCACTTCATGTTCCCAATGGCCTACATATAAGCTAGCCACTGACGGTGCGCAAGTGGCCCCCATAGCAGTCCCTTTCATCTGTCTAAACATATTTCCATTGAAGATAAATATATTTTTTGTCAGCACATGTTCCAGTAATTGCAAAACAAATTCTATCTCATTGCTCATTTTGTCCCCTGATTTATTCAAAAAATATGAAATTGTATCCAAAGCCCCTTCATGCGGTGCATTAGTATACAGTGCCTCAATATCTAATGTGACCAGCAAACAATCTTATGATATCTTATCAAGAGTGTGCGTTGCCTGGTAGGTCAATTCATAATACCCTAGTAGTACTTTATGAGTTTTTTGAAAGAAGTAACACAAATTCACTTTCTGGGTATATCCTATCTCTTGATCAAGAGAAAGCATTCAATCGGTTAGCTCAGAAGTATTTGTTTAGAGTACTGGAAGTCTGTGGTATTCTGGCTACTTTTGTGTCTTGGCTGAGGGTGTTATATGCACAGGTGAGTGTTACTCCATTTCTTAACTGGTTTGGGATCAGAGGTTCAGATCTTCAGGGAGTAAGAAAAGGTTGCCCCCTTATGAAGCACATCTTTCTCTACTGTTCTCTCCATTCACTGCAGCGTGATTTCTTCCTCCCCCATGCCGTGCTGTTTTGTTCATGTCCTGAGTAGTTGGATTGGCACTGTGTTTATATTTACTTGTTACTATGTCATGTATTGGTGCTTTATATCAGAACTGTTCAGTTGTGATTTATGTGTATTTCAAAAAATACAAATTTAATGGGCAGTAATACGCAGAGCTTATTAAAAAAATGAAAAACCCAGAGTAGCATCTGCCTATAATTAAAAAATGAAAATTTGGTTTCAGATCATGTCTGAACTTAGACTTACAGCTTTACTTTGAAGTCCCTCAGAAATGACTTCCAGTCTGGTCAACTTCCTGTATGGCAGCTTAGCTTTTTAGCTTCGCTACAACCCGACCTAAATCCATTGTAATCAAGTAAAAAGAAAACCCATCCTGTCATACAAACACAGAATAACGGCCTACCTGATGCCGGCCAAACACAAAATGAAGGAAAATTGTTCAAGTGGGGCAAACAAACAACAGAAAACGCTGACAGAATCAGGCCCACGAGTGATGGCGCAGCTAACAATGGAAACGCAGCATTACGATGCAGAGGGGGTATGCCATGGAGAGGAGGAGTATACGATAACATCTAAACAACTATGTTCTACCCTAAAGCAAATGAATGAAACTTTACCGTGCCTGGATAAAAATGTCTCGAGCCAAAAACAAGATACTGGACTTAGCACAGAGGACAACAAGTTTAGAGACTGTGATGTCAGATTATACCCACACGACAGATGCCCATAATACTGCACTGCTCGACCTACACTAGAGGGCAAACAAATTGAAGCAAAAGCTGAAGGAACTTGAAAATAGAAACCGCCGCAATAATATTCGCATCCATGGTTTACCGAAAGGTACAGAGTCCAAAAACATGGTGGAATTCATGAGTTCTTTTTTACATGAGATCCTGAACCTCCCACAGGAGAAAGAACTAAACATAATTCGGGCCCACAGATCCTTAATCCCTCGCCCTAGGGACTTGAAGGCAAGACCATGCTCCATAGTGATAGCTTTTCTAGACTACAGGGTAAAGAAGAGGTTTTAATGTTAGCCTGGGGGAAAAAGGAAATTCACTTTGGAGATGTCCGTTTGTACTTCAATCAGGATTATACCCCACAACTGTTAAATAAACGAAAGCAGGTCTTAGCGGTTGTGAAGTTGTTGCAACAGAAGAATCATAAGGCTTTTGTGGAATACCCTGCTAAGCTAAAGATAATGACAGAGAAGGGCCCAATTCATTTTCAAGAGCTAGAAGCAGCAGAGGAGTTTCTACATACTTTAGAAATCAGCATACCATGTTAATCTGCAGAACAAAATCGGAGACAACTACAAAATAATAATTGGACAGTTGTTGGCCCCAAAGGTTGAGGAACGAGGGAGAAGAGGAACACTTCCGCTCTGTGGAACAAGATTGGCACAAAAAGACACATGGACAAGAGCTCGGAGCAACTGGGGGCTTGAGAGGAGCAGGGCATTCTGACTTTGCAGCTGCAAGATGGGATAGAAGAAGAGGGAGGCACCTGAAATGGCAGTCGTTTTCTGGGGCTTGAGCATTCGGGATCTGGTAGTGGACTTGGTCTTTTAGGACTGAAACGGCAAGTTGCTGATGAGGCTAAAAGGAACTCTTTTTTGTTTTCCTTTTTCTCTGAAACTGTGGCAAATCAAATGTACTATGTGGGTTGGCTGTATTCAAAAACTGAGAATGGTCTAACAAACGGATATATATTGGGAGGGGATGGGGGAACAATCAGTGTCAGGGGGCGCTGCTGTGGCTCTCGCCCCTAGGAGGCTGGTGACTGAAGCATGTTGGTGCAAGCAACCAGGGGCTGAATAACTTTGGGAGACCAACGTTACAGCATGGAGTGATGTGCTCAGAGGGGTATGAGCCTTAATCTATGATCACAATACTTGTTCGGAGGGTCAGGGGCTAATTGGACCGTGCAGAGGCCTAAACATAAAAAGGGGGAAAAAAACTAACAACATAAGGAATGGGCTCGTTCTCACTGAGGGCCTGACAGCTCTCGGGACTACTGAAACCCACCGAACTAGAAACCAGACTTATTTCTGCTACGGCCGGCCAATACGAAGAGGGCTCATGCGTATCATTGGTACACTCTCCCTAGTATGGATAAAGGAATGTAAAGGGTCTCTCTGGATGCTATGTGGATACTGGCCCTAGCTGCTGCGGCCTATCATGCGGATGACACGTGGCTTGCTTGGGGGGGAGAGCTCAGTGGTGTCACTCAGGCACTGTTCTGCTTTCCTAGCCCATACCCACTTAAGGTGAAAAAATATATGCAGCTCAAAACAGGTCGAAGGTTGTCTGCCAATGGGATAAGAGACCAAGCAATAACGGTTGTGTGTTGCGCTTTGTTTTTTTTTTTATTAGAGCCCACCTACTGTGGTGACACCTTTTAAATTGCTAAACTGTGGGGTTCTAACTTACTAACAACTTCCTGTTATTATCATAGTTTATCGCAACACATTAAAGGTCAAGGGAGAGGCTTCCAACCCTCTCCCCTTGACAGTTTTGCAGAGCTGAGTAACTCAATAGGGCGGCTCCAGGTGAGGGCTTCTGGCACAGGGCAATTGTACCTCATCTTACTCTCCACTTTCATTTAAGACCTATAAGAAAGAGGTGTGAGGGTAACCAGAGATTCTATACCATGAATCTCCTACTTTGGAAGTCAGCTATCTTTTGTTTAAAATGTTGGATAGAAGCCATGTTGGCTGACAATGTTAATGGAAATGTTAAGAATTTAATCTTTTTGTACCAGGTAACTCTTATCATCCTAATTGTATCAATGGGGCTCATATTAATGACTTTAGCCAGTTTGAGGGACAGCTTAATTAGGCACTCAGGTAATGGCTTTATGAAAGCCAGTATGTATCTCATTTACAGGAGTGATGGCTGGGACGGGCTCGCTGTTCTGTTCTTTTAATGTGAATGGCCTCACCAACACTGTTAAACATATCAAGGTTATAAGCTTTGTAAAGAAAACTACAGCTGACTAAATTTTTTACGAGAAACACACTTGCCAAAGCAAGAACATGCCAAACTGCTGAAATTTGGTTCCGGGGACATGGTGGCATCTTCATATAAAAAAGGTAGAAGAAGGGGGACGGTGATTCTGGTTCCAGCCAAAACTCATTTTGAAAAGATGGATACTTTGGCAGATAAGGAAGGTTGCTACGCTCTGCTGAAAGGCAGACTGGGGGGAGTGATGATCATCTTGGCCTCCGTGTATTTCCCACTGGGTTCTAGATATCAAGAATATAGGACCTTTCTGACCACCCTTTTGAGTTGGGCCGAGGGCACCATAATATGTGGGGGGATCTTAATTTGGCACTGAACCCTGCTTTAGATAATACTTCACAAATACTGAGAGCAATACATGGAACAGTGAGGAAGGTGCATAAATTGGTGAGGGAACTGGGTTTCTAAGATGTATGGAGGTCTGTTAATGGGAGAGGGAGGAACTACACTTTTTTCTCGGCTGTACATCAGATGTATTCCCGGTTAGATTATTTTCTGGTGCCTGGGGAAGATATGTACAGAGTGAAGGAGAGTTGGTTGGGAGACTTAGGTCTATCTGACCATGCTCTTCTTTTCATGAGGACTGATATAGGAGAGGTCAGGAGAAATACTTTTTGGCATCTCAACCTATCATTGCTGAATGATCAAGAGGTCAAAGAGAGCATTAAGGAAACATTTGATAACTATATGGCTGATAATTCACCTCAAGATACTTCTCAGGCAATAAGGTGGGATGCTGCAAAAGCAGTTTTGAGGGGGAAATTCATTTCGATAGCATCTAAAAAGAAAAAGGATAGGGAGGCTAAGAAGCTAAGGTTATCCATACAAATTAAGAACCTGGAAGATCTCCAGAAAGGTAAAATAGACAAAGCTAGGACTAAGCAGCTGAAGATACTTAAAAAAGAATTGAATGATATCTTAGACTATCAGGTCGAACAAAAGCTACATTTTTTTAAAACAACAGTATTATGAGAGAGGGCCGAGGTCATTGAAGTTACTGGCTAGCAGGCTTCGTGCCCAGAGGGCTAAAGCCACAATAACATCAATATGGCACCCACGGAGAAAATAAATGGTCCATGGAGTGAGGGAGATAACAGACGCCTTTAAATTATTTTATGGTAAGCTATATGCACCAGATAAGACACCGTGTGTACAAAGAGTACAAGCCTTTTTGGAGGGACTAGTGATACCAGCCCTATCGGAGGAACAGGGGAGGTCATTGCTAACCCCTATTACGGAAGTGGAGGTGACCGCAGAAATCTCAAGACTGAAAGTGGGTAAATGCCCAGGTTCAGACGGGCTACCATCAGAGTTCTATAAGACATTTAGAGGGATGGTACTCCCAGGCCTTTTGGGTCTATACAAAGCTGTGCTTAATGAGGATAAGCAAATACCCCCCTCATGGGATAGGGCTGTGATCTCAGTGCTTCCCAAGCCGGGAAAGGACCTTACTAAATGCTCCTCATACCGACCAATTTCCTTACTAAATACGGACTATAAAATTTCCACGTCCATCTTAGCTAAAAGAATACAACAATACCTCCCTGGTCTCATTGGTATGGACCAGGCCGGCTTTGTTCCAGAATATCAAGCTCAGGATAACCTGATAAGAACATCTCATGTTATAGATCAGATTAACTACACAAGGACCCCCTCCCTCCTTATGAGCCCCGATGCCAAAAAGGCATTTGATAAGGTCTCTTGAGCCTTTCTAGGCCAGGTCCTTTCCTGGTTTGGTTTCCCTCAGCAATTCTTGAGGGCTCTGTTTAAAATATATAAGTCCCCTTTGCCTTTTATACATGCGAATGGTCATGTTTCAGAAGCAGTCCCTTTGGGAAGAGGGACGAGACAGGGATGTCTTCTCTCACCACTGCTATTCGCTCTTTATATAGAGCCCCTGGCCCAGAGTATAAGACAGAATGGAGGGATTAAGGGAATTTCAATGGGGGAGGGTGAAGAGCAGAAATTAGCTTTATATGCTGATGAAGTCCTACTGTATTTGTCAGACCCAGATAGTTCACTACCAGAGGTGTTTGGACAGATAGAGGCCTATGCTTCACTTTCAGGCTTTACATTGAACAGTAGTAAGACTGAGGTCCTTAGTTTTTTCTACACCCCATCTGTTGAAATTAAGCAGAGATACCCAATGAAATGGGACATGGAAACTATCAAGTACTTGGGAATCAAGATCAGTAAAAACACGGCCAACCTATTCAATTTGAATTATTCCCCACTAGTGCAACAATTAAAGGTAGATTTCACAAGGTGAACATTGCTCCCCCTAACTTTGCACGCAAGAAATCAAGCATTAAAAATGAATGCCTTGCCCAGGCTGCTTTATTTATTTCAATGTGTCCCTTGCGTTGTTTCCCAGAGGGATCTTGAATCCTGGCAAAAGATGTTTATAAGCTTTTTGTGAGGAACAATGCAACCAAGGGTTAAAAAAAAACTTCTATTTCTCCCCAAAAACAAAGGGGGTCTGGCTTTTCCCCACTTGCAGGGATACTGGATAGCGTCCCAAATGAGGATCGCATTATTGTGGGGCAACCAGATGTACACATCCCACTGGAAGAGGCTTGACTTAGCGGAGGTTAGAGAGGTCCCCCTATAGGCGGCCCTTTTTGCAGAGAGGAAGGTACGGGGACCTACGACCTATTCAGGGACGTCAGCGGTTTTAGAGGGTTGGAGAAGGGGCATTAGTAGAGGTAACACCAAAAGACAATTATGGAAATACACATGGTGGGCCTTTGACCCCAATTTTGAACCAGCAAAACTGGACAACTGGTTCCTAAGACAGGCAAGAAAAGGATTTCAGGCACCATATCAGCTTTTTCATGGCTCTTCCCTGGCATCCTTTGAGATGCTACAGTTAAAATTTGGTATTGTCTCACAAGATAGATTAAGATACTACCAGTTAAGGGACTATATAAGTGATCAGCTGGGCAAAGGAAATGAGGTGAGGGATCAGGAGGGGGGGATTTACCGTTCCAACAGATTTGGATTGCAACTAATGCAAGGCACATGATCACTGTGTTATTTAAGAATTTTTCAAATGACCCTAGTATCTCCTCACAGTATATAAAGGAAAGATGGGAGAGGGACATGGATATATCTATTACAGACCGACAATGGTCCCAGGTGTGGAGAAGCACTTGGGGTACCACATCCTCCCCATTGTGGAAGGAATTCAGTTGGAAGGTGAGGACCCGGTTTTTCCTGGTTCCTGTACAGCTGGGTCACTGTATCCCAGGGATAGGCTCAGAGTGTTGGAGGCAATGTGGAGAGGGTAGTGCTTCTCAGGCACATACCTTTTGGGCCTGCCCGGAGATTGTCTCATTTTGGGAGGGTGGCAGGCGTCACATTTCTAGAATATTTGAGGTCCAGACACCTTTGGGACCCGGACATATGGTGTTAGGTATTGTCCCACAAGAAATAAAAGGGAGAGAGACAAGGTATTTGTGGTCAATACTGGTAATTGCTGCTTTGAAATCTATTACCAAGAGGTGGCGAGAGAGAGGCAGCCCAGATCAGAGGGAATGGGCCAAATTAATAGAAAATATAATGGAAATAGAGAAAATCATCTTTTCTCTCAGGCAACTAAACCAGGAATACCAGAATAGATGGACAAGATGGCTTCTATATGAGGGAAAGAAGGAATGGCAGACTCATTAGAGAGATGAGACCGGAAATCTTGACCCTAAAAGCATGAACAGAAGTAATGAAATAAGTCTGGAGGGAACAAGAGAGGAATAGTGGTTAGGGGCGAAGGGAAAACTTGACCATGTGAAGGGGAGTGGTTTCCCCACAAGAACCTGGCATTTTTGCAAGACTGTAAGGATGATGGAGAGTTACTTTAAGTAATAACCGGGTCATTAGTTAGTGTTAATGGTTAATAGTAAAAAAAAAAAAAAAGAAAGATGTACCTAGATCTTTTAATATAATAACACAGAGAGGAATGATGAGATATCATGTGTTTATGGATTTCTAGCTTGTCATCCTACCTAAAGATGTATTAACTGTGTAAAATGTATGTACATTGGAATGTGCTTGAAAACTGTGAATTATAATAAAACAAGTATAAAAAAAGAAGTCCCTCAGAAATCACACAGCAGCATCAGACGGCAGATCACACCAGGTAACGATTATTTCTCTTCGAGCCAGGAACAGGGCTTGTTTGTTTTTCTTTTCAAACTCCATTTATGAAACAGGAAATTGCATGTTTTGCTTGCAAGCTTTCTTTTTTGCCTATTCACTCAAAACATTCCTTGCTGTCTGGACCAGCTTCTCTCTCACGTCTCCACTTCAACCTGGACCAGCTTCTCTCTCATGTCTCTGCTCCAACATGTGTTTTCAGGGCCTTGGCAATGTCCTGTCAGTGTCCACTCATTCCCACTTCAGGAGGAGTCATCTGAAGCTCAGTTCCTGGGCAAGGTATACATCTTCCAGTTAGTCGGACACTGGCGAGTTAACTTAGTAGTACAGTGAGTGGAGTAGTACAGTGAGTGTATCAGTGCCATGGGCGCAGATTTCTGTAGCTGTCTTTTTCAGTTAAATTGGTTGTATGCCCCAGTGTCTACTTTAAGGATAATCATGTTCTGGGGACTTTCGTACAGAAAAGCATGAGGCATTAGCTTTCACTGCCTTTGTGGCACTTGAATTAGTTGAGAAATCTAGATCATGTTTTAAATTGGATATATGACAAAAGACCGAACTGCAAAAGACCGAGTGTCAGGAGCTTGAGATTGATTGCCCAAAACATGGTATCCTGAAACATGGTAATTGCCTGCAGTAGAGATTTTTTCATGTTTTGGGTGGCGCAATCCCCTTGCTTGAGATAACAAACTCTGCCGCAGGCACTTACCGAGTATTGGGATAATGAGTTTTGAGCAATCAGTCTCGAGCTCCTGACACTCGGTCTTTTGCATTTCAGTCTTTCAACATACTCCCTTCAAGTCATATACTCCAGTGACCAGTCCACTTCAAGTTTAAGTACAGTCCAGGAGTTTTCATGCTAAAGTACTGAGGGGCAGTTATTAAATTTACAGCTGAATCTGCATAAGACTTGTCAATGTACCTGTGTAAGTAGCAGCAGCAACAGTCTGAGCCCTCCCTCCTGTGTCCACAGGTACCTCCAACAGCAGAAAATAGTCAAGAGTTGAGGAATGTATCCTATAGCCAAATTGCTTTGGGCTAAGAATGCTTGTTTCTGTTGCCCAAGTATCAAAGATATATATTCATAGGTCACACCTTACTAGCATGCAACTGTGTGTCTCTTTGTATCTTAACTATTTTATTTTAAAGTTATTTTAAACTTCACTTAACTTCCATCTATGTGGATGTTTTTGTTAATGTAGCCCATTTTCAAATATTAGAGACGTCATCCACACTTTGAAAACTGAAACTCCCATTGTTTGGAATTATTGTAGCAGGATATTCTGATCCCTCCATACCTTCTATGCAGAAATTGTCTGAAAAACTTTAAAAAGCAGGTATTTGACAACAGTTGCTTTCACAACCTCACAAAACAGTATGTGTACTGATGCACATGGAAATATACAGAACTGGAAGTGCTGGCTGTATTTGCAAAGTGTCTCTGTCACAAGAGATGCTCATCCTTGTGTCCTCACACTCTCTTGTCTAATGCAGCCTCACTAGCTGCCTGAAATATTTGATGTCCTCTTTAGCCTGTGATTAGTGCACTTTTAAACACATTTCTGTGGCTAGGTACTCTATTTTTAACACTGATGAACATTACTGGATTCATGCATTAGTTTGCATGCACAAATTGGTTTTGTCATAACAAACTGTGACTTTCAGAGCTGCAGAATATGGTTCACATTCAGAGGCTTATCGAATGCTATAAAACAGAAACATATCGACTGGGTCATGGGGTTGAGTAGCATGCCTATCCCATACTCGCCCCGAGGTGAGCATCTATAGGCAATGCCACACTATCGCCTAGCAATGGCCAGCTGGCTCAGTTGGGGCAAGCACCTGAGCATGATGACATTACCGCTAGTGATGACACTTGCCACAGAGCAGTGATTGGTGCCAGCCAATCTAAGTCCTCAGCCCCAGTGCTTAAAAAGATTAAAGATTGCAGCATATAGTCAGAAATGCTGCCAGTGTACAGATCACTCCTGAAGTGGTGAGTGACATGCTTTAAAACTACTCCTCTAAGTTTGCTTATTTAGGATTGAAAGTAAGGATTGTGGTCAAGACTGCCCTTTTTCTCAGCAGAGGAGTGAAATATACTTGTAAACTTAAATGTGACAAGTGAAAATAAAAGTTGAGATTGAGGTATGCTTATGTTATTCTTATAAGCAGTGGCACAGAGCACTAATTTATACTAAATCGTTATGGGCACTTCACCCTAATGAGCACTATTCCTTTTTTAGATACAAGTGACAGACAAATATGTCTAGATACTGAAAGAAACAATAAAGATCAGAGAAATATTTGCAAAACAGGTACTAAGCTTTATTATGAAAACACACTGGAGAGATAATATCGTTTTCATAGCAACTATTAGCAGTACATATGATTGAATTTCCTGAAGCTGTTTTTCTTTGGAAGTTCTTCTGCTGTTTATATGATCTGTAAAAGAGAAAAAAAATATCTGAATGTATTATTAAAAAATAAATTTAAACTTATACCTATACTTACCTGAAGCTATCCTGCTGTGCATGTACTCAGAATTAAACTGTAATTATTAAGAAGCACTATGACATTTTTTGAGCATTTTTCAGCTGAGACAGATACTCTACTACAGACAAATTATATAGTACATAGTCAACGACATAGATTACGTAGTTCTAGTTTGGTACAAACAAGAATAACTAAATACTAATATGATCTAAGCAATTAATGTGAGAATATAGGATTCATATAACTTTATGAGAAATTGTGATAAATAAGTTATTATATATGAAATGAGTGTTATAAAGGCTATGTGATTGCCTGACGTACGTGCATTTATTTTTAATTTTGTAAATAGGCCTTGAAGAAGCCTACAAGGGCAACACATTGGGACAGATATTGAGGGCAATGGTGATAAAAATAAATATAATTAACTTTTGAATACCTTACCTTGTGAGTGTGGCCGCTTTGCCCAGGGACTTTTCTATTTTTATGGTTGCATAGTGAGGGCTATGCATGATGTGATGCAATTACATTGAGAAGGGGGCTTTGGTAGCATGTGGTTGTGAGTGTGGGGTGGATGTCATTGGTAGTATGTCACTATGAATACACCACAGCAGTGTCCTTCCACCCCCCCAAGTGCACTGTTCACCGCCTCTCCCCCACTCTGTCTCTCTCCCGGGTCTAAGCTTCTTAAAAATGTTGTACTGTTAGCGCTATGACAGTGATAGTGGTTGTAGAATCATGTCATAAACAGCTCACCTTTGACTTTACTAATCTTATGCTGGAGTCTGTTTATTTCTTTTTCCATGCATTATTAGGAAACCCAAGTAAGCTCCACTGCTACTACAGAGTAGGAGGAGGAGAGCTGTGTCTGTCCCAGGAGGATCAGAGAACAACAACAACTGTCTGCACTAGCAGCAGTCCTAGCCCTCCCTCCAATGTTAACAGTTACCACCAGCAGCAGGAAGGAGGAGGAGAGCTGTGTCTGTCCTGGGAGGTGCAGAGAACAACAGCAGCAGTCTAAGTCCTCCCTCTGATGTCAACAGGTACCTCCAGCTGCAAGAAGGAGGAGAAGAGTCATGTCTGTCCTGGGATGTACAGAGAACAACAACAGCAGCTGGCTGTTGCAGCAGCAGTCCGGGCCTTCCCTCCACTGTCTACAGGTGCCTCCAACAGCAGGGTTGAGGAGGAGAGTTGTATGTTCTGGAAGGTGAAGAGAACAATGACAGCAGCTGGCAGTTGCAGTAGAAGTCCAGTCCCTCCAGTCCATGTCCACAGGTACAGTACATCCAGCAGCAGGAAGGAGGAGGAGGAGAGTCGTGTCTGTCCTGGGAGGAGCAGAGAACAACAACAGCAGCAGATGGCAGCTGCAGCAGCAGCAGTCTGATCTCTCCATCAAGTGTCCACAGGTACCTCCAGCCGCAGGAAGGAGGAGCAGAATTGTGTTTGTCCTGGGAGGCACAGAGAACAATAACAGCAGCAGTCAGCATCAGAAGCAGTCTGAGCTCTCCATCAAGTGTACAGAGGTACCTCCAGCAGCAGGAAGAAGAAGGGGAGTTGTGTCTGTCACAGGAGGTGCAGAGAACAGCAACAGCAGCAGTCTGAGCTCTCCCTCCAGTGTTCACAGATACCTCCAGAAGCAGGAATGAGGAGGAGAGTCATGTCTGTCCTAGGAGGTGCAGAGAAAAACAACAGGAGCCAGCAGTTGCAGCAGCAGTCTGAGCTCTCTGTCCTACTCTCCACAGGTACCTCCAGCAACAGGAAGTAGAAGGAGAGTCCTGTATGTCCCAAGAGAAGTGGAGACAACAACAACAGCTGGCAGCTGTGGCAGGAGCCAAACCCTTCCTCCAGTATCTACAGTTGCCTCCAGCAGTAGGAAGGAGAAGAAGAGTCATGTCTGTCCTGGGAGGTGCAGAGAACAATATCAGCATCCAGCAGCTGCAGCAACAGTCCAAGATCTCCCTCCAGTGTTCACAGGTACTCCCAGAAGCAGGAATGAGGAGAGTCATGTCTGTCAGGGAGTTTCTGAGAACAACAGCAGCAGCCAGCAGCTGCAGCAGCAGCAGCAGTCCAATCCCTCCCTCCAGTATCTGCAGGTACCTCCAGCAGCAGGAAGGAGGAGGAGTAGAGCTGTTTCTGTCCTGGGTGATACAGAGAACAACAGCAACTGGCAGTTGCAGCAGCAGTCCGAGCCCTCCTTCTGGTGTCTGCAGGTACCTCCAGCAGCAGGAATGAGAGGAAAGTTATGTCTGTCCCGGGAGGAGTGGAGAACAACAACAGCAGCTGTTGGCAGCAGCAAGAGTATGAGCCCTCCCTCTGGTGTCTGCAGGTACTGCCAGCAGCAGGAAGGAGTAGGAGAAACATGTCTGTCCAGGAAGGAGTGGAGAACAACAGCAGAAGCCAGCAGTTGCAACAGCAGTCTGAGCACTCCCTCCAGTGCTCAAAGGTACCTCCAGAAGCAGGAATGAGGAGGAGAGTTGTGTCTGTCCTGGGAGGTTCAGAGAACAACAACAGCAGCCAGCAGCTACAGCAGCAGTCTGAGTGCTCCCTCCAGTGCTCACAGGTACCTTCAGCAGCAGGAATGAGGAGGAGAGTCATGTCTGTCCTGGGAGGTGCAGAGAAAAACAGGAGCCAGCAGTTGCAGCAGCAGCAGTCCAAGCTCTTTGTCCTAATGTCCACAGGTACCCCCAGTAGCAGGAAGTAGAAAAAGAGTCCTGTCCATCCCAGTAGGAGTGGAGAACAACAACAACAACAGCTGGCAGCTGCGGCAGGAACCAAACCCTTCCTCCAGTATCCACAGTTACCTCCAGAAGCAGGAAGGAGGAGAAGAGTCAAGTCTGTCCTGGGAGGTGCAGAGAACAGTATCAGCATCCAGCAGCTGCAGCAGCAGTCCAAGATCTCCCTCCAGTGTTCACAGGTACTCCCAGCAGCAGGAATGAGGAGGAGAGTCATGTCCATCAGGGAGTTTCTGAGAACAACAACAGCAGCCAGCAGCTGCAGCAGCAGTCTGATCCCTCCCTCCAGTGTCTGCAGGTACCTCCAGCAGCAGGAAGGAGGAGTACAGCTGTGTCTGTCCTGGGAGGTGCTGAGAACAACAGCAACTTGCAGTTGCAGCAGCAGTCCGAGCCCTCCTTCTGGTGTTCGTAGGTACCTCCAGCAGCAGGAATGAGAGGAAAGTTATGTCTTTCCTGGGAGGAGTGGAGAACAACAACAGCAGCTGTTGGCAGTAGCAGGAGTCTGAGCTCTCCCTCTGGTGTCTGCAGGTACCTCCAGCAGCAAGAAGGAGGAGGAGAAACATGTCTGTCCTGGGAGGAGTGGAGAACAACAACAGCAGCTGTTGGCAGCAGCAGGAGTCTGAGCCCTCCCTCTGGTGTCTGCAGGTACCTCCAGCAGCAAGAAAGAGGAGGAGAAACATGTCTGTCCAGGAAGGAGTGGAGAACAACAACAGCAGCCAGCAGTTGCAGCAGCAGTCTGAGCTCTCCTTCCAGTGTTCACAGGTACCTTCAGCAGCAAGAAGGAGGAGTAGGAGGAGAAACATGTCTGTCCAGGGAGGAGTGGAGAACAACAACAGCAGCCAGTGTCAGCAGCAACAGTCTGAGCCCTCCATTTGATGTCTGCAGGTTCCTCCCTCAGCAGAAAGATGTAGTAGAGTCATGTCTGTTCTAGGAGGTGCACAGAACAACAGAAACTGGTGGCTGTAGCAGCAGTCCGAGCCCTTCCTCTGGTGTCTGCAGGTACTGTACTTCCAGTGGCTGCAGCAGACATTTGAGCCCTCCTTTCAATGTCCGCAGGTACCTCCAGCAGCAGGAAGGAGTAGGAAAGTTGTGTCTGTCCTGGGAGAAGCAGACAACAACAACAGCAGCTGGCGGCTGCAGCAGAAGTCAGAGCCCTCACTCCAGTGTACAGTTACTTCCAGCAGCAGGAAGGAGGAGGAGAGTTGTGTCTGTCCCAGGAGGTGCAGAGAGCAATAACAGCAGTCTGTACCTCGAAGGGCTTGAGAAGCCTAAGGTACACCCCCCACCTGCTCTTCTGCCTGGTTTGGGTGGGGGGTTTTAGGGTTGTAAACCCTAATGCCTCATTTTCCAAGTTTTGTTTCTTTGACCCTAACTGGAGCATTAACAAAGTTTTTTGCTACACACATATATATATACACACACACACATATATATATATATATACACACACACACACACACACACAGACAGAGTAAGAGACAGAGGGAGAAGGATAAATTTTATGTGCATTGGGAATGCATAATTAATTATAATACTTTCTGTTTTCTACAAAGTTGTTTATCTCCTTCAGCACCCTGACTGGCACCCATCTGGACCAGTCTTCCTAGACCCATCACCCACCTTCTCTGGGACTTACCTTTTCTGGTGGTTCTGCCACAGGACCTTGGATCAGAGGTGCCAAGTCATCAGTGTGGGGCCTGTAAGAGAGCAGGCCATCACTGTTCTACATTCGGAAGGCTATTCCTCCTATTTTGTCCCCTATTGGGCCCAGACACTTGTGTACTCCATGGAGACACCTCAGGCATCCAGTTGTGGGATTTCTTCCCATGCTGTCCCATGGTGCTGTCACCTAGATTCTTCTCCCTGGTCATGCTCCACTACCCCACATGGCACAGTTTCTCCACTTTTTCTCCACCTCCTAGTGATCCCCAATGCACAACAATGCTAATACACCTCCACAGGCAAAGGGGGAAACTAAAAGGGTGGAGGTCCCTAAGCCTGGTGGGAGAGTAGTGCCTGAACACCAGTAACCTCTGCCAGCACATAACTGAAAGTTAAACTAGCAACAAACAGATTCAAAAATGTCCCACAACCATCCAAACACTCACACACACACATACACACATACACACTCACCAGCCACACCCCTCTCACCCCCAATAATATAACAAATACCAGCAATACCCTCCTTTCTCAGATTTTTTTAGACTCATTAACTATAGCAAGAAAATCATGTAGTCCATAAATTAGGAATCAATTTATATGATAGTCTTTCCACAGTCAATTTTCTGAGATTTGCCAAATTCCAAGAATGTTCAAGAAAACAGCTTTATGGAGCTTTCACCTCCTATAGCCACAGAGACACTGGATAACACACCAGTCACAATACACTCATTATCACAGACCGGGCGTTTATAGCAGTATTTATTTATTTAGCTTTTGTTGACCGGGTAAGTGCACTAGACAAATCCTGCCTATTTTCAGGCACGACCCGGGGGAGGCGGATACAGATGAATGCCAACTGACCTTGAACCAGATTAAGCTGTTGGTGGTATTTTTAGTGAATGAGGGAAATTTGGCCAGGACACCGGGGAAATTCCCTTACCATTTTCGATAAGTGCCATGGGATCTTTAACATCCACCTGAACTACCACCAATCCAGGCAGATGGGACCTCGGTTTAATGTCTCATCCGAAAGACGGCACCTCAGAAATGCAGCACCCCTCTCATGCTGCATTACAGTGTCAGTACTGGGATATTAACCCAAGTGCCAGATGTGGGAACTGAACCCACAGCCCTCTGATCTCCCGGCCTCAGAGGCGATTGTGCTACCTACTGAGCCACTGACACTGAAATTAATTAAGAATTAAGAAATGTGGTAGTAATCGGCACTCTCATTGCCATTTCACAGCAGCAAGCCCAAGTAAACTGACCTGCCAAAGTCCAGTCAGTTCAAGCAGTGTCCTCCTCTCCACTCCAGTTGAGAATAGTTAATAAATATTTAATTGATCTTTGGTCAATTCCACAACTTATTGCTCGGTAACTTATTTTTGTCAATTTATTCTTAGACATAATTGTCCCCTTTATCTTTGTTACTCTTATTCCATTTCTATGAACTTTATATTCTATATTTTTGTATCTGTTATCTTTTTCCCTTTCTCCTTCCCCCAGGGCACATCTGAAAACAAGATGTTACTAGCTCAGTATGTCTTTCCTCCTTAAACCTTTGAAATAAATACAATTTTTATCATAGTAATGCATTTGCAGCCATTGTGACTCTGGCCAGAGTTTGTTTATGAATAGCTATCTGAAGAGCTCCCCAAAGTTCTGTCTGGTGGTTCCTTTTCATTTTTTGCAGTAAAGACCTATATTTCTTTTTCTGTTTTAGTAGAGCTTCCTTAAAAGAAAGAGCATATTAAGTTCTGGATTTCCTTCCTAGTATATTTCGTTCATCTCTGAGATTGTTACATTCATTAGCATACCAAAGATGTGCAGACTGTATAACTATTTATTTTCTCCCTCATAGCAGTACCAAGGTAATCAGAACCCCGAGGTGGCACAAGAGGCTGGTTGAGCATCAGGTTGCCCAATGCATTATTTTTTATAGTGTATAGACCCCTTTTTCAATTACGGTTTTCATTTTTAAAATGCAAAGAAATGTTGCTCCTTCGCGTTCTTCAAGTTAGGGCTGCTTGCTAGGTGGTGTGCGTGGTTACTAGGGAACAGACATGTGCCTGTTTAATGAGCTGCCTCCTATTGGCTGTTATTCCAGTGTGGGAGGGATTTTCAAGTAAAATAAAATGGCGGTCGTAGCTCTTGCTAAGCGAAAGGTAGTTACTTGGGGATCGCTCTTTTTTTTTTAAATTAAAATATCTGGTTGATCCTGCATTTCAAAATATCTGGTCAATCCTGCATGTTTTGAGGCAGTGGTGTGACTGGTTCTACCACCGCCGCTGGGAGTGTGGAGCCTGCCATTTTTGCCGAGTAAAGGTAGATGCTTTAGCGTGTGGTTTTCAAAATGTTGTTCTGCTCCATGACCTTTTGAACTGCAGCAGAGCAACATTTTTAGAACCTCTGGTTTCCATGCACAGTAAGGCTGTACTATACACTATACTGCCTTCTATCTCCCTCCCTTAGCCCTTCCACTTATGGCATCCTCCCTCTTCCCTCAGTCCCCACACACAAATCCCAAACAGTTCAGGTCGGCAACATTTTTCCCCAAGAAGGTTTGACGTAGTAATCAAAAGCAAAACAAATACACTTCTCTGGTCACACCTGTGCTCTGACTCTCATCTCTTGCTGGGCAGCAATCTGCTGTGCAAAGGGCAATTATACACTGAGACCAGGAGAAAGAGGAAGGATGTGATTTAAATGTGTAAGTTTCTTTACATAGTAAGCAAGCTAGACATCAGGGAACTGTTCACAATAAGCAAAAACATTGTCCCAAGGATTAACTCAAAGAAGTTTGTGGGAGAGGGATTTAGGAAGAATGAGAGAAAGTATTTCTTTACAGACAGAGCGTGGTGGATAAATGGAACAGGCTGGCAGAGGGGGTTGTCTGTATCAGATCAGTTTAGAGATTCAAATGAGGGCAGGACAGACATACGGGTCTGTACAGATAGCTGGGGCAGTGATATGGAGGTATAGGTAGGAATGGGCAGAAAAGATGGGCCAGTAGGTCTATGTTTCTATTACTTTGACCCCATCATTTCTTAAATCCACACTTGTGGGAGGGGGTACAGTAATAACCAATTATGTTCATAGCCAATTAAAGATTTTGTATTTGTAATTTAGTTTTTTTCTAAAACTGGAGGGAACTGTCATTGGCCATTTCTCTCATGCAGTACCTGAAACCCTCTCTTTTTCTAAGTCCATGAAAAAGGGCATCTCTACCCTGAACACATTCAAAGTCATGCTAAAATCCCACGATTGTGGTAAATCAGTGCACCTGTATTTGAAGCAGGGGTTCTTATCTTCTGTGGATCTGCTTGACCACTGGGTCTACCCCTTAGCCTTAGCCTGCTACTGATTACCTCCCAACCTAAATATCCCTTCTGCTGAGTCAGTGCCCAATCCCTAAGCAGATGGAATTGCACTTATTCTTTACTTATTGTGAATTGTCCTGTCACCCAAATTGATTTGTGTTTTTTTGCCTTGTACACTAACCAATGTTGAATCATGTACTTTTGACTGTTCTACTATTGTCTACTGTATTCCAATGAGGCCTTTATTCAATGTAATTAATCCCGGGTCGCCCCTGAAAAAGGGACCCTGTTTGTCTCAGTGGGCTTACCTGGTTAACACATTTCAATAAATAAATAAATAAAAATCAGGGCCATGCATAATGCAGAATTCCGCCATCAGAACTTATGCAGAATGGCAAATCTGCTTCCAAAATGCCTTTTTCAAATTTATTTTTTAATTCCATGGGATTTTGAAAAGTATTTCTTTCTAAATCATGTAATAATATTGTACAGATCACATATCTGCAGAACAATATTCCACGGTTTGCAAAAAATTTATCCAGTTACCATTCCACTTTCAGAATTTTGCAGTTCTGCTTCCAATGGAATTTCATGGCATTAGGTGAAACTTCTGAAGTTCTGTGACTTCCAGTGGAAGAGGAATTTGAAAATTCCTCACCGCTCCAATTAAAATGCGAAACTACAGAAGTGTTCTGGCACTAGCTTTGTGAAAATATATCGCTTACTATTAATTTCATTGGGTTTTACCATGCCGCAGTGACAGCGGCTATGGAGACATCCCCGACAGTGACAGCTGCATTGCCGAGTGTCGGCAATGCAGTGTCAGGGATGCCTCCTGCTTCCACCGGGGGGCTGCACCCCCAAAACCCCCAGCAGGCAGCTCTGCCCCCACACCCCGTTCTCTAGGATTCCAACTCTGAGTCAGAGTTGGACCGGGGGGGGGGCGAAACACCCTGCGAGACATTCCCCTGGCTGTGCAGAGACCATCACAGCGACAGTCGGATTTTGGCTGAATCCTCTCGCTGTGGTGGTCTTCGCCATTGGGGTTTCGATGTGGCAACGGTATACCATTTGATTGCATATCATTGGTTAGATATCTCACCCAGCTACAGGAAACTGAGTGTCACTTTGTAATTCAAAGTGTAACTTCAAAATACTGTGACGTTTATCCCTGGTAGTCTAGTGGACCCCCCCATCATGATCCCTGACCCCTGTAGCTTCCATACTTATGTATTTTCCCTGGTAGTCTAGTGGTCCCACATCCCCCATCACGATCCCCAACCCCCATAGCTGTCAAAAATAAGTAGTTTCCCTGATAGTCCAGTGGTCTCTCCCCCCCATCACAATCCCTGACCCCTGTAGCTTCCATACATATGTATTTTCCCCTGGTAGTCTAGTGGTCCTCCATCATGATCCCTGACCCCCATAGCTTCCATACATATGTATTTTCCCTGGTCTTTGTAGCAAACAAGTTCCTACTGTAATAGAAGTCAGGAAGTGTTTTGCAGGTCTCCCATTACAATGCAGAGTTGGCCAGGACTTGTGAAGCAAAACAAGAGGGGCAAGTTAATTATTACTGAATGTCTAATGGTTATGCTGCTTTAATAATGCATGAGAATCTCATGAACAATTGACAAACCTTTCCAGAATGCACACTGCTAAGAGAATGTGTTACTTTTTCAGAGGGTGGAAGGATGAATTCCTAGATCAAGTAGTGTGTTGTAACACAAAATTAAGTTTAATATCTAATTTGGACAAATACATTTTGGAGCAAGGTTGCACAGTGTAAGTCACATTAAACTGTTCCTCTGACTGGCTGGTTTAGCATTTTGCAACTGGTTGTTTAAAAGCTACATTATGCATTGCAATAAATTATTAAACATTTCATTGTGGATTGCTAGCAACTTGTATTTAGCTACCGCTTATTTAGGAATGCATTTCAAAAATGCTGCAGCAGAGTTTCATAAATGTTGCACAGCGCTGTGCACTGGACTCTGCAATCTCTTATCTGAAATTAAGTGCATGTCTACAGTTATCCTGTTGGTATATGAAGCACTAGAAACGCATCAGTACCACAGGATGTAAATAATTGATAGCATTTTTAATTTTTTGAGCTAAAAGTAAATTCTTGAATTTTTTGCCTCGATAGTTGGCCACTGCTGCTCCCTGCCGTCCACCAGCACCAGACCTCACCTAGCCGGGTGGATAAAAAATGTTTCTGACTATTCAATAAACACAATGCCTGATAATGTGGATACTACTGAAGAATTTAAAGTGAATTTGATCTAAAAAGAAGTGCTTTAACTAGACATAATCAATGTTTGAAAGTTGAAGCTGCAGCTCCGGGCATGCACATTAGCTGTGAGCTTGACCTGCGGACACCCTCTGGAAGGTCATCAACATATCTAATGACCCAGACAGTGCTGACAATGGGGCTAATAAGTCTGACTCTCACCTGGGTTGATATCCATTACCCTGACATAACAATATCACACCACTTGCTCTATTGTACTTGTTTTTTGTTGCATTTGTTACTGCATAGTCATAGCATAAACTGTACAGGGAAATTGTATTAGCAACGGTATTGAAAAAAGGAAACGAAAGAAAAGCCCTGTTTTTTTTTGTACTCAGAGAGTGGCATTATTTGCTGAAATTGTACATATATTTGCACATTTTGAGAAAAAATGGTGCTATTTGATGAAACTTCCTATTTTTAAGAATTCACGGGCTAGATATTCAAAGATTTACTCCTGGCGTGAATCTGTTATGCTGGAATAGTGCTGAATTAGCACCAGGCTGCAGTATTTAGAAGCCCTTTTAGTGCCGGCACTGTGAATTAGTGCTGACGCTAAAAGTTAATGTATTCAGGGGAGTGAGGGAAGGGTATGGCCATGAATGCCTGTGCACCAGCATATTCAAAAGAATAGTACTGCACTATAGGTGTTGGCGCCACCTGTAGCGCGGCGCTAAATACCATCTGCAAAAAGCATGCGGTAATGTGGCTTTGTAATTTGAAGTAATTTGAAGTGTAACTTTGAAATTCTGTGATGTTTATCCCTGGTAGTCTAGTGGGCCCCACCCCCATCACCATCCATGACCCCTGTAGCTTCCATACATATATATTGTCCCTGGTAGTCTAGTGGTCCCCCCCATCATGAATCTGATTCCTGACCCCCATAGCTGTCAAAAATAAGTAGTTTCCCTGATAGTCCAGTGGTCCCTCCACCCCATCACGATCCCCAACCCCCACAGCTTCCATACACATGTATTTTCCCTGATAATCTAGTGGTCCCCCATCACAATCCCTGACCCCTGTAGCTTCCATACATATGTATTTTCCCAGGTAGTCTAGTGTTGCCCCCAACCCCCCCAATCATGATTCCCGACCTCTGTAGCTGTCAAAAATAAGTAATTTCCCTAGTAGCCCAGTGGTCCTCCACTGACCCCCCACTCCCCCAGCCATCCCCAAATGGAGGTGCCACTGGCTGAACCACCGCTCCCCCTCTGTGGCCAGCTGCCGACTGGTGTTGAATGGGCACATACTGTAGTGAGTAATGAATGAGCACATACTGCACTCATTCATTACTCACTACAGTGCATGCACTAATTCAACACCCAGTCGGCAGCTGGCCACGGAGGTGAGCAGGGTTGAGTCAATCACGCCCCATCTGGGGTGGTTGGAGGGAGCTGGGGGTTAGCACTGCAGGGTGGGGGCACATTAGACTACCAGGGAACTACTTATATTTGACAGCTATGGGGGTCAGGAATTGTGATGGCAGGGTGGGGGGACCACTAGACTACCAGGGAAAATAACTATCGTTGACAGCTATGGGAGTTGGGGATCATGATGGGGAGATGGGAGGACCAATAGACTACACGGATAAATATATTGTTTGGCAGCTACAAGGGTCAGGGAACACGATGTGGGGCTGGGGGGGCACTAGACTACCAGGGATGTGGTGGACTACGTCAAGGGTGACAGCATATCTCCTAAGTAGGGACATCCCTCATTTACCCCTCTAAATTACCATGTCTCTCCTCTGTCCCTCATGGTACAGGTGCTGCACACACAGAGAATGTGTTGTCAAGTCATACATTCAGGCTGCAATTACTAATATTCTATGATGCTACATAAATAGGTAACTTTGTGCAAGTAATGGCAATGGTTCCACTGTGTTCTGGGCATGTATCTCCATGTTTGATGCTGTTCATGCCTCTCAGCTGGCCCTGATTTTTAAGAATGTCCCTGATCTTGCCTCATGAGTTTCCTTGGATTTATGTGATTGGGCTTTCACCCTATCGAGATTGGCAGCAGGGCAAGTGTACATTGCCGAAAATCAATTTCGGTTATGTACATCCCTGGCGCACAAGAAAATGGTGCTGGGGACTTCGATTTTAATTGTTCATGCAGGGGCTGTGCCCCCTACCCCCATGGGGGCTATGCCCTCCTGGTACCCCCCATTAAAGGATTTTTAACTCCAGGGGGGTACATGTCAGGGGTAGTGGAAAATCTTGCAAAACAAAAATTTTGGCTGAGTATACAAAAACCAAGACCTGCACCTGGAACCCTCAGAGCATTAGACTGCCACCCACCCACCATGCTACAGGTCCAGCTCGGAAGCCCCACACCAACCATGCCAGGCCAACCAATAGCCCTGGGCAAAATACATGGGCGTGCATGCAAAGTAGGCCAAGATGAGATACAAATGTGACTGTTTGCCCATGGATTGCCTGAGTAGGCTCATTGGCATAGAAGCTTTGAATATAGCAAACCTTTGCCCCGGGCTAATGTGTTTGCACCAGGCTAATGTGTTTGCACTGTGCAATCGGGTTAGCCTTGGGCAAACCTCTCAAAAGCATAGCACAGTTCTGCAGTGTGTGGCCTGCATTGTTGTTTGCAGTTGTTGTGCAACACTTCATTGCTGCCACACACATTCTCCACCAACTTCAACTCTGCCTTACTCCACCTCTGTGTCCACTGAGCTGCTATTGCATTTTGTACTTCCCTGTTGCTATATTCAGAGCTGTCTTGTTTCTGAGGCAATTTTAGCACTGCAGTCCCAGCCCTGCTTCCACTGCTTCCTTTACACGCTATATTCAGCAGGTTTAGCCCTGGGGCTATTCCATTGTCTATAGCGTGCTACTGGTTCAGGGCTAATTTAGCATGCCGGGTAGTGCTAATTTAGCCCCAAGGCTAAGTTTTGAATATCTGGCCCCACATTTTTAAAACTGCTTAGTTTGGCGGAGATACACGGAGAATACAGAAATACAGTGTAATTACTCATGCTAGAAGTATGGATAAAGTTAATTCTTCTGAATGTCATCTTGGAATCTGAAATCTGGTGTACCTATTAAAATATGAAGCAAAAAAGATGTTAATAAAAGGAAAATTACAAAAAAATGTGCAATGTGGGAATAAAACAGCACTATTTGCTGAAATTACATATTTTCAAGAACTCACGTTTTTTAAAATGTGCACCACGACTTGGGAAAAATGTGCTATTTCAGGAATAAATACAGAAAGCAAAATGATGTTGGATTTTGATGCAGTTTTAAAAATTGCACTAATGTGAAATCGGTAGTTTGGCAAGAGTACTAGAAATTTCACCCAACACTTTCCTACCCTTGGTTTTGCTACAGTACATGAGTCATGGTCCTGCCCCATCAGAGTTGAAGATAAAATGCATATTTAAAGTTAGGCAATTGCAATATCCCCTATTTCTTTTTATAAAATGGGATGGGAATTCCAGCAATCTGTCTATGGACCGTAACATGATATCTGTTTATTTCAGTGTAACCAAGCAGACTGGTACTAGCATCTGATCATTTATCATTTGTGATCTTTATGGCTATTTTGCTGATCATTTACTATTTGTCATCGTTTATGTCTATTTTGAAAGCACAGTAACCCCCTCAAATGTTTGAGTCATGCAGAACTACACGAATATTCTTGTGGATGAAGTTGCAATGCTACACTTTGTAACTCAACACAACCAATGCATCAATATATTCTAGTACAAAATGTGTGTGTGTGTGTGTGTGTGTGTGTGCGTGTCTATACAGTATGTGAAGAATGCTGCATCCTAGTATGCAAAATGTGATATGTGTTGGCACCTATACCTGCAGAAAGATCTCTTCTAGGTATTATAAATCACATCATTTTTAACCAATCAGGTTTCTTTATTTCTAAACATTCCAGATTGGGAAGGCTAAAGCCCGAGGTTCAATGTGGAGGAATAGCTCCTCCCACATCCCAAAGGAAGGCCAGCCTCCCTCATAAGTTCCCTGCTTAGTTTATTGTAATACTCCCCCCTTTGCAAGCGCCAGGCTCCTGAGTGGCTCATGTGGCTAAGCCTCCTTGCCTTCTTTCACTTTCCCCTAATTTCTGCTTCTCTCCTGCCCCCGATCCCTCTCTTTCCCCCTTGTTGTGTTTGTCCCCCCACTGCTCGTTCTTCCCCATCCGCCATTTTTGTCTTGTGGTACCTCTTCCCATCTGGTTTTCTGTGCCCCCACCGCTCCCTTCCCATTCCTACTGTTTTGCTCATCCCCTACCTGGCCTCCTTATTCTGTTTTTCTTTTTGCCATTTGTTTGCTTGCTGTGTTTCCTTTGGGCATTGGTTTCCCTCTTCCCTTTGTGCCACTGCTCCATGGTGCCAGTTCTTCTAGGATCATGCAAGCTTCCATAGTGCTCCACTTCCTGCTGTGTCATGGGACGTTCCACTGCTACCAGTCCTCATCCATCCCATCTCATCCTGCCAGCCTGCCTTTTCCCAGTAAGCCCATATCTTTGCCATATTCCTTAACTAACTTAGACTGTGAGGACCCTGCCCTCCATTTCGTATCCAGTTCCATTTGTTTCCTTTAAGCCGTTGGTTTGGATTTTTCTCCTTTCCCTTCCATTTTGATTGTTTTGGATTATTTATTGTAGTGGCCAGGGCTCTTATTAAACCACGAGGGAGTTGACATATTGCTGTATCCACTGCATTGCACAAACTCTGCACTTCCATGTTCCTAATTTCTGGGGTAAACGTATCCACCTTTCTTACTGCAGTTACTGGGGATTCCCTGTACTCTTTAAGCAACTCGGGCTATCAAAGACTTCCTACTTTGCAAATGCATTTTTATCACCTGCCTTTTCCAGTTTTGAGGAATTCCCCCTTCCTCCTTCTCATGTGCCTCTCCCTGCCTACATTGAACCCCTACTGTGGGTGCATGGGGGATTGCCGACTGCCCGACTTGCACTGGTATTTTTATCCTGCTTGCTGGACATGCTCATGTTGCTGGTACAGCTGCCTGACCCAGAGATCTTTCTCCCTTGCTGGAACACTGTCTGTACAGTGCTGGCAGAACCCAGGTCAAGCTGCCTATCCAGTCTGCCCACCATACCTACCTACCTACCTACACTGCTTCCCTCCTACCTCTACCCTTCCTGCTTACCCATGCCTCTCCCACCCAACCTTGATCCCCTTCCTCAGATTTAGCCTGTTCCACCTTTCAATCCTCCCACAATCTCCCCCACTAAACAAAACAAACAAAATAAAACATTCCAGCACTGCCCACAATTTCCTTTCCTTGTTTGGGCTCCTCTTCCTCCACCCCCCCCGGCCTCTTCATCATCTTCCAATCCCCCCATCCCTTGTCCTGGCCCTTGTCCCTTGTGCTTCTGTGTTTTCTTTTGGGACTTCCAGCAGTTCGTCTCCGTCTCCACACCTCTTACTTCTACCACATAAGTCCTGCGCCATGTCTGACCCTAGTCTGGCACTTGCAGTTCCTCAGTAGCTACTCCACTCTGCCAATTAGTGCAGTCAACCTTCCCTAACAGTTTATGTCTGTCACCAATGCTACTCAAGCCTTACCATGTATTGGTCCCAGCATTCATATACCCTGCTCAGCCTATCATTTCTATGTTACCTTGTTATACCCCTAGTATCTCGAACCCTTCTGGCACACCCAATCACTCGTAGTGCTCCTGCATGCTCCCTCTTCCAGGTCTCTTGCAGAGGTTCACTCAGTCTCACTTCAATTTGGTGCTCCTTTACGTATCTTTCCACATTGTTCGGCATTTTCTGTTATGTGCCATTAATGTGTTTCATCTGCTTCATGTTCCCCAATATGCTTGTCCTCCTCCTGTTCCCTAACTTCTTACTTACTACCATCCCCTTCGACCTGCTCTCTTGTTTGCCTGCCTCTTCCTCCACAACAGTCAGCTGACCTTTCATAGCTCAGCCCATGCCCACAGTTTGACAGGTTCCTCCCTAACTCTGCCTACTGAGGCATAGCAGTGCAGGTAGGCTTCCCTTTTCTACCGGGGATGGGAATCTGTTTCCTCTACTTCCATTCTCAACCAGTTATATTCTCTGCCAGCATTCAACAGTCTCCATCCCTAACTCTGCCTGGTGTGGCATCGAGTGAAGGTTAGCTCACCCTGACTAATGGGGATGGGAGTCTGTCCTCCATCTACTGTCTCAACCAACTGTATTCTATACCTGATGCCTGGTTGCTGCTTCCCTGTGGAATGGGACCACTGTACCCCATCTGCCTCCAACCTCCTGACTCAACCAGCTGCATCTTCTGCCTACAATATTTTTTTGTAACCAGGAGAGACACACTAAGCTGAAAGCTTGTTTACAGGTGCAACCTGGGAGAACAAAGAAGTTAAGTGACTTGCTCAGGGTCACACAGTATGCACCTAGGCGTCTGTGGGATTCAAACCCAGGTCTCCAAATCTGCAGCTCAGAGCCTTAACTCACTGCACTATACTGCCTCCTTATATTCTGTGTACTTGTCCTCACAATTGGCCTCCTCACATTCTGGATTTGGACCCCACCAGCTTGTTCCTTCTCCTACTCCACCCCATCCTTTGGACTCCCGGACTTCCTTGTGGCTTACCTTCTAATTCCTCCAGTGCTCATGCACATTGTTGCTGTGGTTTGCCTTACAGCTCAGCCTCCTTCAATCTCCGGACCTTCAGCTCCATGCTAGAATCTCCTCCATCATCGCTACTCAGGATGGTTCTGTTTCCGTATTGCCTTCATCTTGGACTTGTCTGCCTGCATTCACCCCTTGCTTCCTGCTGGATATATGATGATTTGCACATCTTCCAGAATGGGTACCCAAGGCTTGTTACAGCCTTTCCCCTCTTGCTATCCTTGTCTCAATCCTGAGGTCTACCACCAGCGATTCAAGTTCACCATCTCCTTCAGAGGTGGGACCCTCATACCCCATCACTGCTGCACCTTTCGCTATCAGTAAGTCCTGTTCACCATCTCGTTTGGCAGTGGGAATCCATTCTCCATCACCACAGCATACCCCATTTCTGCAGTGCCTTTTGTTATCAGCAATTTAGGTTAGTCATCTCCTTCAGAGGTGGGAATGGGAACTTCATACCCCAACTTCGCAGCACCTTGTATCCGGATTTGCCTCACAGTTTTGTCCGGCTCTAACACCCAAGACCCATTTCAGCTTTCCTGTATTCTATTCCATTATGCTGTGGTGACTGCCCTGCAGCCCTGTGCCTTACCTGCACCTGTCGATGTCGGTACTGCTTGGCCTCTGCTGACTTCCTATCATGCTCCATCCTCCAGTCAGTGAACTTCCACTTTGAACTTTTCCCTCAGTGATTGGACTGTTGCCTTCCTTCTCACCACCCTGGTGGCTCGGGACTCCTGCACGTTTGCTTTGTCTCTTTTTGGGTGTTTTTCCTAACTACCCAATGTCCACCATCCCTGCCCATTCAATTACTTCTACCTGTTCAGCCACCTCATACTCCTACCTCAGCCGACATTGCTATTCCCATCCAACTCTCTAAGGAGTACCTGTTTTTCTCACCTAAGGAAACCCCCTTCCAGTGACATCTTTTGTACAGCATACTATATAGAATCTGTCACTATACATAAATATTGGTACTTCCTAATAATCTCCCCAGGATCCATTTCTGGAATCCCATTTGACTGGACAATAGAAGATCATATCTCTCAATCGACTCTTCAGGATCTTTCCTTACAAATTCCATTTAATTCAAACAGCATGGACATCATTACCTCCAAAATTCTTCATAGGATCCAAACTCTAGTGGAGTCTTCTTCATGCCTATCATCTTATCTTGGAAACGTGAACCTAATTCCCTCCTGGGATATACCAACTCCATAATAACCATAACCCTCAAGGATAATGAGAACTGCAGGATACCACATCACAGTACTGGCATCATCCATTATACCTCCCCCTTATAGTCTTCTCTCCAAACGCTAACTCAGTTTGACCATGTTATCTGGTTTATCTTTTCCTGAATAGTCATTGGATGCTTCTAAGACTCTTCTTTCATCTACTATCCCTGAATATATATCATCGGATCTCCGATGCATAGCTGCCTTGCTAAATTTACAGTATCCCAAGCCACTGCTCCATGTCCTCTGGACATCAGCATACTGCATGAAGTTATCGACATCTCTTCATCATGATACTCTAATCATGCCAGCTACCTATCCAGTGATTTTTTCTAACTCATCTAATGGGATTTATCCCCTCCATACTCCCTCCAGTGAATACCATCCCCAAGAGCAGGCCTCCTTCTGAGTCATCGTCCTGTGCATCTATAACTTACCTGGTTATCTCCTTATCACAGTTATGCTCTGCAACAGTTCTACATCTAATTAAGTAGTCAATGTACCCATCATGTTCTACTCTTCCTATTAACTCCACCTTTGCCATATCAGTCAGCAGACTCAATCAAATACCCCATTTTTTGAGTTCCCCACAGCATACTTATATGGGATCTGCCAGGAAGGCAGAGCCCCAATGGCCACTTAAGCTCCCACCACAGGCTATTAAGCTACAGTAATACCTTATCCACCATCTCACACTAGCAGTCTTTCCTGAATGTGAGCCATGCAAACCTCATCATAGCAACTATAACTTGCCTTCAAATCTTGGACTTATTGTACTTAACATTTCAATTATACCTATTGGTATCAAATTACTGTCTTTGCAACACATGTCATGCTTCCTTCATTTGTCTGAAATTCTTCAGTTACCCCCTCCTACCAGATACCTAAAGCTTCTCTGTGAGTCCATGATACTCTCCATATAGATGCCTACATAGCGAAACATTGCAAATTGCTGAACTCAAAACCATGAGACCCTAATTCGGATAACAGAGCTTCTACTATCCTGTTGTCTAGCTTTTATTCAATTCCTGACTTTCTTCCTAAACAGTACTGAGAACAAGCTTCTGAGATCCTTAAAAACATCTGAACCATTTGCCACTTTACAAAAGGAACTAAGCATTGTATCTTGCCCATACCTCCTTCAAAGTCTGACAGATAACTTTACAGATTTTATAACCCATCATACATCCCACAGTTTGGAGTCTGGCAGCCCATTTAATAAAAAGCATGTTCCTCGTGCTCACATTGATTCAGTACCCCCATCAAAAACCAACCAATATCACACATGATTCCTGGATTTTGTTCAACACCTTTTACCAGCCAAACATAATCCATATTCAGGATCTGGAAATTCCTTCAGACTGGACCTGCCTTTTCAACCTCAAGAATTGACCCTCCTAAATGCATTATTCAACAGACTTTGAAGATGGACTTCATCACTATGAACATTACACCCTACTCAAAAATTAGAACATAGTTCTAAGCATCTAAGATCATCTCCTCTTAGTTTGCCCTAATGATGGGTGGGTCAGTAGGGTAGCATGTGAAGATGGTGACTAGAAAATGGCAAACATCAAATGGGTCAATGGATAATGCTGAATGAGAAATTCAGCAAAGTCTCTGTACCACTCCCCGAGGTCTCTCCCCCCGGAGTTAGTATATTTAGTAAGGGGTGGTGTGGGGGGCACAGCCCCCCTGCAACTAGAGACATCGCTGAATTTGTCATTTGGCATTATCCATTGGCCCTTTTGACATTCGCCATTTTGTAATCACTGTTCTGACATGGAACCAGTCAATAGCCATGGGTCCTCAGAGGTTTCCTCCACCTGGGGGGGTTCCTCTCCTGTGTGCTACTGGTCAAGCTCTCCGTGAGTTGGAGGAGGTAATCTTTTTGAACCTTCTATTCCCTACTCGCTACCTGGCTTACATACCAAGGGTGAGAATAGAGAAAGGCCAAAGTTTAAATCTTATAAGCACTACTCTATCCACCAAAACATTAAATGGGAGGGCTAAAGCCTGAGGTTCAGTGTGGAGCAATAACTCCTCCCACACCCCAAATAAAGGCAAGCCTCCCTCAGCAGTTCCCCGCTTAGCATGTTGCAGAACTCCCACCATCCTCCCCTGCCTCTTCCTCCTCCTCCAGCACTCTGCTCACACTTGTTGCTGGGCCTTCTATTCCCTACTCACCACCCAGTTTACATATCAAGGGTGGGAATAGAGAAAGTCTGAGGTTCAAAACCTTATATGTATACACAAGAACCATGTCATTCAACAAAACATTGAAACTCTTGTAACCATAAGAGGCTGTCTCATACTGATAATTCTAAAATTCTGAAGTTTTAAGTTCTGTTGGCATTGTCAATTTGCCAAGAGTGGTTTCTCAAATTTCCACAAAATAAGATATGTTTATTTTAAATTTAGTTTCATTTTTTAAAGACAGAAATGATCAGCATTTCCTGGGATGAATTATACAAAAGGTTTTCATTTTTTTTTAAAGTTTTTTTCACAAATCCCACCACCACCCACTGTACATACTTGTACCCATGACTTCCAATCACCCATACAGCCGTCACCCTGTGCAGTGAAAAATCCCCCATCTGCCCCTTTCCATTGAAAGTTACTGCAACACAGTAAATTAATGCATACCCTACCCCATCTGCATGCCAGAAACAATGTCCCCTGCCTCACACCCATGCAACCTGACTGCAAATCTTCAGTCGTATTCCCTCCCACCCCATCTCCATGTCCCTCCCCAAAATATACCTTCTCTACCTGTAAAAAACAAATTCTGGTCAGATCCACCATGGTTGCATAATGAAGTTAGTGAAGTTGTGTGGAATTGTTAAGGAGGTATGGAGAAACAACACAATGATTTGAAAGTAGTAAGATTTGTTTTAGTTTCTGTTCTAAGGAAGGCATACACATTATTAGGAAATATATGGAGGTGTACATTGTAATGGAAGGAATAGGAAGCAATATAGGTTTACAAAAGAACCCCAGAGCAAATGCCACAGAGGTATGTGTTATCCCAGATGATATTGGCCAGGCAGTCAAACTTTAAAGAAAACACAATCACACATACACCGATAATGCAAAGCATCATGGGAAACTCTCAGATTGTATAGAAGGTGACAGTTCATGAAAAAGTAATGACTGGCATATGTTCAGCCTTGGAATTATTTACATAGGTTTTTTTTAAGAGAAACAGGGCTTTTGTCCATGAGGTGATATAAGTTATATTTAAGCAATGTGTTGATGTCAGGAAGTCAGGTGTAACGATGGAATGTTAGCAGAGAAAATGTGATAGCAACTTTCAGAGGGGGTCGCTGTTGATAAGGGTAAGGTAGTTATGCTTGTGACAATGGGAATATTAGGAAACTATGAGGTCTATGCAGAAGTAGAGTACAAATATGCACAGTTTCATAAGTATGTGCCAGAGTGAGGTGATATGCAGGTTTGTTTTATAAATAGGTAAAATAGTGATACAAGCAATTGATATAAAGATAGATAATTGCATAGTCATATAGATAGAGATAGAGAAAGAGGGAGCGAGAGAGAAAGAAAAAGACAGACAGACTGACAGACAGGCAGAATAGGAATGGCAGTGAAGTATTGAAGTGATGCTACCTCACCCCCACCCTGCAGAGATGGACAGGCATTGGTGTGTGCCTTTGGGTCATTGCCCATAATGCTCATGCCATTTCACCTCACCCTACCCTTCAGATACAGACAACTATGGAGGTGTGCCTTGGGGTATTCAACCTTTACACTCACCCCATTCCATAAGAAATATGCTGAAATGGGTACAGTATAAGAGAATGAAGCAAACTTCGGGACTGAAGAGTCAAAGGCATGCCTCAATACCTGTCACTGGCTGCAGGGTGGGGATGGGGTGGAATGGCATGAGCATTACTGTTGACAATCCCAAGTCACACCCCTGATGCCTGTCAGTTCCTACAGGGCAGGGTCTTATGGTCAGAAACCCTAATGCCCTGGACATTTCTTGGTATTTTCACTCCAAGTTTTCAACATGGTCTTTTTGTGATCCCACCACATGAACAGTGATACTATCAGTTCATTAGCTGAAAGGTGATTTTGTACAGCGACTGTGTCATTTGGTGCCACAGGTGCAAAAACACATTTCGAACAGGATGTAAAAAATGACAGCTGTACTGTTCATGAGGAGGTATAAAAAAAAATGGTAATGTTGAAAATCTAGAAAGAAACTATAACAAAATTGGTGAAGTCATCTCTGGACCTGTCGCAAGCAGTTACTACCATGACCCACCAGGGTGGCCACATGCTGGACCTGGTCTTCTCATTGAGGCTTGAGATAGAGAATCTCAGGACTGATCGGGTCATTTGGTCTCATCACTGCACAGTGGAGTTCTTGCTCAGAGGCCCCCCTCTGAGATCCCTCCCCCTGCAGAGATGGTGAGCTATCGCCCGTTGAGGGGTTTGACCCCAGAGGGTTTTTTGGCGTGAGGTAAATCTTTCTAGTGTGGACAGTGCATTCAGGAAAAGTGTGAGTGGGGCAGTTGCTGCCTATAATAGGGCAGTGACTGAGGCACTCAACTCCCTTGCACCGGTCTGTGAATGACCCAGATCTTCTCACTTGGGGTCCCCATGATTTCATGGGGAGCTCAAGGCATTGAAGATCAAGGGTCGGAGGTTGGATTGCTGCTGGTGGAAGACTGGGTTGGAGGTGGACAAACTGGCTCTGCGTACACATTATAGAGTGTACCAGGGGGCAATCAACCATAAGAAGGCAATGTTCCTGTCCAGGGAGATTGCTGCTGGGAGAAACCGACCAGCTATGCTTTTTCAGACTGTGGACAGGCTATTACATCCAGCCTGTCTACAGCCAAAAAAATCCGAAAAAAGCAGTTTCTGAGGCCTTGTGCAATGAGTTTGCTCAGTTTTTTCTCAGACAGGGTGTCCACCATCAGGCAGGGAATTCCACCAGTGAGCCATGTTATAGCCAACAGCAGTCACCTGGATTGTCGACAAAGCACTCCGCCATGTTGGGGGGAATTTAAACCAGTGGAGGTGGCTGATGTCATTGAGGTGACCTCAAAACTGAAGCACACATATTGTGAGCTGGATCCGGTGCCAATGCGTTTCTTAATGGGATGTGTTGATGCTGTTGGCCCAGTGTTCGCCTTGATTGTCCGGTGTTCCTCCTTAGAGGGAGTCTTCCCAGATGTCTTGAAGGAGACACTGGAGAGGCCCCTTCTGAAGAAGTCATCATTGGACCCTGACATTAAGGTGAATTATTGACTGGTCTCCAACCTTCCATTTTTGGGAAAGGTTGTGTAGAAGATTGTGGCACAACAGTTGGGAGAACACCTTGTGGCATTTGTTAGCTATGAGCCACTCTAATTGGGCTTTCGTGCAGGGCATTCAACAGAAGCTGCATTAGTTTGGGTGCATAATGATCTCTACAGGGTGAGGGATCGAGGTGAGGGGACAATTCTCATTCTACTCGATCTCTCCTCAGCTTTTGATATGGTGGACCATCGTGTGTTACTTGACCACCTGAAGGACTTCTGTGGACTCACCAGCACTGTCATCTGCTGGTTTAAGTTCTTTTTGACAAACAGAAGACAGAGGGTGGTGATGGGGAATTCTTCCTCATCACCGAGCCTTCTGTCTTGTGGGGTACCTCAGGGTTCAGTCTTGTCACTGATGTTGTTTGCCGTGTATTGTATATGCTGCCCCTGGGTGAGATCATTAGGAAGTACAGCTTGGGGTTTCATTGTTATGCCAATGATATCCAGCTGTACTTATTCTTTGCCCCGGGACATCCAATGCAGTGGAAGTATTAAACAACTGTCTGGCAGAGATCAATGACTGGATGGTCTCTGCCTAGTTGTGACTGAACCCCAAAAAGATGGAGGTACTGGTGGTGGAGTTGAAAAGGAGGTGTGAGAGATTGGCCTCTGGGGCAGATACTGGACTAGTTTTAGGGTCTGTCCCATTGATGGCCTCCTCTAAGGTGCACAATCTTGGCATGGTGTTAGACAGTGGTTTGATGATGGAATATCAGGTGTCATCCATTGTCAGGGTTAGTTTTTTCCATCTGAGAAACATTGCCAGGATTAAGCACCTGATTCCAAACCCTGGACCTTCCCACCTTGGTGGATGCATTTGTAACATCCAGGCTTGACTACTGTAATGTGCTCTACTTCAGGGTCTCTGGAGGCACTCTCCATTGACTGCAGCTGGTGAAGAATGCAGCTGCTAGGTTGTTGACTGGACAGTCAAAATACTATCATGTCACCCCGGTGCTGTGGGAATTGCACTGGCTGCCTGTTCAATGGAGGGTGATTTTTAAGGTGGGCTTGCTCACCTATAGAACCCTACATGGACTGTGCCCTTGCTACCTGGCAGACCTTCTTACACCCACTGCTTCGGTTCGCCACCTGTGATCCTCCTCAAGGGGCCTGTTGGCGATTCCTAGGATGAGGTTGAGAACGGCCGGTGACAGAGCTTTTAGAATCGCCAGCCCCGTCCTGTGGAATTTGCTTCCACCATTAGTGAGGGAGGCCTCATTGGTGGAAGTATTTAAAGCCCGCCTTAAGTATTATCTGTTTAGCTAGGCTTTCTCAGGTACTGTATGAGAACATAGGTTATCAGTCCCTTTTAAAGTAAAGAAGGAGATTATTTATATATCGGTATTTTTTTGATATGTGATTATTTATTGTGTGGTATGTTATATTATATATATATATATATATATATATATATATATATATATATATATATATATATATATATATTTTAATTCACTTTCTGTGTATTTGTATGGCCAGAGACTCTGGATTGGGTGCCAGAAAAATAAAACTTGCATTGCCTTGCCTAGCTTGGGTAGAAACTGCACAACACACACCTATAATGCAATTATTTGGGGGATTTGTTACACCAGATTTTCAACATAGGCATTTTGAGACCTCCGCTCATGAACAGCAGCACTGTGACTTTCTTAATCTGACCTGAACGTTGATTTCACACAGAGACTGCTCCTATTGTGCACTAGATGTGCAAAACCACATTTTGGGCAGGATGTGAAAAATGTCAGCTGTGCTGTTCATAAGGAGGTGTGCAAAAATGGCAATGTTGAAAATCTGGAGTGAAAATATTAAAAATTCTCAAAGTTACAAGTGTGCATGGAAACTGCGCAACGCACGCTCATAACATAGTCATTTTGTGGAATTTTGTCACCAAATTTTCAACATAGGCATTATGGGACCTCTGCTCATGAACAGTGTCACTGTGATTTTTTTAATCTGTCCTAAACATCGATTTTCCACAGTGACTGTGCCATTGTATGCCAGATGTGTGAAAACACATTTTGGGCAGGATGTGAAAAATGACAGATTAATTGTTCATATGGAGGTGTGAAAAAATGGCAATATTTGAAATCTGGAGTGAAAATGTTAAAAATTCTTGAAGTTATGAGCGTGTGTGGAAACTGCACAATGCACGCTCATAACAGTCATTTTTTTAAATTTTTTTTCATCAGATTTGCCACATAGGCTTTTTGGGAGCCCTCCTCATGAACAGCAACACTGCTATTTTGTTAATCAGTCCCAAAAGGTGATTCCACACAGTAGCTGCAAAATTACCTTTTGGAATTGAATAATGACCTGACAGTGACGGAATTCATGAGGTGGGGTCCCAAAAACCCCATGTTGAAAATTTTGTGTCAAAAGTCACAAAACTGGCTGAGATATCCACCTCAGTTGAAAAAAAAACCATTTACTTTATGCCATTATATAGCTTCTCGTCATTTCTTCAGTTCGCGGTCAGCTTTAAAGAGTGCAGACGTGTTCTTGCTCCTCCGAATATCATTGCTCCAGGCTTCAGAGGTTAATTATGGGGTGAGGGGTGTGGGCAGGTGGGGGTGCACATAGGGTGGGTGCAGGTTGGGGGAGGGAGGCACTGCAGATAACAAGGAACTACTTCTTTCTTGTTTACAGGTTAAACAAAATAATAAAACTGTTGCAGAAAGGTTTTCTTTTTTACAGGGACAGCTGGCACACTGGGGTGGGCTCCCAGCATGTCACCTAAGTGTTTTGTTGGGGGGGACTGGAGCCGATGGGGATTGGGCACCCCCAGCGGCAAAGAAAAAAAGGTCTTTGTTTGGAAGAGCATGATGAGAGGGGGACTGGGCTCTCCCCTCAGCAGACAAATTATTGGACAGGGGGACCATTTTGCTGATGGGGATTGGACTCCCCATTGGCAAGTGAACTAGGGAAGGAGCATGCTGACCGGGAGATTGGGCACCCCAGACATCAGCTTTCAGGGGACTAGAGGCAGATGGCAACTGTGATGGTCAATGCCATGTTTATTAAAATGTTACACAAGGCAAGGCGCTCCCTGCAATGAGGTCGTGCTCCCTCATTGCAGCGGCAAAATTCTTTCAAGTTGGCGGCATGCTTTTGCACTGCTGTCATAGACAGCATGCTCGTTTATTGTTGCCACAGAGACAGGCCCCACAAAGCAGTGGGAGCATTGGCCACAACACAACAGCATATCCACAAACTGCTAATCCAGCAAGTTGTCACATGTTTCTTGTGTATGCGCACAGGCAAACATAAAAAGCATGCCTAAAAATACAACATACAGTAGCATGATCAGTCTCAGCAGTGCTGTAACTGCCAGAGGTTGGCAGCTCTACTGAGAACGTATTTTTCTGGTCTGCTGCCAAGTGCGTAAAATGAATAACACTGCAGGAATGTGTGCATGTGTTTGTGTGTGTGTGTGTGTCCATCTGTAGTGCGCTCGTACACTCATGACCTTGGATTTATAAGCTGAGAGATATTGTATTTATATGAATTTTACTCCTTCTGTTAACAGAACCTCTTTGGTTATGGCATACATTAATTTGTCCCTATGTTCAAATCAAACTTCTGTGGCTGAACTCCATCTTACAGTCTCTTTCCATAAGCAGACATGATAACTAGTGCAGCCTACTCAGATAAGACATTCCCAGAATTCATAAGGTAGGGCTATCATTTATCAGCTGTTTGCTATCCTGAAAGCATTTTGTTTCTAACAAAGGTTGCTCCTAAATTGTTACTGTTTTGGTTCATTTGACTTAAGCAGTCTAGGGCTGTACTAATGGCATTTAGGGATTTAAAGCCACATCTTTAAATAAAAACAAGCATTTGTCAATGCTGAATGTTGTCTTGCTGGCATTGGCATTGGTAGTGAAGGAGTTAGAGAGATGCATAATAGGAATGGCAGTGAAGTATGGAACTGCCGCCGATCCCACCCCCACACAGCAAAGACTGACAGGCATTGAGTCATTGGCCATAATGCGCATGTCATTTCACTTCACCCTACCCTGCAGACACTGACAAATGTTGCAGTGTGCTTTGGGCTCTGTGGGCCTTATGCTCACCCCATTCCATGAGGAAATATGCTGAAATGGGTGCTGTATAGGAGAATGGGGTGCACTTTGGGGCTAAAGAGCCCAAAGCATACCTTGATGCCTGTCACTTGCTGCAAGGTGGGGGTTGGCATGGACTGGTGGTTGCATTACAGCCAGCAATCCCAAGTCACACCCCTGACTCCTGTCAGTCACTACAGGGTGGGGCATTGTGGTTGGAAAGTCTAATTCCCCAGGTGTTTGTTGATATTTGCACTCCAAATTTTTAACATGGACTTTCTGTGACCCCACTTCATGAACGGTGGCACTATCAGTTTATTAGATGAAAGGTGATTTTGCACAGTGCCTGCACCATTTGGCGTCACAGGTGCAGAAAAACATTTTGGGCAGGATGCAAAAAATGACAACTGTACTGTTCATTAGGAGGTGTAAACAATGACAATGATAAAAAATCCTGGAGTTAAAATATGAAAAATTGGTGAAGTCATGAGCATGCATAGAAACTGCGCAATGCATGTCCATAACACAATTATTTTGGGGATTTTCTTAACCAGATTTTCAACATAGGCATTTTGGGACCTCAACTCATGAACAGTGGCACTGTGAGTTTGTTAATGTGCCCTGAACATTGATTTCCCACAGTGATCGTTCCATTGTGCACCACATGTGAGAAAACACATTTTGGGCAGCATGTGAAAAATGTCAGCTGTACTGTTCATAAGGAGGTGTTAAAAAATGGCAATGTTGAAAATCTGGAGTGAAAATATTAAAAATTGGCAAAGTTGGTGCGTGGAACTGTACAACACACGCTCGGAACTGTAATATTTTGGACTTTTTTCACCAAATTTGCAACATAGGCTTTTTGGGAGCACATCTTATGATCAGTGGCACTGTTGTCTCATTAACCAGTCCCAAAATGTGAGTCCATGCAGCTACTATGAAATGACCTATCAGGACTGAATAACAAAATGACAGTGACTGTGTTCATGAGGAGGGGTCCCAAAAACCCCATGTTGAAAATTTGGAACTAAAACTCCCCATAATGGCTGAAATATCCACCTAAATTGAACCCTCCCCCCCACACAATGATTGCAATTATAGAACTTACCATCATTTCTTCAGTTTGTGGTCAGCGTTTGAAGAGTGTAGACATGTTCCTGGTCCACTGAAGATTGCTGCTCCCGACTTCTGCAGTTAAGTATAGATGGGGGTGCAGGGGGGTGCAGGAAGGTGGGGTGTGCAGATAGAGGGTGTGGGTTGGGTGAGGGGGCTGCTGGCAACAACAAGGGGCTGTTCTGTTGTTTTTCAGGGTAAATAAAAAAAGGCATTGTGAGTCTTTTATTTTTTACACAGAACTCTGGATGTTGACACACTGGGGTGGGCTCCCAGTGTGCCACACTACTGGGGGTATCAATGTCAACCCAGGGATTGGACACCCCGAGGTTGGAAGATTGTGTGTGGGTGAGATGCATTTGACACTGGGAGTAAGCATCCCAGTGTCAGAAACACAAAAGTAGGGTTTGGCACACTGGGTGGGCTCCCATTGTGCCACATTAAAGGATGTTTGGGGAGGGTCATTAACAGGGCCACTGGAAAATTGCGGGCGCAATTTTTCCATAATTTCCACAATTTTCACCCTTCTCCACATAAAATCCGCAATTTCTTGCAATTTCTTACATTTATGGAATTTTTGACTGAAATTATATAAAAATATTTAAATTCTCAAGGAAATCTACTCAGATATGGTACACAGACTTGGATCTGACCAAAACAGTACAGTGTGAGGTGAGAAGGGGTCAAATGTGACTCTGCTTTCATGTGATTCACTTCCCTGCTTTGGTTTCAGAATCCTCTGGTCATGCATATGTAGACCTGAACACTTAAAATCTGTGTTAAAGCAGACTATCAGAGAACTTTTTGCTGACACAGAGACTGAAACAATAGTTGTGAGAAGAGGTGCAAAGTGCCCCATTCACCTAAATGAAGCCTTGACCACACTGCTTGTTTTTGAATGGTAAGGTAGATTTTCCTTGAATAAATACCTTCAATCTGAAAGGATTTTGATTCAAATGTGTCAAGAGTTTGGATGGCCCTGCTGATTATAAACTTGAATGTGCTTCTGAGGGGGTTGGTGACAGTGATTCCTTACATGTCAGTCTGCCACAACTGTATATTCACATACAAAGCCTACAAAAAGCAAACATTTTTGAAAACATGCTGAACAGGTTAAGTATAGTTAAACAGTTACCTTCAAATAGACAACATAATTGCAACCCAAGTAAAATCACTGCAAACCGAGTAGAACAAAAGTACAATGTATTAAAAACTATTGTATGATGTAATGAAAAGTTATTGGTATGATTTGATACTTTTATCATGTGATTTTAAAATGTACTTACAGTGCTGATTAAGAACAGTAATCATTTTAACAAAATAAATATTTTTCTTACTAGACCTTTATTAGGCACCATGGTTATCTGTTTATTTTTTTCTTGCACCAAAGCAAGTAGTTTAAACAGGCTTCACTATTTAACATCTAGAAACTGGCAAAATATGTTGTTTCAGGATGTATTCAGTACAGACTAACTGTAAATTACTGAATAAAATCTAGTTAGCACTGCATGACTTAGATGTCTTGATTTTTAGAAGATATGCTACATAATGATTAGTTTACAGTGCATTTCAAAAACACACATTTTTCTTCATATTAAAAGCATTTACAAGTGGCAATACATTTATCTACTAATGTATGTGATCAATACATGCTGCAGCAAACAATAAAATATTTATTAGGGGGCAGTGGGGATGTATAGTGAACCCCCGCAATTTTCCCGAAATTTTTGCAAGAAAATCCCCACATTTTTGGGTAAAATTTTCCGCAATTTTCCAGTGGCCCTGGTCATTAAGCACCCTGATATTGAAAGCAGAAGTCACTGGACAGTTTAGTAACTTCAGTGTCTGAAAGAGCAGGTCTGTAACAGGAACAGAAAGGAAGATTCTGAAAAACAGCTTAACTTCTTCTATTCAGAGTGATATTGCACCTAATGAAGGGGCTGGTGTGCCCCCCCCAAACATATGTGCTATACCATCTATTTGCAAGACTTCTGTTTGTCCAATAGAAGATATTAAAGTACACAGCCTCATGTTTTCCAATATCTTATTCAGCTACAGTCTCTCTTTACTAAAAGAATATATGCAATATTTTCTGAATCTGAGTTTAATAAAAGGCAAAACAGATCACCCTTTTATCAGTGTTCCTATTATCTGACAAGCAGGAGAAATGCACTTCATTTTTGATTTTTTAGAACTAGCTGAAACGTGTTGAAACCCACAGAACTACTTAAGAAATCAGAAAAAGATACACATTTTATACCAAAAATACATTTTTTAGACTTGATGGACATCTGAAAATGAAAGCATATAGGGCATGTAATCTGATCTGTTCAGTCTTACATTTTTCCTGGCTCAGTTTATAACATCAGTGAAAAGAAAGAAGGAAAAAAAAACATACACAGCCATTTGCTTCTACAAGTAGTTGTTAATTGCAGCTGGTATCCTTTAACATGTGCAAGGCAACTCCACCCACAACTTCCCTAACACAGACAAATGGCATAAGTGCTCACTGATTTGTTCAAACATCCTGCTTTCTAGTGTCCCTGATAAAATAAAATAAAAAATACAGTTGAGATTTTTTTAATGTCAGCTCTGATCAGAATAGCTTTTAAAATCACCAATTGTTTTCTTGTTCAATGTTTTCTTCTCTCCTTTTACTGATAGTACAAAATGTGCCATAGATATTTCTTCCAACAATACATGAAAGAAAACCCTATGATAAAGATCACTGTTTTGCAAAATGTATCTCTTACAATTTTTTATTATTTGCAAGAGAGCATATATTTATCCTAACAAATCTGTCCTACTGCCACATTCAAAACACTATCCCCTACCTACCTGCCACATATAAACTCAATTATATTAAAAACAATATTCTAGGCACTTAACCATTATTCATTCCCCAGTCCCATTTACAACACTGCTATAGCTACATACTGTGTATTACATACTTCTCAAACTTAAAAGAAAAAAATACACATTATCATCAAAGGTCTGTATTTATTTTTGTTTATTAGCTTTTGGTAACAAGGTAAGTGCATTAGGCAATATGGATCTGCCTATTTTCAAGCATGACCCGGGAGAGTACAGAAATGAGTACATAAATACAGAGATGCAAAATTTACAGGGAGCATTATCAGTCGAAAGATGGTACAGTATGGCAACCAGGACCTCACACAGGAGGGTCAAAGTACAAATGATCATTATCATATTGGGTCCCATGTTGTAGTGCAACAAACAAAAGCAAATAACAAAATTAACCTGTACTAGACCAACACTGGAGGCTCAGACAAAGTAGACTACATTTAGACAAAGGACACCCAAACAAAAGAGGGAAGGAAGCAAAAACCAGACCACCGAGCAGTGAAATTAGCACAGACATTACAGACAGGACATAACTACAAAAAGGAAGGATTAAGAGCATTTCAGACACCACGTGCCATTAGGTAAGAGAAGAGTGCTGTGCATTTACCAAGTACTGTGCCCATGATTAAAATAATTTAAAATCCCTCCCCCCAAAAAAGTGCCCTCACATGAAACTGCATGTTTAACTGTAAAGACATTTAAAAATGTATTTCTAAATGCATTACTAACACCAATGCTTTCAAAGTTTTGAAACTTCTATCTCTGCAGTGCTGTTACACACTAGCGTATCTAAACTGTGCCCAAAAGATACTTTCTGGTATGTGTGTTGCTGATTCTTTGCACTCACAAATATATTAATGCACCTAAACATTGTATCATTTTTCTGCACAGTTTATCACAGATGCTGTGCAAAAAATGCATGTGCTCACCGTGTATGCAATATAGCAGATGGCAAATAAACTATACTGCTTTTTGATAAATAATGATGATGTATAAAGAGCAATAGGAGAAAAAATAAGTGGAGAGAAAAAAAAAGAGGAACAGATAGAAAATGGTGCAAGCCATAACTCTGATCCTTATAATCAAAGATTCTATATTACATAGCTACGTATTCTTCAAAGAAAACTTTGAAATACATACTGTAATATTTATATTAATTTCAACTTCCATTCCACTCATGAGGTTACCCAAGGTCAAACTGCTCTTGTGCAGATAAATCATTTATTACACTTGCATCCATTGCATATTCCATTTATGCAATTCTTTCGTTTTTGCTTTTGTAGAGGGCATTTGTTAGTCAAAAAAGTGAACAAAAATTGAATTTTCTGCCATTTTTTGCTGATTATAGAAAATCTAAAATGAATCTAGAAATGAAACCCCTCTCATTTTGTAGATATGTATAAGCTGAACAAGTATTGTGCTCAAAGTACCTACTATCATTTTTTGGTTTTAAGTTATTTGCATTTGTTTAATGAAAAAGTGCACAAAAAATTGAATTTTCTGATGCTTTTTGCTAATTCTGAAAAAACTCAAACGTATCTATAAATGAAACACCACTCATGTTGTAGTTATTTCTGTTCTGAATAAACTTTTTGCTTACAGTACCTTGCCATCATTTTTCATTTTAAAGTTATTTACATTTGTTTGCCGACAAAATGAAAACAAAAATGAATTTTCTGCTGTTTTTTTGCTAATTATCAAAAAATTGAAACGGTATCAATAAATGAAACACCACTCATTTTGTACATATTTCCATGCTGAACAACTTTCGTGCTCACAGTACCATGCTATCATTTTTTTGTTTTAAAGTTATTCACATTTGAATATAGTTAATACTGCTACTGAGGCTGAACACTCTAAATGACATAAGAACTGTATAGATAAATGGCTGATGACATAAGCACTGTATACATAAATGAAATTTATGTACACTGTTACTCAGATAAATGGATTTATCACACTCTGTTTATCTCCACCCCTTTTGCGTAAATAAGGGATATGTGATGAGGAGCTGTGTGATACATGATTTATCTGCACAAGGGCAGTTTAACCTCAGGCAATTTCATGAGTGGTGTTAGCCACAAGTGATGTGCCCGAGGTCAAATTGCCCAAGTGCTGATAAATCTTGTATCACACTAACTCCATATCGCATATTTCATTTATGCAACAGGGACTCATCTTGTGCGTTTTATTTAGAAAAAGCTTAAATGTTTTTTAAAAAGTTTTATTTGTTTTATTTCAGTGGGTTTATTTGGTGCTTTGCCAGGTGAGTACATCTTTGTGAAGCTGGTTCAAAAGACTCCACCAGTCAGCAATGATGTTTAGTATGTAAACATCCTTGTCGATTGGTGGAGGCTGTGGTATTTTGAAAAATTTAAACCAAAATGGCAGTAGTTGTTAGTGAGGGACAGCTAACATGTTCTTGCTGTGTGAAAGGCAGTGCAATATGTCGGCAGCTGCCATTAGGTATTGGAAAATTGAATTTTTTTTTATTTAAATTGAGTGATACTCACGTTACAGAGTGCAAGTGAGAAGTGAATGTCCAGTCCATAGTGTCCTGACGCTTTGTGTGAAGGAGCAGGAGACCAAAAGAATTGAGAACTGTGGCTGGTGTTGTGGCAGTTAAAAAGGAGCTGTGATCTTATTGCTACAGAATTCATTATTTGTGAACTGTTCATTGTTCCAGTACTGTTATTTGTTTGTCTGGCTGATCCTGCCTTTATTATTTTTTTAAAATTAATGGATCAGTGTGTGAGGTTCTTGCCGTCATTGACATGGTAGTGCTTTTTTTTTTTGCAGTTTGCCAGATCGGGGAAGAGAAACATTATAGGTAATGGAGCCAGTGAGAGGAGAGTGAGCGAGAGAAAGAGCCACTAAGATGAACAAAGATGCTGCAGCTGTTTTAGAAAGCAACTGCACAGTAAGCTACATGATGTTCTGTAAGCCGATCGGTGTAAGGAGCGAGTGTGGGGACTGTCAGGTTAGCGGGCGGGCTGGTGAAGATGGAGTGAAGTACAAACGGGACCAGGAGAACTGCTGTATTAAGAGTGGTCCCTGTTTGGGTGAATACTGTGGTTTTGATTTTAAGAAATTTAAGTTTGTTGTATGTAAGGCTTGCAGAGAGAGTGAGGAGGAGTATGCTGGGTGTCCTGGTGTACCAGATTGAGTGCTGCTTTATTTTTGTGGTGCAGACAGTGTAACCGAAAAGTTGAAGGTATCTTTTTTGGTTATGACATGGAGCTGTTTTTTTTTTTCTAGTCAGGGTACTGTGCTTTTTGTGTTGGTATTCTGGCTAAGAAAGTTTGAAAAACAGTGGTATGGAGAAATGCTATGTAGCAGACTGGTAGCAGCCAAGAGAGACAGTGAAACTGAAAATAAAAGAAATGCAGTGCCAGCTGGGGGGGGGGTGCTGATGACATGTCTACTGTGTAGATAAACATTTGATGACGTGTCTACTATGTGTATACTGTAAATGTGAGAGTTCATATTGATACACATAGTAGACACGTCATCAGCTGTTTTTCACAAGATAACAGCATTTATCAGTGAAAATTTTTCTTCACCCCATTGCATAAATATTATTTAGATTTAACCTCAACATTCTTTATTCATGCCACATTTGTATGCATACACGATCTTTACACCACATAGTTCATTTGGCTCTATACCTTACTCCCCACCTCCCCTTATAATCCTCTGCTGAAACATCATGGTCTGTTGTCATGGGAGTAACGGTGATGTCACAAACAGGCCCTTATGACTTCAGGGGAGAAACCAAATTAATCAAGACTGGATTTCTGAATTACAACCTGTCATTTACAGTACCTAAGTAAATAATAGTTTACTGGCTACAAACTATGCTACAGACATGACAATAAAAACATTTCTGTTATTCTTGCAAAAAATCCATATAACGGGCTCTTCATACAGGATTTGTGACCTCCTGTCTGCATATATATGACAAGGAAAAGGCACCTGCTTGATCCTTTTTTCTTCTATTTTATTTTTATACCAAACTCACCCATACTGTTAGAGCTAAATATTGTCTTGCTAGAGTTAAAACAAATGCTGATGTCTATGTGTGTATATGTGTGTGTGTGTGTGTGTTTATGTGTGTGTGGGGGGGGATCTGCCTAGAGTGTGAATGCACCACAAATATCAGGCTGGAGGGCTACTCCCTGTAAGCCAACAATGGCACATAACGGGCGAGAAATATAAAATGCAACTTGTGGCAGTGCTGATAACTAAAATCCTGGGGTTAAGGAAGTGAAGACAGTTTATGAATGGCAGTAAACTTTTTTTCCCCAATTTGTTTAACCAGGAGTAGCACACTAAGCTGCAGGCTTGTTTACAGGTGCAACCTGGGAGTACAGGGAAGTTAAGTGACTTGCTCAGGGTCACACAGTATGCAAGTGGGAGCTGTGGAATTCAAACCCAGGTCTCCTGTTTTGTAGCTCAGAGCCTTAAACCACTGTGCTATACTGCCTCCCTATTGGCTTCAGTGTTTCAGTACTGCAAATCTGAATGTATTACTGCAACAAGGAAATTGTACAACTAACTAAAAAGACAAACCATATCTACAGATATGTATGTGTGTGTGTGTGTGTGTGTGTGTGTGTATATATATATATATATATATATATATTATGGTAAACAAATATTGTTAATCCCAAAAGCTGATCTTAAAGCTTTATGCTTTTAGTATTTAAATGTTTAAGAAAAACCTGTGGCTCTTTCAACTTGAATCAGAACGCTGTGTCTCTTGTTTTCCTTTGGTGCTGTAATTTCAGGACACAGCTTCAGGCACTCCTTAATTAATCTTTCCTTCAGAGGCTCCAGGTGGCTCTGATGACCATTTGTTCCAAGGGGTTTTAAAGCCATTTGAAGGCATTAAGTATCTTCTGTTCTCCTAGTGCTTAGTAAAATGCAGGGGCTCCACAACACGATCATTTCACAGACTTGTTCCGTTGCTTGGGCCAGGTCCCAAACTAGTGTGTCTGGTGCTTCAGTCCATCCAAAGGGCTTGGCTTTATGCTTTTAGTATTATTTAAAATGTTTAAGAAAAACCTGCGGCTCTTTCAACTTGAGTCAGAGCACTGTGTCTGTTTTCCTCATGTGCTCTAATTTTAGGATGCAGTTTCAGGCACTCCTTAAAGGAGTAGTCCACCCAGAATTTGCAAAAAACATACGCTATGCAGAGTGTTTTGATATGTATGTTAAGTACTAATGTGCCCTTCCCTTTGTCTGCTATTAGAGTTTTTCCTAAATTAGCCTGCTAGCTGTATGGTAGTTTTACAACCCATGGGGATCTCCATCACAATTAGGTTTATTGTTTTTTTTTCTCCTACAATGCACCTTGTCTCATGTGACACTGATGTAGCCATGCCCTTAGAGTTAGCATGTGCACTGCTTTAAAATCAGTTTACAATCAGTTCACAACAGCAGATAACTGTTCTTATCCAGGGAGCACAAATGGCATCAGTTAGTTTAGCAGATACCCGACAGCAAGCTAACTGGGGTTTCTGTAAGACAACAGCTACTAAATAGCTTTAATTCACTATTTTTGTTTTCTATGTGCATCGGGTCTAGCTAACAGGAGTGTTTTGATTTTAAAGCTTTTAATTTTATCAAACTATACACAACCATAAAAGCACAGAAACTGCCCAGATCATCAATGCTACCTATAATTAATAAAGACTCTAGCTGTTTTCTTACTGAAACCCCACTCAGTTAGATGTCAAGTATTTGCTAAATTGTAAATGTAAATATCGGCATTCTATTAGCAGTTAGTGCTGGTTTTGCTCTGTGACAAGATTTTCATATTTATTTTTACAAATGAAGTGTATGGTATGAAACTGCAGCCTAGAAACTGCAAAATACTTTGAAGTCAGCTTTTCTCCTGCCCGTGGTATGGCATGAAAGCAATAGGATGACAGTGACTATTCCAGCTACACATTTGATTCCATTTTACAATGGTTCACTGCACTACACATTTAGTGTATCACACTTTTTCAAATAATAAAACAAATATTCTCCAAACTAAATAACTCACACACACATATGTTTATACTTTATTAAAAAGACTCTTTACATTTGTAACAAAAATGCATAAATAAATAAATGAAAGTGATGTCAAAGAGCAAAATCAGCTCTAACTCCCAGTTCCTTCTAGTAGAATGATGGTACCTACTGTACATTTATGGTTTAGCAAATACTTGAGAGCTGAGTAGGTGCTCTGTAAGAAAACAGCTACAGTCTTTACTATTTATAGCATTGATGATCTGGGGCAATTTCTGTGCTTTTTATTGTTGTGTATAATTTGATGAAATAACATTTTAAAATGAAAACTCTTACTACTGCTAGTTAGACCTGACACACACCGAAAACACAAATAATGAATTAGCTATTTAGCAGCTATTTTCTTACAGAAACCCCATTTATCTTGCTCTCAGATATCTGCTAAATTGTAATTGTTGCCATTTGAGCTCACTGGATAAGAACAGTTATCTGCTGTTGTGAACTGATTGTAAACTGATTTTAAAGCAGTGCACATGCTAAATCTAAGGACATGGTTACATCAGTGTCACATGAGACAGGGTGCATTGTAGGAGAAAGAAAGTCAATAAACCTATTTGTGATGGAGATCCCCAGGGGTTGTAAAACTACCATACAGCTAGAAGGCTAATTTAGGAAAAATACCTAATAGCAGACAGAGGGAAGGGCACACTAGGACTTAACATACATATCAAAACAATCTACATATCATATGTTTTTTGCAAATTCTGGGTGGACTACTCCTTTAATTACTTTTTTCCTTCTGAACCTTAAGCTCTGATGCCCCAGGCAGCTCTGATGGTCAGTTGTTCCAACATGATAGATCCACCTCAGGCCCCTCCCACATGAACCAACAAAAATGTGGGGGTAGATCTTAAGGAGCTGCTCAGGTGGAGGTGGGGGTGGATCTTACCAAAAAAGAAAATGCTGCCTACAACTACTCAGGTTCCAATTCTTGTAACTCCCAATTAAGAAAGAAAATAGTGCCCTGCAACCCTTGACTAACATGAGAACATATTTATTTAAGGGCGGAGAGCATTTCTTGGAGGAAGGTAAGACAGAGGAGACTATTTACACCTTCAGCCAGTTCCACGGGCAGAAAACATGACATCAGCCCTTTTGTACATGCAAAATGTCTGCAGGGCTCTGCCCACTGCAGCCATAAAAAGGAAAAGAAAGCTGTCCCACATTGCAGGGATGTCCTCTCCGTTCAGCAGTAAGAATCAGGGTGCTGAATAAATGATGCCTTTAGCTATAGTAAAACCTGACTGGCTAAAGTGTCTGCCAATTAGATGATACTATTAGCAATGGCATATCTAGTTGTGCATTCAGCAACTTACCACTAAACAGCAAGCATGTTTCTCTGCAGTATAGGACCATTTTCTTTTTGTACAGGTACAGAAAGTGATTTTGTTTGGGGGGTTCAGGGTGAAAGGAAAGTGGGTCCAGGAAGAGGGTTGTGTGTGTGTTGGAGGGGGGAATACAATTAAAGATATAGTCAGATTGGGTGAGGGAGATGGAGGAGTTGTTTTTGACATGCAGATGGGGAAGAGTATGGTATATCTGAATTTACTGTGTGGTGGCAACGTTTGCTGTTGGGAGGCAGGATAAATATCACTGCCTACTTGGTAGAGGGGTGGGGGAATGTTTTTCAAATGGCTGGGTGGGTAAAGGGGGGGGTTATTTGATAACCAAGTGGATGAGAGTGCGAAATGTTTTCAAAAAGCATTGAAAGAAAATACTTCAGTGAACGAAGTTGGGGGTGAAGCAGGAACTTCACCTCCACTTTGTGAAGCATAACATTTCTGGCTTTGCACCAGCTTCACCAGCAAAGTAAAACTATGCACCATCTTTATTTATAGTATAAGTACAGTTACTGTTTTTCTTATTGTTATAAAAGCTTATTTTCAAGTCCTTTGTGAGCAAGAACTGTTCAGTTTCACTTTGCAATTCTGTAGAGAAAACAAAAAATATGTATGTGTTGCAAGTGATACCTTTTATTGGACTAACAAAATTATTTCTGAGACTAGCTTTTGAGAGATAATACTTTGCAGTTCTGTCACTCCAAAAACTTGAGAATGCACTCTTACAATCATATGAGACACAGGAACTATCCATGTAAACATGTAGCATACAGTTTAGAAATGAATGTAAAGGAACAAGGTGCTTAGATTTGAACAAGGGACTTGAGGGTCCACGTCTGAGATCTTGCAACTGAGCTAAAGCAACATCTTTGTTAGTACAACCAGGAGATGCCTGTTATTATCTTTCTCCCAGCTTGTGATGCCAGCTCCAGTTCAGCTGGCATAATACTCCATGTGCATTCTAGCATACGTTAGATGCCAATGTGAAAAATAGGCCCACAGACTCAGGAAAGAGCCCTATTACGGTAGCAACAGCAGCACAGAACTGATAAATTATTGCAATTTCTGGGATTTGAACAGAGGACTCACTAGGTCCATCTACTGGAGTTCCATCAGGTTAGCTGATTGTACTAATTTATATTATGCACTTTGATGTTACTTCTTTAGTACCAGTCATGCTTCGCTGTTATATCACGTATTGTATTCATTTGTTTGGACTACTCTTATTGTATCCTCCTGGGTTGTACCTCAAATTAGGCATTTCTTTGTCTAGTATCCTTACATGGACAATAAAAGCTAAATAAATAAATAGTTAAAATAACAGTTTCATTAGCTCAGCAGCAGCTTGCACTTTTCAGCTCACCCAGCTGTTACAAATGATACAGGACTTGGCTGTGCTATAATTACCTTTCTGCGGCCTCAAAGCATTTGCAGCACAGCAGGCCTAAGCACTGTAGGCTTATTTCAGTCATTTTTCTGGGTAATGATCAAATGCCCATAAACATCCTATGCACAACACTATAGTTTTCACTGGTGCAAATGCCTGACACTACCGCTTGGCTGGCTGACAATAGCACAGTAGTGTTAAAATTTAAATCATTCCTTGCCCTGCAGGGGATCTGGGATTCAAAGGCTAACTCTGCTACCTGGTTGTGATAGAAACATGTTTCATTCTTAAAAAAAAAAAATTCCTAATAGGCTTCTGTTGAGTATGTTCCTGGTAATTAGCCGAGGAAGAAATCTGGAAGATTAACTCTTCATTGCTCAAAATGTAGAAGAACACCTGGAATAATCAATAGTCCTTCAACAGATTTGTACAGAATATGTGTACAAAATATGTCCTTCCAAATGTTTTTTATTTTAATTTTTTACATAATGCATCTTTATTTGATTTTACAAAGCTAGGCATACATTAAGGATACAGTAAACTTTTTGTTATTATATTGCATTTCATATAATATAAAACTGTATATGACTACAACCTTCATTTGCCTGGGTTGTGACTGAAAAAGGTCCCTGGGATCAATGCATTTACCCGGTTATCAAAGTCTTAAATAAAATATTAAAATTAAGGCACATTATACATATCTGAATTATACTGTGTCTGTGTATTATACCATCTTTAAAAAGTCCAGAGGGTAGATGTTTGCTGGTACGTAGAGCAATCCTAAGTCCTTGTTTTGCTTTATACTGTTTAGGAACTACAGTATACCAACAGATGACTGATGTATTTATTTATTCATGTATGCATTGTTTAATTGATTGATTGATTTCTAAAGGTCTACCAGGAATGATGCATCATTTTTAATCAAGTAGCATAATCCTGCAAAATAGCAATAAACTAAAGAACTCATAAATTGAAAAACAAAATGCAAGATGTTCAAAGATTGCAAAGAGATGAAAAGATGAAAAGATGAGTGAAGGGAGAGGGAGGAAAACAATATGCCCTTCCAAATTGATTGATTAGGGGTTGCCTGATGGCCCAAGGGAAGACATGGCATTGTCATACTGGCTACCCAAATGGGAGATCAGGCTCAGGTCACTGGCATCGAGTGTCATGTGGCTGGAGCAATGCCCCTTGGTGGTGCTTCCCAGACTGGAGTATGTGGTGCTATGGTCTGCCACCTCAGCATCCCCTACAGTGGGTAAGAGAACTTGCCCTCTCACAGGGGCGCACATTAAGAGCTTGCAAGACTTCCAGCTGACTGTGCTGCGTCAGCAAGATGATGGGAGGAGGAGGAGGAGGAGAAAGTAGGAAGAAAATGCAAGATGAAAAATGGATGGTGCTACTGCAGGATGAAGGCAGTAGTACAATACTCCTTCTTAAAGTATTTTTTTTGTAGCCAAATCTTGCAGTACAGGCACTTATAACAAATATAAAAACATAGAAACAGAATTTGATGGTAGATAAGGAGCACTTGGCCCACTTAATCTGCCCATTTTCCCTACCTAATGTAACACCGCAGACTCTTTTTGTTCTCCGGCTTTGCCCCCCGCCTTCCCTACCTTTAAGGTTCCCTTTTTCCTTTCCTATGTATTCTTGAATCACATTAGTTTTTTCCCAACCAGCTCTGCTGGGAGCCTATTCCAGGCATCCACCACCCTTTCAGTGAAGAAATGCTTCCTTACATCTCCTCTGAGTCTGCCTCCCTCCAGGTTCATAGCATGACCCCTCATTCTTGAACTTTTTTTACCCTGAAAAAGGCTTCCTTCTTGAACCTTATTAATACCTGTGAGGTATTTTAAGGTCTCTATCATATCCTCTTTCTTTCTCTCTCCCTCGCCTTCTCTCTCTCTCTCTCTCTCACTCTCTCCCTCTCCCCCCTTCCCTCCAGGGTATACATATTTAGATCCTTCAGTCTCTTTTCATAGGGCTTTTGATGCAGACCCTGCAGCATTTTAGCTGTTCTCCTCAGGAAAGCCTCAACTCTGTGTATGTTCTTCATGTGATGTGGTCTCCAGAACTGAACACAGTACTCTAGGTGAGGTCTTAACAGAGATTTATACAGTGGTATCACCACCTCCCTCTTTCTGCTGGTGATACCCCTCCCTATGCACTGTAGCATCTCATTTGCTCTCCCCACTGCCTTGTCACACTATTTGTCCACTTTTAGGTCATCATATATAATTACCCTCAGGTCTCTTTCCAGATTGGTGGTCACCAGTGCCACTTCCCCCATTTTATAGTCTGCTGCTGTGTTTCTGTGCCCCCAGTACATGACTGTGCACCTATTCACATTGAAATTTAGTTGCTCCACTCGACCCCTCTTCAAGCTTCCTTAGATCCCACTTCATTTTTTCCATCCCCCCAGAGTGTCTACCCTATTTCAGATCTTAGTGTCATCTGCAAAAAGGCATACCTTCCCTTCCAGTCCCTCTGCAATGTTTCTAATAAAGACATTAAAGAGAACCAGCTCCGATACTGATCCTTGTGGCACCACGCTGGCCACCCTTCCTTCGTTGGAGTCAACACCGTTTACCACCACCCTCTATCTCCTATCCCCCAACCAATTTCTTACCCAGTTTACTAACTTTGGACCCAGTCCTAGGCTGCCCAGTTTATTTACAAGTCTCCTATGTGGAACAGTGTCGAAGGCCTTTCTGAAATCTAGGTAGGCCACATCCACTGCTCCACCCTGATCCTCTTCCCTAGTCACCCAGTCAAAGAAATCTATTAGATTTGTTTAACATGACCTACCCCTTGTGAATCCATGCTGCTTTGGATTGTAAGCCACTGGATTCAAGGTATTCCACAGTCCTTTCCTTAGTGAGTCCATTAATTTCCCCACCACGGATGTCAGGCTGATTGGTCTGTATTGCCAGCCTCCTCTTTGCTCTCACTTTTGTGAAGTGGGACTACATCTGCCCTCCTCCAGTCTTCTGGGGCTACTCCTGTCTCCAATGAGTGGTTAAACAGGACTGTTAGAGGTGCAGCTAGCACCTCTCTGAGCTCCCTTAATATCCTTGGTTGCATCCCGGCTGGCCACATTGCCTTGTCCACTTTCAGATCTGTGAGTTCCATTTAGGAGTGAGCCCGGGTTGCTGGGGGTTGGTGAGGGAGGGAGAGGAGTGAGCATCTGGAGAACAGCTCTCCTCTCCCGGGAGGGACAGGGGTCCCTGTTCGGTGCTTGGCTGGCCTCTGGCAGAAGCCAGAGACACAGCAAGCACTCAAGTGTGAGAAGGAATCGGGAGTGGCAGATGTTGGTAACAATGCCTTGACGTCAGGGCACTAGCCACTCCCTAGAAAATGGGAAAATACCCTTTGGCTCCAGTGAAGACTGAGCACCAGAGCTTGCCCTCGATTTGCGGCCGCCCTCCTGGCACCCTCCTGACTGACGCTACTGAAGATATCGGGGTGTTGGGGCCCACCTTGTCCCCGCCCGGGGGGGTAAACTGAGGCTACATGGGTGATGGAGGAATGTCCAGGTAGGAGCGAACAGTAGGGGGATGACTCCTTGGTGCTTCTGAGGGGACCAGAGCCAAGGGGAGGAGAGGAGGAATAAATAAGAAAGTAACAAAAAAAAAAGATTTGTGAGTTCCTTTAGGACTCTCTCCTCGGTAAATGGACTAGTGTTCACCTCCCTACCACTGATGCTCCTAACACTTAGGCCCTGTTCGCACTACAGCATGGTTGGGCAAAACGTTTTTAAAAGTGGATTAACACTTACCGTGCTGTAGCGTTCGTACTGCAACCCCTTTCCTGTGATCCACATTAGGCAATGCATTTTACAGGGTTCACACTGCGGCAGAGATCCATGCCAACTATAAACCGAATTCAGCAGCATGGAAAAGCTGCTTACTGTGATGCTTTGCGCTCTTGCTTGAAGTGCATTAAAAGGAAACGAGCTGGCGCGTCTGCACTCTAGGTAAATCACTTTACTTTGAAAACGAATTTCTGGAAGCGTGCTCAAGCCCAGGTCTCATCAGGGTTTGAGCACACTTCCAAAATTCCGATCTAAAAGTAGGTTATGTGCGAACGCGATCCGGGCCAGCACGCTTTTGAAACGGTTCAAGCGCTGAGAACCGTTTCAAATGCCCTAGTGTGAACGGGGCCTTAGCTGTGGACCCTCACCTTCCCCTTCCTCTGTGAACACTGTACAAAAGCATTTGTTCAGGATGTCTGCTTTTTTCTGGTCCCCATTCACACACTCAGTTCAGTTTCAGTTTATTGTTGACAAACAATATTGCCATTACAAATTCAGACAAACACACACAGATATTACAAAAATAAAAAATTCTTCTAGAATTAAAAACTGTTCATATACATAATTTAAAAAATTTATTTTAAAAAATACATTAAATCCTGCCACATGTACAATGTCTTAAAGTGCATAAGATGTCCATCTACTATAGGCTGAATTAATAACAGAACCAGTGCACAAAACAGAATCAAATAGACACAATAAGGGGTGGCCCATATTCACTGTCTCACCTGATTACCAAGGTATTTCCTACAGAAGCTGGTATAATGTGCTGCTTTTCTTGATCTATGATTTTACAAAACTTTGCCACATTTTTTAATACCCTAAGATTGTTAGATTTCAACAAGCAATTCACCTGGTATCTAGGTTCCATATCTAGAGATGCCAACAAATTCCCAAAATATTCTCTCATATTCATATAGTAGGCACAATATCATCAGGTGTACCAGGTTGTCTTCCCTGAGGATGCACTGACAAGTGCTAGCTGTAGTTTTCCCATAAAATTTCCTTAAAGACTGACTATCATAGTATCCAAACCTAAATTGTGTAACCACTTTCCTTTTTCCCAGATCGTTTATCTTAATTAAATATGGCTCTATTCTCAATTCTCTTTTTTTCATTATTGGACAACCAGGAGCTGAGCTTACAGTTTCATGCTAAATCTATATCTCTGGGGTGTCATACAGATGAGGCACACTGATGAGTCCTGGTGGGACAAAACACGTGTCTGTGTCTTCTGTTGGCACCATTTGCAGACTGTGTGAGAGGCCTTTCGGCACCATGCATTTCTGCTTAAAGTTGAACCAACATAATATTTTGTGGTGATTTGCATATACAGCCAATGATGCTTTGCATTATGGTGGTATGTGTGATTTTGTATTTCTATGTCTCTTTGCATGTGAATAACCCTAATTCTGTTTTTAATTGTTGTTGCTATAAACTAAGGGGGCCATGAGACTTTCCGACAGACATATCAGCAACCCATATGGTTTGATTACCATTTCCAAAATATTTAAGCTTGGGCAAAAAAAAACCTTCCTGCCTACAAGTTATAGTCTCCTCTAAGCATGCCCTGGGCAATCTTTCCTCTGCCATATTATAGATCTTAATCCAATACACGGCTGATCTCTGCTCAGTGTTACATTTTAAAGGTAAATGTCCAAGTTCAAGTCTAGTCAACAAAGAGGAAGCCCCAGGGGGTAAACTCAGCAGTCTTTTGTAAAACTTATTCATAGGTATCTCTAAAACTTCTATGTTATCTTGACCCCAAATTTCAGCTCCATAGAGTATCTGACTTCTCAACTTAACACTTAAAGCCCTCAAAGAACGCTTTATAAAATGTCCTCCAAATTCATGCGAGAATCTTTCTACAGTAGCTGTAAATCTCTTAACTCCTTCTACGATCAGTTTTTTATGTATATTCCATTTTAAATTATAAGTAAATGTCACCCCTAGGTAATAAGAGTTACTTACTCTCTCTCTCTTTTATTATTGTGGCAAAATAAATTACTATTCTTTCCCTTTTTTTCTTGATGCCTGTTACATATTGAATACTTAATTTTTTCATAATTTATTTCCAAAGAAGCTTTTTCACAACCCTCAAAAATGTGTTAATACTTCTTTTGATTCCCAAACAACTGGTAGAAATTAAGACCGCATTATCTGCATAGGCCAGGTATGGGCAGTGCCTGGAGCCAACTCTTGTCATGTTCAGCCCAGGATCATACAATATCTTCAATACACTATTCAAATATAGATTAAACAAAACTGGTGATAGATCACAGTCTTGTCTCAATCCTATATTGGTTGCAAACTTTGTTGTAGTGTCTCCCCCACTATTACACCTTATAATGGTGAAATGGTCTGTACACAAGGTAATCAACAAATATAACATTGCTGGATCAAACTTATAACCCCCTAATACTTTCCATAGCTTATCTCTTTTAACTTTATTAAAGGCTGCCCTTAGATCTATGAACACACAGTATAATTTTAGTTTTTTAATATATACATACATACTTATGTATTATATGAGCTAGGACAAAACATTGATCTACCATAGAGCGGCCAGGAATAAAACCTGCTTGAGTCATATCAATTATGTCAGCTTCAGATATTCATTACATCATTCTTTTATGTAGTACTTTAATAAATAATTCCTGGGAGGCATCAAGAAGTCTAATTGGGTGATAGTGCTTGGGATTAGCTTTATCCCCTTTTTTAAAAATAGGTATGATTATATTTTCTGCCCAAGAGGGAATCACTTTCCCAGTTTGTACTAGGAGGTGATTGTAAATGTTTTTCAAGCAAGGTACCCATAGTTCTAGGTCATTAAGAATTATATTGAGGAATTCCATCATGTCCTGGTGCCTTGTGTCTTTTTGAGGAAGACAATGCTTCAATTATTTCTTCTTCCATGATCTCATCACTTAGTGGTACCTATGCTTCAACGGGGCAGACTATCTTTTTTAACCTGTAAGTCAAAAAATAATTCCCAGAAATAAGATTCCCATGTTCTGGGATCAATATAATTTTCGATTGTATCTGAGTAATCTTCCCAACCTTTAGTCACCGTATGACCGTATGTTTTGTTATCTTTTGACCAAACTACCCTTTCAAATTCTGTCCATAATGTTGTCCTAAATTTACCTCTTTGATTTTCCAGCAAATGTTTGTAACATTTCTTCATTTTATTTAGTCTGGTCTTATTTTCCCTCGATGGGTTAATTCTTATAACTCTGGCAGATTTATTGATTTCCCTTTTAGCCATTTTGCACTCGACATTGTACCACCTACTGCCCTTTATTTATTTAATGCAAGATGCTTTTAATAAAATAGATGAAATCTTCCACATATTGTCCAGATCCTGAAGACTTTCTACGTGATCCTTGTTATGTGCAATGTCCACAATCCCCTCCCTAGCCCCACATTCTGTTAGTAGTTGGTTTGACTGGTAGTTATCTATCAACTCACATTGTACCTCCCTTTTAACCCTTATCAATCTCTTCTTTTTTTAGTGGCAAGGGGAGCTTCTGACCACAGATTTATCTATGCTTCTATTGGGCTATGTTCACTTTCAGTCCTAATACCTATTTTCAGATCCCTGAATAGTGGAAATATGTTAATACTCAAACAACACAAATCAATTGTTGAAGCACCCCTAGTTCTTGTATAAGTTCTTGTATAGATATAATATCCTCTGGGGTCTCCCCTAGATCTACCATTTATGAGGAGACTTTTATCTTCCAAAATATTGGATAACTTCTTACCCCTTTCACATTGTTTGTGATGCACCACCTTGCAATTCATTACTACAAAATTCAGACCCTGGGCTGCACATGTTTTACTTATTTCTCTGGTAGGCTCCAGACACTGCCCAACCCTGGCATTAAAATCCCCCACTAGGACAATACCATAGTCAAGATTATTTTGTGTACACTCATCCAGTAAGCCTGCCAGTTTATCAAGTGTTTATGTATCAACATATATAGATCCTGCAGGGGGTATATATACAGTATATCCACACACACACACCCTTCCATCTTTAGCCTTACAGTCTCTCCTCTGGTCTTTCTCCTTTCACTTACACATTTGAAAAATGTTTTGTCCCCATTATTGACTGCCTGTGATATTTTCTCCTCCATTTGTGTCTTTGCACTCCTGACTGCTCCTCCTGCCTCCCTCTGCTTCTACTGATACACTGCTCTATCCACCTCCTTCTGTGTCTCCTTATACCTCCTGAATGCTAACTTTTTTCCTTTTTGCCCTTACCTTCCCAGCCATCTCCTTTGAGAATCATAGCAGTCTCTTTTTCTCCTTGTCTTTGCTTAATTGTCTGATGTAGAGGCGTGTTGCCTTCATTATTCTTGCTTTTAGTTTCACCCTCTGCTCCTCCACTCCATGTAAGTCCTCCCCCCACCAGGACATTCCTGAGGCATTTCTCCATTTTTATAAAATTAGCTCTGTTGAAGTCCAGGATCCTTGTCTTTGAGTGGATTTCTTCTGCCATAGTACTTATATTGAACTACACTGTACAATAATCACTGGTCCCCAGGTGGCCACCCATCATGACTTCTGCAACACTGTCCATGTTGCTGAGTCAAAGGTCCAAAATTGCTCCTTATGATTGCTCTCCACAAGCTGCCTGTGGAATGCTCCTGCAGGAGTCAAGACTGTCCCTTCTCGCCGGCCCGGGCTGGCACAGTGGTAGGGGCTACCGCCATGACGCCAGTGACCCGGGTTCGGGAACAGACTCGGGCAGCTGAGGGCTAGCCGGGAGGAGGATTGAGCACCCAGTGGCTGCCTCCTCCTGGTGGGGTGGGTGCAAGTCCTGCTGCAATACCGCCACCTGGGTGACCACAGGTGGAGGTGCAGTGAGACTGCACACAGAAGGGTGGGGGGACGTCTGCTGGAGGCTGGAGCATCAAGTACATCATGATGTGCTCCACCCCTTGGCTTCCCTAGTGTGCAGACGTCCTAAGGGCTGGGAAGAAAAATGGAAAAAGCCCTGCGCTGAGGTCCTGTAGACGGGATCCAGCTGTCCTGAGAAAACCCTTAACCAGGCTCCACAACCAGGGCTCGCGAGGCCTTCTGACACAGTCTCTAGGTGTGAGAGGGGGACTATCCAGGGTGGTCCCCCTCCTCCCCGCCCAGGGGGAAAACCGCGGCATGATGGGGAAGGCTAGCCAAGCACTCGGTGGGAGGTATCTGGGGTGGGACTACGGGAATATACAGCCTAGGAGTTCCCCGAAGAAAGGAACTCAGTGCAGAGAGGAAGGGGGCATAAAGAGAAAGTAAAAAAAAAAAAGACTGTCCCTTCTCCTAGCTGAAGCTGCATCAGTGATGCTCCAGTCTATATCTGGCAGATTGAAATCCCCCAGCAGCAGCACCTCTCCCTTATGTTCCATCTTTTGGATGGCTTCCATCAGAAACTTATCCATCACCTCCCCCTGTGCTGGAAGTCTGCAGATCACACCAATGTGAATAGCAGCTCCATTCCTTGTTTCTAGGGTGACCCACCATACCTCCGCCCCACCCTTTGTTCCCTGTATCTCTGTTGCTTTTATGCTATCCCTCACATAAAGAACTAATTCTCCCCTTTTTTTACCCACCTGGTCCTTCTTGAACAGAGCATATCCTGGTAAGACTGTGTCCCAATCATGGATCTCATTGCACCATGACTCAGCAATGGTGACAATGTCCAGGTCAGCTTCTGCCATGATGGCCACTAGGTCTTGGATTTTATTTCTCAGACTTCAAGCATTTGCACACATGGCTTTCCGTATTCTGCAACCACTCTGCTTGTCAACCCCCCTTACCATTTTGCCTTTTCTCCTTACCCCCTCTGCCCTCATTCCCATCCCTCTTCATTTCTATCATATTGCTTTTATTGGGGCCTATTCTCCAAGGGGTGTAGTGCCTGTGTGCCATGTATCTGCAGTCGGTGGGCAGCCTTATGTGACAGACCCATGCGATGGGGGTCCGACGGCATAAACCAAAGGTGCACCCATCACCTGTGCACCAGATCCCCATGCCCCGCATCCCACTCCACACCTGTGCAGGGCTTGGGGTATGTCAGGAGGGTGTGTCCACACACCAGTGCCATTCACATTGATGTTGAGCACCGGGAGGGGACTGTGGGAGTTACACCCCAGGGATGCAGCCATAACTGTGTATGCACCCCACCAACAGTCACCAGTGTGGCATGGAGGCAATGGGATTTCCCTTCATACAGCTGTCCCTGCCCACCGGGCTTCCAGGGTGAGCAGGGGATGGCAGCTTGGGCAAGTGTCCCATGCATTTCTACACCCATACCAGCACTGTCCTGCACACCCCTGCACCTGCATTGCAAGGGATTAGCTCAGAATCCTAGGGTAGGCATCTCATTGGATGCTCACCTGCCTCCTGCACATTACCCCCATACAGCCCTGATGCTGCTCCATGCCAGGGGGAGTGGCTGCGGACAGATGTACTGTGGGATCTTGTGGTCCTGAATCCGCTCATCCTGCACCTATCCCCAGCTGCATAGGCACATCCATGAGTTACACATGATCTTCGGGTAGCTTGCCCACCATGAAGAATAGGCCCTTTTGTTGTTAGATACCCTTTGGGGATTTCCCTTCCTTAGGGTACTCCCTACCAACCACTTTAGCTTGTGGGGAGACAGTTTATGTTTCTCTGCTTCCTTCTGCCATCTCCCTTGGCTAGTTTAAATGCTCACCAATGTAACATTTAAACCACTCACTGAGGACTGTGGTTTCCCTCATGGATGGAGTACACCTTCCCTGTACAGTCCTTTATCCCTCCAAGTGGGTCTCCACTCCACAGTGTAGTAGCTGAATCCTTCACCTCTGCACCATTCCATCAACCACTGGTTGAAACTCATGGTACAAAGTACTATATTCTCCCCCCTGTCATAGACAGGCAGCACCTCTGCAAAGACCACTGATTGTTCTACCTGCCTTAGACTCCTCCTTAACTCTGTGAACTTCTGCACTATCCTAACTTTGCCCCAGCCAGGTCATTAGTCCCTAAGTTGATAATGACATCCAGCTTTCCCTCCTGTCCAGCTGCACTAATGATCTTCAGGATCCACTTCCTATCCCTCTGAGCTGTGGCACCAGGTAGGCACTTGACCTCCTTCTCCCTATCCCTTCCTGCCCCCAAATCTATCCCCCTCACAAAGGAGTCCCTTATCAGGAATACCTTCCTCTGCCTCTTTAGTCCTCTGCCACTCTCTCTATGGAGGATCCCACATCCTTCCTATCCCAAGCTATGGGTGCCTCCATAGAATATTCCTGCTCCACCAGAGTGGCATAGGAATTGTGTATTAGTACCACATGGGAGATGTGCCTCTGATCCACCACACTCACCCTTCCCAAGCCCACTGTAATCCAGCCACTCCTCCTCCTCCTTGGCACCCTTTGAGGCAACAGTGGAGGACTAGATGGTCCCTAGGTGGGGAAGAAGGCTCCCTGAATCCCAGCCAGTTCAGCCTGGAACTTAGCAACCTCCTATCTCAGCCAAGAGAGGTGCACACAGATGGAGCAGCACCATAGTCTCCAGAAAGTGACCCTGAACATTGCTGCCCCACAACCACTGCATTGCACCACTCCAAGCATACCTCGCATCACAGGTGTCGGCAGTCATTAAATCATCCTTTTACCATCTGAGGAACATCTCCAGGATTAAGCACCTAGTTCCATCTGGTGATCTGCTTACACTGGTCCATGCCTTTGTGACCTTGCACCTTGATTATTGCAACTCCTGTATCTAGGGCTACCAGGGGATGATATCTGCCACTTGCAGCTTGTGCAGAATGCTGTGGCCTGGTTATTGATGGGTACTCCTTGTACCTGTCATATTTCTCTGGTGCTGCACAAACTGCAATGGCTGCCAATACAGAGGTGGACCACCTTTAAAGTTGGTCTTCTGATTATAAAGCCCTACAAGGACTGGGCCCAGACTACTGGAAAGAGCTCCTGGAACCCCACTGCCCTAGGCAATCACTCCACTCGGTTGATTTGGGGTTGCTAGAGATTCCAAGTTTTTTTCTAAAATCCTTCATGGGCCCATGCTTTTATGTATATGGCCCCAATCCTTTGGAATTCTCTACCGCGTCCTCTTCAGGAGTGCGCGTCCATGGAGGAATTTAAACAGGCCCTAAAGACCCATTTGTGGTATCAGGCATGTCCCAGCTAATGATATTTTACTGAATTTTATGAACTCATCATTTAGTGTATCTATGTTTTATTCTATTGTTTTTATGTGAGGTTTGCTGTTAAGGTGCCTTGGTTTTAGAAAGGTGCAGTAAAAAATAATATTATTATTATTATAATAACTTACTACCCTGCCTGTGTATGATTTTGCTTACTTAAAACATGTATTTACTCCTCCCCTATATAGGGTATTACACCTATTCTCAGTTTTTTGTGTGATCCTAACTCTCCTTATTCTCTTGTAGTGTGAGCTACAACAATAGGTTTACAGGACAGCACACTAAGGACTAGTCTAACATTGGTGTGACTCCCACTACATACGTTTGTTAAATTATATCATATACACTGTTAACACTGTAACATTTCCAAATCTTGTGACCATCCTTTACCTATAGCCCATCATTGAGTGCAACAGCTGGAGACATCTGGCACTTACCTTAGCCACGGAAATAGATTCTGTCGTTGTCATTTGTAGCACGACTTTACACTGATTTGTATTTTATTGTTTTTCACAGAACATTCTTGTAAAGGAGACTTGTTAATCTTAATGAACCTATCCTGTACTTAAGCTTTGAATAAATAAATACATAAATACTGTAGGGCCCTGCAGCCTGGAGGGTGGTCAGGGCTGGGAGAGGTGTGAGGCTAAGCTAGATGAGGCAACCAACCAGGGGAAATCTCACAGAATGGGAAAAAAACATTAATTATTCATTGTAAAATGGATTGGGAAACTCCTGTGCTGTGACTGGTGGAATCTGATCACATGACAGTGTGTTGTTTCAGCACAACAGCATGGGTCAGAACTGATTAGCTTTCTGAACCTCATTACATAGTTATAAAAATAAAAATCAGGGAAGCCATTTTATAATCTCAGTAAGGAACTCCATGTTGTGCATAAATATGTGATAGCAGCACCTCTCAGGTGCATAAAGCACTTGTTCATGCCTCACTTTCCAAGGGTGCCACTATCCCGCAATAACATGCACACTCGGTCTTGCCTTATTGCTTAGTTAAGCCCACGCGTGGGACAGAAGAACCTCATGTTACTATAGCTAGCAAATAATTAGACAATAATACATGACAGGGTGTGTGTTGTGGTGGGAAAATGCCACACCTTGGATGGTTGAAGCATGGGGCCAAAGGCTGAGTGCATTCAACACCCAGGAAGTGTTGCTATCCCACCACAGCACACATCCCTGGAACACATTATTACAATTATACAATAGCTCATTTATTTAAAAGGAAAGATAAAAAACATTTTTTAAAAGGATTTTAACTTATTTTTTTAATGTAGAGGCATACGTAGGAAAGACATTGTTTGTTTCTTGTGGCCACTAGTGGTGCTGTAACTTAATTTACTGTCTATGCACATTCCTTCTACTCCTTGTATGTTGCTGCAACTCTGTCTTCTGTTCCAGTCTGGAGTCAAGTGCTATTTGCTACTGTGAGCAGTACTTTACTAAACTGTGAGTTGTGAGCGGGACTGGGAGAAGGAGAAAATGATTTCAGTGACGCTGGCGATTGCAGAGAGACCTGCCATGCTTGTGCTCACACTTAGCTTAAGCTTCATGGACTGGGAGAATGGGAAGCTATAGGGAGTGGTGAAGTGAGAGGTGAGTATGCACTAACTTCAGTCATGTCATAAGCTGAGCCACGCATCCACTTAAAAATGTGCAGTCTGACTTGGCAGCTGCTTTACTGGTGATGTGTGGTCTGCCATGAAGTCTGGGAAATAAAACTTCATGTTTGGGGGGGTGGGCACAACTGCAATATGTGAGGGCATTGTGTGGACTGATTCATTTTCCTGGTAACTTGTGAGCAGGTAATGTAGCTGCTGGACCTTGATACCGTGATGTTGTACTGGGATAACATCACTGTTCAAGGAAGCCACCGACCAGTCAGCTTCTCAGAAACCCTTTCTTCTATTGTATGATAAATGTTTAAGCAAGGTCCAGTTTTGTTTTTTAAACTCTACCCACTTCTCAGTGGTGAAAGGGGCACACTTCACCAGCATTCGTGGCTGTGGGCCTTTCAGAGAAGTAAAGAGGCCAAACAGCAGCTGTGCTGTGTACAGACATGAGACATTGTACTATTTATTTTATTTAATTAACATTTGGTAACTGAGAAAGGCACACTGAGCCGAGACTCATTTCCAGATGTGACCCAAGGAAACTGTAAACTTGGGGGTAAGCTACAGGCATAGCAAGAAAATCACATAGGTTAAAGAGTGTATTACATAGATAAATACATCATTTAGGTAGAAAAATTGCATAAGTAAATTGCATATAGACATAAAACCTTTCAAAAGTCATTACAGTGGATGATGCACACATATTACATATGTTGTGATACGTACAGTATGGTACAATGCAAAAAGGACAAACGAGGGCAGGATATAACAAGACAGTGGAGAAAAATTACAAGGGGATGACATCAGATGCAAGGGGGATATGCACAAAAGGATACAGATTATCATTAATAATAATAATAATAATTTTATTTATAATGCACCTTTCTACAACCAAGGTGCCATTACAATGATTAAAAATACACAGAGCACAAAAATACAAATAAACATAAATACTTATAAAACCCAATAATTAAACAAATAAGTCAGAATAGGCCTGTCTCCATAAATATGTTTTCAACCCCTGTTTAAAACCTTCATTGGTCGTGCACGCCTGTAACTGATGGGGTAGAGAATTCCAAAGGGCTGGGGCCGAGTACATAAATGAAGTTAAAGAACTAGATGCTGAAGGAATCAAATAAGGAAGGGAATGTTTTAAATTGGATTTTATTTTTGGAAAATCCATTTAATGGATGTACTCCCATTTACTCTAGTCTTTTACCTACTGTATTTTCCACATTAAACTGGGATCTGCAACTTTGGCAAGCTTTTTTCTTAGAAGCAAAATGTAGCCTGGAATATAAAATAAATGTATGTATGTATGTATGTATGTATGTATGCATGTATGCATGTATGTATGTATGTATGCATGTATGCACACATGCATGTATATATGCACGCATGTGTGCATGTATGTATGTATGCATGAATGCATGCATGTATGTGTGTATGTATGTATTTGTAATTTTTGACCAGGAAAGACACACTAAGCTGTAATAGCTTGTTTGCAGGTGTATCCTAGAGGTGGGTTGCATGGACCTGTTTTAGTGACGGGGGATTGTTGACCATAGGTACTTACAGTAAATCAACACTGCAGCTATACTTTGCATGCTGCGGATACTACCTGTGGCAGGCGAGGTGTGCTTTACAGGTACAGAAGTATTTACATCCATGAAGAGTGGTAGAGATGGTGTCCCCCTCTATGCTGAAAGTGTACTAGTGTGGCAGTGAGACACTCCCTCCTGCTAACTTTAAGATGTCTGTGGAAGAAGTGTGACTGGTCACCCCTTAGCTGTTACTAGCGTGGTATGGCTCTCATGGTACGTGTATGCTGGGTACTGTTATGGAGAAGGATGGCACCAAATCTGCAGAATTAGCAGCACTCATTGAGAAACATTTCCTTATTGCTAATTAGGGAAATTACCCTCCCTGTTTTTTAATTTTGATTTATCCTGCTTACAATATTTTGCATATTACAGTTCATCTCTTATATGTTTGTTGGCATATTAATTTTTGTAGACACAATATAATGCTGTACGATTTGTTTTGCATTTGAGTGTTTTTCTTATTTGCCTTATTTTGTTCTGATGCAAATATTTTTAGTAATGTGTGTATGGTTCAATTCTTTTATTTTCTGTATTCTATTTTTCCTCAATGGCTGAGGCAGGTTTGGGCTACCTTCTACCCTGTCCCATCAAGTCTCACTGGTCACCACCTCTTCAGACTTACCTGACCATGCCAGTGCCCCCACAGATTGCTCCCATTGGTGGAGTTAGGAGGTGGAGGGACATCCTCCCCCAAAGTAATAATCCAGTATGACTGCAGGTGATTTCTGGTGGTGAAGCGGGTGGGGGCTTAGTGTACAGACCATCACTGATGCCTGCCTCATCATGTTTTCCTCCATTTTTTTCCCTTCCCCTAGCTGCAGTGAAGTCCAACTGTGCATGTGCATGGAGGCACACATTTCCTAGAACTGTGGCTTCCCCCTTCGCTGACTCTTGTCTGCCATTCGTGCATTGGCGCAATCACCAGGCCTCCATCTGATGGCAGCCAAGAGCCGAGACTGCACACTACCCTGATCTGGGAAAGGAGAGCTGCCAGGCAGCTGCTGAATCCTCTCCCCCCAGCCTTCCCCCCTGCCAACCACTGGTGACCCAAACTTATTCCTGAACTCAGGTCACCGATTTGGTGAGACTTAAGGCACACAGTGCCTCAGCCATCTACACCAGCAGTCTAGCTATGATTCTCTTCTTTTGATAAAATTCCTCTACTGTTTTGAGGGGGTGCTGTTGGCCTCCTTTCTGTCTAACAAGATGACTGCCCTGGATGCTGATGGTGATGGTAGAGTGGCAAGCTCTGTGCTCCTGATGGAAAACCTCTTGAAAGTGAACTTACTGGAATCCTAAATGTGGATGAGGATAGCACGGTTGATGAGCATGACATACTTGATCCCACTGAAATTGCCAACAAGTTTAACATTGCCTTCAATGATCTTACCTCTGTCATCCCCGCTGAGCCAACCCTGCCCTCCAGCAGAGGTCCTGGTCCTGTTAACACCCAACCACTGGACCCCGAGCCATGATATCCTAAATTCCATTTAAACCAGTCTCAGTAAGTGATGCCTCTAATTTTTATAAGAAAGGTGCTGGGTAAAACCAGAATCAGGGGTGATTCAATTCATATGAGGCTATTTGCCCTGGTTGTTGAGGAACTGTCCTACCCTAATTCCAAAATGTTTAACTTCTGTCTGTGCTACTCACAGTCCCCCCCAAAATTGAAATCCACATTGGTTACGCCAGTCTTTAAAAGCAGAGACCATTTTCACATTGGCAATTGCAGGGTAATTTCCATACTCTTCCCTCTGTCCAAAGCTCTTGAGAGAATAATGCCTGATCTACATGTCTAATAACTTGAAAAATATGAAATGCAGTGGTCCCCAACAGCATAGATTCTGGAAAAAAACAGCACCAATAGAGCACTAAGTGAGTATTCCTGCTTTGACCTTGAGGCCCTTGAGAATGCAGACAAGGATGGCACCATCTATATCAATTTGACAAAAGCCTTTGACTTAGTCAGTCATAAGCTCCTTCCCAGCAAAGTCCATGGCCTAGGACTGTCACTAGACACAGTCACCTGGTTCTACAGTTATCTCTCTTATCACACTCAACGCATGAAGATAGAGGGCTCCTTCTCAGATGTTGGGAATATATTCACTGGCCTTCCTCAGGCCTTTTTTCTGAGCCCCCTACTAGCTGGCTTATTCATAAACCACCTGCCTGATGCCTGGAAGTCCGCAAATGTACTTCTCTATGCGGACAATGCTGTCATCTATTCCAGGAACCCTGATCTCTGTCCTCCAGGATAATTTTGAGGCTCTTGAAATATGGTTCTCCCATAACAAACTGGTTCAAAAAAACAACACCAACAAAAACAAACAAACCTAAGATCATGCTTTTCACAACCCACAAATGAAGAAAAAGATAACCCTCCCCTTGTTATCTGCAATGACCTAGGACATTTATTTAAGCAGGTGGAAACCTTTAAATACCTCAGGGTGATCCTGGACAATACCTTATCTTCCACTACCCATGTTGACCACCCTGTGTCCGTGGTAAACAGAACACTGGGTGCCTTGTACCATAACTGGATCAACCTCACTGAAGATGCTAGACACCTCATAATGTCATGCTTAGTACTGTTACTATTTGACTATGGCCTCCTTGTATAGGCAATTGCCAGTGACTCAGTTCTCAGTAGAATAAATCTGATCTGCAGCAAGGCTTTTCACTTTGCACCTGGGGCAGACAAGTGCACCCATAAATGCACCCTCAACACCCAAACTAACAGGCTACCTCTACCTAGCAGAATTAAGTTCCAAGCATGTCTGCTAGCCAAGAAGGAGCCATTGAGCCTAACCCTTCCAGCCCTAACTTACTGCGTCTACCCTGTTGCCAATCTTTACATTGCTAGAAGCATGACTCAGAATGCCATTTCACTACTTTTTCACTGTATTCAGCTGGGCAAGTGTTCATTCGCTGTTAGGGCTGTTGGCTGGTTAAATGAGTTGCCTGAAATCCTGCTAAATCTATCTAAGTTTGACCAGTTTAAGCAGGCACGATGGGCAATGGTAACAGTGCAATGCAACTGTAACCATTAATCATCCTATGTCCTCCTGGTGTACACATTGAACCATGTCAGACTCTGGCTCTGAGGCCATGTACAGTACCATTACTATGCTTGTTTTACACCATTTTCGTTTACCTGCCTTAGTGAAAATTGTATGCCGTTGAGCTAGTCTGTTTATTATGTACTTGTCTGACCATTTTGTGCTTGTTTGACTACATTCCATTCTAATTTGCTGTTTGTATTTATGTTGCTCTGTAATCTCTGTCACTGACGTGGAACCTTCATGAAAGAACACTTATGCTCAAAGGTATTCTGTGAAATATTCAATAAATCAGTACATAAATAACTAAATAAAAGTATGGCGATGGAGTTGGAGATGTAGAGTTCCAGTACTGCTGACATGGTGATTCCCAAGACACTGCTACATTGTGTGAAGAAGAGCCCAACAAGTTGGAAGGTGACCCTGGGGATCTTTTGGAAACTGCACTTACTGAAAGAAGAGTCCACCTCCTCTGTCTACTAGCTGAGGAGGGAGGAAGACCTGCACAGATGGAATTAAGAAAAACATTGAAGAAAGCTTCCAATACTGCTGGCACATCTGCAGAGGCACTGTCAGCACGGAAACTAACAGCGCGTACACACATCGAAGGACACTGCCTGTCAGCCTGACTTGGATATGAATGCTAAACTCAGACTGAGATGTCGGCAGCCTGAACTTTCCCAGAAAGACGCCCTGCATGTAAGAGACAAGTCCTGGGATGTGGTGACAGTGATGGTAGTGGCCAGATGGAAAAGAGTTGCAGACAGAGTACATCGGTTATTGGCAGAGACGTTGGCCACAGCAGACATTATGAAAATGGCACCTTCCATTAAGGGTGACAGGAAACAGTGCTTTACACCTCTAGGTGCCCTCCTATTCTCCTTTTAGTGTCTATTCAATATCATGATATGTTTTTGACTGCTTTTGTTACATTAACAATCTGATTTTGTTGCCTTTCTAACTATCCTGAATCCTTCTCTCCACACCAGTTGTTGCTCTATCTTTGTATACTACCTGAACGTTCCATGACATCAATAACACCATTGCAAGCCATTCAGATGAATTGTATGGAATGGTGTTATTGATGCCATAGAAGCTCTTAGAAACAGGAACAAAATTAACAGTAGCTGGTGAGGAGTGTGGATCTCTATTTATACCTGAGGGCACCCCAAAGCTAGATTATCACAATGTGGCCAATACATATCAGAATATGTAACTGGCATGGAAAGTAAGATGAGAGGGCAGTTAGTCATGCACAAATAATTTCCTATCTCCTTTAAGGTAAGTGCTCCTGAACTCCCGGTGCACACAGAAATGGTAAACAATGAAAAACTGCCACTTAGTGACAGCATCAAAGACACTGAGCACCTGATACAGCATATTCAGGAAGTAAGTGCAGAAACCGACAATCTGAAAAATGGCAAACAAACTGTGCAGGTACACTCGTCATCCCAGGCTAATGGGGTGGGAAATGAAAAGTTCAGTACGAAGTAGCCCATAAATCAGAATATGACCAGTCCTGACATTTAGACTGTGCAAGTGCCCCCCAGGCCCCCTTCCCCAGAAAAAAGTACTGCTGCTGTTCCTGTAAATCGGGCAAGGCATCTAATAATCAGTCCATAAATCACGATATGACTTGACCTGACACTGAGACTATGCTGACACATGTGCCAGGAGACAGCATTGCTATGGTTTCTACAAAAAAAATATTGAGCCCTTGGCCTCTCATCCTGCAGTGGCAGGGGAAAGCCCTTCAAGGGCTAAAGTGTCTGAGTAGCATTCAGGGGGAAATATGGACACTGTCACAATGCAGGGACAGAACCCTCCGCCAAGGGAGGAACAGCCTGTAGTGGGAAACACCATACCTACTGCCAAGCAGGCAACATGAACAGAAAATCTGGGGGAGGGGAGGGCCATCTGGGGAAGAAGAGACCAATACTGATAACAGGGCTAGAACTGAGTAACTTCCCCCTTCCCTGACTCAATGCAACAACAGCAACTATATGACAAAAACACAGATGGCCAGCAACAAGGGGGATTTACGATGGCAGACTTATTTGAAGCTCATGGTCAACCAGCACTGTGCACCTTAAATATAAAGGTGGGGTGACCATACAACCCGATAGATTGTTTATTATAAAAACTTTACTGAAGGCATCAATGGTTTTTATGGCTGTGGACTTATATACTGCAATTGCTTTTATCAGGCCAAATCCCCTACCCTGCCTACCCTCCCACCCCCTTTTCCGTGTTCCATTATGTTAGTTCTACTTCTATTTTCCAGTCACCTGATATACTCTCATAAAAGCCAATTAGGCCCTATAATTTATATATTATGCCTGCTATACCCATTGTCTCCTTTTTCTTACAGGTTAAATGGTTTTACTGTGCCTTGTATATATGTAAATTGTTGTATATTATCACTTTATGTCATTGTACTACTGTTTATGTTATTCTTGTCTATGTAAAAATACTTGTACTCTTATTTATATGACCACTCAGGTCCATCTTGTAAATGAGCTATGCTCAATGATGTTCGCCTGATTAAATAAAGATTTTGATTGATTTTTTTGTTTTGATATATTCTGATTCACATTTCTGGGGAGTTGGTTTTGATGTCAGTTTTAAAACTGTTAACTCTCTGGAAGATCTCTGGCAAAAATATGACCAGGTGAAAGACACCCCAAAGTGGATGCCTTTTGTGGTCATCCCCCTTGATGAGACCTACTGTTAAAACCGTAACTTTGCTGTTGGGAACTGAAACTGTAAATGTCTCTAATGTTTTATAGTGCCTCAGTCAACAATGCAAGGTGCTAGGTCATCCAGCTCCGATTCTAGATTCTGAATTTGTATGAATAGGGATGGGGTGGGTGGGTCAGGTTAAAGTGAAACTAAAACAGATAAACACTGGCATTAGTCACTTGCCCAGAAGTTTTCACATTGGGAGAGATTGTGGATTATGTTTTTACCCAGAGCAGTCTAGAACATGCCATAATTGTGGTGCTAAATCTTAGTTCAGTGTGTGACAGACCTAAGTATAATCTCCATATGGAGTATTTTATTTTTATTTAAAATTTTGGTGACCGGGTAGGCCCACTGAGACCATTACAGTCCCTTTTTCAGGGGTGATCCAGGATTAATTACAGGCTACTGGAGAATAAACAGCGGGAACAACTCAAGGCAAACAGAGTCATACAGACATTACAGTCAGGACATGTTGTACGATTCACAGGCTGGTTAGGTACAGTTGAGGATCATGAGGAGAAAAACAGTTTCACAAGAATGACAGTCACACGTTGTTCATTGAAACGGAACAGTTTCACAAAAATTACAGTTACAAATGACTCATCAAATGGTAAAGGTCCCAAAATGGGAGTAAAGGCATGCCAGGCACCTGATAGTAGCTACAGAGGTAGCCCTATGGAGTGTTCTGATCCTCGGCGGTAGCATGCACAGAGGCTTAGCCCCAACAGGCAGGTTTTGAGGCCTTTTTTAAAGCCACCAAGGCAGCTACAGTCTTGGAGATTATTAGGAAGGCCATTCCAGAGGGACAGAATGTAAGCCACAAAAGACCAAAGACCTTGACATGTCCAGACTCTGGGGGCATGGAGGAGTTGCCAGTCAGAGGACCTCAAGGTTCTGCCAGGCTGATTAAGTATTAAGGTGTAACTCAGATTAGGGGGGGCATTCATTTTTAGAAGCTTGAAAGCCAGGCATAGGGAAGGGTACATCAGTCTACCCTCAAGAGAAGGCCAAGTTAGTGAGTGCAATACTTTACAGTGGTGTTCTAGGGGCAGAGCACCCAGGGCAAAGGTCCCGACTCTGTGATACAATATTTTCAGTTTTTGCATCTCCTTGTTTCACAGTGAGTGTAGCACTGAGGCCCCATAGAACAGGGTGGGCAGGAGTATAAAGGTGGCTACCCTTAACTTAGGTGTCTGAGTGAGAAAAGGGCTCAGATGATACAGGAGACCAAGCTTCTGGTTCAGCGTCTTGGTTAATTGATCAACATGAACCTTCAAGGAACAGTCTTGATCAATATACATGCCCATGTATTTAATGCAATCCACAACCTCTATAGGAGAACCACTGGACAGGCAGGGGGACAGTAAGCATGATCTATCAGGGCCTAGCCTTTTGTGTCCAAATAGGATGACTTTGTTTTTTTTTCACATTGAGGATTAACCGATTAGTCAGGAACCAGTTTTCCAATATGGGCAGGTCCTGGTTCAGAAGTTGATTTTGTTGTGCTGCATCCGGAGCTGACCTGTACGACACGGCATCATCGGCATAAAGGGTCACCTTGGCACCTCCACAGTGCTTAGGCAAGTTATTGATGAATAGGGAGAATTGGAGGGGCCCCAATGTTGAACCTTGGGGGACCCCTTCAGAGATAGAGCGCTTGTCTGACTTCACCCTCAGCCATCTGACTATATGAGATCTGCCATCCAGGTAATCTATAGACCACTGCACTGAGTGGTTGTCCAATAAAAGGGATCTGAGCTGCGAGATGAGCAGCTGGTGGTCCACCAGATCAAAGGCCTTGGTAAAGTCTACAAAGATTGCACCCATTAGTTGGCCTTTAGCTAGGGCCGTGAGGATGTCAGACATAAGGCCAACCACGGCGGTATTTGTGCCATGTAGTTTTCTAAATCCATGTTGGATATGTTAGCCCGCAATGTCAAAATCCACTTAGTTGTAACATGTGCAAAGATTGAGGTCATTCCTACATAATTCTGTTACAAATACTCCTTCCGCATTGTCAATGTTTCTGCTTATTTAACTGTTGTTGCAGTCATAACTGTTATTTATCCTAAATTACTGTCACATGTTTGTTTTTTACTATTATATTTTTATCCTTTTTTCCCCTCTGTTTTTGCCTGCCCCATATCTCAGCCACATGCATGCATGTGGAGGCATGCACACGCCATGCCCTGAAGTGCCCTCCCACAACTTGTCATCCCCTCTCACCTATGCTAGTCATCAGATCTCCACTTGGTGGCAGCAGAACTATGGGGGGGTGACAGCTACCTCAAGAGAGGAGAACTGCCTTTCGGCTGCTCAATCCTGCTCTCACCCTCCCCCTGTGCCAGCTTCCCGATGACCCAAATTCATTCCCGATCGTAGGTCATTGGTGTGATGCAAGATAAGGCATCCAGTGCCTCAGCCCTCTGCGCCACCAGGCCAGCTCACATGTTTGTTTTTGATTTATTGTAAATTGTCTCATTTCTTCATTGTTGTTGCTATGGAAAACCTTACTTTGAATTGCCCTACTGATTTTTGTTGTTAACTGTTATATTGACCGTTGTATGTAATTAAACCTGTGCCAACCCCAAAAAAGGGCCTTTTAGTCTCAGTGGGTCCACCTGGTCAACAAAATCCAAATAAATAAATAAATAAATTCCCACAGACAGTGTCCATAGGTGACCCACAATTGAGCGGACAGGAGTCAAGTGGGATCAAGAAGAAATTATCACACAGAGTCAGGCTCAGGCATCTGACCAAAGACCTGCATCTCCAGACGCTAGTATCGGACAAAGGTTTTCTTCTCCACCCAGTTCAAAATGGGAACCTATCCCTAGCTCTTCTGCATCCTGTCAACCTCACAAGGTAATTCCAATTCCAGATCCTTCTAATATACCACTCCTTTGGAGCCTCCAGAGCAGGAATCACCCCTGCCAGTATTTATTACCACTTCAAAATGTTTTTTCAAAGCAGGCATCCCCAATAGAAAATTGAAATGCACCTGTACATGCTCCAATAGAGAAAATATCCCTGGCTGAGACAAATACTGGAGTGGATATGCCCCACCACTTTCCTATCAGTGGGGCAAGACATGAGGCATAATAGTTTCTAAACAAAGAAGAGATGGATCCCTTTAAAAAAAATTTAAGTTTGTGAACCCAACCACATCCCCACCCAAAACTGCCTCAGTAGTTTAAATAAAAAAAAGCAGTAAGGGGATACCAATGAGGAAGATGAAGACTTTCACTGCATCCTCCATCATGGAGTACTCCTCAGATTCTCAAGTAGAAACATCACACGTCAAAAGACACAAAGGACAGACCCACTCTCAAACCAGAATGTCTTTATAACAGCCTCCTTAAACCAGTCCCATGTGTAGAGGACCATTCTAAAGCCCAAAGATCTTTAATGTGAGTAGCACTAAGGGGTCATAAAAATGATTGACTAGACTTGCTGTGATAAATTCCCTCCCAGGAAATATTGTCTTAATTCAGGACATCAGGATAGAAACCACATTCAAAATATCCCAAGCAAGAAGTTTGTGGGCCTCAGGAATTTTATACTGGTCCCAGGGAGAGGATATCCATGATGGGGTGGTCATATTATTTAAAAGGGCTGGCTTTTAGTTACAGAGATTGGTTGAAATGTATCTAGGAAGAGCCTTAATGTTGGATGTTTTGTATGCTTATCTACAGCATTGCATGATAAATATTTATGCTTCCCAGTCTATCTCTGCAAGAGAGACACTGCTCCAAAATATACAGCCATTTCTCTACACCAATAGGTTGTGATTTTAATTGTGGCCTCTCCTTGGAGGATAGTGGGTGAGTGCCACTTAAATCTTCAGTGACACAAACTGAAGGATTTAATAAAGATATCAAGATTACAGGATGGGCTTAGGTCAATACATAGGGAAGGAGGTAAAACTTACACTAGAGGAGCACTAGCAACCCAGATAGACTTCCTTTTTACCTAAAAATATCAACATGCATGGCACTTGCACAATATCAGGCAAAACCTAAGTCTACCTGGTAGTGTCCTGTAGTTGTGCACTAGGTACACAGATGCAAAGACAGACTTCCTCTCAGTGGAAATCAAACTATCAACTCTACATAATAATGACATTTTTGCTAAATGGAAGGAACTTTTCAGGGCATGTCATTCCATAAGGAAAGCATACCGTTCCATTTCAGAGTGGTGGGAGGCCTCAAAACAGGAATTCAAATACCTGTTTATAAAGCATGCCTCTCGTACCAGGCAAAACAAATGCCTCCACTACTTCAACCTAAAAGCACAGCTGCATAAGTTAATCTTGAAAACATACATAGGCAAATTGATTTATTAGACTAAATTATACACATTAAGGCTGATATGTTTAATTATACAACAGGTATTTGCTGTAAGCCAATCACAGTGCAGAATACCTGCTAGTTATTCTCCCACAAACTAAACCCAGAGTTAATTATTCAACTAAACCTCTCCCGCAGAGTTGGTTTTTGAACTAAGCCCCTCCACGCAGTCGGTTAATCAAGCCTTTGCCACGCCCATGATCAGTTATTCAGATAGTTCCTGACCATAAACCTCTGCCCCTCCACTCACCTCGTGTCACTAAGTCCCCTCAGACAAGACTGCACTCCGGCTCAAGATAATGGTTACTTCAGAGCTCAAAAAGCTCCTTTTCTTTTAGTGGGCGACATCCTGGCCATGAGCCCTCTCCTCACTCACTCACTCGCTCCCTCTGCCGCCGCAGAAAACAATAAAGCTGCAGCTGCACTCAGTTCTCCTGACAGTCCCCAGACAGCCAACCGGCTTACATTCTCCTCTCTTTCTGAACATGAAGACTCCCGCAGAATTCTTACAGCCTGGCACAACACATTACTTGACTGCTGGCAGTCTCTCTCGAATCCCTCTCTGTCTCAGTTCCTGGCAGACAGACCGCGACATGCATACGCACTGCTTCACATTAACTCTGGAAGGGGAAGCATAGCAAGCGTGGCTGCGAGAGAGAGGACAGAATATATGACAGAGTAACTTAACACCTCCGACTGACCTATGCCCTCTTTTTTTACTGGTCATGCTGTACTACACGGACATTAAAACAATGTTTTTAAGCACACTCCAACTCATATAATAGTAATAATATTCAGTGAGTTGGAGTATACTCGCAATAACTGGCTTTTGTGAGGATTAAACACCTCGGCTTCGGCTCGGCATTTAATCATCCACAGAAGCCAGTTATTGCTTCTTATACTCCAACTCACTGAATGTTATCACTTAAATATCAATATGACAGAGCTTTCTCACTGAAGCAAGAATGGCACAGAGTCATAACGTCTCAGGCAAATAATGCTGCATACAAAACTGCACAAGAGAAAATAAAGTCGGTGAAAACACCGACAATACAAAGACTGCACACACCCTATTAATTGCAATGGGACTTGTTCGCCCCCACATCCCCCGGAATTAATATAACTATCTCCTAGGAGGTGTGAACTTTGGGGATGGGGTGAAATACTAGAGGCAGCAAAATTATTTTCTGTTTAAAAAAAAAAGCCGCAACATTGTGGGACCTGGGTGGAATCGAACTGCGGCCCCAGATCCCCTACGCCACCAGATGTTGGTGCTCTAACTACTCCACCACAGGAATGACTTGACTAGACACTGCACCAGCAGTTTCCTTGACACTGCCCCACTTGATTTTGTAGTGACAGGGGTAGCAGTTATTCCCGATCATTGTAAAACCCCTGTCACTGTACTGCCTTCAGCACTTTCTGCAGCGTGGTAATTTATGTGCTGTTTTAGCAGTGCTATATTCACCCAGTACCAGCAAGATCTCAAATAGGGCACCCAGGGACACAGGCAGGAATTGGATATTTAAAGGATGCACAGTTAGGATCTCTAAGCAAGTCACTGAATGCCTTTCATCACCTGAAACTGGAGTCATACAAAATGATCCTGATGGCATTATGCACACTGTACACTTCTTTATCACATCTTCTTCAGAGCACCACAAAGGGTGGAGATTGATCCAGATTTTTTGGCAGATGTCCCAGGGTTCCATGCCATAATAGTGAAAACGGAATGATGACTCGCATAACAGCGAGTACATTTACCGAATCCAAAATATGCTATACAGTCACCACAGCAACCCCCATTACAGCGGCAGCACTACACAACATACTACCGAGACAACATAAACTAACATTTAATGTGGGGTGCTATGCCTCCCATGCCCCCCCATATTAATATAATCAACTCCATGGGGGGAACACTGGGGGAAAGGGGAATACACAGAAGGGGGGATACCGCAGCTGGTGCACCACAGTTGGGGGAACCAGGGGACTGAAGACAAAAAAAAACTAACAGCCATCACAAGTTATAAAAACATATAACTGCAGGCAGTTCCGAACCTGAGACCATTGGCATTCCAAGCGGTAGCCGTCAGCAACGAAGGAGTGCACCAAAAAGTGGGGGGTCAGAACTGCATAGAATACATCAGCCTATGGCACTGTTCAATTCATTGTCTCACCCCTCAGCTACAAAAGTGAGGGGTCGACTGACCCCCCCCGACCCTCTGGCTCCACCACCTATGGTGACAGTATCCACCACTCCAGGAGACCAGCTCAGCAGCAGTAGGCTTCATTTCTATATTTAATCCACATGACTATACCCTCCCTTGTCATTCGCTCTCACTGTTCTGTAGCTTTGTACTTGCTATTCCCCCCCCCCAGCTAAGCTCTCACAGTAGCTATTCCATCGAGCGCACGGATTGAGTTGCTCATATGATGGGATACCATGTCTTAGTACCCAAGCTATGAGACAACATGAAAGCCACCATGACAGAAACTAGTAATGTTTAGTGAAATACACCAAGCTATAAAGCACCTTAATAGCAATATGACTCAAGGTGTGGATGGTCTGACCAATGAATTTTATAAAACATTTATAGGAAGACTTAGTTCAATCCTGACACTCTATATACTTACATTTTTCACAGTGAGACTCTACCAGCCACAGTGTCTCAGGCCATGTAATGTAATGTAACAATTTTCTGGATGCCTATACTGTATTTACATTTCCTTTTTTCTTTCTTTTCTTTTTTTTTGTTGCATATGTAATTCTGTCTGCAAGGTTAACAGTTTGAATTTAGCTGATTCTAGAAACAGTCAAGCTTGCTAATCAGTGATTCTGAGAAAGGACCAACCAAATGGGGCCCGGTTAATTACATTTATTACATCGGGCTCTCCAGTTTCAGACCTCTGAAATATGGTTAAGATCTAGAAGTGTCTTTGATGTCATGGAACAGCTAGCTAACACAAATATTCCTGTAGGGGCTTATGATAATTACCCCACGGGCTGGTACAAACTGGTTCCAATGGCAGCTCCAGACAAAAGATTTTAAAAATGCTATACCTGCCAGAAACTGGGGCATTTGTCTTACGAGTGTCCAAAATATGTAATAAAAGATGTGAGTGTATCTGAAGGGGTTAGCTTGAGAAGCTCCCTGCAGTTTATAGCCTGTACACAGAGTACAGTTCCTTCTAACTCAACTGCACACATGCACCCAGTGTGTGTTAATGGGATGATGATACAGGGATTAAGAGACACTAGGGCCTCCTTTTCTTTGGTGAAGTAGGATTTGATTCAAGATGAACAGATCCTGCCTGGCCAGTTTTCTAGGATTTGAAGAGTGACAGGTCCTGCAGTCTCAGTGCCACTGGCCCAGATCTTTCTAAGCTGGGAAGGTGGCCACGGCATACCAAAGGTGGATGTTGCACCAGAACTGCCTATGGATATAATCATGGATCATGAAATGGAAGAAGTGTGGGTAAGGCAGCTCAGGACCTCAACATAACACCTCTAGACTAATGGTTTGGTCAGGCAAGTCAGTGGATCCCTTAATACAGTGCTAAGGACATTCACTGACCAGCATGTGAGAAGTGGACAAGTACCTGCCCCATTCCTAATTCACATATAGGGAAGTCCCAAAGAGTCCACAGCATTCTCAACCTTCAGGTAATGGTTCAAGGAGTTCATTGAGTTCACCCAGGAGCACCTAGCCACTGCACAACAGAGGCAGAAAACATGGTACACCCATGGAGCCAGAGCCTGGGAGTATGAAGTCAGACAATGTGTGATGGTGCTCATCACCATTCAATAAAACAAATTGCAAGTAGCTTGGGAGGGGCCTTACTCGGTGGTCAGGAGGGTGAATGATGCTAATTATCTGGGGAAGCTACCTGACAGGAGGTACAAACAGCAAGATTGCCATATAAATATGATGAAGCCCTACCAAGATCAGAATGAAATGGTTCTGGTTGTGTGCAGCTCTCTGGAGGAGGGGGCAGAAGCAGACCTGATGGTAGATCTCCTGGGGGAGGTAAAGGGAGACTCCTCAGTGGATGCTTTCACCCTCTTGGCATGGCTGACATCAGCCTAAGCTGCCAAAATGAGGAGTGCCGAGTACATTTGTTGAAATGTTCATGGGGGTATACCACACTGGCAGAGGACCACGTGGATGTAGGGTCCCAAGGCCAACTGATACAGCCACCCTACAGAGTCCCAGAAGGTGTAAGACATGCCACAGTGGGCAAGATCAAAGAGATGTTAGCCCTCCAGGTGATCCAGGAGTCCAGTAGTCCCTGGGCCTCCTTAGTGGAACCAATTCCCAAGCAGATGGGACCATGAGATTCTGCATCAGCTACCGCAAGCTCAACAGTTGAAGAGAGTCAGATCCATAGCCCATGCCCATGATGGAGGAGGTCCTAGAGGAGTCAGAGAGAGCCCATTACCTGCCCACCATAGACCTGACAAAGGGTTATTGGCAGATACTCCTGAACCCTGAAACCAGAGAAAGGTCAGCTTTTGTTTGCACTATTCGAGTACATGGTAATACCAATTGGGATGAAAAATGCGGCTGCCACTTTTCAGTGGCTCATGGACCACATTCTGCAGAGGGTGAAGGAGACTTCACTCTGGTGTACTGTACATGGAAGATATCACCATCTATAGCCAGACCTACAGGATCATGTCAGGCATGTGACTGAGATGTTCTGCCAACTGCAGGTCACTGGACTGAAAGTCAAGACAGAGAAATGGCAGATATAAATGGCAGAAGAGTCATACCTTGGGCACAGAGTGGGGCTGAGTGTATCTGCCTGAGCCAGTGAAAATTGAGGCCATCCAGGGATCAGCCATGCCCATGACCAAGAGTAAAGCAGGGGCCTTCTGAAAGACAGCAGGGTACTACGGTATACCATGATGACAGTGACCGCATATGGGCTGCAAATGGCAACCATATGATGATGCTATCATCATGCAGTGGTAGGGGACAGATTGCCATGCAAAGGGTAGGGTTGGCGCTAGGATGGGAGGGTGGCAGCAGATGTTGAGGATAGGGAACATGGATGTAACCCTGTAGTGAGCCAGCTTCCACCAGCCAACCATGTGGTGTGGTGGGTAGGGTGGTTGTCTCCGATGAAGCAGGTCCTGGATTCGGGACTGGGGGTGGGTATACTTTTGCCAGATCCCACAGCTGCAGGACTTAATTTTTTTTAACTGGGCTGTGCCCCCCTCCCCAACGTGCACCTCCCTGGAATTAAGAATCTTTAGTTAGGGGGAGTGCGGGGGGTGGGGGCATGCAGCCCCCTCACATGCACAGTTTCCCAGTCGCCTTTTTCGGGATATTGCCAAAAATGTTTTCTGCAATAATGCAGGTTGCGATAATAGAGATCTCCTTTCGACGGTTGCTATTATCACATAGAACCGGTACTACTGTATGTTTGCGCCAAATTTCAGTGGTGTGGCCAAAACCCTATCTTATCTCAACAGAAAGAAAATGTCAGAAAATGTCCAGTGAATGGAAACATGTGATACTGCATTCCACAAGCTAAAGAAGGCACTGTGTCGGGCACCTATGCTCACCAGTCCAGTCTACACTCTTAGAATCACTGTACACGTAGATGCATCTGTTCATGGGCTAGGTGTGGTTATAAGTCAGGTTACACACTTGGGAGAGGAGGACACAGTCATGTACCTGAGTAGAAAGCTACTGCTCAGACAGCAAGCCTACACGATAATACAGAAGGTGTGTCTGGGGATTGTCTGAGCTTTACAGAAGCTGCAACCATACCTGTATGGGGGGGTCATCCTGTTTACTGATCATAACCACCTTACATAGATGCATGGTACCAGTGGTCAGAATTCAACATTACTAAGGTGGAGCCTGGTACCGCAGTCCTATAATATGGACGTTAGGCATCACAGTGGGTCACAGCAGGACAATGCAAATGGGCTGTCCAGAAAATTGCTAGAGATTTTGAGCCCCCATAACTTCCTCGCCCTCATCCAAGTGTCATGAAGCTTGGTATCTTTTCAGGGCCTTATCCACACAGTGCATATGTCAAAGTTAATATCTCTAGTTATAACACTGATCCAGGTATGACCAAATAAAGAATTTCAGAGACTTCTACAAATTTTGTGAAATTTTGTGTAGTTTCACTGAATTTTGTAGAATTTCACAGAAATTCTGTCCAGCAGCAAATGGTTTGATACCTTTTATTGGCCCAGCACAGACGTTACAAAGAACAGTGCCTAAGCTGGGACCAACAAAGTCCTTCCTCGGAAGCACTTGGAGGAAGGACTAGGTTGATCTGAAAACTTAGGCACTGTTTTCTTTTTGGAACATCTATGTTGGTCCAATAAAAGGTATCAAATCATTTGCTTCTGATCTGTTCTTACAAGGACCAATATGGCAACTAAACTAATTCTGTAAAGAAATTCTGTGAAATTGGAATTTGCTAATTTTGGCCTGCTCTACCAAAGGCAGTAGAATTTTGGACCTCTTTTGCCAATGATTCAGGAGAGTCTGATTTTGTTAGGGTTAAAAAAAAACTCTCCCCTCTACAGGGAGAGAGAAATATTACATCTTGGGGCTCTAATCTGAGGTTAGGGATAAACAGTGACTCGGGGTAAATTTCTGAAGGTCACTGTATAGGATCTAGGGATTACTATTATGCAATTGGGAGGTGATTAGTGCACCTAGATAAGTATCTGAGGAAGAGAAAGACAAATTGTAACAGACAGTGTATAGCTGGGAATAAAATATTGAGATTAGAAGGTAATTACTGCACCTGGGTGTAGTAAGAGGGATAAGACAAGGAAAGGTGGTAGCCATGCTGGGAGTGGCACAATGCAGTAGCTACAGAGCAGCAGTTTTAGGCAGACCTTATGGATGCTGAGGTGTTGACCCATCTGTGTGCTCCTCTCTGGACTAAAGGATGAAGTTGCCAGACTCAAGACCAAGGTGGCTTGGGTTAGGAGGACCTGCACCCCCATCCAGAGACCACCTAGTCCACCGCTGCTGCCTCAAAGGATGCCAAGAAGGAAGAGCGGCTGGAGAGTGGTGGGCTCGTGGATGGTTCAGGTGGTTGAGTGTAGAAACATTCCAGATCCTATACCCCTATGGAACTCCTACATCACACTGGCAGGATGGGATTGTCCCACAGGGGCACCTGAGATAGTGCCCAAAATGGATGTGAAGGTTCTTCATGGTGGAGACCCAAAGGGGGTGGGCAGAGGACCCCAGAGGAGGAAGCAGTGAATCCTGATGGGGGACTCAGTCATGAAGGGGATTCAGTTGGGGACAGGGAGGGAAGAGGAGAGGGAGGTAAGGTGCTTTCCAAGTGCCATGGCTAGGAAGAATGGAAGGAGGATCCTAGGAATCACTGGGAAAGCAGGGAAGGACAAAGAGCTGGACATCATTATCCATTTGGGGACAAATGACCTTGCTAGGGAGGAGCCAGATGTAGTACAGGAGGAGTTTAGGAGAGTGAGGAGGGGTCTGGTGCAAGTAGCAAAACCTGTTTGTATGGGCAACAAAGTTGCAGACCTAGAAGCCACCATGACATCAGTGGACATGGACATAGTCGAATTAACAGAAACCTGGTATAATGATAACTGGGACACAGCCATACCATGGTATGCACTATTCAGAAAGGATAGGGTAGGAAAAAAGGGAGGAGGGGTAACTCTTTATGTGAGGGAGAACATAAAAGCCACAGAAATTCAAGGAGAATGAGGAGAAACAGAGGTACTGTGGGTTAACCTAGAAACAAGGAAGGGGGCAGCCATTTGAACAAGAGTAATCTACACACCTCCAGCACAGGAGGGTGGGGTAGATAAGGAGATGATGGAGGAAATCAAGAAATGGCTAGAAAGGGTGAAGTATTGCTGGGTGGAGACTTCAACATACCAGATGCGGATTGGAGCATCCCAGCTGCAGCTACAGGAAGAAGTAAGAAAATCCTAGACTCTGTGCAGGGGGCTTTACTTGGGCAACTAGTTAGAGAACCAACTCAAGGAGTGGCAGTGCTAGACCTGGTACTGTCAAATGTGGACAGTGTCTCTGAGGTCACAGTGGGGAGTCACCTGGTGATGAGCGATCATCGTATAGTATGGTTCAATATAAGAACTGGCCCCAAAACAAACTCCACTAAAACGAGTGTCCTGGACTTCAGGAGGGCTAATTTCAAAAAGACGGGTGAGTGCCTAGGGAAAGAACTAGAAGGGTTAGGGAAAATGGAGGGGGTAGAGGATCAGTGGGAGGAATTAAGGAGAGCTATAGAGAAGACAACAGTCCTCTGTGTCAGGCAGATTACAAAGAGCAAGAGGAACAAGAAACCACTATGGTTCTCCAAGGAGGCAGCAGGGAAAATAAAAGCATAGAAGCTAGCCTTCAAAGGGTACAAAGCAACACAGAAGAGTGAGGACAGTGAAGATTTCCAGGAGAAACAGAGAGAGGCAGTGAAAACAGGAGCGTTGAGGCACAGACAGATGAGAACATTGCTAAGTCAGTGTAAAAGGGGAATGAAACGTTCTTTAGGTACATAAGCAAAAAGAAGAAAAACAAGGCAGTGATAGTAAGACTAAAAGGGAAGGAGGGGAGTGTGTGGAAGAGGACCAGAAGAAACCAAACATATTGAACAAGTACTTCTGTTCAGTATTTAGAAAGGAAGGGGTGGGTGACAGGTCACTGATAGGAGAAAGGGGCATAAAGACTATAAAGCCTGACTTCGGAGGTGGGCAAAGTTATAGAATCACTTCTAAAATAAAGGATTGTGGAATGCCTAGTGGCCAATGGAGTGCAGGATCCAAGGAAGCATGGCTTCACAAGAGGGACATCTTGCCAGACAAACCTGATTGAATTCTTTGACTGGGTGACCAGGGAGGTGAACTAGGGGAGGGCAGTGGATGTGGCCTTCTTAGATTTCAGTAAGGCCTTTTACAATGTCCCACACAGATGTCTAGTAAATGGGCTGGGCAGCCTGAGAGTGGATCCAAAGGTAGTAAAATGGGTACAAAGTTAGCTGAGTAATGGAAGCCAGAGGGTGGTGGTAAATGGGGTATACTCAGAAGAAGACACAGTAACCAGCGGGGTGCCACAGGGGTCAGTTCTGGGGCCAATCCCCTTCAATGTCTTCATTAATGACATTGCAGAAGGGCTGGAAGGGAAAGTATGCCTGTTTGCAGACAATACAAAAATCTGAAACAGAGTGGACACACCTGGAGGGGGGTTAGAAAACATGTGGAAGGACCTGAATAGACTGGAAGAATAGTCAAGGGTATGGCAACTAGGGTTCAATGCCAAAAAGTGTACAATTATGCACATGGGGCACAGGAACCCAGGGGCAACATATCAAATGGGATGAGAGGAGGTGCCAGCAACAAAATGGAAAAGGGACCTGGGAGATCATCATATCTGATGACCTGAAGGTAGCTAATCAGTGTGATAAGTCTAGTAGAATGCTGGGGTGCATAAGGAGGGGTTTCACCAGTGGAATGAGAGAGGTGGTGGTATCCCTATATAGAGCAATGGTGAGACCACACGTGGAATAGTGTCCCGTTCTGGAGGTCCCATCTCAGGAAAGACATACTGTAGATAGGGTGGAGGTGGTACAGAGAAGGGCAACCAAAATGGTGCAGGGACTGCATCAAAAGTCCTACGAGGAAAGACTAAAAGATTTAAATATGTACTCACTAGAGGATAGACAGGAAAGGGGAGACATGACAGAAACATTCAAATAACTCAAGGGTATTAAAAAGGTACAGGAGGGTAGCATTTTACAGAGAAAGAGATGCTCGATGACAAGGGGCCATGATTTGAAGCTGGAAGTAGGAGGCTCAGAGGGGATGTAAGGAACTACTTCTTCATAGAAAGGGTGGAAGATGTCTGGAACAAACTCCCAGCAGAGGTGGTAGGTACCAAAACAGTAACAGGATTCAAGCATGCATGGGACAGACACAAGGGAACATTAATAACAGGGCAATGGGGGATAAGGTTGGAGACTGAGTAGGGTCTGCGGCAACACAGGAGGAAGGGAATTTTAGGGCAGACTAAGTGGGCAAAGGTGTCCTTTTCGACTGAAACGTCTATGTACTATGTTTCTATGAAATGTGTGCCCTTGATTTGTATCCAAATGGTTGGTCTAAATACCATAGAAGCATGATCCACTTAATGTTTGTAGTATGTAGATTGTACTAATAACAGGCTAAATGCACCTTCACACAGCAACAGAAAGTAGTGGGAACTAGGAAACTATAGCCATATTTTTGCTTAAGAAAAAGTTGCATGGCAGAACATAGTAGACTACCTTCCCACCAATTTTGGCAACTATGGAGGAATTGTAAAAGTATCAGAACAACAGCAGCAGGGGAATGACATGTTATATTACCAGGGTTGGTACTAGATTTCCAAATTCATTCCCTTCTTCTGTTTTCTTATGTGGAAACTAGTGCATAACATAAAGAGGTTTTTGTTGCAGTGAATATGTCAGATAGAGGTCTAATATTGCCATGTTTTTCATGTTGTCATAATGTCTTGACTGATGTTTTCTTTTTTTTGCTCTGTATTCTGTATTTGGTCTGTGTGTTTAATAAAAAAAAAATCCCTTTTCCTCTTCTTTAATAAATACCATTGGATCTTTTACTTCCACCTGGGAAGTGACCAGAAATGGGCAGAAGAGACCTCAGTTTAATGTCTCATACGTAGGGCAGCACCTCACCAGTGCAGCATCCCCCTTCAAAGTGCACTTCAGTGTCAGATGTGGGCGTTATCCCAAGGACCCAGTGTGGGACAGGAACTGATGGCCATCCAAGCATCTAGCCCCAGATGTGAGAATGCTGCATGCTGAGCCACTGAGACTGATGAAGCTGTGTCCCCTTGTTTCATCTATGGGAGGGCTTAGCCCGTGGTTCAATGTGGGGGAATAACTCCACCACCTAACCATTCTTAAACCTGCCCCTACCTTTCAGCAGTGCTTAATTTTTCTTTAAATGGCTGAGCCACTGCGTGGTCCCTGTGGCTGTGCATTTCTCTGCTTTTACTCTAGCTCCTCACTGCGTTTGTTGCACATGTCCTTGCTGCATCTGCTTTTCCTCTCTCTGATTTCTCTGGTCCTTATCCTCATTTGTCCCCCATTTTTGTCTATCCCTGATTGTCCTTCATTTTCCTCCTGTCTCCTTCTTCCCTCGCTTCCACACTATTTCCTTTGCTGTGTCCGTTTTCTGGTCTTTTCCTTGGTTGTCTTATTCATCCTGATCCCATTTAGGTAATAATGACTTTACCCATTAGATTTACCAAAATGTTTCACAAGGCACTTGTCATAATTGCTTTCCAAGCCACTCTACATGGCCCAGTCTGAGATCTTATTCAAATCCATTTGGACTGAATTAACCTGGCTGTTGTTTGACACTATACCTCCTAGTTTATTGTCATCTGAAAACTTCAAAATCAAATATTTATTATGTCATTCAGGCCCCTGATGTATAATTTAAACAGGATTTATCTCTGGACTATCCCCTGGGGAACTCGACTGGTTACCTCACGGTTGGATGATGTGAGACAGTTTATTCTAACCTTGGATTAATTTGGATGTTAGAAACCACAGGAGACCCAAATGTCTATATTAAACTGTTCTCCCACTGTATCAAGGGTAGTATTTGTTTAGCATAGTGCCATCCATGTACTTCTCTCATCTAGTTTTGAATAAGTTTGTATTATTGCTGTTTATAGTTTCCATGGCTAAAGAATTCCAGATGCCAACAATTTATTGTACATAAATGTAAGGCTATGCCTAAAGTTCAGTGGCCAAGCAGCCAGCCACTCCCACTTCCTGAGCTATATAAGCAGCAGTTCCTCTAAGCCTCTCTGTGAAGCATTTGTTTCTTTGCAGCCGGAGGCTATGTTGGTTTGTTCTTTGAGCTGACTGGGTCCTAACTCCCCAATATTTGTGTGTCTCTGCTGGACTTCAGTGTTTGTTTTCTTGCTTCTGGTTTGTAATCCATCTGGCTGTGTGCTTCCCTGTGTGTTTTGTTTTTTGGGGGCCTTTCCTGTTCTGTTTTGGTTTAATCTTTTTGGGGGGGTCTTTTATTTTCTAAACTCCTTGCATACTGCTACTACAGAGCTCATACTGCTGGCCTTCATTTGCAACTCTCTCATTACTTGCACTACTACAGCGAGCCTACTCAGAGCTCATGCTACTGCTTTCAGTTACCTTAATTACTATTGTACCCAGTGCCTGTGTTTTAACACTGTGCTCACCACGCTCAAACTACTGCAATGCAACTGCATTCATTACCTGTGTGTTTCAAGCCCAGCTCTAGGTGCTTCATGTTGCACACTCAATTCTTTTCACCTGACACAGTTTACTCTGACATTAGGTGTGCTTCTCATTTTAATTACAGCTTTGCTGCACTGCCTGGCTACACCTGCTTTCAAGAATTGTCTCCCTGTTTTATTGCACTTATAACTCTGAGGTCAGCCAACTAAGCTCCTGCTGAGACTGTTAACCCTTTTGCTGCCAGGGGTATTTTACACTCCTGTGCCAGGCAATTTGTTATTTTTGCACAATATTATATTAAGTTAAAATATCACCATGTTCCCTTCAAGGAAAAGTAGGGAAAGCATGGATGTTTTTTATTGTCAGACTCTGAGCTTTTTATAGGTAGTAAGATTTTGTCAATATCAGGTCATGTGGCCATGAAACACTGCCTGAAATGTAACCAAAATGCTATTTTTACTCAAACATGTTGCAGAAAACATCCCAGAAGACATATTATTTAACTGAGAATTATGAAAAGCTATATGGTGCTGAACTTCTCAGTGTCTGTGCTGTATACTCTCCAAAAATCTTTTTTATAGGCTGAAACATATTACAGCAGTAGTCCTCTATTAAATTTCTACTTGAAGTGCCTTAAATTCTAATTTAATGCACATCATTGCTTCTTTTGCTTGTAGAGACCAAGAACTTCATGTTATTTTAGGAAAAGTATATATTTTTTGAAACTACATAAAATACTGTTTTTAAATATGGGTAGCATAGCCCACTACCCAACTATATACTACACATTATTCTTTATATGTCTCGCAACAATCAAAAATAATTTAAATTCACAGAATGTTCATGTTCTAACAAAGTAAATGTAACATAAGAGGCAGGTATATAAAGATCCCATTTTTGGATTCTGTGGAGAGCACTGGGTACATCGGTACCTAATTTATGTATCTTTACCAAAGAAGTCTAGCAGAAATAAGCCCTATACACACAGGTTGCTAAGTGCATTTTAAAGTGGAAATATTTTTGTCTATAACAGTAAATGCCTGGCATTGCTTCTCTGGCCTGTAGACATTCAGGACACCTTGCCACTGTAGAAAAAGTATATATTTTATGAATCTGCACAAGATACTGTTTTTAAAAATGTATGACACTGCCCACTATCCAAATGTTTGCTACCCATAATCATCCTTTGCATTTGGTGGATCTACACAAAATGATGGAAATTCACATAGTTTTCACACTTTAACAAACCGATTGTCTATGTCAGATTGGATGGAGGTACACAAACTCCACATTAGTGGATTCCACTAAGAGTACTGGTTATAATGATACCACATTTATGTACCTTCACCACAGAGATTTGTCTGAAATAGGCTCAAAGGCCCAGATATTCAAACTGTGCCAGGCTGTGGTGCAAGCCTGGGTGCAGCGGAACTTGGCTGTGCAGGGGCGTTGACTGGACGATATTCAACGGAGCTACACCATGGCTCAGCATTGTTGAATATCGCACCCTGACCACCCACAGTGTGCATGGCGCAGTGGCACTGCGCTATGCAGCGGGCGGTCAGAGGGCGGTGAAGCACCAGCCAGTTCTGTTGCGCTATGCAGCAACCGCGATATTCAAAAGTGCACATGTAAATGGGCCATAATGTATGCAAGGCGGAAATGGGGCCATTTGCATGTCATTATGGCTCCATTTGCATGCAGGTGAGCCAATCCCCAGTGACTTGCACCTGGTGCCCTGCCAGGCAGCAGCCGCCGGGGACCGACGCCCCCGCAGCGCCGGCAATATGCCCCACAGCTCGAAAGCGTGACATTTGTAAAATAAAATAATTCATTCGGTGGTCCAGTGGACTGCTGTCAGCCTGATTGTGGGCATAAGTAAATAAAAAGAATCAATATCCTGGTGGTCAGTGGATTGCTGTCTGCCTGATCATGGGCATTTGTAAAAAGGTATGTCCACTAGCCCTGCTGATCCAGCGGACCCCTTCACCACGCCCTTGATCCTCACCGCGCTCCCCCAGTCAGTGGTGGGTGGCAGCACCCCACCCATTTGCCGCCCCACCGACTGACACCATAGGTAGGGTGTACGCCCATTGGTCTGCAGTGTGAGCTAATGGGTGTGCTCATACATACATACTACATTCCAGATATGTGAATGGATCCATTCACATATCTGAATGTGTAGTGGTACGGTATAGAGTTGCATGCCCATTGGCTCACGCCAGGACCACTGGCGACAGCCCTGCCCACGGTGTCAGTCGGTACAAGGGCAGCAGGCGGGTGGTGTTGCCATCCACCGCTGACTGGGGGCAGTGGGGATCAGTGGGAGGATGGGGAGGGGGTCTGCTGGACAACCAGGGATAGTAGACGTACCTTTTTTCATACAAATGCCCGTGATCGGGCAGACAGCGGTCCACTGGACCACCAGGGATATAGGATTCTCATTTTTACATACAAATGCCTGCAATCAGGCAGACAGCAGTCCACTGGACCACCAGGGATATAGGATTCTCATTTTTATATACAAATGCCCGTGATCAGGCAGACAGCGGTCCACTGGACCACCGGAGATATAGGATTATCATTTTTACATACAAATGCTCGTGGTCGGGCAGAAAGCAGTCCACTGGACCACCAGAGATATTGGATGTTATTATTTTTAACTGATGCCCGTGATCAGGCATGGGGGGCACCACCACAGAGGTGCAGCCATAGCTCAGGTGGCCACCCACAGATGGCAGCTGCCGTGGTGCACCCTGCAATACAGCAGCTCACCTGTGGGTGGCCAGCTGTTGATCCTTTTTTTTAGAGGGGGTCAACTTTGTGCGGCGCAGTAGGGGTTGCAATGCATGGACCAGCACATCCCGGCTGAATATCGGATGTGCAGAGTGCATGGGCACGCCACACCTATGCTGCATACATTACTGATGCATCACAAGATTGGGATTTGTGCCAGGCACAATCCCTGTTTGAATATCATGCTGGGGTGCATCAGTGGGTTGCACATGGTGCAACACTGTTGTGCCATGCACAACCCTTTTGAATATCTGGGCCAAAATCTATAGAGTGCTATGTGTATTTTAAATGGGAAAATATATGCACACAGTGAAAAATGCACAACATTGATTCTTTAGCCTGTAGACACTCAGGACACCATGATATCATAGAAAAAGTATATATTTTCTGTAACTGAACAACATACTGTTTCTAAAAATGTATGACATTGCCTGCTGTCCAAATACTGGCTACCTATAATTGTCCTTTGCATTTGGTCGAACTATGCAAAATGATGAACATTCGCGTAGTTTTCACAATTTAACGAACCAAATGTCTATGTAAAATAGTATGGAGGTACACAAAAATCAAATTTGTGGATTCTGCTGAAAGTACTGGTTACAATGGTACCACATTTATGTACCTTTACCACAAATATTTGGTTTAAATAGGCTTGAAACCTATAGAGTGCTATGTTGTATTTTAAGGGGGAAAATGTTGGCCCACAGTGAAAAATGCATAGCATTGCTTCTCTGGCCTGTAAACATTCAGGAAGCCATGGTATCATAGAAAAAATATACATTTTCTGAACCTGCATAAGATACTGTTTCTAAAAATGTATGACATAGCCTGCTATCCAAATGTTTGCTACCCATAATCCTCCTTTACATTTGTTTGCAAAAGGATGGAAATTCTAAATGTTTTCACCGTTTAACAAACCAAATGTCTATGTAAAATAGGATGGAGGTACAAAAGTACCACATTTGTGGATTCTGCTGGAAGTACCAGTTACAATGATACCACATTTATATACCTTTACCACAAAGATTTGGGTTAAATAAGCTTGAAACCTATATGATGCTATGCATATTTTAAAGGGGAAAATTTAGGCTCACACTGAAAAAACACATAGCATTGCTTCTCTGGGCTGTAGACATTCAGGACACCATGGTACCATAGAAAAAGTATATATTTTCTGAAACTGCATAAGATGCTGTTTTCAAAAATGTATGACATTGCCTGCTATCCAAATGATTGCTACCCATAATCCTCCTTTACATCTGTTATAACTATGTAAAATTATGACAATTCGCATAGTTTTCACAATTTAATAAATCAAATGACTATGTAAAATAGGATGGAGGTACACAAATAGCAAATTTATGGATTCTGCTGAAAGTAACGGTTACAATGATATCACATTTATGTACCTTTACCACAAAGATTTGGTTTAAATAGGCTTGAAACATACAGGGTGCTATGTGTATTTTAAAGGAGATAATTTAAGCCCACAGTGAAAAACACATAGCATTGCTTCTCTGAGTTGTAGACATTCAGGACTCCATTGTATTGCAGGAAAAGTATGTATTTTCTGAAACTGCACAAGATACTGTTTTTAAAAATGTATGGCATTGCCTGCTATCCAAATGATTGCTACCCATAATCCTCATTTACATCTGTTAGAACTATGTAAAATTATGGATGTTTGCCTAGTTTTCACAATTTAACAAATCGAATGAATATGTAAAACAGGATGGAGGTACAAAAATACCACATTTATGGATTCTGCTAAATGTACCATTTACAATGATACATTTATGTACCTTTACCACAAAGATTTGGTTTAAATAGGTTTTAAACATGCAGGGTGCTATGTGTATTTTAAAGGGGATAATTTAAGCCAACAGTGAAAAATGCATAGCATTGCTTCTCTGGCTTGTCGGCATTTAGTACACCATGGTATCATAGAAAAAGTATATATTTTCTGAAACGTCATAAGATACTGTTTTTAAAAATGTATGACATTTCCTGCTGTCCAAATGTTTGCTACCCATAATCCTCCTTTACGTTTGGTAGAACTATCCAAAATGATGGAAATTCACAATGTTTTCACAGTTTAACAAACCAAATGACTATGTAAAATAGGACAGAGGTACATAAATATCACATTTGTGGATTCTGCTGAGAGTTCCAGTTACAATGATGCCACATTTGTGTACCTTTACCACAAAGATTTGGTGGAAATAAGTTCAAAACCTATATAATGCTAAGAGCATTTCAAAGAGGTAACATTTTGGCCCGCTGTGGAAAATACACAGCACTGATTCTCTGGCTTGTAGACATTCAGGACACCATGGTATCATACAAAAAGTATATATATTTTCTGAAACTGCATAAGATACTGTTTTAAAAATGTATGAAAGTGCTCACTATTCAAATGTTTGCTACCCATAATCCTCCTTTCCATTTGGTAGAACTATGAAAAATGATGGAAATTCACCTAATTGTCACAATTTAGCAAACCAAATGTCTATGTAAAATAGGATGGGGGTACCCAAATATCACAATTGTGGATTCTGCTAAGGGTACCAGTTACAGTGATGCCACATTTATGTACATTTACAACAAAGATTTGGTGGAAGTGGGCTTACAACCTAGATAGTGCTAAGAACATTTCAAAGGGGGGGAAACGTTGGCCCACTATGGAAAATACACAACACTGGTTCTCTGGCTTGTAGACATTCAGGACACCATGGTATTATAGAAAATGTATATATTTTCAGAAACTGCACAAGATACTGTTTTCAAAAATGCATGACATTGCCTGCTCTCCAAATGTTTGCTACCCATAATCCTCCTTTACATTTGGTAGACATATGCAAAAGTATGGAAATTTGCATAATTTTCACAGTTTAGCAAACCAAATATCTATGTAACATAGGATAGAGGTACACAAACACCACATTTGTGGATTCTGCTTAGAGTACTGGTTTCAGTGATGTCACATTTATGTATTCTTACCACAAAGATTGGGTTGAAAATGCTTGAAACCTATAGGGTTCTATGTATATTTTAAAGGAGAAAATGTAAACCCACCATAGAAAATCTACAGCATTAATCTCAGGACACCATGATATCATAAGAAAAGTATATATTTTCTGAAACTGCACAAAATGCTGGTTTTAAAAATGTATGACATTGCCTGCTGTCCAAATATTTTCTACCCATAATCCTCCTTCACATTTGGTAGAACTATGTAAATATATGGAAATTTGCATCATTTTCACAGTTTAGCATACCAAATATCTATGTAACATAGGATGGAGGTACACAAACACCACATTTGTGGGTTCTGCTTAAAGCACTGGTTACAATGATGTCACATTTATGTATCCTTACCACAAAGATTTGGTTGAAATAGACTTGAAACCTATAGGGTGCTATGTATATTTTAAAGGAGAAAATGTAGACCCAACATAGAAAATCTACAGCATTGATCTGAGGACACCATGATATCATAAGAAAAGTATATATTTTCTGAAACTGCACAAAATGCTGGTTTTAAAAATGTATGACATTGCCTGCTGTCCAAATGTTTGCTATCCATAATCCTCCTTTACATTTGGTAGGACTATGCAAAATGATGGAAATTTGGATCATTTTCACAGTTTAGCAAACCAAATATCTATGTAACATATGATGGAGGTACACAAATACCACATTTCTGGATTCTGCTTAGAGTACTGGTTACAATGATACCACATTTATATACCTTCACCACAAAGGTTTGGTTGAAATAGGCTTGAAACCTATAGGGTGCAATGTATATTTTAAAGGAGAAAACTAAGGCCCACAATGGAAAACCCACAGTATTGATCTCGGGACACCAAGATACCACAAGAAAAATATATATTTCCTGAAATGCAATAAAATACTTGTTGTAATCATTGGTAAGACTGTTTGTTACCAAAGAATGTGCTACCCATAATCCTCCTCTACATTTAGTATGACTATAAAAAATAATGACATTTTGCATAATTCTCTCATTTCAGCAAGTTACATAGGATGCTGGTATATGAAAACTTTTTTTTTTATTCTCAAGAGGGTACAGCTTAATGTGGTATTAAATTTATGTTTCTTTACCAGAGTCTGGCAGATGTAAGCCCAACACACAGGATGCTAAATGTATTTCAGATTCATTGAATGTACAGTGTTAGCAGGTTTGGAACATTTTGTACCAAGGGTCCTTTGGTGGAGGTGTAAGTTTGTGGTACCAACACAGTTAGTACTCCCCAAAGAAGCCCAACATGGTAGGAGTTTGTACTTGATAAATGAGACAGCCAGATAATTAGGTAGAAAAGGGGCAAAAATATTGCATTTTATTTAGTATTTTTAGCTGCGGAGCTTAATTCACTAGAAGATTATAGATAGTGAAAATGTGGGTAGGATACTTTCTCAGACATCTTTAAAATCTTTATTTTGTAATCCTTAAAGCAATATATATTGTTCCCTAGGTAATACAATGCATTGAAGTTTTCTGGAGGTGGGAAATGCAGGCAGGGAAGGGCTGCATGATAAAAGTTTCTACAAAAGCATATTGTAATAGGCAGGTCTGGACAGAATGCCATGGTAAGACTGCATGTGTTTCACATTTGCATTACCAAAATACTGTGGCAGAATCAGAAATAAAGTGAGTTTGCCCATACAGCGTAAAATATAATTATATCCTAAAGGCCCTTGAATAAATGGCTGACAATATAGCCTAGTGGTTAGTGTAATGAGCCGTGATCAAGTTTGATACAGCGCTGGGTTTAATTCTCACCACCTCCACTTGCATACTGTGTGATCCTGTGCAAGTCACTTAACATCCTCAGTGTTTCCAGGTTGCCCCTACAAACAGGCATTGTGTTTTGTGGGCCATACTTGGTTACCAGCAGAGTACAAACAACAGTTTGTGGGTGCTTAGATAAGAAAATAACTTCTCCAAAAATGTTTTTAACCTAATAACTGCTTTGTCCTCATTGTCCTATTCAAGATGAATTTTTACACCCATCAGTCATTCCAGTAAATGAGCTTGATGTGGTATTTCTCAAAACAGTTCTCCAGGCACAGCCCTGGCCCTGTGAGACAGTGTGGACAGTAATCTCTTGAGTCTCTCCTAAAGCCTTTTTTGTAGCAGACTCTACATCTCCTCTGGGGCCTAGCCTTCCTTTCAGTAGGTGGCAATGTTCTGCAGAAATGTCTTTCAGTTAGTCTGGCTACACCCTCATCTCTTTCTATTTCTGGTATTTTTGCTGAATCAAATAGAAGACTTGAAATGACATCTGTTTGGAAATCTAGGAAGGATTTTAAATGACCAGATGACTTTGCCCGGTACAAAATAAAACCATTAAACATAGCCAGCTGAAACAGGTGAACAGCTAATTTCTTGTACCAAGTCATTGTTTTTCGAGTGGCATCATAGGGCTCATGCATCTGATCTGTTTTGTCCACATCTCCCATATGTTTGTTATAATCTAGGACACACTGAGGCTTGCTTATCAATTTGTCCTGACCATGAACTGGAACTGCTGCTGTGGATTCATCATGAATTGTACTAAGGAGATACACATCTTTTTTATCTGTGAATTTTACAGCCAGTAGTTCATCACATCGGAGAGGACTGGTCTCACCATGTTTTTGCTTTCTGGCTACCAACTCTTTGGGAAAATGTTGCCTGTTAGATCTGATGGTGCCACAAGCTACTGTATCAAACTGATGCAGAATATTAAACAGAGGAATCCCAGTATAGAAATTAACAACATACAGGTTGTAGCCAGAGCCTAGCAAGGGAAGAATTAGGTCCTACACAATTTTATCATTTGTGTTTAGACATGGGGGGCAGCCTGCAACATCTGTGTGGCATCCTTTCCTGTGTAGATTCTGAAATGGTATGTGTACCTTGTGGAACTTTCACAAAGTTTGTACAATTTAATTCCATATCGGGCATGTTTCAGAGGAAGGCATTGTTTAAATATTATTCTCCCTTTGAAAAGCAGAAGAGACTCATCCACTGAAATGTTTTGGGATGGGGCGTACACCTCAGAAAACATTTTAAAAAGATGATCAATAATAGGCCGTAATTTAAAAAGCCTCTCATTCTCTGGATGGTCCCTTGGCAAAGCCTTAGGGTTGTCATTGTACTGTATAAATCTCAGCAGAAGCTGAAATTTGTTCCTGTTCATTATAGCTGGAAATAGAGGGGTAGAATGAGCAGGGTGGGTGGACCAGTACTTGCTGATGATGGGCTTTTTCACAGTCTCCATTACAAATGTCAAACCCCAGAATCTTTTCATTTCCTCTAAGTTTGTGGGAGTCCATTGGCAAGCCCTTGCATGTGGTTTTAGCTTGTCCCCATACTGAGCCAAAAACTGATCTGCATATAAATTTGTTTGAGCCACTATGTGAGAAAGTATTTCATCACTAAAAATAAGAGAACATATTCTATGGGGGTAAATTCCTTTGTGTCAACCTAGACACCTGCATTACCAGTAAATGGTGGAACACATTGTTTTTCCATATGTGGGGGATTCCATTGGTAAACTGGAGTATAACCACTATTGTGCCTGCTATGGCCTGTACCTAGCACTGGGACAGTAGTTTCAGACTCAGGCATTGCCAAGGGATCAGCTTTTTCTGAGAAAGTGGCACTGCAGGTGTCCGGCTCAAACAGTGCATTACGCTCAAGCTGAGTGTCTCCCTCAGGTAAGATGCAGGACTTGGGCAGAGTGTCAGGCTCGGGCAGTGTGTCAGACTCAGGCAGTATGTTAGGCTCCGGCAACACGTCAGGCTCAGACAGAGTGTCAGGCTCAGGTAATGCGACAGGCTCGGGCAGTATGTCAGGCTCCAGCAACATGTCGGGCTCAGACAATGTGTCAGGCTCAGACAATGTGTCAGGCTCAGTCAGAGTGTCAGGCTCAGACAATGTGTCAGGCTCGGTCAGAGTGTCAGGCTCAGGCAATGTGTCCGGTTTAGGCAGGACATCAGGCTCAGGTGGGGAGTCGTATGCAGGCAGAGAACAAGGCTTGTCCAGGGGTCATGCTCAAGCAGAGTATCTGCTCTGGGCAGAGTTTCAGGCTTGGGTAGTGTGCGAGTGTTGGACAACTGCTTGCACTTTAGCTTACACCTTTTGGGTTGAGATTCTTGCCTAGGCTGGGGCTCTGATTCTGGCTGAGGCAGATGTTTGTACTTTTTTTTGTGCTTTTTGCATTTCCCCTCATCCTGTGCTGTAGGCACCATAACATGAGTAAATGGCAGGTGCTTCTGCTTACATTTATGCTTCATGTGACTTCCCTCTGCCTGCATTGTGGCATCTGGCTCCATCGAAGGCACACACGGGGCATCTTTCTGGGGAAATATCTCAGGCGCTGGTATCTGCACAGGCTTAGGCAGATCCCCATGCTTCTTCGCTTTTTATGGTTGGATGCTTGGGCTGGTGCTTGCTGGTGGGCATACATGAGCACTTGCATCCATGTAGGGACTTCAACTTGGTCTTAGGGCTGTACGGACCACCCTCGTCAGCATCACTCAATATTGTATCATCAGTAGGAGCACTGCTTGGACAGTAGTCAGTCTCAGACTCTGGATCAATAAAATCATCCAACTCTGAATCAGAGCTGATAATATATTTTAAGATGTCCTCTGCAGTGTATTTCTTTGGCATGATTAGCAGTGAGTATGTCTTAGCGGCAGAGACACTCTCTCTCCCCCCCTCCCTCTCCTGTACTGTAAAGCACTTTGGGATAGTGCAAGTAAAAGGCACTAAATATTTTTGCGTAGTGCTTGAAGCACACAAGTAAGAACCAGAGGTCAAGGTTTGAATCTCACCAGGGACACTTAAATTGTGGCTGGATATAATTGCTGTATAATATCTGGATTGTTTTCTGAATTTTATTTATTCTTTGATAACTGTGTGAGAACCTAGAGCCCTAGGTTTGTATCCCACTACAGATACTTCCAGCATTGCTGCATAATAGCTCTGATTCTTTTATGGTATTTTTAGGGGGGGTGTATCTAGAAAGGACAGCAAAAGATGGGTTGTCTCAGAGTGACAGTGGGGTGTAAGGCCCCAAACAACCAAAACTATGTAAAACGGAAGGCTCACACTCTTCACAAAAGGCAGTAAACTATATACAACTGCGTCACACTATGAGCACTTACTTACAGTGTCACTATTCACTAACTCAAAACTGATTTATGCTATTGGTTGTAACTAAAAGAGACCCTAGAGCCCTAGGCTTGTATCTTACTAAAGACAGAGTGACACTTTTTTTTTTTTTTTAACCAGGAAAGACACACTAAGCTGGAAGCTTGTTTACAGGTGCAACCTGGGAGCACAAGAAAGTAAAGTGACTTGCTCAGGGTCACACTTTTACTACAATGTATACAAAATATCAAATTCTTTATATGTATATATATTTTTTTATTTATTATTCCTTAGTAACTGGGTAAGACCCACTTGACACAAGGCCCGTTTACAGGGTTGTCCCTGGAGCACAGGAAATGACTCCAAATCAAAATAAAGCAAATGAAAAGCACTTTATATAACAAAACTTATTTTCAACACACCACAAAACACCAGTTAAAAACTAATAAGTTCTAAAACAGTTGTCTGCAAAAAAAAAAAAAGTAAAAAAAAAAAAATGTATTGCCAAAATACAAGGCAAAGGCTGGTGAAAAAGAGCAATGAACTTTTAACTTTTGTTTTTCTACTAAATGAGTCTGCCTAGCATCCACACTAGCTTCAGAAACACAACAAATCTCTTCCAGAACACTGCAAGTCCTTGATTTACAACTTAAAAGCCAGTTATCAAGTAGTTTTATTAGCAACTGTAGCAACCTCCGTGTGCTCTGATACACCGTTGCTTGTCAGAGTGGAGCCCAAAAGAGACTGAAAGCAGACAAACCCAGACAAGCCACGTGTTTGCATGCTTCTGCAAACAGGTGATGTCTGCTGCATTCCAGACCCCCAGGATCGGGAGACTACCATCTGCTCTTGTGACCCCAGGGGTCAAAGATTGTAAATCTTACCGGATCCCCGGTGCACTGGAAAGATTTATGGCCAGACATACAAAGAACATCTTTATAGCCATGTGCAGCTGTGCCCTGTGTCGTACACAGTACGCATAGGGCACTAAAGGAGTTAATATAGCTTGATATTGAAATTCTGTCTTCACCGCCAAAAATCCTCAAAGTCTGTCACCTTGATTTGTACTAACTGGCTGGCTTGCTCCCAATTCAGTTGTCTAGTTGCTATACAAGTTTGATATGCTGGTTTACCTATCATGACTACTGCTTACTGACCTATGCGCAGGTCTACACTTGCTTACGCAGCTGTTACTCCTTACTTACGCAATCCATTACTTCATGCATACTGCCATCCCTTTGGCTTTGGCCTAGGATTCTGCTACATTCGACCTTGCAAGGTCTCAGTACTCAATGCTCATTATGATCTCAGCACGCTGTGCTCATTCAGCTCACCAGCTTTACAGCTCTCAATCAATTCTGGGGCATGCCAGTCATTCTAATCTGGCACAGGGTTCCTGCAGCTGATGGTCTCACTCTGCATTTAGTCCGCATCATCAAGCGTGTCCAACTTGGGGCGGGATCCTTCTCACCTGGCCCATAGCTGGGAATGTCCTCACCCCGAGCTTGGTTTTAGCTGCCCACTACACAACAGCAGCTCCTGGTGTAGAATTTAAGACTAGCGGTGAAGGGTGGTTACGACAATCTCCTTTGGCTCTAGTGTTCCATTATAATGGTTGGTCATTGACTTTAGTGGTTTCCCTAGCAAGGCACCTTCACTGCATTCTCCCCACGACTGCCTCTGGTTCACCTGGTTTTATTTAGGGTGGACAGGCCAGGTGAGTGCCTCAGCAGTTGTTGCTCTCCTCCTGTGCCTTGGATGCACGTATTGTTGCAGAGTTTTCTTGCAACCTTCCACGATGTTCATGCTAGATGGTTTGAGTAAGAGCCTCCCTCCAAATTGGAATATTTTCCACCTCTCTTTAATTGGGTTTTCCAAATTGCAGCTGCAGAGCTGTCACTACATAAACTTTCCCAAGCCTGGATGGAAGGCGACCTAGGCCTTGGATCCCCAGAGGTTTCCTCCTCATAGGGTTTTTTTTCTCTCCTCCATTGCCTCAGGTCATAACTCTTAGTTAGCATAGTTGTTTTCCCTAGTTTCTTTAGGCAGGTTCCGTTGTTGGATGGAGGGGGATGATGTTCTACCATTCCCTCTCTTCTTAAGGAATCCCCTTCTCTCAATGCAAGCCATCAGTATTGTTACACAAGGTCCCTGCACCCTAATTGGTACCCTCAGAGGTACACTGTAGACAGCTAGCACTTAGGTATATGTTATACTAACATTTAGGGCTAAAGGCATCTACCGTACAAAAGTAGATGTCGGTTATGAATACATATTGTTGTAATACACTTTGCTTGCCAATACATAAATTCTGCTATGTATTTTCTGTGTATTTCTTACTTGTAAGATGCCAGGACATCTGTGTCCTTGGATTAATTATAATATGTAAGATGGCATTGCCACCTTTTGGTGATTTGTACTACTACACTGAGTTACGTAAGACTCTGTACAAGAACTCTTTTGTTCTCAAACTGATGACTTTACAGAATTGTATAATGTTATCTTGGACCGTGGAGCCACCTCTAATTTAGCCAATAGGGCTCATCTCTGTAACTAGAAATGTTTCTATCTTTTGGTAACCATAGTAATTATCATAGGTATATAATGTAATGCACAACCTCGGAGACCTGAGAAACCCCAAAAGACACAGAGAAACCTCAAGGTATAGGGAACGCTTAGCACTGGCTCCCAGTTTGTATTAGTAAGAACTGCTTAGGGCAACTGTGATTTATCCCTTTTGTAGCAATAAACTTGTTTATTACTCTAATGCAACTTGTCTGTGATTACTTGCATTCCCAATATCGTCAAGAATCTGAAAGTGAGGTTTAGACTTCCCAACAGTATCATGCTATGCAAACTTGAGCTGTTGCTACAATAACTGAGCATATCACTGAATTATCAAACTGCCTATGCTTCTCTACTACTACGTTACAGTTACTGCTTCCATGTCACTGTTACTGCTTGCATTATGCTTCGTGCTGCCTCCTTTTTGGGATGATACTAAATTTTTTGGGGGGGATTCCTAAGGTACCTTTAGCCACGGGAAATGTCCCGTGGCACCTCTAGGGGTGGAACCCTCTCTGAGAGTTCCTTGCCGTTGTACTCCTACAGGGTGGTAATTCCTCTGGAATAGAGTGCGAACGTTCAAAACCAAACTAACAGTTGCACAAGCATAACACTATACTGGCTACATAGGTCAGTGAAATATATCGTTGCTTACTTGCTTGCTATAATTTTTTTGGGGTTGTAAGTATGTATGTATTACATCCTCTAATTTTAAACCTTTCTGAGCTGGATTCCAGATTCATATTCCTCAATAAAGTGCTGTTATTGTGAATATTGTAGAATAATAATGAATCCCCCGATTCTTCCTCTATATAACCCAAATACAGCCAAGTTGTTTAGTATATCATTATATTCCAGGTTTTCGAGATCTCTCATTATTCTAGTAACTTTTCTCTGGATCCTCTTTAGTTTCATTCTCTCGCACATATTTAGTCCTCCCCAGAATTGTGAGGAGCAGTTTGTCAAGGTTCTTACATAACTTATGTACAGTGATAAAAATATGTCTTTCAGTTTGTGTGATGAGTGTCTGCTGACTGGATTTAGCAAGTAATTGGATTTCCTGAAAACTTCATCACATTCATCGCATGGGGGCAACCAGGAAGGATATGGTTGTATACAGATGTGATGGCCTGCATCCTTCTGGGAAGGGGAAATGCAGTCCTCAGTGGAAGGTTTCAATGTTACTTTGATGAACATTGAAACTAACTGATGGAGGAGGCAGTGTTACCAAGGCAGGCATAAACTACCTCCCCCCCCGACACACACACAGATTGAAACAACAGAAAGAGTGGACACGAGGGGAGGAAACTTCATCAGGGTGCAAGTTGAAGGAGACATAGTAGGGGATAAGGGGGGCAAGAGCAGAAGATGTGGAAAGAGAGGTGCTGAGGTAATGAGGGAAGGAAATTTCAAGTGGCATCAAAGGTAGGGAGGAGGAAGAAGGATTACAGGCAAGGTGAGGGCAAAGTGTGCAGAGTCATGTGTGCCAATGCAGGGAAACTTGGAATTAAAATTCCAAACCTGGACACCATTGGGGCAGAGGCAGGTCTGGATCTTATGGCCATAACTGAGTCATGGTGCACTGAGAACCAGGACTGGGACGTAGTCATACCAGGCTACACTCAGTTCAGAAAAAGGGGGAGGAAGCATAACTCTCAAATGTCCCATTTTTTCAGGACTTCCAAAATTTAGACCCCTGTCTCGAAGTCCTAACTTGTTTGCTTCATTTCGAATTTTAAGACAGCCAGTACAAGTGGCAATCTCCCTGGCAGCCGCGGGCACTTACTTCCTGTTTTCTGATGCCAGTGGATGTCTGATGTCATGAAAGTGCACCAACAGCCAGTCAGATGCATTCGTTAAACAGTACACACTGACGTGCTAATTAAAAAAAAATCCCATCAGCAGCAGCAGCACTTTACAAACTATTCCAAACACATTTTGGGCCTTAGCCCTCTACTCCTTACCTCCACTTGACCAACGAATGTGCTGTAGGAAAATCTTACAGCAAGAAAGGGCCTCCCAGAAAGTTACCTGGCTTTTTATACCCCTTATAGGAAACGTCCCCGGTCCTTGTTGGCTCCTCCCCTTGGCCAATTATTGCCCTCGAGCCCCCCCTCCTCTTATGTCATCATGACATCCTAGGCACACCCCCTTTCTGACCCTCCCTCCTCTTCCTGTCTCCCCCCCCTTGGCCTTCATCCTGGTGGAGTCCCAGGACAATCTGGCCTGCCTTTTAGGGGCAAACCTAATTATCTTACCTACTAAAATAGTAATGATAATGCATTGATAGTTTTGGGGGCCACTTTTGGAGCCCTTTTTGTATATGAGTATGACCTTAATTTGTGCGGGGGGGTTATGATGGGTCATTGGGGAAATGGGGAGAGGGCAATTCCCTCTTTAAACACAATGGGAACTGTCCACTCGAGTAGACTAGATAGACCATAAGGCCGTTCTCTGTTGGCATGTCTGTATATTTGTATGTTCTTTTAATCATTTGTTACTTCCCTGTAAATTAGAGATTTGTTAAAAATACATGTTGATGGGTACATGATTTGCACTGTCAATTCCTTTAACAGTCTCAGTGCTAGCTCATCTGACCCAGCTGACTGAAAGGTTCCAAAAGACGGTATTACTTAGCTACATCTGAAGCTATAATATTGTTCCCTAAGGTACATGGCCTCTTCTTACAATAATTACTCAGTGCACAAGTATTATTTCAATCATCACAGATTCTTTAGTCATTGTTTTGTTTTATTGGTAAATGGGCCTAATATAGATTGACTATTTATTTTTGGAATTAAGGTAGCTATAAAAGGCTTTGCAGTTATTCTTTTTTCTAGCCAGCTTAATTTCAAATTTATTTGGTGCCCTTCTTGTGGCTTACTTGCAGGCCTGCATGACCACACCCATTTTTGTATCTTCAAATATTGATTTGATTTGGATGATTTTCCATGATTTTAAAGAATCTCCTTTTTACAAAATAAGAGCCAGACATTCAAGAGTTTGCCCCAGGGCTAAATTAGCACTGCCCAGCATGATAAATTAGCCAGGACCCAATAGCCCACTATATTCAAAAGGGATACCCCGGTGATAAATCTGGTGAATATAGCGTGCTAAGGAAGCTGGGCAATCTGGACTGGGAGTGCAGTGCAAACACAGCTTGGGAATAAGACAGCTCTGAATATAGCAATCAGGAAGTGCATACAACAACAGCAGCCAAGTGCACAGCGACGAGAAGGAAGGTAGAGGTGAACTATGTGGCCAATGCGTGTGCCAGCACATGCATGGACTTAGTACAGCTGCAAGCAGCAGAGCAGGTGAAATTACAATGTGCACAACTGTACAATATTTCCAAAATATTTGCGCAGTGCTAACATATTTGCGCAGGTTTGGAGCGGAGCTAAGCCATTTGCCCTGGGCCAAACTTTGCTATATTCAAAAGAGGTATGCAAATGAGCCTACTTACGTAGTCTCTGGGCAAACATCCAGATTAGCACCTCATTATGATCTGATTTGCATGCAGTTTGCCTAGCGTTACTGCAGGGTCCCACAGCTCCACCTGTAGGTCAGTCTGGGAGTGCATGGTGGTAGCTGCAGGCTACATTTGTGCAATACAGCATAGCATATTGTGCCCCAGAGGACTACACAGCACAGGCACAGCTGGTGTTGGTGCTGCATGCCACTGGCAAACTGAAGGTCATGCTATAGTGCACAGCAGACACTACAGTAGTAAGAGGGCCAGTAGTGTGAGGGACACAGCAGTGCCTATGGTGTGTAGGGCAGTGATGACCACTGCACTGTGTAGAGTGACAGGCCCAACTTGCAGGTGTTTACTGGCAGTGGACATTACTGTTCTGCTGTTGTGCGACCCACAGATGTTGCACAACTGGCATGGGATGCTCACAGTGACATATACCCAGTGGCTGTGTGTGCTGTGGTGTCTGTTCAGATGTGTGGTATGTCACGGGGGGACATATATGATCAGACAGGCACACTGGCATTGGAGTAGTCCCAACACTGGCCCTTGTGCACAGCATGGCTTGTCCTAGCCTTGTGGCTGCACCCAGTGTGTGGTGCAGCCTGGCCACTTGTACACCCTCTCCTCAACACCCTCCATGCCCGCAGTGCTTACGTGTGTGTGCTGGCATCTGTTTGTGTCCACCGAAGGGTGGTCTGCAGGTGTGTACTGTCCGGCTGCACTGCCATGGTGTCCACTGGGAGCTGGGTCACCACATACTGCTTGGAATGGCTAGGACTGGTGGCAGATGATGACATCATTGTGATGCCATCAGTGGGCAGCATGTTTCCTGTATGAATGGCTTTTCTATGTGCTATACCTATTGGTTAGGGTCGCACAAAGCCTCGCAAAGCTGCACAAAGCCACAATGTTGCGCAAAGCTGGTTTGTCCAGGGTTAAGACTACCTTTTCCTGGGCAGTAATTTGCACTGTGCAAAGTGTTGTGCTAAGTCATGCAAAACCACTTTGTGTGGCGCTATTCACTGAATATAGCATTCGCTGACATGCCCCCCCAGTTTTCTCCTTGCATACATTATGATTTTGCCCGGCGCTAATGCAGTTTGAGCTCACTATTTGGCCTTTTGAATATAGCAGACCTGTGCTAACCCGGTGCTAAACCTGCACAAATGGTTTGCTCCCTGTGCAAAGTTTTGGATGTTTGATCCTAAGTCTACTAATCTTAGACAACAGCCAAGGAGAGAGCGTCTCCTTTTTATTATCCAACTATTTCTTTGAAATGTATTTACTTTAAAGATACAAAATTGTTTTAAAAGAACTATCCAGCTTTCTTCTATATTAATTTTTGTACAGTATTTCCTCTTCCCATGCCAGTTAGATAATTCTTTTTTTATAATTTATTTAGAGGAAAGAAAAAAAATCACATAGAATAACTTCCTTAAAGAATACATAGAAAGCGAATTTGATGGCAGATAAGGACCGCCTGACCCATCTGGTCTGCCCACTTTCCCTACCAACATTATTCCTGCAAACTGTACTTGATCTACAGGTCATTCTCCCCCCTCCTGCTTTCCTTTCCACTGTGATTCCCTTGTGCTTATCCAATGCATTCTGGAACCCCACTACAGTATCCACCCCACCACCTCCACTGGAAAGCTATTCCAGGAATCCACCACTCTTTCTGTGAAGTACTTCCTCGCATCTCTCCAGAATTCTCTCCCTTTAGCTTCATTGCATCCCCCCTTGTGCTTGAGCACCTTTTCTTCTGAAAAAGACTTCCCTCCTGTACCTTATTTACCCCGTGAGGTATTTAAAGGTCTCTATCATATCCCCCCACTCCTCTCTTCCAGGGTTTACATACTGAGGTCCTTTAGTCTCTCCTCGTAGGTCTTTTGATGCAGACCCTGCACCATTTTAGTTGCCTTCCTCTGAACTGCCTCCACTCTGTCTATGTCCTTCCAGAGGTGTGATCTCCAGAACTGGACATGGTACTCTAGGTGGATTCTTACCAGCAATCTATACAGAGGCATCACCACCTCATCTTTCTGCTGGTGATACCACACCTTATAAGCCCCAGCATCCCACCAGCCCTCCCATTGCCTTGTCACCCTGCCTGGCCACCTTAGTTCATCAGATATTATTATCCCCAGGTCTCTTTCCTGCTTGGTGGTCATCAGTGCCACTTCACTCATTTGGTGCTCTGCCCCTGGGTGTCTGTGCCCTAAATGCATTATTTTGCATTTTTTCACATTGAAAACCAGCTGTCATACCCTTGACCACTCCTCTAGTTTTCTCAGGGGTCTGCTTATACTTTCCATCCCCCTGGAGTGTTCACCCTATTGCAGATTTTGGTGTCATCCACAGAGAGGCAGACCTTCATTCTAGCTCCTCTGCAATGCCACTTATAAGGACATTAACCAGTCCCAGCACTGATCCCTGAGGAACCCTGCTGGTGACCCTCCCTTCCTCAGAGTAAAGTCTGTTGACCATTACCCTCTACCACCTATCCCCTAACCAATTTCTTATCCAGTTTACCACCTTTGGACCCACTCCTAAGCTACTCAGCTTGCTTATTAGTATTTGGAATAGTGTCAAATGCCTTACTGAGATCTATGCAGGCCATGTCCACCACTCCATCCTGATCTAATTCCTTTGTCACCCAGTTAAAGAAATCTATCAGATTTGTTTGACATGACCTCCCCTCTGTGAATGCATGCTGCCTTGGGTCTTTTAACTCTCTGGATTCAAGATATTCCACAATCTTTTTCTTCAGCAGTGATTCCATTAACTTTCCTACCAACTATGTCAGGCTGACTGAACTATAATTGCCAGCCTTCTCCCTGCTACCACTTTTGTGTAGTGGGACTAAATATGCTCTCCTCCAGTCCTCTGGAACCACTCCTGTTTGAGCGAGCTGTTAAATAGGACAATCAGAGGTGCAGCAAGTACCTCCCTGAGCTCCTTCAGTACCCTTAGATGCACCTCATCTAGCCCCATTGCTTTGTCTACCTTCAGATTAGTAAGTCCCTTCATGACTGTCTCCTCCAAAAATGGGCTGGTGTCCACTTCCCTCCCTCCAAAAACTCTATTACAATTTTGTGGCCCCTCCTCTTCTTTCTCAAAAGAACACACTGAAGGGAATGAACACAAGAAAAATAAATATTTTTTTATCTTTTTAGGGGGGCTGAAGGATTCTTAAATAAATTATTTCTATGAAGCAATTTAATCAAAACAAATCCATCTGATTCTGTTGCACGTGCCTTGCTTGTTCACCCACTTAAAGTTTCACCAGTTAGTATTACATTGTAAGCCCCAAACTGCCAAATGCTATTTTATGCAGGTCACAAATAGATTACTGAAAAAAGTTATTCTATAGTCTGAATAATTCAGAACAAAGCATAAAGTTCAAATTACAAGGCTATATTCAGGTTACTACTGGCAAATATTGTATGTTACTTCATCGTCCTCCTCTCTAAATCCAATCCTATATCAGCAGGAAGGGACACATTTTCTTTATAGAAAGCTTTTGCTTTATCAAGCTCCAAAAAGTATTGGTCCTTACCCAGAAGGTTATTTTGAGTTTAGCAAGGGATTGGTAGTACTGGTGGAACCCCTGCTGCTAGATATTCAGTTTTAATAGAAATTCTGTTTATCGGCGCAGTGTTATCAAGCAAAAGTCTGGGTACAGGTGCAATGTGTTACCCTAATAAGCCATATTTTTATTCTGTTTTGCAAGTTGCAGTAAATGATTTCTTTCAGCAATGATATTAAAACTACAGATAACATACCTGACACCTTGTGACCTATGTTAGTATCAAGAGATGAGGAGTCTGTAATTTTAACAGACAGACGAAAAACTTGAATTTAGCAGGAGCAGGAAATCCAAAGGAAAAGTTACCAGTGTGTATTTATTCTACCTCCTGCTTAAGCTCAGTTTTTTATACAGAAGCAGGAAAACCAATCAACCATAAATTCCTCAGTAGTAAGGTATTGTCTATTTTTCAAACTTTTGAAGAGGCATTCATTGCTGTTAAAAATTATAGGATTCATTGAGACAGCACTCATCTATCAGTTTAAAGAGCAACAGCTCATTCTTCTGTCATTTGAACTTTTTGTTTGAATAGCAGCATAACATGTAAAAATATCCCTACTACAGACTGCACTTTCTCCATTGATGACCATAATTCCCCTTGGAAGTCACTAAGAAAAGCTTAGATAGCAGCTTCTGTGGGGCTGTGGACTTTCTGCCCCTCTCTGAGTGATGAATATGTGGGGAAGCCATTGCTCCAAATGTACTTGGGGAAATGAGACAGCCCCTGTACTGAAGACACTTCCCTGTCACTTTTGAGATAGAAATTGCTCAGTGGAGTCTGTTTTCTCAGGTCTCTTTTTTTGATGAATAACATACACCATGTAACTTAATAGGAATACAGAACAACCAAGAAATAAACATTACGTGCCACAGAGCTCTACATCAGACATGCAGCCACATTGCTATTACTAGCACCTGCCCATTAGATATATAATTTATGATGCTATTGAAATCACCCCGGATAGTTTCCCCTTGTTAGTATGACAACTTATTTTTAATTTGCATGCAATAGTGTTATGATCACTAGTACAGGTAGCTATAGGACTGTTAACCTCGTGAGTGCATTGATCAGCAGAGTTCATTAAAAACAGATCCACGTGGTTATTTCTCCTCATTGCTTCCAGGATATGTATTTCTAAGCTGCATTCTCTGACCATATCTAAAATACATTTCCCACTGTAATTAGGGCCTCCCCTTTCTGCCAACCTATTTTTGGAAGGTTAAAACCACACAGTAGTAATATATCATTTATATTGCTGAAGTGACAGATTTCCTTTATATAATGTGTAACCTGTTGGGTTCTATCAGCCACTTAGCAATCCAGAAGGTGATGCTTTTATTTACTCCCAATGTGATGTAGCAGAAGGAGTGAGCTGTGAGCTTGTGGAGCTGGGCTTTAAGGGAGGACAGAATGTTGAGATGCAGGTGAGAGGTTATTTCAGAAATGGGAGCATCTATGGAAGAAGAAAGCCTGCTCAGTAGATCTTTAAAAGGGAGACCTTGGAGGAACTTGGATTATACATCAGTGAGCCTGGCATCCTTTCCTTTTATACAGATTGAAAGGCTGATCCTTGCATCATGCTTCTTCTCTCCTCTTGCTTTTTTGCCATAGAGCTTTTTGGCATCCAATTGCCACCACACCTGCTTCAGGCACAGTTGGTCCCCCCAGTCCCATCTACCATTCACCCTGGTGTGGTACCAGCAGGAATCCACATGAAGTGAGAGCTGAAGGAACCTGCACAATTCTATATGGCCCCTGATGCTTGGCGCAGGATGTGTGTCCCTACTCACACCCTTTAATGCACATAGTGACATCCTATGGGGAGACCAGTTCCCTCAACCCACTGCAGGCTTTGCTACTGTGCCAAAATTGGAGTGCATCCCTCCCCTGGCTGGAAGCACTGCCACATGATGATATTACCCCAGCTCCCCCAGATCTCCCCCTAAGTCTGCTCCCAAAGGAAGGTCATCAGCAAAGAAGAGCATGGTACTTCCGCTGGACCATCAGGTGGCTCCCCTTTCATCTTACTTAATGTGAAAAACGGCATCTGCAGGTTTGCAGCCATCAGGAGCATTCATCATGAATTGATTCAAGGACTGCATTTGCTCTGCTCCGTGATGAAGACTATGGGTGAAGCAATGGTTCTGTAGGGCTAACAAATAACGTAATAAGAATTTGCCTGAAAAAATTCACATGTATAATGAAATAAATGTGATTTCATTTAAAAATTGCTCTTGGCTGACTTAATTATCTGATCAGTTCTCCATATGTCTTTAAAAAGGAGAGCTTGAAAGAGCTGGAGTCAGAATTACTGAGAGAGTGGGGGGGTAGAGAGGAGGGATCAGATGAAGCAGGGGATGTCTGACATACAGAATTTAGATCTAAGAGAGGCAGAGTGCAAAATGCATCTACCTTCCAGTAAGTAGGGAGTAGTGTGAAAGAGCGAGAGAGATAGACAGACAGAGACAGAGAACATACAGTAGGGTGCTACGGTGGGTAGGGGGAGCAGTTTAAAGCAAATCAGCAGGACTAGGAGTTCTAAAGTTGTCTGCTCACCATGTGCCCATGAGCAAGATATTTTGCAGCAGCTGTTTGGATTTTTTTTTTTTACCTGATGTATTGTTGCAGAAAAAAATATTTGCAGAACAGCACATGTTTATATTCTGCATACTTTTGACCACTTTTGGGTGGGCATTCCCTTCCCCCCCCTCTCCACACACACACACACACACACACACACACATATACACACTCAAACTGTTGTATAGATTCAGGGCATACTGTATATTCCACAAAAAATAGATTGATCTGCATAAAGCAATTCTGAGAATTCCGTGTGATCAACATCAAATGGTGAACACTAGTTTTGTGAATATTCTGCAAATGTACTGATGATGCTGCTCTGTAGTTTCAAGTCAGCTACTGCAGAAGTCAAGGCCAGCAGGTCCTGCTTTGTTGGGCCCCCAGGAATTACAGCAGATGCACACCCTCAGGTACACGTTGTCACTGCTTGAGAATTCGAGTTCTGGTTTAAAGCAACAGTGCATGTTGCAGTACGAATGTTATTCCTACTGTAAACCTGCAGTATAGTCTATCTTAGATTGCCTTTTCTACAGCTGCTTGGTGGAGCAATGCTGGCATATTGCTATTGCACAGTAGAGAGAGGGGACTCTGGAAGTGCGTGACCAGATACCTAGACTGTGTCCTTCTACAGTGGAGTTGAAGCACATGCAGTCCTCTTCACTGACCACAGTGCTGTCCCCCCATTGCTGGCACACTATATTCCTGCTCTGTGCTCACTTCTGTGTTAGATCGCTGTTCTCGTATTAATTTTAGAAATGTGATCTGTAATAAAGAAAACCATCCCTTGTTTTTTTATTCTTTAAACATGTAAAAATGAAAAAAAGTCTCTTGCTGATCTGACCCCTGCCACCCTGACCTCCTACCCTCCTATTGCTGTCCCTGTTATATATGTAATATTTTCCTGGTGTCTAGTGGCACCCCCCAACCTCCGATCACTGGCCCCATATTTGTATAGTGTTTCCCTGGTGTCTAGTGGCACCCCCCTGCCCTCTGATCCCCAGTCCCATATTAATGTCATTTTCCCTGGTGTCTAGTGGTACTCTCAGCCCTCTGATCCCTGTCTTACTATATCTTCCCCTGATGTCTAGTTGCAACCCTGCCCTCCGATCCTCATCCCCCTATATGTTTCCCTGGTATCTAGCAACACCCCCCGCCCTACAATTCCCATCCATGTTTACCTGGTGTCTAGTGGCACCACCACCCTCTAACCCCAATCCTCCTCTGTATGTTTCCCTGGTGTTTAATGACATTTGCAAATCTCCGATCACCATCCTCAGATCTGTAATGAAGAAATCCGTCCCTCAATGTTTTTTTTTCTTTATTTTCTCTCGCTCTTTCTAAAAGTGAAAAAAAGAAAATGGTCTCTTGCTGATCTAGCCCTGCTACCCCGACCTCCCATTCAGCACCCCACTCCTCCAGTACACCCCTACACACTCTCACTCACCTGAACAGGTCACAAGGTGAAGAACCACTCTCTCATCAAAGGCACATCTTGCTGCTGGAAGAGGCAAATGCAATATGAGAAACTAAAGTAAGTGTGGTTTAAAGTATTTTGATGGAATTTTCAACTTTGAGGCATAAGTTTGTCATGTTTGCATATTTTCACCTTAGAGTTTCAACATGGGCTTTTTAGGATACCACCTAATGGCCAATGGCAGTGGAATTATGCAAATCAGGCTTGAAAGGAGATTTTGTGGTTACTTGGCAAAAATCACCTTTTAGCTGGAATTTGACAATTTTTTACCACAATTGTTCATGAGGAGGGGTCATAAGAAGGCTATGTTGAAAATTTGGGTTCAAAATATGTAAAAATAACATACTTATGAACAATGCATTGAAATTATTCGGATCCATGACACTGGTTCAACAAAAATGTTGTCGACTGACATCACAGCGATGGATGTATGTCAACTGCAAGTCACGGTTGGCATAAATCTACCAAATAAACTGTCTTTTTTTGGAGGGCTTTGCCCCTGAACCCCACATGTGGGGGTCTCTGCCCCCACACCCCTCATCCTTTAGGGTTATGAACTCCAAGTCAGAGTTGATTCGGGGTGGGGTGCAATACCTGGTCAAAGCAGTGCTGGGGTCCCGTGGATACATTACAATGGCAACAGCGAATTGCCTCTGTAATGTCGTTCAATGTACAATTGCTGCCATTCAGACAGCATGCAAATTATTCTACACTTGCTCATAACTTCAGTAATTTTAAATATTTTGACCCCAAATTTTCAACATAGCCTTTTTTCACACATGCTCATGAATGTGACAGCTGTCATTTTTCAAATCCTGGCCAAAATGCATGTTCATACCTGTGGCACAGAATGAAGTTTTGGTGGTACAGAATCACAGTTTGACAGAGATTTGAAAATGTTCACCTATGGGGTTGATGAGGTGGGGGTAATAAGAAGGCTATGCTGAAATTTGATGTATGAATATGGCAAAATGTCCAGGTTATGACTGAATGGTGCAGTATTTCAACATTCACTTGGAACTTTGCTAATATTCAGTATTTTGACACCAAACTTTCAACATACCCATTTTTCCACACCACCACATACATGTGACAGGTGTCATTTTTCTAAATCCTGGATGAGATGTCTTTTTGCACTTGTGGTGCAAAAAGACATTTTTGCCAATATATTATAAATGCTACATGTCATGTTTATAAGAGCAGTCATAAAATAACTATCTTGAAAATTGGGAGTCAAACTTCAAAAACCACCATCATTTTTTTTTATTTAGTTGTTTAACCAGGTATAGCACACTAAGCTGAAAGCTTTTTTACAGGAGCAACCTGGTTTTGCTGCTGTATTGTCTCTGATCAGAGTTTATTTAATGTATTGTAAGATTCCCTACCCCCACCTGTTTTGAGTCTGATTTAGTATATATTTTTTTTAGGTTTGAAATACTCAGTGGTGAATTCCTTTTACTATATTCTTCCCTGAGGTTTTATTAGCATTCTCAGCTCTTTTGAGTACCAGTCACTTATTGTCACTTTTCTTGTGATTGAGGTGAAGTACAGAAGCACACCAAAGACATTGCTCCCTAACTTTATGGGATAATCAGTGTTCAAAATCAGTTAGGAATTCTGATAAAAATCTGGTGGTAGATGTATTTAAAGACACTCTCCACTATTATTTCAAATCTTAACAAAAATGCTGAAGTAGTCTTAACATGGGAAAGGAGGCATCTCTTAAGATAGGAGAAAACAGCAATATAAAATAAAACAAAATAAAAAGTTTGGGTACAAAATTGTCACTGCTACATACTGTACACTGCCACTTTAAATGAATTTTGTTCTGTCTTCATATAACAATCTCTGAGGAAACAGAAGGTAAACTGCTAACCTGATTTCATAATGTTTAACAGGTGGTCAACCTGACCCCTTGTCACTTGATTATTATACCATGATGTATCATGGTTTGGAGAGTCAGGAAGGAAGGAAGGTAGAATAATAAAAAGGCTACTATTTGGCAAGTGCATGCTCTTTTTGCTAAAATAATTAGACAGTGAAAGAGCAGCAGATGTTTCTACAAAAACAGCCTGAAATACTGGCAGTGCTCATCTACTGCAGATGTGAAACAGGCATCCTTCTCAAGGCACTATGCATTACAGCCATGCTGAGCCTGTGATTTTGCATTGTGTAGAAGATGTGTATATTATATGTGTATAGTCCTTCATGTTATATATTCTGTGCTTTTTGTATTGTGCAATATATGCTGCAGGTTGTGTAGGTGCTCTGAGCATTGGAAGGGTGCCCTGACATAAATAAAATTACTACTACTATAACTGTATGTTTATATGTGCTGAATATTATCAATTGGAAGCATTTCATTGTATGTTCTATATGTGTGTGTGTGTATTTATTCATTGTAAACAAAAAAATATGTTAATGCACATGTTAGGTACAAAGACCCTAAAGGAAGGAAATTTGGCATTAGAGGTTTCAACCCTAATGCCCATCCCCCCATCTCCTACCCTTGTGACCCAAGACCAAGCTATAGGTCCAGAGCCATGCTCCACAAGTCCGCTACTTCAGATAGGGCCTATGGTCCTTACCCAAAGCAGGAGATGAAATATAACTTCCATTGTGCAGCACCCTAGATCAGTAGCTTGAAGCAGAAGATCCATCGAGCATGGCCTCAAACCAGCACTTTAGCTTCCAGTCACGAGGGTAGGTGATTGGGCAGAGGGTGGGTGTTAGGTAATGACACATTTCCCTCCTTTTGTGACTTTGTAACCCTAACATATGAATTAATATAGATTTTTTTTTTACAATGAATGTCCTTACTTTTTGAGAAAGAATGGTTCCAGATGTATAACTTGCTTATGATATCAGAAAGTCTGTCTCAATGGGTTTTTAAGACAATCACCATTTGTTTTTCTAATTATGATCATGTGACTGTCTTCTGATAAACCAAACCACTGTCAACCTTTAGATTTAAGTTTCTTTTATTGTTTTCTCTGAATTAACTTGTACAAACAAGAACTATGCTGTCTTTGGCAGATGACACTCACAGGAATTAAACTGCCTACTCAATGTCAGGTACTAATAAGAGATAAAAATTGGGTGATTTGGCACAGTATTGGCTAAACAATTAAGATTCTCACCATGGCTAGTAACTAACCTGAAACGCCATGATTTGAAATATTGCTTAATTTGTTTGGAAGATAAGAAAAAGACCTTAGATTTTCCTGTACCAGCTTCCGCTTTGTAGCTTTCACTGGCAGTGTTCTGCTTACTAGATAGAACAAAGAGAACAAACCACATGGTAATTACTGTAGCTATAACATGGGATATTCAGAAATCTTTGAATGTGTCCTTTTAATCTGCAGATGGTACAACAAAGCATGTAGGTAATTATTTTGGGAGATATAATCTACTGTTACTTTTTCCTTGAATGATACTGTATGTTTTCTAATGAATATTAAGGATTATGTGATCATTTCCAAATTGGCTATTGTGTTGTTTTTTTTTTGGATGCTACCAAAATGATACAACTGAGATAAAGCAACTTGCTACATGGAAATAATTGACTAATTATATTGTCTTATAAGGCCTTTTCTTTTTTTTTTATACTTTGTATCTTTCTTATCTTTTTTAACAAGTTTGTAATGGTCTTTTTAATGACTCATCAGTAATGCTATGAAGTGAAGTGAATTAAATGCCTGTTTTCAACTTTTAAAATTTTGTTTATGTTGAATTTTAACTTAAAAAAAGTTGTGTTTTTTTCAGCTTTTTTTTTCAAATGGTGTGCACATGCATGAATTTTAAACCTTATAACTTAAAAAGTAAAACACAGTTTGTTCTGAAGCCACCACCGGTCATATTTTGGGCCAAGCTCTAATGAATCTGTAAGTTTCATAATTTGATTCATTTTCAATTTTTGACAGTTTGTGGCCAAAGAAAAATCTTAAAATGGGTGAATTTTATGTAAATGTACAAATGTATAAACTTTTAAACTACCAAACCAATTTCCATCAAATTAGTCAGAAACATAGACCCATGATGTAGCCTGTGCATGCCAAATTTCAAAGTCCTTGGGGATATGACTGCCAAAATAAGCTGTCAAAAAAAAAAAAACTGTTTTGATACAAACACTAAATCAACCCTAACATACAGGTGCTACCACACCTGTAGTATAGATATATAGAGATATACTATATACTGACTTAAATATGCATGTATGTTTATGTGTGATGGGGTAGGACCATAACCCATGAGTGGTAGAACTACTAATTAGTTAGGAAAGTCCTGCTCTCTCACAAGTGATGATAAACTGTATTTTGAGTCAGACAATTGTATATTCAATTTATACACATAGGTTTATTAGTTATACCTTTTACATCAGTGGTGGGTTAAGTAGTATCGCCAAGAGGCACCAAAGCACACTAACCCCATTGTAGAAAACACCCCAAATCACTGCTTTCATTTGAGCAGTATCTGTGAATTCCTCAGGAGTCAAATACTACCCCACCAACCATGCCACCACAATGAGCCCAGCTGTTTGGTAGCCCAGCACCCAGAAAGGTCCAGCTTATGCCGCATAGCATATTTTGGCATCAGTCCAATTACCCACCTAATCATGCTATTGCATGTGAACGTGACTGCAGAAACATCTGAAATGCTGACAATTGATCTATTACCATTCTCTTTTGTGGAGAACATGGGATTTTAAACTTTGTTTTGTTTATTTATTAGAGTAATCATAAAACAATACAAATAACAAAAAGCACATTACAGCAATTACATAGGTAACATAGGCAACCTAGGTAGTATACAAGCTAATCGAGCCATAGACCCATATAAAGCTTGTCTTTCACACAGGGGTGCAGCCCTGGATACTCATTTCTCTGCTATAAGTGTCCAATTTCATGTTATATAATTTAGTGAGTAGAGAATCTTAGTGTTTTGTTATTCATTAGACTGATACATGGTATAATATATGTCGGTTGAACTCTCTGCCTGCTGTTATCTCTGAACAACCTTTGACCTTTAAGTTTGGTTCAGCTGAAAGCACACACATATATTCAAGCTCTCTGATGTCACTTTAACAGTGTTCTGAATGCCTGTTTTAATTCAATGAGAATTATTTCTGCCTTTTTCTGCATGTTCTAAGTGTTAATAATATGGGATTTTCTAAATAACTGTCATTAAGCTTCCAAAGAAGGACTTGGTGGTCTGAAAGCTAAAGCTGTTTGTTCTTTTTGTAACATCTTTGTTAGTCCAACAAAAGGTATCAAACCATTTGTTCTCAGTTTGGTTTTAAACATAGACATATTGCTACTGCCAATAACTTCAATTGGTAATCTGTTCTATAAACTTACAATCCTTTGACTATACCACCCAGCTCATCTTTTGGTTATACTAGCATCTCATATGAGTTGTAAGATATGGGATCTGGTGCTATACATTTGCTCCAATATTTCTAAACCTGGGCAATCCCATAGGTCATTATTTGAAAAAGCCCTATAGAGTAGGCACAAGTCTCCTCTTAATTTCCTGTACTCGAGCAGGTATAGATCCAGTGGTCTTAACCTATCTTCATTGCTCAGATGTTCTATACCAGTTATTGTTTTTGTTGCTCTTCTCTGAACCCTTTCAGGTGTGGCAATCCCAGTTCTTGTGTATGGAGACCAGAACTGGGAGTGATACTCAAGATGTGATCTTACCAGGGATCAATACAGGGGCAACACAACCTCTCTCCTTCTACTACTAATGTGTCTCTGAATGCACTGAAGAATAGCATTGGCTTTCCTAGTAGTACGTCTACAATGATGATTACATTTGAAATTGTTTGTCATAAAAATACCAAGGCCCCTTTCCACTGTTGTTTCTTTCAAATGTTGCCCATTAAATACATATGTTGCTCCTAGGTTTGATCTACCAAAATGCATGACTGCACATTTCCCAACAATAAATCTGAGCTTATGCTTGTTTGCCCACTCCTCCAGTTTAAACAGTTGTTTTTATAGTCTATTGGCATCCCTGGGACTGTTAACAATGGAGTCTATTTTTGTATCATTGGCATATTTTGAAATCCACACACTGTCTTCAATGTACATTATGGACTTATAGGTGTTAAAAAGAATTGGCCTCAGCATGGAACCCTGGAACCACCACTGGTCACAGCTGCCCAATCTAATGTTGATGAACATTAAATCAATTACATACATATCATGGTTAGCATAAACCTCAAACGCAATGATAAATACTCCTATAACCTTTGGGATAGGAATCATAGTACATCCTACAGAATTAATTCATGAGTCCACTCTGTTATGTCCATCTTATATAAGTCCCAACATTGCATAGCAGTATAAAAAGAACTTGCACTAAAAAGATATGTAATAAACAATTGTGTACACTTCATTTTGGGGAAATTCTGTATTGTATTAATTGTTTTCCAATTTTTTGTAATTATTCTTTTTACAGCAATATTGTTTGTTTTAATTATTTTCTTCTCTTTACTATTTCTCCTTAGTGGTATGGAGTTTTGCTCTAAAACAGTTTCTGAACAGTTTCTTCTTTCATCTGAATTCCCAAACTGCTAATGATGTAATAAGAATATATCCACCACTTTTGAACTGTTTCACAACCACAAAATGTATGGAATATGCCAGCATTCTCAGAGTCACACTTCCAGTATTTAGAATCAGGCTTAGCCTTAATTCTCTGTAGTCTAGTTGGTATAAAATATGCATTGTTAATAATCTTGACCTGTATAGTTCTAGCCCTTGTAGTAACATAGCCATACCATGTACTTAATATATTTTTCCATTGTACCTTAGTTAATTCCATCCCCAACATCTTTTCCCATTGTTTTTTAGTTTGTCTATAAATCTTTATACTTAATTAAGAAAAGTCACATTGACTCATTGCTGTTAATCCTCTTTTCTTCTTTACCCTTGTCACATACATGTGATCAATTATTTTTAAGCTCAGGTGCTCTCTCCCATCTATTGAAATCCTTCAAGTATATATTTTGAAGTTGTCTCTACTTAAAGTATTCTTTTTGATTTAATCTAAACTTTTGTGATACCCCAGCCCATAAAATCATCCTGTTATCAGAGATTAAGTCTTCGCATCTTGTAATGTCTTTTTGTTCTCACTGCAATGTGACAACTTTTACATCCAATTTCAATGTTTGGATTTTTCTATAATCAATTTGACATGAAATTCCTTCCCAAATGGTTAGCTCTATTTTGATATTTCATAGTTATATCTGCCAAGTTCTTGGTAATTATGCTCCCACTTTTTACAAATTTGCAGGAGAATAGCAAATATTCAATGCCAACTAAATATTGTTATTATTTATATTAAACACACAGTTTCCTATGCAGTCAAAATGTTCCTCTCCATAAGTCTTCATTAATACATTCTTGACTTGTAAAGCCATAAGTGTTTTGTATGGGTCTGGGCAAGCCATTCCTCCTTTTTCTTTCCCAAGACATAGCTTATTCCAAGGTATTCTTGGAGATTCGTTATTCCAAATAAAATATCTCATAATCTTCTGAACCTTACCATGACAATTTCCTTCAACCAGTGTTAATATTGCTTGAAAGGTAAACAATAAAATACTGTAGGTAACATTCTCTTTTTTATTACACTTCCTTTGCCCATACTGATAGTTTTGCTTTTTGCCATATCACAATCTTATTTTTAAGTTTTTCTACTAGAGGGGAAAAGTTCATATAAGATAATGTTGTAATGCTGTTTATTAATTTTATCCCTTGATAATCTATATTGTTTTGTTTAATCTATGCTTTAAATATGTTCATTATAACTTGCATGTCTAAAGCACCAAATGGTAACAATTCTGATTTTTTTTATTTATTGTATATCCTGCATGTATGTATCATCTTTTTAATCTCTAATAAACTATGAAGGTTTTTATTTAATACGAGTATAATATCATCTGCATAAACTCCAAGATTATATATTTTATCCCTACCTGTATGCCTGTTACCATATTGTTACTTCTGATTTCATTAAGAGGAACTTCCAGAGACAGTCCAAACAGTGTTGAGGAGAGTTGACAACCTTGTCTCACCCCTCTTTCTAATACCAGTTAATCAGATAATGTATTATTTACCCTAATTTTAGATCTGGGGTTCTTATATAAAGTTTTTATAATTTCAATAAATTCCTTAGGAAACCCCCATTTCTCAAACACATAAAACATATATTCCCATTCAATTCTATCGAATGCTTTGGTAACATCCAAAAATAGAATAATAGCTTCTTTCTTACTCTTCTCTAGGTGCCCAATTAAGTATTATATATTGTGAATTGAAAAACATATCAATCTTCCGGGGATGAAACCCCTTTAATCATTATGAATCATATTTTCCAAGTACGGAAGTATTCTATTGTTACATAATTTTGCAAAAATCTTGCATTCATTGTTAAGCACAGAGACCGGTCTGTAATTTTCTACCATCTGATAATCTTTCAATAACTTTGGGATGAGTGAAATATATGCTTCTTCTAAAGATGAAGGACTAGAATAGTACCACTGTATTTGCCTGAATACTTTATATAGCAAAGGAACCCAAACATCCTGGAATGGATATCAAATTCCAATGTAAAACCATCCAATCCAGGACACTTGCCCTTTTTAAAGCTGCAGTGTGTGGGGCCTGCAGCAGCCTTGCTATCACAAAAAAGCACTCACCAGATCTGATCAAACAAAAGAAAAAGTTGGAGTTCAAGCACTGTTGCTCTACCAGTCGAAGTCCTACGCTCCCTGTCTCCATTCAACAGAGCAGTCCAGCACTATTTTCTGGAGCACAAGAATGTGTGCTCAAGGGAAGCACATGTAAAATATGTATACAGATGCAGGAAGCAGTTCGTTAAAAGTATAAGTTAAATAAAAAATAAATAAAGGGTGACTTCACTAATCACACCAAATGTGGCTCTCTCCAGTAACAAAGAGCTGATGGAGCTGATGGAGATCACAGCAGAAAAATCTGACATGCCCAAGATGGCCACCAGACTTCTGTGTGCATGCACAACCTTACCACAACTGCAGAAATGAATTTGTGCATGTGCAACTGCAGAAGTGAAGTCAAGCATGCACGCTGAGCTCTGGTGGCCATCTTGGCATGGCAAACCTTTCCACCGTGAGCTCCATGCTCATACACAATTCACTTCCACAGTTATGCATGCTCAAGGTCACTTCTGTAGTTATAGTGAAATTATACATGTTCAGTACACAGAACTCCAGCAGCCATGTTGGACATGGCGGACTTTTCTGCTGTGAGCTCCATCGGCTCTGTGAGTTCTTTTTCACTGGAGAAAGGAATGTTTGGAGTGAAGTCACAATTTATTCATTTTTTTATTTAACTCATATTTTTAATTAACTGCTCTTTCTGTCTTTACAGTGCACTGCAGCCGTGTTGGCTCTGACCCACCTTGTTTAGTTGAGTTAGAATTCCAAATATCTGTTGCTGTTGGAAAAAGGCCCTTGTAATCTCTAATTCATCTTATCATAATATTCCGCTTCTTAGAGGGAAGACATGCAAAGGTATATAGTGTTTTATAATATGTATAAAACAATCTATTATTTGATCATTATCTGAACATATCTCTCCCACATGATTCATAACTGCCAGAATTTCCCTTTTCTATTCTTGAACTGTTAGCATTTAGCAAGTAGTTTACCTTGCAATTCACTTTGTAATTGCCGGTGCCTTCTTGACATATTCCGGTTTGATCTAATTTTCAATTCAATTCAATTCATATATATTATTGAATTTATTTTTTATTTTTTTATATTTTTCACTCTTTTTTCCTCCACACCTGCCATCAGGTTTTCTGCCCTGGTCACGGTGTTCCCATGACTTCCACCTCCTACTGAGCCCCTGCTCTCCTGGTTACCCCTGGCTTACCACCAGGGGGCAGGGTCATGGCACCATACAGGCACCAGAACTGTGAGAATGGTAACTGGTTGGGAGAGCTTGGCCAGGAGGCTAATTAAAGCCTGGGGACAGGGCCTCATAGAGATGGCAGGAGTGATGATTTTATTCCCTGTAAGCTGGGGTGGAGATGTGCAATGACATCCAGCTTCTTTCCCGCCTCAGAGAGCATTGATCGTGCATCGGCTCAGGGTGACATGCTGGCCTCTGCCAGGTGTCACTCGTGCACTGAACACAAAGCCCCCTTCCCCCTGGAGAGGGAGAGCAGTCCTAGGGATGCTCAATCCTTCTCCCCCGGCCTGCCCTCCAATGACCTAGATCTGTTCCCGAACCCGGGTTGCTGGCGTCACAAGCAGAAATCCTACCACTGCACCAGCGGGCTGGCAATTCAACTCATAATTAATGTTCAGCTTAAAAATAAGCCATTACATAGACAAAACTTCAAACAATATAAATAAAAATGTGTTTTATAAATATATAAATACAATCATATGGTGAATCACATTTCTCATATTATTATACATTGAATGAATTTCTGCCTATACATGTCCATCATTTAACCCTATCGACAGCAGTGTCCTATAATGAATAAGACAGGATAACACAGAGAAGACAGAACTTAATAAGATGTTATAACGACATGGCAGTATTCATGAATGATTAGTAACTACCAGTTATCTTTAATGCTATCAATGACCTTTGTTTTCTAAATGTAATTTCTTTTCCCCTTATAATTCTGAGGAAGGAGGCCACAGGGATTAATATATTTTTGCTTTTATATTTCAGGAGATATGTTACTAGATGGTCTGGCTCATATTCTAGTGAGCCCAAAATTTGATCTAGTAACCGTTCTCTGTATCTCTCAAACAGAGAACACAAAATTAATAGGGGTGTCAAATTATCTGGTTCCATCCTGCATTTACAAAGGACATTTTTCTTCCTCTCTTGTTTATTATGCAAGTTTAATTTTTATTGACTGGATATACACTCAAACCTATATCTGGTCACTAATTTCCTATATTCTGGTTTATCAATTTCTGTCAGGTATTTTTCCATGCCATAATATCTTTTATTTGGAGACATCCATTTACACACTTTTACACACTTTATACTGTTTACACAGTGCTAGATCTTTTTGGATATATTTATCCCTCGCACTTTGTTTGATATTGCCATTCACTTGATTCAGTGACAGCTATGATAATTCATTATACTTGCCAATAAACCAAAAGGTTTAAAGATTTTCTCCACTGTTTGCATACATGGAAATAAAACATTCTAACCCACACATGAGAAAGCTTCCTCAGACATAATCTAGGTAATTTATTGTCTGTCATCCCATAAACGTTTAGCCAATATATGGCCTGTCTTTGTTTGATCTGGCATTCCACTGGGGGTTGCCCAATTTCAGCGCTTATCATGGCCAATGGCACACTATTTGGGAGGCCCAAAATTGTTTTGTAGAATTTATTCAAAGTTGTTTCCAAACTTACATTATTTGTTAAACCCCACACCTCTGCTCTATAAAGTTATTGGCTCCACAACTTGACGATCAATACTTTAATGTTTCCCTTAATAGATTTCCTCCATATTTGTATGAAAATAAATTTAATATTGGGAGAAATCATTTTGCCTTGTTTTCTGCTTCCTGAATGTATCTCTTCCATGTTCCTTCTTGTGTAAATGTTATCCCTAGGTAGTTAAAATCTTTAACCACCTCCAATTTTTGATGATTAATTATGTATCTGTATGCTTTATTTCCCCCAAAGACCAGTACTTTATTTTTTTGGTAATTAAGTTTTAAATCTGCCAGATTACATTCTGCCACAAATGTATTTAGCATTCTTTTAATTCCTAGAAAACTTATGGAAAGGAGTGCCACATCATTGATGTAAACCAAGTATTTTTTTAATTTTTATTTTATTTTGTAAATTGCATTTATAACCTTTGAATCAAAGACTCATTTACAAAGGCACCTCATTGCAGGGAGGGTAGACTACAATAGACAGTGAAGTACAACATTGGTGGACAATACAGGTGAGATACAATAAAGTGAACATAAAAGCAATTTCAATGGCACATAGGTGTGCAGAGGTTTTCAATTATCTACAAATTCAATCTGACAAATATATTAAATAATGAGGCCCACTCTAGAGGGTCTAGGATGCGAGTGCCTGGGGGAGGTTGGGTTGCGGGGGCAGGAATGAGGCAGTCCATGGGACTTTGTCTGTGGCAGAGTGCCAGATGAGATGAGATAAGATGAGTTCAGGCTTTGGGGCAGTATGGGCAAGCTCTTAGTCCTACTTTGGGCATATGATGCTCTGATGCATGCAAAGTCTGTAATATTGTCTGTAAATACAGGTTAAATAATAGTGGGGAGAGTGTGCACCCTTGTTTGACTCCTACATTTGATTTAAACTATTCACTTATTTCCCCTTTCTCATTATATCTAACACTAATGTAGTTGTCTTGATAGAGTGTCTTAAGTACTTGTAATATAGTTTGTTCCAACCCTAATTTCTCCAATCATTCCCATAGGATGTTTCTATTTAACCTGTCAAAGGCTATTTTCAAATTAATGAAAATGCAATACCGTTTTTGGTTTTTCACTGTGTTGTATTTATAGATAAGATGGGTCATAATAAAGCATTGATCAATAGTAGATTGTCATGTTTCAAAGCCCTCTTGTGCTTCACCAATAACTCCATGATCATCTGCCCAGTTTGATAATCTGTTATTTATAATCTGCGAGAACAATTTTGTAGTGCAGTCTGTAGCACTCGGGTTTGTTTTTATCTCCCTTTTTAAATATTGGCACTATGAAATTCCGTTTCCAGCTTTCTGGTATAACCCCATGCTTCCAGATCATGTTAAACAGTGCTTCTAAAAATGGGATCCATTGAGTCCCCAATCGGTAAATGACGTCCCAAGGTACCCCATCAGATCCTGGGGCTTTATGCTTTTTAAAGGATGCCAGTACTTTAATTACTTCTGTTTGACTTATATTATGATTAGGCAGGATCCATGGCCCTTGGGCCCTTAATTCCAGTATTTTTTTCTTGATATCTGGAGTTATTTAGAAAAAAGTTTAATTTTATAGTATTCTACCCATACATTGCATGCAATGTGTGTTTCTGTTCCATTTCTATATTTCTTGATGCCTTTATTTACTATGCTCCAAATTTTGTAATATCTTTTGCCTGAACTGCTTCTTCTAAATCAGTCCGTAATGATTGAATGTACTTTTTTTTGGTGGTTTCCAAAATTGTTCTGTATTCTTTCCTTAATTTATTCATTTTCCTGTTGTTTTCTTTACTCTGATCCTGTTTTATATTTCTTAACTATTTAACTTTTTTTGCCTCTTTACATTCTTTGTTATACCATTTCTTCCCTTCTCATTTTTTGATGTTAATTTCTTTTGTTAATGGGTTATGAATACTACCCATGATTCCATTATATTCAACTATCATGGTCTGGATCTCAGTGTGGTTTGTAAGATACTCCATAGTCAGCAGGATCCCTTTTGCTTCTAAGGACTGTATCAAGCCAGTACTGTCTATTATTTTCTACCCTATACATTTTTTTTTCTTTAATTCAAGGGGTGGCCATTAACATTTTTTTTTAATTATAGTAACATCCTGTATCTTTGATCTGCATTTCTGATGCCAAATGTTGTCTTTCTGGTTTAATGATTACCTTCGGGTGGGCACATTTAGGAAGCATGTTAATGTTGCTTCAAACATAGTCAATTACCGATAAATCATTTCCTCCCATATGAGTAAATTCACTGATTGGTCTCCTTTTGTTTTGACATTTAACAATAAAACACTTTTCTCCTTCATGGCCTTATATATGTCTATACCTCTTGTATTTAATATTGGGTCCCTAATATTCCTCTCCACTGATATTATGTTACTCAATATTTGGGCCAGACTGTTTTTAATGTCCTCTGATATCCCTTGCAAGCTACCCATTCTTGCATTTAAGTCCCACATTATTATAATATTTCCCATAGGATTATTCAACTACAATTTGCCCAATATTAATTCTAAGTGTGTTAGCCACTCTTTGTCCCCATATTTGCTATTGTCTGGTTGGACATAAATGTTAATAAAAATGATATCCTCATATCGAGGTCTGGAAATTTGTACTAGCAAAATACTTCTACTATTGATAGCAATTTCTTTAGTAGTTACCTTACTGCTCAGTCTGAAAAAAATGATTAAAGATCTAATCTTGAAATATTAGCCTTTTAGCAAGGAGTTTACATTATAATTCACTTTTTAATTGCCAGTGATTTCTTTACATATTCCAGTTTGATCTAATTTTGAACTGTTTATGTATTTATTATCATTTTTTAAAAATTCATATTCTTCCTATTTCTCTAGATTGCCTGTCCTTACCTCACTTCCTAACTTTTTTCCATTTATTTTCTATTTCTTTTGCTTTGACCTTACTTTGGTTATTTCTCTATGAGGCAAAATTTATTAAGTCTTCCCTTACTGTGAATTTAAATGCGGCCCATATTTTTAAAATGTTTTATAGTCCAGATCATTGATCTCCCAGAATTCTGCTATGAAAGTTCTAATTCTACTATCAAATTGTTAATCTTTCAACAGTATATTACTGAATTTCTAAAGTCTTAATACATTTGACCCTATGTCAAGATGTAATTGGACATATAGCAGGTCATGATCTGATATTGTACTAATCTTTATATCAGAGGAGATAGAACTGCTCTCCATTATTAAAGGCTTGGAAAATAATAAATAATCTAATCTAGCCAATGTTTTATGCCTCCTTGATTGATGCATATATTTTGCAGCGTACTTACGTTGAAAACTCCACGTATCAACCAGCAAGTTATTTTCTAGAAAATTTGTAAACATTCTGGCCTTATATTTATCACAATTTGAGAGATTTACAGATTTATCTAAAGGATTGCTTGAGTACAGTTCATATTTCCTACTAAAATTATGAATTCACTTTCCCAGTTATGTAGTAACTGATTAATAGTGGCACAAAACTGCCATATTATTAAATGGGGCATAAATGGAACCCAATATCAAGGGAATGCCTCTCAAATCAACTCTAAGTAGTAATATTCTTCCTTCTGTATCTATTCTAAGATCTGTAATTTCCCCCAAAATGTTTATGAATTAATATTATGACACCTTTGCTATTTCTTTTTTTTTTTTCGGTAGGAGAACAGAACATTTGTTTAATCATTGATCTTCTGAATATTTGTGCTTCAGTTGTATTTAAGTATGTGTCTTGTAAAAGTAACTAAAATAAAATGTTTTATATATTTCAATAACCCTTTTCTTTTAATTGGAGAGGCTATCCCATTAATATTTAGGGTTATACATTTAATCCATATCCCCATAATGTCATCTGGCTTCTTGTTCTTGTCACCTTACAAGCACAAAAATACCAAAAACTTCACACTTGATTTTTTGTTCATTTGTCACATTGTGAAAACGAAATCTACTTACTCACCCCCAAAATCTCCGTTGGAACCCCTCCACAAAAATCCCTGACTGCATACTACAGAATATCTCTGTACGTTATCCCTGTATTACTTGGAGCACTTAATATGTTGTGCATCATTCTGCCCTACACAAAAGAAAATGACATATACATAGGTTTCCCACCACCAGAAAAAAAAAATCACAACTACAATTATGGAACCTTAATTTAAGTTCAGAAAGGTGGTACCCAATCTCAGTTTCAAGTCCTTTACTGCGTCCTCCCAATTTTCATGCAACAAAACTTGATTGTTAAGAAAGACTCTCAGTTTTGCTGGATTCACTAAATTAGTCTTATTTTTTTCCTTACACAAAAATTTGCTGAATTAAAAAAAGGACTTTCCTTTCTGAAATACTGTAGCAAATGTGAAAAGTCCTACTTAAAATAAACAGATTGATTTTTAAATTTAAAGGGACGCTGTCAACCTGTTTTTCATCATATTATTTCTTGTTGAAACACCACCTTTTATGATTGCTTACCTTCTCTAAAATTCACTAATGTTGCTGTTTGTTTTGCCTGTCTCCTTGTTTAGTAGAACTGAAATGCATGGCAATGTATATTTATACACAACCTTGTTTGTTTACAATCCTGGATCTGTTCTCACTGCTTACTTCCTGAGCGTTATAAACACACCAAAACAGTGCAGTCACTCATGAGGCAGTAGCCTCCTAAACTTCCACTGCATCATGAGGGGTAGACTGTGTTGTGAGTGTTCCCAAGTCCAGGAAAGATCCATTTGGAGTTGATCAAGGAATGTAAACAAACCTGTTTTGGTGTGGTAACACCAGTATGTTGGGCAGTCTGTTTTTACTTTTTTAGAGAAAATGAGAGTCAGAATCAAACTACTGGCTACATCAGCAAGCTTTACAGAATTTTGGCAATCATACAATGTGTTTTTTAAACTAGGGACACTTTGAGACCTACAGGGGTTGACAGTGTCCCTTTAAAGTATTTCTGTTGTGCAGAAGCTGATAGGATGCAGTATTTATCTTCAGAGTTTTCCAGCTTCATTGTCAGAGGTCTGACTGTTATTTTCCCTTCCCATCCAAAGAATTCTATTTATTTCAATTTCTTAATTCTCTGAACTTCTTAACTGTTCTCAAAAAATGTATTTGGCCACATGGGAGGCAGTATAGCGCAGTGGTTTAAGGCTCTGCACTGCAAATCTGGTGACATCCAGCAGACCAGACCTGCGTTTGAATCCCACAGCTTCCAGTTGCAGGCTGTGTGACCCTGAGCAAGTCACTTAACTTCCATGTGCTCCCAGGTCACACTTGTAAAAAAGCTTTCAGCTTAGTGTGCTAGTCCTGGTTAAACAACTAACAAAAAAAAACATGAGTTAAATTAGAACCTTTTCCCCAAGACTGGAGTACTCCAAATACCCTTGTTCTTTCTGCTCAGTCTATTGTCTAAATAATCTTGCTTATCTAGAATATGGGCTTGATGCTTTAAGGATCTAATATCTGTTAGAACTGGTGTGAAATTATCCTTCATCATGGACAGTCTTTGTTCAAGCTCTGAGATCCTTCCTGTCTCTTTGCTAACTGCAAGTTCAAGGGTTTCAGTCTTATTAAGTTGTCAGTGTCAGTGGCTCAGTAGGTAGCACACTCACCTCTGAGGCTGGGAGATCAGAGGGCTGTGGGTTCAATTCCCACATCTGGAACTTGGGTCAATATCCCAGTGCTGACACTGTAGTGCAGCATGAGAGGGGTGATGCACTTCTGAGGTGCCATCTTTCGGATGAGATGTTAAACAGAGGTCCCATCTGCCTGGATTGGTGGTAGTTCAGGTGGATGTTAAAGATCCCATGGCACATATCAAAAAGAGTAGGGGAATTTTTATTGACAAGAAAAACAAAGCCATCACAAAGAAAAGTTTTTCATCAAGTTAACAATCACATTAAGGAATAAACACAAATTTCTTCCACAAGTTCTTCACTTTCAGAGTTGGAAAATTCAATCTATCTCTTTTTTTCAGTTCTTTCAACTCTGTTTCAATAGAGGATACAATAATTGAATGAGGCGTATACAGTTGTTGCATAACTATTTACATCTTGCCTGCCATAAAAAAAATTTTAAAAGGGAAAAGAAAACATTTAAAGTACTTTTATGTAAATATCCCACACCCCTGTATAATTTCCAAGAACCAAGGTTCCATAAGACAAATGTTATAAATGAGGCATTTGCCAATGCAAAGCTGCAAATTTCCAAAATTCTTGACTATGCATACATTCTAAAAAAAATGTATTTGACTTTCCTCTATGTTAATACAATTACTCCGTAAACAATACCTATCACTCAAGGGTTTATATTTCAAATTCCCTCTAACTCCTAGCCTTCCATGTGCTGACATCCATATTATATCCCAAATTTTAGTTGGAATTCTACCATCTTTTAGTTTATATAAATCATACTTCATGTGGGATGGAGTACACTCAGGAAAAATGAGAATAACTTTCAATAAATCAAATACAATGTAATTATAGAAGGATTTTCTATTTAAAGAAGTTAGTTGTGGCATAGAAATTTTCCACTGAAAAAGTTTTTTAAAAGTGGATATACCATATGATGGAAGGCCAACAGAAGCTAATACTCTAGGGGAAAAAGGGACCACTTAAAAAAATATTTATGCCATATAGACTTAACCCAAAAATGCCATGGTAAAACTTCACAATTCCAAATGAATGAAAAAGAAGAAAACAGAAAAATGGAATGAAAAAAACTACAGGATTAACCATTCTTAAACCTCCATGCTGTTTTTTTAGATAGGTGAATTCCCTTTTTACTGGGTTAAGTCTATTTCCCCAAAGCATTTGAAAAAAAAAACACTGTATAGTCTGGTTTCACAAGAAAGTGGGGGTTGAAATATATGACTAACATAAATAAAAAGTGTGAGGAGAAATTTTTTAATAATCAAAACTCTTTTTTATTTCCCAAAACGCCAATGTTTCCACTGGGCAACCTTAAGGTCTCCAGCTGATAATTGTTTTTCCCAATTAGAGTGCCATATCTTCCATCCCAAACCATATTCCTAAAATTTTCTGAGGTGAAGATAGCATGGGAATATTATAGCATAGAGATAGATCAGGAACCCTAGACCCTAATTGTAAAACAAAACTTTTTTGTAAGTTAAGGGAAGCTCCTGAAAAATTTCCAAAAAAAAAGATCCAGGGCTCTTTGTAATGAGTTACTGTCAGCCAATAATAGGGTAACATCATCAGCAAAAGCAGTAACTTTAATTGGAGCTAAATCAGGGGAAGAAGCAACACCAAAGATATTAATGTCTGAAATAATACCTCTAATAACTGGATCTAGAACAAATGTGTATAACAGTGGACTAAGGGGACAACCCTGTCTCACCCCTTTTTTTATTAATATCTCAGCACCAAGAAAGTCATTAACAATGGGAATGGTAACAGCATGAGTATATAAATTAGAAATCCAATTTACAAAGGTTCTCGGAATCCCTTAATGTATTAAAATAAAATAAAGATAGGCATGACACACTGCATCAAATGCCTTTGCTTGATCTAATGCTATTACCATTTCCGAATTTTGAAAATGATTCTTACTAGCAAACAAATCTCGAATTAAAAAGAGGTTATGTTGAACTTTCCTCTGAGAGATAGCACAGGTTTGTGCAGGATGGATTACGATTCTGGCCACATTTTCTAGTCTCAAATTTAAGATTTTTGCTAAAATCTTGTAGTCACTATTTAATAGACTAATAGGGCACCAATTTGTTAATAAAGTTCTATCACCTTTTTTGTAAATAAATTTTAATAGCGAAAGGGGAAAAGTTTTACAAGGCCTTCCTGATGCTAAAAAAGAATTATAAACTAAAGGCAAGAAGTAACTTATATAAGAAATGTAAGTTTTATAAAATTCATTGGGGATACTATCAATCCCCGGAGCTGATCCAGTGTTCAATTGCTTTATAACATCTATGACTTCTTGTGAGGTAATAGGATCGGTTAAACAATATAGCAAATTATCCGGAATTGAAGGCAAAGTCCTAAATTGTTCCAACGGAAAAGATTCTAAACTAAGTGTATCTTGACAGGAAAAAAAATCAGATAAATGCCTTTGCACTACTGCCATCATGTCCAAATCTGCAGTTACTATATTATTTTGTAAATCACATAAGCCTGTCATAAACATGTCAGCCAATCTTAATTTGCACGCTTGATAAGGATCAGAGCTTGGACAATGTTTTGTGCCAAACCTAAACTCTAAATCCAAAGATTTAGCCCTATCATATTGGAATATTCTCATCTGATTTTTAATATCAGCAATGTGAGAAGTATAAACAACCCATTGCTGAGGGGAAATAGACATTAATTTGTAAAGTCGATTTCTAAGAAGTAAATATTTCCTGTAATCAGAATCTACTTTCCTTTTACCCCAACCCTGAAAACGTTTTTTAATTTCTTGCTTTGTCTGCAACCACCACTCAAAAAGGTGACACAACAAGTCAATTGTAGAATATTTAGATACAAAGAACAAGTCTAATTTAGAAAAATAGACCGAATTACTTAAAAAGGAAGTGTTCAGTCTCCATCAAGAAACCATGTTATACAAAGTAGGAGGTAAATGTTCTAAAGAAAAAGTACAAAGTAAAATAGAATGGTCAGAAAATTCTGTAGGAGTAACTGAACAAAATTTAGAAAACAAATAATGAGATATGAAGACCATATCAATGCGGGTCGAAAAAGTGTGTCTATGGTATGTTTCACCAGCCTGAGCATGCAAGCTTCGATAAGCGTCTTCAAAACTAGCATCTTTTACTATGTTAATAAGAGCATTCGAGTCACAGTAGACCTTTTTTCCTTTAGATTTAATAAATCCAGTATCTATGGAGCAATTAAAATCACCCCCCCAAATAATATGTCTTTTAGTATATAAAAAAGGTTTAATATCCTCAAACAGTTCAATACGGCCTGTTTTTGATTGGGATCCATAAACATTTATTAGACGAAAATAATAAGTATGAAGTGAACAATCTAAAATTAAAATTCTACCTGGATGTACATCAATTACTTTAGAAATCTTGAAAGCAGAATTACAGAATAAGATTCCAAGGCCATCTGCTACGTCAGAGCCAAAAGTCCAAAAAGAAGGGCCTAATACCCATTTTCTTTTTAGTTGATTCACTTCCCAAAGGGAAGAAAGCCTAGTTTCTTGTAAAAAAATAATGTCTCGTTTCAGAGTTGTTAAATACAAGAAAATAGGTAGCTGTTTTTTAAAAGCCTTTAAACTACATACATTATATGTAGCTAGCTTTAATGTGGCCATTTAAAGTTAACTAAATACTATTTTTCTGACTCACTTTCCGCTTTTTACCTTTTTTCCCTTTTTTTCCTTGGCCAATTCTGTAGCCTTACTATCCTCATCATCTGTGATGAGTTCTGAGATATGTGAGGTATCAGATTCAAGATCAGACTCTCTGGTATCATCTTGTAAAGGTGAAAAAAAATTTTCAGTGGAAAGAGGGGCGGGTGTAGGTTGTTTCAAAGAAGCTCTTGTGAAACGCCTATTTTTAACTACCTCAAAGGGCTGAGGCATAATTGAAGTGGAGGAATTTTATTAACAACAGAAGGCCTTGAAACTAATTTCTCAACTAAGGCTGGAGGTTCCTCAGAAAGACTTAACACCTCATTATGTGAATCAGCAGTACTTTTTGAAGGCAGGGTAGGGGAAACCACAGAGGTATGTGAATTACCAGGTTCACTAAATCCCTTATTACTAGCTTGGGTCTTACGCAGCAATTCATCATGATCAAGACCCTCTGCACAATTCCTCCATGCCCAGGGGCACTGATGGAAAGCATGACCTTGTTCATCACAAAGGTTACACTTAAAGATATTTGTACACATGTCAGTAAAGTGACCAAACCCACCACACAATGGGCATTTTAAAACATCGCACACACTACTGATATGTGTCCTATCCCCACATTTGTAACAGGCCAGAGGCTGCCCCCCATAAAAACAGACCCCCCTGTCCTTGCCTAAGAAAAAACTATTTGGTAAATGGACAATATCCAAGTTGACTTGAAAAAGCTTTACCTTAAATTTCCACCCTCCCGTCCAAATACCTTCCACATCTAACAGGGCTTCAGGAGGACTTAGTATATTACATTTTGACTGAAGCCAATGGTAAATATCACTCACATTTACCCCTTCATTTCTAAACATAATTGTTACAAAACGAATTAGTGGTTTGGAAAGGGGTATTGCGAAAAAGGATGTCCATAAGGAGGTAGTTTTTTGAATAGAATATTTTTCCCAAAAACGTTCCATAAGTGAAGTAGTCTGGAAACTAACATCAAATGAATCTTCACCAGAAACATGAATAAGAGCATAAATATCCTTAGCCAAAAAACCCATAGAATTTTTCAATAAATGCTTGAAAACAAAATATCTATCTGGATGTTCAGCCAAACCTCCTTTATGCCTAATCCTGACTGCATTTCTGCGAGGAGCCTGTTCTAATTTATTTTTAAAGAGTTCAGACGTGGGAGGTCTCTGTGGCTGTTCTAAGGAAACAGGTGTAATGGTTTTCTGTAAATCAGCTAAAACAGCTGCGGTTGTACTTGGCTTAGAAAAAGCCAAGCCACGCTCCCCACCCTCCCAGGTATTGTTTTTTAAAGTACCCTTATTAAGCAGTACAGCTGTACCTTCAGTCATAGTATGGCTTTCGTTGGCATGCATGTTTGGGGTCCATGAAGAATCCGGCGTCCAGACTCCTGCTTCTGACCTTTTCCAACCTGCCTCCGTTAGAGCTATCTCCTCTGACCAGTTCAGGTTTCCACCAGGGTTAACATCTCCCAGTCCAAACTGCTTTCGTAAGACAGAGGAAGTACGCGGTCCCTCGCTCAGATCCCTCCGTGCGGAAACCGTGTCTTTCAAAATGTGTTCCGTTCGGGACTCAGATGGCCCCGTAATTTCTGTTGCACTAACCACTTCTGATGTGAGGGAAGAGCAAACAGCTTCCTGCAAACAATCGCCAGACAAATCTCCAGGGACCAAATCTGCACTCAAATTTACCTCCGGTTGCGATGCCTGTATCGGGAAGGTCTGAAAAATTGCACCAGCTACTTCGGTAAGGGTTGTAGTATGCATTTCAGATACCGCACTATCTCCAACCTCCATCTCTTCTCGAGGTTGAGAGCAGTCTGCCATTCTGCCCCTGTGACATCAGCAAGACTCCCAAACTAGCCGCCAGCCAGCAGCCAGTAGGGGAATTTCCCTGGTGTCCTGGCCAAATGTCCCTCATTCACTAAAATTCCACCAACAGTTTCATCTGGTTCAAGGTCAGTTGGCATTCATCTGTATCCCCCTCCCCTTGGTCATGCCTGAAAATAGGCAGGGTTTATCTAGTGCACTTACCCAGTCAACAAAAACTAAATAAATAAATAAAAGTTCTTGAATACCCTCAAGGATATTTTTAAGTATAGATATGATTTCTTGTACAGAGTTTACACTGTCTGTAAGTTTAACTGCCCATACTGGTGGAGAGTTTTGTGGCTGCTCCCGCTTTGCCCCAGTATCTGGAATTGACCTTTTCTTCCCATTTGTTATATTAACAGTCTCTGTCTGTACTTCTGTGCCATCTTTTCCTTTTCATGAGGTCCTGGTTGCACCTTCTATAACATATTCTGTTGCCTTTTATAAATTACCTTTGGTTTGCTGGGTCTAGGATAGTCACTTGGGGTCTAATCTGTCTCAGTTTCTGAGGAAGAGGTAATGATGTTATCAAACTCAGGACACTTTAAATCAGAGATTCCAAACTTTAGTTTTGCTTGGGTAAGATTAGTATTACTTTTATAATTTCCTTTCTCAGTTTTTACTGATGTATTGAAAATAGGTTTTAATGGTAAGGTGTCTTTCTTGTTTCCAGAGTCTCTTATTAGCTTGTTTAAACATTTATTATCTACTTGTTCTGATGGTTCCTTAAATTCATGTGCTAATTTAGTAGCCTTTACAATGGTAATCTTACTTATAATGGCGTGTTTCCACACTGAAATCTATTTCTCAATTTCAGCTTTGCAATCCCTCTATTTAAAGAACAATATAGCTTTTATAGTGGCAGCCAAAGAGAAGATAAATAATGTGGGCAGGATTCACAAAGAATATGCACCTGGTGCAACTTAGATGCACCAGTGCAATTCAGATGTACCAAGCCCATGCATAGCCATTCACAGAGGCATGCGCTGTGCCAGGTGCCAAGCGCAACACCACTGTGAATTGCCACAGGATGTGACGGCGCAACCACAGATGCGCCAGCGCATCCAGCAGAAAGCCTCGCACCCACACAGGGGAGCCAGGCAGAACAACTGGAGCAAAATAGTAGGGCCAGAGGACTAACCACAGAGCTGGAACAAACAGACCCACAGACACAGGTGTAGAGTAAAATATGTTTATAAAAGGCAAAGAGTGTAACAATTGCACAAACCAAAGGCACAACAACAGGAGCAACAAATGGGCAAGAGGTGGAGCAGGGATGGGAAGGCGGACAGGAAAGGGACAGAAACAGGGGACAGGGTATGTTAACTGTTTACATGAGATGTCCCCCAGAAAGTGGCAGGGGGAGACTAGCAGTGCTGTGCCCTGCCAAGCAGCACCCTGGCATGGACCAGGAGGCCCAGCACGACACCTCACAGGGAAGTTGACAGGTGCTGCACAGTCCATTGTAGAGGGTGCAGGGCAGCCTGAATGGCCACATGTATGAGCTGTTCCATATTCACAGGCACAGCACCACCACCATCACCACCCACAACAGCATGATGAACCACAACACCTACAGCAAATGACAGAAAGAACACACACTGAGGGCCAGAACATGGAACACACCCCCACCCACCAATGACTGCACAGAACCAGAAAGACAGCAATCATGGAAAGTGGTACTCACCTCCCCCTGGCAGGGCACCAGGCCTGGCACCCATGTATCTCTGATGATGTGCCTCAGCTATGGCCTGGCCCCTGGTCCTGCAAAATGCAACAGACAGCACCATGAGCAAACACTGCCACCGTGCGGGATGCACCCTCCCCTGGGCAGTGCATGACCATGCAACAGACAGTGATGCCTGGCAGTGAAGCACCAGGTGTCAGCAGGCACACACAGACATGCCCTGCCCCCCCTAGCACCAGGACACTGCAACACGGGAGCACCATGAGGGCAGTGACAGACACCCACCCAGCATGTGCCACACAAGGAGACAGCTGAACAATACCTACCTGGATGTGGCAGTGCACCCCTGCGTGCATGGTGCAGCAGCAGCACAAGCCACTCTGCGTCCCACCTGTGGAGGTCACCATAGCGATGCCTGCTCTGCTTCCCTGTGCATGGCATCCCAATACGGTGCACAATCCATGATGCTATGGAAGCCCACACCTGGGGCCTGGGCATGTAGAGGTCCTTCTGACCAAACAGGTACCCCTCCACAGCCATAACCTGTGCTACAATGCAGCAGCTCCAGCTGTGACCAGTTCATGGCCCTAGGTGCCATTCTCCTGGCCCTAGGCATCCTAAACAGTGATCAGACAGTGGCAAGGTGCAAACAGGCAAAGCACCATCTACTGACTGTAATGAGCCACGTGAAACAGTGAGGCACATGCAGCACAGTGCACTGAACATGAATCATGAATGCCCACTGGTGATGAACCCATGCATGCTCAAACCATCAGGTCACGGTCACGCATGCATGCTATGTGTGCGGGCGCCATGTTGTGCACGGCATGATCCATGACCGTGTACCCTGCAGTGTGCATGATCCATGGCCAGGACCAGATCTGTGCAGCATGGACAGTGCATTGTGGGACACACTGCATGATACGGCACATGGCACTGTGAACATCAGGCCTGTAATGGCACAATGTTACAGCGGTGGTACAGTGCATCATGGGGGATGCACTGCAACACACACACTGCGCATGAATGAAGGATGTGCCATGTACAATGCACCATGGTCATGCAGATGCACTAACCAGGACACACATGCACTGGATATGTGCTGCACAGTGATTGGCGCATCACACAGATGTTCCATGCAAAGTGAAATGAGCTGGGAGCAATTATGCTATTCAGAGAGAATATGCCCCGGAACAGCCTCATCAACCATTCATGGGCAACTCAGCAGATCAGCATTTCATTAACAGGTGCTCAGGCCTCATTTGCATGCCCTGAGCCATAAATGCTCCCAATTCAGCAGGCTGAATCCAGGACACTGAGAGGAGTCAGTGCCTACAGGGTGAGAATACAGCCATGTTTATAGGCAGCAGCTTACATTGGTGTGCCTGCATGAGAGTGTGAATTACAGGTGGGACTCCTGTACACCGCATGTATGACCAGACATCCATTAGGTGGCACTCATGGCAAACTGTGTCATACTACAGCATGGCAGTATCCGCGGGGCCTCAATGGACCTGTCCCTGCCATGTCCACAGTGGATGTCCAGGTCACCATGACACACACAACACAGCATGTATGGAGTGCCATTGCTGACTACTGGTGTGGATGGCAGTGCACTGAGGCGGTGCAGTTTTGGACAGGGAGGGTTGTGACATGTACGGAGGACCACCCAATGTGCACAGGGATGGGATGTATGGCTTGGGGTGGCCTGCTCTGTGTGGTGGATGCAGCACCATGCTACAGGTAGGTAAGATACACAGAGCAACACCCATGCAGGCACACTGTCACCGCAGCCAGCCCGCACACAGCTGTCACCCCAACAGTGCCTGCCACCATATGGTGGTCACCCGCTGCCCTGCAGCTGCTGCAGGGGTGGCACCCAGGCTGGATGTAGCACCACAGTGGTGGCACACATGCTACAGGGGTCATGGGACATGCCCATGGCAGATGGGCCAGTGTCACACCCCCTGGTGCAGCTACACTGTACCTCCCACTGTGGCCTGTGTGCCGTGAGTGGCACATGTGGTGTCCCATATGGCCAACATACCATGGTGCATGTCCACCTGTGCTCGGCTGCCCACACGCATCCCACAGCACAGGCCACCAGCAACATGGACCATGGTGAGGCTACAGACAGTGGAAGAAGGGTGTGGGTCCATGTGTACTCACAGGTGAGCCTGACTCCAGGTTGCTTCCCCCCACAGTAGTCGAAATGTCTGAGGAGGCAAGTGCCACCAACAGGCGGTGACAAAATTTCACCAAGGACGAGGAGAGGGCACTCATTGGGGCATGCCACCTACGCCTGGATATACTCACTGGCAGGGAAAGCAGCTAGATGGCATGTGCAGAGGGCTGGGAGGAGGTGGCATGGCACATGAACGTGGTGGCACCATTCAACCACACTGTGCAGGAGTGCCATAAGCATTGGGATGACAGCTGATGGAGGGCCAAGGAGAGGGTTGCCAGTATCCAGGCATCCCTGCAGTGGACAGGGGAAGGACCCAGCTCAGCGCCACAGCTCAACCCCAATGAGGCCCTCCTGGCCACCAGTGTGTCAGCAACAGCCATGCATGGTGTCCCAGGAGGTGTCTTCTAGCCAGGGGGCAGCCCATCGCAGCATGGTGAGTAGCTGTGCAACCTGGCCTGGCCCTGCCATGGACAGGCATGCGTACCTGGCAGTGTGTTGTCGAATGTGCTGAGTGTGACGTTGTCACTGTGTCATGTGCGCCCTATGCATTAACCATGTGTTCCTTTCCCTTTTCCACAGCTCCATCATGACTCCAGGGCATGGCCAAGGCCGACCGTGCAGCTCTTATGGGCGATAATGTGGGCCCACCCCATGGGGCCATTGACACTGACGTGGACGTGTGCGCACCTGCGACATCCATGCTCCATGCACCAACGCTCACGGTCCCTGTGGCAGAGGGCCCTGCAGAACCCTTCACCAGTGATGGCAGTACTGTTGTTGAGTTCATGGCATGGTTGGGGGGCCTGGCTGGGTTGGCTGATGCAGACCCGGATGAGGCGGTAGACATAGCGGACTCACTCATCATGCTCACCAGTGGCATGGGAGGTGTGGGTAGTAGCACCAATGCATGTTCCACCATCAGCAGCACCACTGCCATGGTCGACGGCAGTGCACACAACACAAGGATGCCTGTGCAGGGGACCCTGGGTGCCATTGATGGTCACACAGCACTGGACACGGGTGCAGTGGCAGCACAGCTGCCCAGGGCAGTGGGTGCCATGCCCCCTGCACTGCTGCCCAGTGCAGTGCTGGCTGCATCTGTGACATTCAGGCAGGGTGCCAGTGTGCATGCACCTGCTACAGTGGACTTATCGGAGAACACACATGGACAGCCAGCGCCAGTGCCCAGCCAATACCAGCACACATCACAGCCTGACAGGGTGCATCCACCGCCTGTGGATGACCCTGTTGAGGCTGACCCATCTCCTGTACGTTGGTGATGCCACCGAGCCGCATCACCTGCTGATGACATGGGTGTCGACCTTGACCTGTTGCGGGCAACTGTGGACAGTCAGGAGGTACTCCAGACAGAGTTCCAGTGCCACAGGGCCTTCATGGTCCAGGAGCATGAGTCCGCGGTGGTGTGGTGTGCTCAGATGCTGACTGAGACACACCTCATGTGAGTGAGCATGACCGCAGCCATGGAGCAGATCACAGCTACTGTGGAGGCAGTGGCTGCATCCATAGCATGCCGTGGACAACATGCCTCCAGTCAGATGCCCAGAAGCACATCCTGGACACCCTGATGGTGGGGCCTGGTGAACCCCCTGCTGCTGACCCCATCACCACTGGCATCCACACCCACCGGCCATGGCTTAGTTGGTGGACTTCGGACAGCCACACCACTGAGCACCCATTCACTGTCTCAGTGCAACACCCCTGCAGGGTTCTTGGGGACACCCCCTGTGGCCGGCGGTGGCACCCCCATCACCAGCAGCCATGGCAGAGGCCGCCCACATGTCCGTGATGGTCGTGGGACTGTCTTGTGATGTCTATGCCCATGGGCCTGTGGTGGCAGGTGGCACACCCATGTGTACTGGATGCCCTGCGGGTGGTGCTAGTGCTGCTGTGTGGGACGGTCACCTGCCACACAGTTGCCTTGGCACCCCCCCGTGTTGCATGTGCTGGCTGTCCAGTGTGTTTGTGTGTATCGCTGTCATGCCATGTGTCATGGGAATGATGAGTGTGGTAAGGTGCGTGCAGTGACCATCTGTTGCCCGCAGAGCACACTGACCTGTGACAGTTTGGCCATGGCCTGTGTGGTTCTGGGGTGATGCATGCATGGTGCCTGTGTGTGAGTGTGTATGTCCCCCACCATGTGCATGCACCTGCGTGTGCTCCCCTGTGTGGTGTATGGTGCCCGCCATTTCACTGTCATGCTGTCCCTACACTGTATTGCCCACACCTGCACACATACCAACCTGCATACTCAATTGCGTGTCCCGAAGTGTTCCACCACCACTCATGTGAGGTATGACCGTGCCCTTGCCACCGGCCTGGGATCCCAGCGTCCATGACCGACTTCACCTCCATGTCCCTCGAGGTGTGCTCTGGCCACTCCCTCCACCACCCCCTCCTCCTCCCCAGAACTGTTGCCCTCACTGGCCTCGACAGGTATCCCATGGTCATGGGCCATGGTGTGTAGCATACAACAGGCCAGGAATATGCCACAGGCCTTCTCAGGGCTATACTGTAGGGCACCGCCTGACTGACCCAGGCACTGGAAACGCATCTTCAGCATGCTGAAGACATGCTCGATGATGGCACAGGTTGCGATGTGTGCCTCATTGTAGCGTTCTTTCACTACTGTTCTGGGTCATCGGATGGGGTGAGGAGCCAGGGTTGCAATGAGTATGCGACATCACCTGTGGGGGTAGACGTGTCTCCATTAGTACATTGTGTTACACCGTAGCATGTGCCCTGTCCCCATCCCACCCACCGTGTTGTGTGCCCCTGTCCTACTCCCCTGCCTCGGCAGCCACATGCCTGGCGGTCCTGCATCCATGCCTTGGCTGCCCTGGCCTGCCCCTGTCCATCTTGTGGTGCACATGGGTCACGTGCCACCTTGCATCCACCTATGCACCCATTCACACCCTTGCTGTCCCAGTGCCCTCATGCCTGTGACTGCCTGCCCACAGCCCACCCCATGTGTACCGGATATGGTGCCACCCTGTGCTGTTGACACTCAGTCACATGTACCTAACAGATGTCCACTGTGGACGTCCCTGGCCTCGAACCTTGTGCAGAGTGCTGACTGGTGCCATATGTATGCATCACGTGCACTCCCAGGGTGTGTGGCGAAGACACTGTTAATGCTCCCTGTGGCATCGCACACCACCTGGCAGTTCACAGAGTGGTACCCCTTCCTACTCACGTATGTGATGCCCTCCTCACCAGGTGGTGCACAGATTGCCACGTGGGTGCAGTCAATGGCCCCTATGACACCTGGCATGCGTGCCACTCTGTGGAACCCCTGCATGGCTTCTGTCCGCTCTGCCTGCATGCTGGGGAATTTGATGTATTCCAAAGCGTGTGGTAGCAGTGCAGTGAGGAACTGTGTGAGGAGGCCGGACGTTGAGGCCTGTGATATGCTGGTGGTGTCCCCAGTGGGCCTCTGGAAGGTTTCTGTGGTGAGCAGGCACATGACTGTTGTCACCTTTCATCTCCACCGTGATGGCATGACCTCGTGCAGTGGGTGCCTGCATCACATCATGGCACAGCTCACATAGCTGCCTTAGCATGGTCCTGGTGAAGCGGTATCACCTGACTGTCTCCACTTCTGTCAGCCTCTCGAAGGACAGCTGGGCACGGTACCGCCCTGGGGCTGGCCGCCTATGGTTCCTTCCGGCACTCTGCCTCCTTTTCCTCATTAGGGCACCAGCAATGGCAACTGCTGCCAGGTTCATCCCCTCTGTCACTGTGACCCTGTGGTGTGGCTTGCTGCCCGGTGCTGTTGCTGGCAGTTTGCCTGCCTGTGCCTCTTCCTCTATCTGGTTCCACTTCCCCTCTGACTGCAGCTGTGTGCTGCTGTCATCGTTCCATTGATGGCCTGCTGGTGTGCTGGATTTAAGTCTCCTTCTTTTGTACTTATCTTTCTTTGGCACATCTTGGATTTGCTCCATTGATGCACCCTGGTTGTGCTCTGTGAATCAGGATGCACTGTGTATGCATGGGTACACCCCCTGTATATGCACCGCATGTCATTACATTGCACCTACGGTGCATGTCTTTCGGCATAGGGCATCTCGTTTGCACTGGCACTTTCTCCCTGTTCCCGAATCGGCCTCCGGCACATTTCTAACTTGCGCTGGTGTATCTGAGTTGCACTTGGCACATCTGTTTTGTGAATCCTGCCCCATGAATTCTGCATAGTTACTCAAGGTTAGTTATCTTTCCATGAGAAAGCTTTGATAATACCCAGGAGCAACCCATACTTACATGGCTCCTGAAAGTAGTCAGTACAATAGATAATTCTGCAACTGCTATGGGCTGTTCACTGGAACATGCTTGTATGTTACTGTTAAATGCTGTTTTTTCCACTTCTTGTCTTGCTGCTGCACAGTCTGCACAGTCTAAAGGTCTCTATGCAGAGTGTCAGAGTAATTTATAGTGTGTTTAGTTGAACAATGTAGTTGTGTGGGTTTTCAAGCATCCAAACAGCTTTTGTTTCATTTGAGTGGCTGGACCTGGTTCTACTCACACTCCCTTCTACCGCAGCACATATAAGAAATACTTGTACCAGCAATTAAATTAGTTCACATTATTAACAGGAGTGGTACTGCCTCTGAACCATTACCACATCTCTTCTGTGTGGAACAGAGCAATGGACTTATTGCCTAATGCCTACATATGCATGGTGCAGCCTCCCAAACACCTAAAGACCAGAAAGCTGACATGGAATTTAAAAGATTGATAGCCCATGCCTCTCCCAAATGTCAGATTCTTTCAAGGAAGTATTTCTTCACTCGTGCCATTCCTGAACTTTATGGGATGGTGTTACACATAGTAACCCATGCCCTGATGCATTCAGAATCACCATACTGTACATACAGTACATCTCAGTATGGATATGTGGATCAGTAGCCAACAGCTGCTAGCTCCTATTTGTGCATTACAACACATTCTGCTAGTATTTGCCTCTATCAGGGGAACAAATTGCACTAGGCCAATGCAGTGGCAGCAACTGTATTGGCCAGCATGCCATGCTGGCAGTGAAAAGTGTAACTGGATAACACATGGGTCAGAAAATGCTGGAATTGCTCATGCCTGAGACTGATAAGTGGCTGCACCCAGATTCACTGAAAGCAGGTTTCATTGCAAGCAATAATGGCTTACAGTAAACGTAGTGAAATGCATCAGTGATGGGGTATTTCTCAGGGTGCCATGCCTAACACGCTGTCTTAATCTTGTGCAGGAATCTCTAGCATATCTTGATGTCATGTCCATGTTGACTGTGACCTGTTGCATCTGTGCCCATTTTGCCCATGCTGGAAAGGCCCATGACCAGCTCAGACACCTGCAGATACAGAACAAACTGTCTTAGCACCAAATGAAATGGCAAGCTGTCACCAGATGGAACCTGACATTGTACATGATCAAGTGTTTATATGAGCAGTACAAGCCATCTCTGAATATCTGCTGCTACATACCAGCCATGACAGTAGCGGAAGTGTTCATGTGTCTGAAAACAGACGAGTTGCAACTAATGGATGACCTGATCCTGATTCTCAGGGCATTTGAACAAGCAACCCAGGCAGTGAGTGAGGACACAGCCTGTATTAGTCGGGCCATCCCACTTCTACATGTGCTGAGGCTGATACTACTGATTCTACAGCAGGTGGTGGGGTCAGGTGGTGATACAGAAAGTTGTACCTTAATGTAGCACACTTTCCATGTCTTGAACTGCAGTACCCATATTTCTGGCATTCTGTAGATTTGGTGATTGCCACCTTGCTGAACCCACATTATAAATGCGGCCTGGCATCAATAATCGAAGGTGGGTGTGATCAGGTCCAAGATGTAACTGATCTTCTAATAAGACATGTACATGGGGCACAGATGCTAAAGTAACAGTTATTTAAGGCACAACATGAAACTCAAATGAGACCAGGTGTTGCTACCACCTCACATGGTAAACAGGCTAAGAAAACATGCAAGGTAATAGTCAAAATCCCAACAACCCCAGTTTGCGATGTTTTGTACCATGTGGAACTTGAAGATGTAGAGGAAAAGGAGGAGGCTGATAAGACAGCAGGATTGCAGATGAGTTAGCGCAATGCATTTTGGATCCATATTTGGCAGACAGCAGGCACCTTACCATCAAGGATGAGCCCTTGCTATTCTACAGTAGCAAGGTCACTGACTGCCAGCACTGACTTCAGTAGCAATCAAAAGCCTGAGCTGTGCACTCTCCAGTGTCAGTGTGGAGTGGGAATTCAGTGCAGCAGGGGCCGTTCTGTGGGAGAGGTGTACAAATCCATCACCTAGAAATGTTGACATGCTAACATTTATTAAAATGAATGCATCACATTCCAAGCAGCACAATCATGTTGGCATTCCTGCCACGTGAAGGTGGTGGTTGTGGTGAAGATGAACCCGAAGAGTATGAGGTTACTGCCATTGACAAATTGCCTTCTACTGAGGTAGAAGAAGCACATATGAAGAAAAAATTCCATGTGTGAACAGGTCCAGTCTGGAAAACTGTAAGGGCTGCTTCGTTGATGAGGATGAGGTATAAAAAGCAATGGATTCTGTCCATCCTTTTCTCCTCATCAGTTGAATCCTTATTTTATGATTGACATTTTTTTCTATGTCATTTTACTTTTCCCAAGTCGTGCTGTTGTGATGTGTGTCCATCTGATTACCTGCCTTCACCATCTCATATGTTATGCCAGTGGACAAACTAGAAAATCACTGAAAGCTGCATAATTAAATGATAACAGTCAGCACCAAGGTCCTCGCGTTCAAGTATGGGGCTGGTCCCAATGTGTACTTTGTGTGCAAAACCATTTTTATTTATTTACTGTTTACTGCAGTATAGTAAACTGTATCAGACTAATTTTGCTTAGTTCTAGGCTAACATCATCCGTTACTACAAATCTCACAATCCCTGCAGCTGACATCAGAGCAGTAGGCAGCAATGGGAGATTCAAACACCTGCAGTGCCTGTGAGAGATTATATATGGTCTGATCTTTTGTTTGCTGGTCCCATTGTCCTCCCTGGTCAATGTACAGTCACAGAGGATTGTACTTAGCCTCTGGAGAAAAGCAGACCTGGAAAACATCTGATTGAAGATTATAAGAGCTCTAACGTGCACTGCAGGCTATTGAATCTCCCATTGCTGCCTACTGCTCGGAGATGTCAGCTGCAGGGGATTCTGGGATTTCTAGTAACAGAAGATGTCAGCCTAGAATGGAGCAAAATTAGTCTAATACAATCTACTATACTACAGTAAACAGTAAGTTAACCAAAATGTTTTTGCACAAAAAGTGCACATTGGGACCAGCCCCACACTTGAGTGTGGGTGCTCTTTGTGCTGACTGTTCTCCTTTAAATGGCAACAATAACGTGGGCCTCTGCTGCTTTTGTTACATACATCTTGAGTGACAAACACAGACTCTTAATCCAGAGTAACTATCATTGCTAGCCTGGCAGAACATGCCTCCTCCTGTAAGCAAGATACTGCCTTCTCTTCCTCCTCCTCCTCCTCCTCCTCTGGCCTGCTTGTGTCCTCCACATCCACAAACAACATGGCCCACCACCAACTCCACTGCATGCATTCAGACTGACAAACCCAGACTCTTAATCCAGTGTAAGTGCCATTGCCAGGTAGACCTCAAGCCAACCAGCGATCAAGCTGACTCCCCAGCCAGCCAGTCAAGGCAGCAGCACCTTAAGTCCAGCAAGGCCTGCCTTCATCTGTTGTGATGATAATTGACTTTCACTATTGTTTTCACCCTTAATCCTCACTGATGGTGGTGACTCCTTGAACAGGAGGAGCTTCCACCTTATTTCTTACAAGACATTAAAATGTGTTTATGTTTTTTTCATTTTTTATCCCACTCACTAGAGGTTTGACCATTCACAGAGCAACTGGCAAGCCAGTCACAAAGCCAGGCAGCCCTCAAGCCACAGACTTAAGCTGCCTTTCCCTCAACCACCTCTCTCTGTCACAACAAATGCCATTACATGACATGGCCCTCACTAATTTGACAGCAAGTATCATAACATGATTTTATTTTAATTTTAAGTTTTCTTTTCATAGGTACACAGTGACACAATGGCCAGATCAGGCAAGGTAGTTTCTTGTTTTTTTCTTCACAGATGACAGGTATCATAAGACTGGATATGGACAATGGATATACCATGCAGCCACAATGGTGGCCAACTGAGGCAAAATCATTTCTCTTTTTTCTTCACAGGTAACTGGTATAGTAAGACCAGGAGTAGACAATGGATGTACTGCGTGGTCACCACTGTGGTCAACTGAGGCACAATAATTTCTCTTTTTCCTTCAAGGTGACAGATATTTTATTTTATTTATTTATTTATTTATTGAGTCTTGGATTACAATACCTTTGAGCAATACAACTCATTTACAAAGGTTCCATATCAGTAGTGCAAAAACAAAACAAGGTAAACAACAGATAAGTAAATATCAGATATCAAGAATATACTTCAAAAAAATGTATACATTAAAAGCAATTAAAATACAGTAGCACTGAATATTGCTCAATATGACAGTAGAGTGGGCTAGAAGATAGGGCAGCCTGGGAGACCTTGTCAAAATCTAGGCGAGAAAGTAATGGGGTGTAAGGTGGGGGATGGGAGAAACAAGAGGGAGAAGGAGATGAGTTGCACGGGAGGTGGAGAGGGAAGGAGCGAAGTTGCAAAGGAGGTAATGGGGATAGAGAGATGAGGATGGGGAGGTGGAAGGAGGGAAATGGGGTGAGTACAGAGAGAGAAGGGGGAGTGCTGGTGAAGTGAGGAGGAGGAAGACAGATTAATAGTATAAATAGAAGAGGTGATGTTTAGTCAGGAGATGGGGCAGCCTAGCAGGCCTTGTCAAAAACCCAAGAGAGAGAGAGAGAGTAATATGGGTGGAAGAGAGGTAAGAGAGAGAAACATAGGGGGAAGGAGAGGAAGAAGTTGCAAAAGAGGTGGCATGAGATAAGAGAATGGGTGGAGGGAGGAAGAGGGAAGGTGAGGAGGAGCAAGGGAAGAACTTGAAGATGCATGAGCAGAGAAGAAGCAGGGGTGGAGGGGAAAAGGCTCTAGGGTAGGATCGAAATGAAGTGCCAAGAGTTAAAAGTGCCGGAAGGTATAAGTACAACCATAAAATAAGCAGAAGGTTGCTAAGGGCGGCAGTCACATATACTGTTTGCTAATAGATGTTGTTAGAGTTTGTGTTTGAAAGGGCCAAGTTTTGACTCAGCAGAGATGTCCCTACCCAGGGAGTTGAACCAGAGGGGGGATCTGTAAGCAAAAGACCTCTGACCTAAGGTGGTGTGGCATCTGGGAACAGCAAAGACCTGAGCTGCCAAGCTGTGAGTATGTTGGGTACTGTGACAATGGTTAAGGAGCTGTTGGACCCTAGGGGATAACAAACCAAGGTGCACCTTCTTGGCAAGTAAGCAGGCTTGATTGGATCTGGCTGAATAATTGAAGCCAGCCAGTCTGAGCATATAGGTCACATGCATGTGTAAGGCGGGCAGCCCCAGTAAGGACTCTGCATGCTTTGTTAAGAGCAACAGTGATCCTGTGAAGGGATGTAGCAGAGGCAGAGCCATAAACAACCAGCCCATAATCGACAGTGGTAATTACAGAGCTGAAAATTGCTATTCTTGGTGCCTCACAAGTGAGGCTATGCTTGTGCCTGTGGAGTAGGCCAATCCTTATGTTGACAACTCGAGCTACATTATCAATATGTTGCGAGTAGGTGGGTGAGCTATCAACAGTGACCCCTAGATATTTGAAGTAGTGGATCTGTTCAAGTGGGGTGCCAATGCAGTTTGTGATGAACAAGGGTTTGGACTTGTGTTTCTTATAGGCATTGTTGAAAAGCATCACTTTGGTCTTTTTATAGTTTAGCACCAGTTTTTTTTTTTTTGTCCCTTCTCTCTGTCATGGTGGAACCTCTTCAAGGAGCCCTAGACTGTGGTCCCCTAGTCCCTCCCCAGGCACCTCCTGTGGTGACGCTTGGACTTACCTCCACGCTGCCTCGGCCTGACCCCTGGGTGGGGAGGAGGGGGGGAACCCTTTACCCCTCCAGTCCATCAGTGTGTGTCAGGAGGTCCATCTGCAGCATCCATCGGGATCCTGGTTATAGGTTGTCTGGGGCAGTCGGGTCCCATCTCTGTCCTCCATTACAAGGTTCTTTTTCCCTGGTTTTCTCAGCTCCTCTAGATGTCAGCACTCTAGGAGAGCCTAGGGGCGGAGCACGCAGTGGCGTGCTTACACTCTGGCTCTCAGCTGGCATCCTCCCTCCCGTCTTCATGCTAGCCCGCTGCACCTTCACCTGTGGTCACCCAGGTGGTGGTAGAGCAGTTTGATGAGCAACTCACCCCCTCGGAGGAGGAGAGCAACTTCTGGGTGCTCAATCCTCCTCCCCCTTGGCCAGCCCTTCAACCACCCGAGTCCATTCCTGAACCTGGGTCGCTGGCGCCGTGAGCAGTAACTCTATTGCTGCGCCAGCAAGCTGGCTTGCACCAGTTTTTGAGTGCTGAACCACTTTTCCACTTCTAAGAAACTGTGTTGCAGGTTATTCTGGAGGCTGTTAGGGTCAGGGTTACTACAGTAGATCATGGCATCATTTGCATAAAGCAGAATCTGTTCATGACAGGCTCGTGGTAGGTTATTCAAGTAGATACTGAAGAGAAGGGCCCCAGTATAGATCCCTGAGGCACTTCAGAATAGACTGGCTTCCTTTTGGGGAGTACATTGGTTCTCTTGACCTGCTACAAATGGTCTTCTAAGTAACTTTTGAACCAGCTGACAGCATCATTGGACACCCCTGCAAGCAATAATTGCCCGAGTAGTAGTGAGTGGTTCACAGTATCAAAGGCCTTCATCAGGTCGATAAAGGCAGCCCCACCAGATGGCCTTGGTCGAGTGCATTATGTATGAAACCAGTGAGTTCTAACAGTGCAGTGGTAGTACTATGACCTTTATGAAAGCCATGCTGCTGGGGACATTAGATATTGCATTTGTCCAGGTACTCCACAAGCTGGTCTGCAATTATACGCTCTAGTGCTTTCGATAGAGGAGGTAGAATGGAGATTGGTCTGTAGTTTGTGTGCTGTGCCCTATCTTCACTTTTGTGCACCGGGTTACTAGGGCCTGTTTCCATTTTGGGGGGAATTGCCCAAGCCTTAGAGAAAGGTTCAGAATCTTGGTAAGAGGTGTAAGAGTTTCTTCGAGGGTGAGGGAAAGAAATTTGAGATCTAGACTGTCCCCACTGAGTGAGATCAGGTAACAGCGCAGGAATCATGCAGCAGGTGATGGAGCTGATGCACCAGCTGCAGGGCATGATGAACACTGCCCAACAGAAACATGGGACACACAGAAGAAGGCCCAGGAAAAAAGGAAGGTGCCTGAAGGGGGCCCTGACAGAGGTTATGAATGGCCAGGGAAGCGCAGCAAAGGTGCCAAAGGGAGAGAGCATAAGACAAATGTTATTAACCTTGCTAATGCAGGGAACCTGTGGGAATTCATGGAGGGGGTAATCGAGGAGCTGGGGACAACCGTATAGAGCAGATAGAATAAGTGGTGAAGGAAATTTAGGGTATTGATGGAGAGGATCCAGGGAAGGACGGGGTGGGGGGTCCAGCACCTCAATCAATGGTGACATGACACTGAGTGTCATGATAGGGGACCATATCCCACGTTTTTTGAAAGACAAGATATGGAAGAAGGAATACATGGATATCTTTGCCCTAGTGGACAAGGATATGGTAAAGAAACATGAGAAAAAGGAGCAGATCAGAAAAAACAAAATGGCGGCAGTACTAGTTTTGTTGGAGAAGTTCAGTAGAAGAAATCTTACAAGTGGAAGACTATGGAGGCCTGGATTAAAAGCTTTGCATATTTTAGTGCCATTTTCTTAGAGAAGCGGCTGGAGTAGGCCTGACCATTACTGGCATACTTTCAGATAGTGCATACCACACACAAGATGTGTGTGGAAGGTATGGCTGGCTGTTGTATGATGAGAAATTCCGACAGAAAATGGCCTCACATGGGGATGTGAAGTTGGACACAAGGCATCTGGACATATGGTTTGAAACCATGATGGTGCAGATGAGATTTGGGGGTGAGATCAGGAGGTTTGAGGTAGGGGGTCAGCAGAAGCTGTGTTGGAGCTATAACAAAACACAATGGCCCAGATATTCAAACTGCACCAGGCTGTGGTGCAAGCCTGGGTGCAGCGCAACTTGGCTGTGCAGGGGCGTTGACCGGGCGATATTCAACGGAGCTGCGCCATGGCTCAGCATCATTGAATATTACACCCTGACCACCGGCAGTGCACATGGCGCAGTGGCACTTTGCCAGTGCCAGTGGCCAGAGAGGACCATGGGGATGCGCTAGCGCAAGTTCCATTGTGCAAGGTGCAGCAACCGTGATATTCAAAATTTTACATGCAAATGGGGCCATAATGTATGCAAGGCACACATGGGGCCATTTGCATGTCATTATGTCCCCATTTGCATGCAGGTGCTCCGATCCCCGACTTGCACCTGGCGCCCTGCCAGGCAGCAGCCGTCGGGGACCGATGCCTCCTGCAGCGTGGCAATGTGCCCCACAGCCCGATCGCTGCCTGCAGAAAAAAATAGAACACTCCTAAAACCCTGGTGGTCCAGTGGACCGCTGCCCGCCCGATCACGGGCTGAAGTAAAGGAAATCAACTTATTTCCCTGGTGGTCCAGTGGACCGCTGACAGCCCAATCACTGGATGAAGTAAAGGAAATCAACTTATTTCCCTGGTGGTCCAGTGGACCGCTGACAGCCCGACTGAGGGCTGAGGTAAAAGATAAAGAAACCCATATCCCTGGTGGTCCAGTGGACCCCCACCCGCCCACTGATCCCCACCACCCTCTCTCCCAGTCAGCGCGGCGGCAGCACCCCACCTGCCTGCTGCCCGCTGACTGACTACATTGGTAAGGCTGTACGCCCATTGGTCCACAGCGTGAATTGTTGGAAACACCAGCATGTTAACAGAAACAGAACTTTACATCTATACCAATTTTAGAAATAACCACCCAGGATCTGATAAAACCTCGGAGTAGCTTCGATCCTGCCAGCTTCCACAACTTTCCCCTTCTGATAGTTTGTTATTAACCAGACCAATAACACCCAAGTGACTCACCACTGTGGTATCTCAACTCACAGCAGTTATAGCTGCAAGCCCAGATGTGCTACCTCATGCCTTTTACAGGAAAATTACTCCCCTAATGTTGCCAACACTGACAGCATTATACAATTATATGCTAAACCAAGATCAACTATCACAAGATATGTACTCAGGCCTCCTTATTCTGTTGCATAAAAGCGGCAGTACAGAACACTTACAAAATTGGAGGCCTATTCCCCTCCTAAACTCCAATTTCCAAAAGTTTAGCCAAACTATTGAGCAACAGACTTATTTTTGTTCTCTCATCCGTTATCTACCCTACCCAGACATGCTTCCTCCCTGGGAGAAAGATTTCTGACATCCTAATTCTTATTAGGGAAATTCTGGAAAAAGGAAACAATGGAGAACTGACAGGTTACCTATTAAATGTCGATCTAACTAAGGCCTTCGATAAAGTATCTCAGCACTATTTATGGGCTTGTTTAAAAGAGTATGGGTTCCCACAAATATACTCAGACTGGATCCAACTTTGTTACAAGCATGCCCAGGTATCTCCATATATTAATGGATGGGTAGGCCAACCCTGGGACCTTAAGGTGGGGGTTAGGCAGGGATGTCCGCTGAGTCCTGTCTTATAACTTCTGACACTGGGCCCGCTCATTCAAAAGATAAACTTTCATCCAGATATTCAGGGCCTCTCTATCTCCAACCATGACACAGAAATCAAAGACTTTAACATATGCTGATTATCTCATTATCATTTTAGCAGACCAACATTCAGGCTCTCTGGTTGCATCAATATTTTTAGAATTCTTTAAGGTCTGTGGATCCCAGATTAATCTTAACAAAAGCCAGAGTATTCCCTTAGGACTTAGCCCACCAACCATCACTGACATAATAGGTATTCCCATCATCCACTCCAGTTGTAAGTTACTTGGTATTTGCTTTGTGTACCCAGACTCAGCCTATTATAATTGACATTATACTATTAACACAGCTTTAGACAGAGTTGCACAATGGAACAAGTGGAGGACGTGCAAAAAAGAAACGGGTGTATATGATCATTACCTTCCTACTCCCAATGTTTCTATATTTAAGTTATGTCTATCCCCCACCAAAAGTATTGGAAACCAGGCTTCTTCGTTGTTTTTTTCAGTGCATCTGTGGGAATTGCCTGAATCCCATAAAAAAGAGGTATCTTGTATTTAGATATAGCCCTTGGTGGTTGAAAAAATGATAAACCCTATTGTGTTCTATCACAGTATTTTTTTATAGTCCAATATTTGACTACTCATCACAGGCAAGCTCTCAATATAGCACCCTTGGGGAGGTAGATCATATCTCCCCTCTCTTGGCAGCATGGGAGAAAACAGGAACTATCTCTAAACAGGCAAAAATGGCTGATCTCCCCAAATATATAGGGGACAATACTGGTAAATTGAAACTCTGGAAAGTTACCAAAACTATACTTTCCACTTATAACAGAAAACAGTTTTATGTACACATACAAACAGAATACTACCTAGTCTCCCCCTCTTACCCGACTCATTCAGACAATGAAATACAGGCCATATTAGGTATGCTTTCAAATAGTACCACCCCCCACCACTGTGGGACATTGGTTATGTACACACAGCAAATTGCAGGTTAAGGATAACCTAAAACATAAAGATAGGAGAGAAAGATTTTGGCCCAGGGATTCCTGCAGAGAACAACATGAAACAATGGACCTCCTCTATTTTGAGTGTCTTTTTATGAAGCAGTTTTGGTCTTTAGTATTAACAAAATGGAGACAGTTTCTAAATTATATACTGACCTCGAATGCCTTATATTTAGGAATCTTCCCCCAAACTCACCATAACAGCAGCACAATCCGACTGGTGATGGCTTGCATAAAATACAGCATCAGGCAAGCCAGATGCAAACTAACCTTACAGCAAATAGTATGGACCCCTACACAGGCGTTTCAGCTTACACTGGACTATATTTTGAGTTTAAAAATGCAGGAACGGACGGCGGCCCAGGTTCGGGAACGGACTCTGGCGGCCGGGGGTCGGCGGGGGGAGGGAGGATCGAGCGCCCCAACGGATGCTCTCCCTCAGGGGTGGTGACCAAGAACGCTATGCTTCTGCCCTTCCGCCGGTGGAGCACCCAGCAGGAAGGGGATGGAGGCGTCACTGGCCGGAGCCGGGAGGGGGACGCGGCGATGAGGGCTGGCGGCATCAGCATCGTCGCCACTGGGACATACGTCCCTAGTGCAAGGCGTCCTAAGGGACGTGGGTGTAGGGAGAAAACTGAAAACACCTGCGGCGTGTTTAGATGAAGTCCGCCCTAAGTCTACCCGGACCCCCTACAGGACAGACCCCAATGTGCCAGGGAGAGGAGGAAGGGCACTCTAGGGGCAGATCCCTAAGGTGGGTGTCGGGGGACATGAGCGGACGGAAGGAGGGGGCACCGGGGGTAGGGAAGGAGGATAAAGACAAAAATAAAAAAAATAAAATGCAGGAACAGGCCTTTTCACAGCCCTTTTCCTCAGATAGATGGGATACGCTCACTTGGTTGACATGAGCCTGCTCTTTCACGCAGTATAGCTTGCAGAAATAATAAACCTACGAGCATCTCATTATATTGAGACACATAATATTTAAACAAACTGAAGTTTTATTCCAGCAATACAGGTTTTGGATAGTATTAGCCTTAGACGGACACCTCTGATTTTTTGCCACTAAAACTCTGGATGTTTTGATTTCTATATTTGTTACTTGGTTTTCATTTTATATTTATTCCCTTTGTTTCCAACATTTGATTGTAAATATTTTGTAAACAAATTCAAAGTAATTTCACATTTTGTTTTCTTAGATTGCTATGATGCTTAATAACATATGCATGTGATTTCTGTGGATGTACATATCATTTCTAAATACAAACACCCCTATTCTCCAGTGGGGATCCTTGGGCCATCTGGCATTCCACCAACATGGCTGCCATGTCAGAAGCTGTGAACATGGCTGTGCTGGGAGCAGGGGAGAGAGAGTCTCCTCCCCTGTTTCTGCTTCACCCGAGGCTACATGTTTACCTGCTTTTGAACAGCCTACTACTGTATTGCTTCCTGATGCTCCTCATACCTCTCAGAACAATGTCTCTTCTGTTGCTGCACTAGAATTATCTGCAGATATGTTACGTGTTGAGGAACAGAGGTTGCAGGCAGATTTGGATTCTTGCAGATGATGGAGGATGAGAAAAAGGTGTTTGTGCTGCAAGAAAATGTCTTGTCACAGCATCATTTTTCCCATCAAAGTCAGCTGGTCAGTCAGCTTGCTAGACTGTCCCTGCTACTGTACCACGTCTGCTTTCTGCAGTTTGTTTCCTGCCTCTGCCTCATCTTCCAGGGATTCTAGGATTGTTTTGGCTACCTCTGGGAATTGATCTGAGACTTCCCTACTAGTGTCCCATGGCATTCTGAGGAGTCTGCCCCACCTTCCTTTCTTGCTGCTGAATTTGTTGCTGTTACACCCCTGAATGCTCCGTGGGCTGTCAGCTTGATTTCAGACAAATTTCTTCCCTCTTGTGCAGCTGCACCCCCAGAGTCCGCTGGGATTCCTCTAGAAATGTTTGTGCCTGTGGAGATTTCTTTGCCCACATCTGCATCTGTAGCAGTACCTCCTCCTTTGTTTTCCCCTGGCAAAGCATTGAGGTGTACTGACTGCTTTAAATGGGATCCTCCCATACTATCCCCTGTCTCTGACTCCCAGGGTGCTGAAAGTGCACCAGTGGATTCTATGGCTGAGATGGGTCTCGCAAATCAATCTTCTGTTTCTGATAAATCTCATTTTCCCGTAACTGAAACTACTTCTATGGGATATACCCATAACCATCTGCAAAAATGGTCAGCTGTAGCTGCTTTACTGGCCACTGGGTGGATAAAAGCAGCAAATGGTGTTTTGTGGGTTCCTGTGGACACATATAAATATTCTGACTCAGGGAGCCCTCCAGCTGCTCTACAAAGTCCTTCCTTGTATGTTATTCATCCTCCTCCTTTGACTACCTCTGCATCCACTAGCCCAAGTGTTCCTTTGGAGACCCCATCCCGTGCTCAGCAGGATTTGGGAGCTGAGACATCATCTACGGAGCAGAATCTTTGCCCTGATGCCACGCTTACCACCTCACTTTGTTCTGATAGCCCTTTTAAATTATCTGATTTACTTCTATCACCTAGAGACCCCATACAGCATAGAAATGTTGTGAGAAATAAGTATACAGGGGATTTGGATCTGCCTCCTGATGGGACTTACGTCATTCATAAACTACTGAACAAATCTCTGGGTTTTATGGCTTCCAATCAAAATAAGGTCATTCACATCTCTGGGGAGGAGACCTTAGATATACATTTTTCTACCTCCTCTTAGCTGGACCATTTTTGGTTCAAATATGAAAAAAATAAAGGAACCACCTTTATGGATCCCATTTATAGCCATCCCTTTATCCAAACCCAGAATTAAAACAATTACTCTTTTATTTCGTAAAGTATGTGTTAATATCACAGATGTGCTGTACTAGCTTAAAAAACATTGTGAAGTGTTAAACACCCCAGTTCCCATCGTAGACAGTGAGCAAGTTTCAACGGGGGGTTGGGGGGTGTTAGAAGGCCAATGTTAAATTAGTACAGACTGCTACTGGAATTACTCACATATCTGGGAGTTTCTATATGTGGAGATATAAAAGCATTAAAACGTGTCACAAGTGTTGGGTGTGTAAGCACCTCAGCTCTGTTTGTGATGCAGCAAGCTGTGGCAGCTGTTTAGAATATGGTCACATGACCTCATAGATTCATAGAGATTCATAGAGTGCATACAAGTTCAATAGGCTAAATGCCCTTTAAAGAACTCGCCACCTTATTATGGGTGGTATACATATTTTCTATCTCCAATATATAAGTCTAATCTAACTTTTAAAATATCCATAATCAGACTTGACACTACCTGTGCTGGCAGATTATTCCATATTCCCACAATCCTCTGAGTGAAGAAGTTACTTCTTCTAGATGTTTATTTCATTTCCCCTGTAATTTTGAGTCCATTATTTCTAGTTTTGGCTTTGGTATCACTCAGTGTCAGACCTATAGTGGCTCCTAAATAGTTATCTTTTAATGCTTTATATATAAAGCATAGATCCCTGATGATTTGTCTATAACCTGCCAAGTATAATTGTAAATTTCTGAGTCTTGTACTATAGTCCAACTTTTCTTGATTTTGTTATCCTTTTTGTATATTTCCTCTGAACACCTTCTACTACACCACAACTTCTTATGCTGTGAGGTTTATTGAACTGGGAGCAGTATTCAAGATGTGGTTGTACCAAACTAGAATACAATGACATTAATACCTCCTGCTCTCTGCTTTTTATGTTTGCCAGTATGGAACCTCTTATCTTATGACACTTCTTAACCTTTAAAATGGTGTTTTTTTCAAAGCTGAACTCATTTGTTATTATTGTGCCAAGGTCTTTCTCTTCACAGACTGACTGCAGTATGGCAGATCCAAGGTTATAACTACAACACAGGTTGTTCTTACCTATGTGCATAACCTTACATTTGTCTAAGTTAAATTGCATGTGCATAGTTTTTCCCCAATCCATAAGTATATCTAGCTGTTTTTATATATAATTCTTGTTGTTTGTGGATGTTACAAGCCCCCCTATCTTGCAGTCATCTGCATATTTGGCTAACCATACCGTTTCCAAAATTGGCATAGTTGCTACTAAAATATTGAAAAGTGTTGGTCCCAAGACTGATCCTTGAGGGACACCACTAGTCACACTACCCTAAGTGGAGTAATTCCCTTTGACTGCAACCTGTTGGTATCTATTATTTAACCAGGAGCTGATCCAACTTACAATATTAGGTGATAATTCTATCTTCTGTAGTTCTTTTTTTAATATATGGTGGGATACTTTGTCACATGCTTTTGAGAAATCGAGATATATTACATCACTGGGAATGCCTTTGTCAAGTGCCTGGCTTATGGGCTCAAAGAAGTTAAGTTGATTCATCAAGCATGATTTTCCGGGAATTAAACCGTGCTGGTTAGGATCCGTTAATCCCATTTTATTCAAGTGTTCGTTAACTTGCCTTTGTAAAAATTTTTCCATGATATTACCAATTACGGATGTTAGGCTAATGGGTCTATAGTTCCCGGATCATCTCTTTTACCTCCTTTGTGAATTGTAGTAACAGTTGCTACATGCCAATCGTTCACGGTTCTACCTTCCTGGATAGATTTATTATAAAGGTAAGTAAGTGGTTCAGTTATTTCTGGGGCCAATTCTTGGAGTAGCCACAGAGGTATATTGTCTGGTCCTGGTGAACTGTTAGCTTTGAGTGAGTAGATAATATTATAAACGTCGGTGCTATTAATACTTAATGAGCACATATTAGTCAAATCAGTTAGATCGATATAAGGGACATTTTGTTCAAAGACACTGAGGAAGTACCTATTTAAAGTTTCTGCTATCTCTTCCTCACTTGTTATTATTCCTTTGTCAGTTTTTAGGAGCCCTGTAGTACGTTGTTTGCCCTTCAATGTGCCTCCTCCTGCCCCAATCCCCATAGGTGCAATCTGTGTGAGGAACAGGGTCGCTCTTTCCATCAATGCCCATGGGCCTCTCATAAACACAGCAATGGCCTGAATCAAGATGCTTTGATTGTTCAAGGGCAATTCCGAGCCACTCATGAGGCAGGAGAACCCCCCGTAGTACTCCAGTTAACCCCGTTGTCCTGCAGCCTCTAGTTCCATTGGCCTTCTCAACTCCTCCTATTCCTCTGTTCTACCTGATCCAGCTGACAGTTCTGTCCTACCTTCTGAGACTCTGGAACCAGATCCTGAATCTCTAATATCTGTGATTTCAGCAGCTGCATCTATTGAAACAATATCCCCCTTCCCCCTCTCCCATGGAAACTGATCATTTCCAATTCCTGCAAATAAGAATCACGGACAAAAACATCAACTAAATCAAAACAAGTGAGGAAATCTGATATTCCTTTATGTAATGCTTATTCAGCTTTTGCTTCTTCTACTCAGTGGGGAGATACAGAGGATGAAGGGGGAAGCTCTGACACCTCTTTTCAATTATCTCAGAAGGATGTCCTTTCTGATGTTGATGATCCATGAGCTGAGAAGATTGCTAAACGTGTGAGAAGCAAGACTCATTCCCAAACAGAAAAGAGGGAGGTTTACCCCCGTAACTTTTTATGTTTCAACAACTGCATAGGGTCTCATGTTTGACATTGAATGTGAATAGTATTAAGTCATATAGGAAACAGTTGTTTGCATTTTCTATCTTATGTTCCCTTCCTGGCAACATCATTTTTTTTTGGCAGGACACATGTCTGAAGACTACATTTGCATTATCTGCAGCCCAGACTTACTGGACTCAGAGCCATTCTACTGGTCTCAGGGGCTCAATACCTGGGATGGTGTTGGCATCCTTCTCAGGGGTTTTGATTTTAAACTGCATAGAGTCATTGACATTTTCCCTGGGAGAGCATTACTTCTGGATCTGATGTTTGGGCCCCTTTCTCTACATGTCATTAATGTATATGCCCCCCAGTTGAAATCTGACTAAGTAAAATTGTTTGAATCTATTCAGCCTTATCTCAACTCTAACAAAGTTTTGATACTGGATGGCGACTTTAATTTTGGGATGGGTTTATCAGACCGTGGAGGTCAGACATCCAAAATATATTGTGATTCAGCCTTCCTTTGGGATATAATTGCCATGGCTCAGCTGCAAGATGGTCAAATAGAAACATAGAAACATAGAAGTTGACAGCAGATAAGGAACGCAAGACCCATCCAGTCTGCCCCTTTCTTTTTCTACCTTATAAATGTGCCATTGGCCTTTGCTTTGTCAATGGCCTATCTATTCATACTCATCTGTATTGCTCCCTTATGCCTATCCCATGCCTGTTTGAAGCCCTGCACTGTATCCATATCCACCACTTCCTGAGGTAGACCATTCCATGCATCCATCACCCTTTCTGTGAAAAATAACTTCCTCATACCCCTTAATCAGCCTCCCTCTAATATCATGCTGTATCCTCTTGTCCTGCTGTTTTTCTTATATTGAAACATGTTAGACTCTTTCACCTTGTTAATGCTTTTAAGCTGTTTGAATGTTTTGATCATATCACCTCTCTCCCTCCTTTGCTCTAGGATATACATATTGAGCTCCGTTAATCTGTCCTCATATGTTTTCTGATGCAGGCCCTGCACCATCTTGGTTGCCCTTTTCTGGACTGCCTCAATTTGGTTAATGTCCTTGTGAAGGTGTGGCCTCCAGTACTGCACGCAGTACTCCAGATGGGGCCTAACCAGTGTCTTGTAAAGAGGGATTATTACCTCCCTTTTATGACTTGTGATACCCCTACTAATACACCCCAACATCCTCCTAGCCTTACCTACTGCTTTAGTGGTCTGCCTGGATGATTTCAGGTCATCGGTGATGATGATGCCAAAGTCTCTTTCTTCCCTTGTGACTGCCGGCACCTCCCCTTCCAGTCTATAGGTGGCTTCAGGGTTTCTCTTCCCTATGTGCATAATCTTACACATCTTTGCATTAAACCCCAGTTGCCACTCTTCCGACCATTTTGCTAGTTTATCCAGATCTCTTCTCATTATGCCCACCCCATCTGGATCATATACTCTGTTGCAGATCTTGGTGTCATCTGCAAATAGACAAATCTTAACCTCCAGTCCATCTGCAATGTCACTGATGAAGATGAAGAGGACTGGCCCCAGAACTGATCCCTGAGGTACCCCACTTGTTACTTGCATCTCTTCTGACTGTATACCGTTTACCACCACTCTCTGTTTTTTGCCAGTCAACCAGTTTGACACCCAGTTGACTAACTTCTGACCCACCCTGAGCCTACCCAGCTTATTAATTAATCTTCTGTGTGGAACAGTATTAATAGCTTTGCTGAAGTCAAGGTAGACAACATCAACAGCTCCTCCTTGGTCCACCACTCTGGTTACCCAGTCAAACAAATCTATAAGATTAGTTTGACAGGACCTTCCTTTTCTAAACCCATGCTGTCTTAGATCCTGTGCTCCTATGGATTTCAGGTGTTGCACTATCCTTTCCTTAAGGAGTGCCTCCATAATCTTGCCCACTACTGAGGTAAGACAGACTGGTGTGTAGTTCCCTGCCTCCTCCCTGCTACCACTTTTGTGGAGCAGGATCACATGAGCCCTTCTGCAGTCTTCTGGGTCCTCTCCTTTGCTCAGAGACTCACTAAACAGTTCTGATAATGGCTCTGCTAGTTCCACCCTTAGCTCCTTTAGTACCCTGGGATGTATGCCATCAGATCCTATTGCCTTGTCCACCATGAGTTTATCAAGCTCTTGTATTACCCTTTCTTTTGTGAAGGGACTCATGCACACCTCCCTCCCCCCGTGCCCATAGTGTTAAGCTGCAGGCCCTGCCCTGCCTTTTCTACAGTAAATACTGTGCAGAAGTATCTATTTAGGATACATGCTTTTACATGGATCTCCTCCTCACATGCCCCCTTATCTCCTTTTATCTTAGCAATACCCCCTCTGGACTTTTTTCTTTCACTAATGTATCTATAGAAAGTCTTGTTACCTTCTTTTACTGTTTGTGGTAGTGTTTCCTCAGTTTGGGCCTTTGCCTGCCTTACTGCCTTCCCTGCTTTCCTTAGGGAAGTTTGGTGTGCCTCCCTGTCTTCATCCCACTGTGTTCCCTTATATTTCCTGAAGGCATTGAGTAAGATCCCTTACTTCACATTTTCAAAAAAGATCCTTAGCAACCCAAATTGATTTTATTTCTTGTCTCAAGCTCTAGTTCAAGCACACACTCATTCACTGACAGTTCAGTGGGCTAGTGACTGTGGAGGAAAGAAGAGGGCTGGGCCAGTGGCTCGCTTAGGGTAAGGGTGCAGGGGAGTGGGATGGTAAGGGATTAATTGTCTGGATGGGGGTGTGGGGGGTATACTATACACCAGGGAATTGGGATTATATTTTTTTACAGGGGATCAGAGATAGGGAGGGGGTCCACTAGACACCAGGGAATAATACAATATGGACAGAAAAAGAGATGGACTGCCTTTTTTATTAGACTATCCTGGATTGGAGGTCCACTAGACACCGGGAAATTATGACTTTTTGGTGGGCCTCGATCAGCAGGTGGGGTGACCACTAGACACTGGGGACTCAGGAGCGGATTTTTTTTTTACATGAACCACAATTGGCAGGTGTAGGGGGGGCCACTAGACACAATGAATCAGATTTTTTTTACATGAGACCCATGAACAGTGGGGGGGCCACTAGACACCACGAATCAAATCTTTTTACATGGGACCCGTGATTGGTGGATGGGGGAGCCACTAGGCACCAGGGGTTGGAGTTGTTTTTTTACATGGATGGGACACATGATTGGCTGGTGTGGGGGGCCACTAGACACCAGGGATTGGAGGGTTTTCTTATATGGGACCTGTGATCTGCAGGTGGGGGGGCATTAGACACCAGAGAGATCTGATTTTTTTTTGTTTTGTTTTTACATGGGACTCACGATTGGCAGGTGGGGGGATTAATGTATTAAACTGCAGTAAAAATGCCTCAGAATTGACCACTGACAATGATCAGTTCTGCAGATTATTTTTGCTGCAGTTTAATACATTAACCCACAGCTGGTACTTTTATTCTGCCCTTTTAAGGTGTAATTTCTGCAAAAGTTGCAAAAATTATTTCTGAACTCTCGCGGAAGCAAAAGTCGTACTTTTGTGGAAATTCCACTGGTGGAATTTGTTTTTTGCACGCCTGTAGTGTCATGGAGTTGTGCTTTCTCTGGATCAAGAACAAGCTTATGACCGTGTTGATCACTGATATTTTTTTGAAGTATTCCATGGGTAAGGTGTTCCTCCCCTTTTTGTAAAGTGGGTTCAGTTATTGTAATTCCATGCATGCCTCATCCATTATGTCAATTCCTGTTTGGGCAGGCCCCTTCCCCTTACACGAGGTGTGCATCAGGGTTGCCTGTTAAGCCCACTCTTGTACATATTTGCCATTGATTCATTACTACATATTCTGCATCATAGCTCACTAATCAGGGGCATTACGATTGCTCCTGATGTAGCTGATCTCCATGTCTTGGTGTATGCTGATGATATCTGTGTCATGCTGTCTGATGCTACTCATGGTACTGCAGTTTGTTACCTTTTACAGGATTTTTCTCATCTGTCTGGCTCCACGATAAACTACACGAAGAGTGTGGCTGTACATCTTGGTGATCCTATATAACCTTTCCCATTATACATTGCTGGGATTTCTATAATTCTGACCCTGTCAAACATTTGGATATTTATTTTAACCACCCCAACAATGCACTTTTTAATTGGGAAACCTGTCTATCAAAGGCAGAGTGAAATCTCCTTGTTTGGAAACATAGAGCATTGTCTAAATTAAAATGTGTTTATCTCATAAAATCTGTGTTGGTTCCTTGCTTCATTTATCTTAGCAATGTCTCCCACCCATAGAGATGAGATTGCTGAGTCTTTTTTTCAAAGCCTCTGGGGTTCTTGTTTAAACCTGATTAAGAGAGATATTACTTATCAAGCCTTAGCCAGAGGAGACCTCCACATGGTACATCCCATTGTCTTTTACTGTTGTATTTTTTTCTAGCAATTTTACTCCAGTTTTGTGGGATGCCCAAAGCAGATGGGTTTTTTTGGTTATAGACTGGCTGTTGCCTCTTTTGGCCTATGGGAATACCACTGGTTTCCAACTATTGGGTCAGTCATATGAACACAACCTCCCTGTATACGTGATTTCTGTGATCAAAAAATTATTTTTGTGGCAACTGCTCTTTGATGACTAATCCTCGCTGCAGCAGAAAGGATTGTACAATGCTGTAATTGACTTGAATTTTTCACCCCAAATTGTTTTGACATTTTGTCCACCAAATAAGGTGGCTATCGCACTTTCAGAACTTGTCAATCATCAGATTCCTTTTTATATGCGGGACATATTATGGTTAAGTTGACATGGCAAATTGATAGTGCAGGATTTGCTGAAACATAAGTCCTGGGTAGACAGACTATGCCCCTTACCAATCTGTGCAGGTCTCCTTGAAATGCAAGTTCATTTTCTTTTTGAATGTACCACCAGTAAAACATTTTGGAACCAAGTAAGCATCAACTGACACGTCCCTGCATTTTCCACAGTAACTTATGAAATGGTTGTATTAAGTATTTGTCCCCTAGTGTGGAATTGTTTTTCTGTACAGATGTTACAGGTTTGATTTGTCATTTGCAAATATCATGTATGGCAGTCACGGTGTGCTTTAATTACGCAGCAGAAGTATTCCCCTCCTGCTGTTACTGCTCGTATGGTTCATATTTTTTTTTTAATTATTTAACCAGGAGTGGCACACTAAGCTGAAAGCTTGTTTACAGGTGTGACCCGGGAGCACAGGGAAGTTAAGTGACTTGCTCAGGGTCACACAGTATGCAAGTGGAGGTTGTGGGATTCAAACCCAGGTCTCTGGATTTGCAGCTCAGAGCCTTAAACCACCACACTATACTGCCCCACGACTGCCTTGAGAGACTTTGTAGACATGATAAGCAAACCATGCACACATCTTCATTTCTCAAACTGTGGTCAGGCTTCCACAGCATGTTCCCTTAATTTTGTATTTTTTTTGTATCCCTTGTATCTTAAATGATATGTTTGTTTGCTAATTTATGTTAATAAATTTCCCCTACTCTTTTCAGGAACTGCCATGGGATCTTTAACATCCACCTGAATAACCACCAGAACAGGCTAATGGGATCCCGGTTTAATGTCTCAACTGAAAGATTAATCATAAGGATAGCAAATAAGGGGGAGGTGCTGCTAGTTGGATCTGCCAGATGTGGGCTGGAACCTTCCAGCTCAGCTTCAGCAAGGAGCAAGGCCATCCTTGACTCCCTACAAGGACCCTTCTTGGGCAGATGGTCAGCGAACCCATTAAGGAAAGGGCAGTGCTGGACCTGGTGCTTACAAACTGGGACAGCATTGTAGATGTCACAGTGCCCATTCTCTTAGGTACCAGCAATCACCATGCAGTGTGGTTTAATGTTAAGATGGGAGCAGTGGCAAACTACATGAGACAAGGGTTCAGGCCTTTAGCAGGGCAGATTTTAAGGAAATGGGAGACTGCCTCAGAATCTGCCCAGTAAGAGGGATACCAGGTAAGGGTAGAGGAACAATGGTGAAAAAAATAAGGGAGGGCATAATTAGGACTAGGGAAGTGGTCACGGTGGTGAAGAAAAAAGTGGTGGCATTTAGGAGGTATATGGAAACACAGAAGGAGGATGACAGGGAGGTGTACCAAGTGAAGCAGAGGGAATCAGGAAAGGCAGTGAGGGGAGTAAAGGCACAGACAGTAAAGGATGGCCAAAGGGGTAGCAAATGGGGATAGGACTTTTCTCAGGTGTGTAAGTGAGAAGAGGAAAGCAAGGGGAGGAATAGTGAAGATAAGGAGAGTGGCAGAGGGAGACTGCACAGAAGAGGACCAAGAAAAAACAGACATCCTGATCTGGTACTTCTGCTTAGTCTTCATACAGTGCAGGGTGGGACAGGCTACTAGTGATCAGTGGGAATAAAGAGGGAGGGGAAGCAGACTCAAGTACTTTTTCAGAGAAAAGAGTCCCAGAGACACTTGTAGCTGTGAAAGTTAATAAGGTTATGGGACCAGACAGAATACACCCAAGGGTACTGAAAGAACTCTGGGAGGTGCTGGTTGCACTGCTGATGGACTTATTCAACAGCTCACTGGAATTAGGTGTGGTTCTGGAGGACAGGAGAAGAGCAAACATGGCCCACCTACATAAGGGTGGCAGCAGGGAAGAGGTTAGTAACTGTTGACCAGTGAGCCTCACCTTAGTGGTGGGGAAATTAATGTAAACACTGTTAAAGAAATGGCTGGTAGTGTATCTTGAATCCAATTGGCTGCAAGAACACAGGCAGCATGGATTCATGGAGGGGGGTCATGCTAGATGAATCTGATTGAGTTCTCTGGGTGACCAGGGAAATAGATCAGTGGAAGGCAGTGAACCCAGCCTATCTGGACTTTAGCAATGACTTCAGCACTGTGCCATACAGGAGACTGATTAAGAAACTGAGTAGCCTAGATAAGGGATCCAAAGTGGTGAATTGGGTTAGAAACTGGTTAATGTATAGACAGCAGGGGTAGTGGTTAACACCACTCACTCTAATGATGGCAAAGTGACCAGTGGGATGCTGCAGGGCTCAGTACTGGGTATGGTCCTTTTTAATGCCTTCATAAGTGGCATTGCAGATGAACTGGAAGGCATGGTATTCCTTTTTGCAGATGATACCAAAATCTGTAATAGGGTGGTCAATAAGGAAGCGATGGGAAGAATGCATAGAGAATGTATAGGAATCTTGGGAAACTCAAGGAGTAGTCAAAAGCATAGCAGTTGGGGTTCAATGCCAAAAAGTGTTAAATCTTGTACCTAGGACACAGGAACCTCAAGAACTGAGTACATGATAGGATGAGGTACCGTCAGTCACTAAGCTAGAAAGGGATCATGGGGTTATTACATCTGATGATCTCAAAGTGGCAGGGCAGTGTGACAAAGCAGTGGGTGGGGCCAGTGGGATGCTGGGGTGCATAAGGAGAGGTATTTCCAGCAGGAAGTGGGAGATGGCGTTGTCACTATATCACTCCCTAGTGAGACCCCACCTGGAGTATTGTATCCAGTCCTGGAGGCTCACCCCAGAAAGGACATAGATAGGGTGGAAGCAGTCCAGAGGAGAGCAACTAGAATGGTGCAGGAGGTCCACCAAAAGCCATACTAGGAGAGACTGAGGGATCTGAACATGTGTACCTTGGAAGACAGGAGAGTAAGAGGGGACATAATAGAGACCTACAAGTACCTCACTGAGCTGAACAAGGTGCAGGAGGGGGGCCTCTTTTAAATGTGGAAGAGTATCAGAACCAGAGAGCATGCAATGAAGCTGGAGGAGAGAAGTTTAGGAGGGATATGAGGAAGCACTACAGCACTGAAAGAGTGGTGGATGCCTGGAACAGACTGCCAGTGGAGATGGTGGAGAAAAAAACAGTAGGGAGCTTCAAGCATGCATAGGATAGATATATGGAATGTTTGGAAATGGTCTGGGAGGAGGGAGTATTGACAGAGACCAGTTAGGGTCCACAGGGACAGACTAGACAGGGACCATCTTGGCAGACTGCAGACTGGGTGGGTCAATCAGTCCTTTTTCTAATGACAAATTCTATGTTTTTTTGTCTCTAAGTAGGTCAAGTCGTTTCAAATCCCTGTATAGAATCCATAATTTTGGATATTGGATTAAAGTGGTAAACTGCCAGTATGTAGAATATCACATATGGCTTATTTAGAGATGCTCAGGTACATGAATATGTCTATTCATACATATTCCGTGGTTGATATTACTTGATAATATATTTTCAAAAACAACTACAGCATCTTTATTTTCTTTAACAATGAAGAATATTACAATAAGTGATTCCCTTAGTTAAAAGAGGGTTAATTAATCTAGATAAGCAAAATTATTTACGTTTAATAAAAAAACACAGGTTTAGCAGCTGGTTAGCAGAATATAAATTAAGTTATGAACTGGAACCATATCTCTTATAAGTTAATTATCCCATTTTAAGGGAAACACTTACTAGGTTCAGACTGCAGATTTTAAATTCAAACATAAAAGCAAGATATGCAAATAATTCACTGGACACAGTTTCTATCATTTGTGATTACAACATTGCTGCACCAGAAGTTACTCTTCATGAGATCCTCTTTTGTCTTCACTATGGTGTTTTTAGGAAATAAATGGCTGAGATACCGCTTCTTTAAATCTAAAGGCATTCTTACAAGACAACCATGTGTACTGCTGAGTGGTTCTGATCCATTTTTGATATTAAGATGCACAAAGGTTTTGCCTGCCATATAAAAAATTAAAAACAATAATAAATGTCTGCCTAACCTGTTTTGATGTTGACAAACATTACAATTCTTTTTGTTCTCTCTTTAAAGATATTTGTAAACTGTAACCATAAGCACAGCCCATTGTTACCTCAAAAACTTCATTATTACGCCTCCCAGTTAGATGGCATGGTGAAGTTTCCCTTAAATTTAAAAGTCTCATAGATTATTTGTGTACTTGTTTTCTACAAATTTGTTGCATATGTGTATATATGAGACACTTGGATGTGAACTCTTTTTATTATATTGTATTGAAATGTTCTTTATTATGATAAACTGTATTCAAGTAAATGTACATATTGTACATGTTTTTTTATAACAAATTGTAAAGGCTGTCTTTGAACTAAAGTGAAACAAAAAAAGATTATTACTACTACATCTTAGCTCAGAAAGCTTATGAGTGAGAGTGAGGCTCATATCCTCTCGTGGTGTGACTAACTCAGAACAGATGCATTTTGAATGACTTGCTGCTACTGAACCTACAAAAGGAACTGCAGATCAAAAAGTGGAAGAAGAGGCTTGATTCCTAGTGATGTCTAGCATCTGATCAACCCAGCAGCTTGAAATGCTGAATATGATGAGTAAAGGAAAGACTGATTTATGCTTGTTTCCTACATGGTGCATGTGACTGGGACCTAATGACCAGCACTGGAAATGTGGCAAATCTATAATTAGGTTAAAGTGACCTTTTGCTTTGAGCTGGAATGATTTCATGACATTTAGCAGAGGCTAACATATTTATTACTGTGCCACCCACAAGAAACTGAAAAATCAATAGCTGGTGAAATGAGAACCCATGCTTAGTTAGGGATGGTGCATGGCCCTAAAGGGAACTAGTAATATGATTTTAGATCTATGTTATAATGTTACCATTTGTTTTTGTCAGAAAGAAGATTATGTCTTTTTTTGTTTATGGCACTCCTAGGGACAGAAATAAATAGCTATGGGTGATGGAAATCTAGTCACCAGGGTTTAGTGATTAATGACAGCTTGAGTACTTTTTATGTTAATCGTTATGCCTCAGAGGTGTATTGAGGTAAAAAAAAATAATGGATAATGTCTTTGAAGACTTTAATCATCCTCCGTTGCACTCGGTAGACAGATAAGACACTGGAATCTCTTATCACTCAGTCAGGTACTACAGCCCATCTCTCTCTCTCTCGGTCAGCAAATCCTCTATGGTTGATGGATGACCAATAGAATTTTTAAGCCAGTCAATTAGCGCTACACAGGTGGCTATATACGAGGAATATCTAGAAGTGGGTCAGTTCCCAGCTCTGTGAAAGAAACCCTTATGTTCTTAAAGAAAATAAAGGCAATTAATCAAGAATAAAGTTTATTTAGTCGGGCATTGCAAAAATAAAATGATATCACTATCTCTTTTTGCATAAGAATGAGTTACAGAATAAGTTGTCAGAAAATGCCATTGAGCCACATACAGTAATATAACTAGGTTTAAGAGATAACCCAATGTATTTCAGAAACAAGAAGTGCTAGAGGGATTTAGTGGCATAACATGAAATAGGAACTGAAACCAACCAAACTGGGGAAGGTCGACCAGTCAATCTATGTTTTCATGGTCTCGTATGTCTTTTTGAAAGGGTAACTTGGCTGAGAGTTGGCTATGTAGACTAATTTTATTTATAACATTCATACAGCAAAGAAACAAAAAGGACAAAACTGACTAACACATTTTTTTTATTTTTTATTTAAACAATTGATAACTGTGAAAGGCTCACTGAGCCGAGGTTCGGTGCTAGGTGTGACCCAGGGGGAGGGGAGATGGAGTACATACACAGTGTACAACAATAAACAAAAAGGAACAGCAGTATTACATACAACATTGGATTGACTAGTAACAAGATGAGGTTGCTTGCAGGATGCCAGATACAACAACATTTTAACATAGACAGAGGGTGGACCAGAATGGGTATCCTTCAGGTCATTGCATACAGTTCAGCAAGTGGCTACAAACCTTGCAAGAGTTCTTCAGTTTTTTTTACAGTGGTAGAGCCAGGAGGCAAAGAGTTGACGTGTGAAAGTGCTCACATTTTGGGGAGTAGTACAGTAAGTGCAGTAGATTGGCTTAGGGCATGAGGGACAGGTGCTAGAAAGAAGGGAGTCATCTGGGGCAGAGGCAAGGTGGAGGAGGAAGGGAGCAGAGTTGGTACTTGCAGGTAAGATATGAGGTGCTGTTTCTAATGGAAGGGGCAAGTTTGTTCCACAAACTGGGGAGTCAGAAGGAGAAAGCGGCCTGTCCAAAGGTGGAGGATGGATGTGGTATGCATAAGGAGCATTCATTTCTGTGTCTCAGTTCATAAAGGGAGTCAGAGGCAGGGGAGAGACTATCTGACAGGTAGGAAGGTAACATGTTGAACCAGTATTTAGATATAAGGGTGAGGGAGTGGTTATGTCATCTGTGGGGTAGTGGGGTTAGTCCAATATGGGGGTAAAGATCACAGTGGTTAGTTCTAGAGGGTGCATTAGTAGAAAGGCAACAGAAGACATTTAGGAGGGTGTCAAGGTTGGATAGAGAGGTTGCGGGGACAGTGCAGTAAACTACGTCCACATAGTCAACAATGGGGAGGATCATTTGAGTTACAATTTGCCTTCTAGTGGGAGGAGAAAGGGAATCTCTGTTGTGGAATAGCATCCCAAGTTTTGGATGAAGTTTGGCTACAGTTGCATCAATGTGAGATGAGAAGGAAAGGTGGGGGTCTAGCCACCCGCCCAACTATTTATATTTAGAGGCCTGGGTGAGATGGGTGCCATCGAGGGAGGTGATGGGGGAGGAGAAGGGTCTACTGAGTTTTTAAGTAGTTCCAAATAACACGGATACCATTTTGGAGGTGTTTAGTTTTAACTGATTTTGGTTGAACCAGTGTTGAATATTGTCGAAATCGCCTTGAAGGGTGGCCTGGACTTCGAGAGATGAGGGGCCTGAGGTGAAAATGATCATGTCGTCTGCATACATGTGAATACTGGAATTTGTACAGGAGGAGGGAAGGTCATTTATGAAAAGGGAGAAGAGGATGGGGCCAAGAACCAAGCCTTGTGGTACGTCAGCTAAGATGGGGAGGGGGTGGGAAGAGACATAATTAATTTTGACTGATTGCGATCTTTTAGAAAGGAAGGAGTTGAACTGGTGTAAATTGTATTTACATAAAACAGCATCTAGGTATTGAGTTTTCATGATTAGGCCTATATACTCTAATATTGCAATACAATAGGTCAACTAAACCAGTGACATGACTCAAGTGAGATAAGATAGGAGTTTGCACCAGAACTGCTATAACGACAAAATGGTAGGAATTGTTAATTTTATTTTTGCACTTTATTATAAGAAATATATAATATTGTCTAATGGGAAATGAACTAAGGTCCCCCACAATAACATCTCAACACTCTAACGGGTGAGCTACCAGGCCATATGGTCAGCCTAAGTTTCTCATGACCACTTTCCTTCTCATGCTACAGCTCCTACAGCTAAGTATACTTCACATGGAAAGAACTAATTTTGCATGGTATTAGATACTAATATATGCATCTAGAATGCAAATTAGAAATCACTTATGTGATTTCATCCAATCAATGCTCAGAAACACAGGACCTCTTATCCTATGTACACTTGTCTCATGTCAAGTTAAAATGTGAGCATTCAAATGCTAGTGTAAGAAGAGAAGTATTCCATCCATTTTTCAAAATAAACAAATAGTGTATAAAATGTATTACAATTGAAATCACTCCAGCTAACCTGAGTGGTTTATAATCAGTTTATACAGTAGGTGATGTACAAGATGTCTCTTATGGTATGAAAGGATCATGTCACACAGTTAGGACAGACAGAGCCACTCACTTTTGCTTTATAGTCATCTCACCCAAACTGTACAGATAATACTCTTACACCAAAAGAAACATCTCCCATAGCACCTATAAACTTATACTGCAACTAGGTTTAAATTCCAGTTACATTATTTTTTTCATTGGAATTTGTCAAGTCAAATTGGCAAATACATTAAAAATACCAATGCAATTGTACTCACATAAATAAAATTAACAAATATATATTAAACATTTCCAAAGAGCCTGTAAATGTTGAATAAAACAAAAATCATGGTACATGTAAAGTATCATGATTTCTGTTTTATCCAATATGTACATATAAAAAACATGACAGCTAAAGGGGAGGTTCTGATATTGGAAGACTTCAACATGCTGGATACAGATTGGTCAATACCAGCAGGAACATCTGATAGAACTAGATACATGGTGGATTCCCTGCAGGGGGAGGGCCTCAAACAACTGGTACAACAACCCATAAGAGACAGTGCCACCCTAGATCTAGTACTGACTAACAGGGAAGGGATCACAGATCTCCAGGTAGAAGGTTATCTGGGGCCAGTGACCATCACATGGTATGGTTCAATTTGGCCACTACATCTAAATCATCAAATTCCAAGGCAAAAATATGGGACTTCAGAGGAGCTGACTTTGATAAGATAGCCAACAGAGTTAAGCTAGCCCTAGCAAAAAGAAACATAGGTGAGGGTGCACAGCAAAGCGGGCAAACACTAAGGATGCAATACTTGAAGCAACATCCCATTGTGTTAGACAGAAAAGGAGGTGCAAAAGAAGAAGGAAACCACTTTGGTTCTCAAGTACAGTAGCAGAAAAGGTCAGAGCCAAAAGGCTGGCCTTCAGGAAATATAAAGGAACACAGCAAGATGAAGATTGGGGGGCATACTAAACTGCCCTAAGGGAAGCAGGGAAGGCAGTAAGGCAGGCAAAGTCCCAAACTGAGGAAGCACTAGCACAAACAGTAAAAGAAGATGACAATACTTTCTACAGATACAGTAGTGAAAGGAGAAAGTCCAGAGGGGGTATTGCTAAGCTCAAAGGAGAAAAGGGGGCATGTGAGGAGGAGGAGGACCATGTAAAAGCATCTATCCTAAATAGATACGTTTGCTCAGTATTTACTGAAGAGAAGGTTGGGAAGGGCCCACAGCTCAGCACCATGGACACAGGTGGGAGGGAGGTGAGCACTACTCCCTTCACAAAAGAAAGGGTCCTACAAGAGCTTACTAAGCTCAGGGTGGACACGGCAATGGGACCTGATGGCACACATTCCTGGGTACTTAAGGGTGGAACTAGCAGAGCCATTAGCAGAACTGTTTAATGAGTCTCTGAGCACAGGAGAAGTCCCAGAAGACTGGAGAAGGGCTCATGTGATCCCACTCCACAAGAGTGGTAGCAGGGAGCAGGCAGGGAACTACAGACCAGTCAGTCTTACTTCAGGAGTGGTCAAGATCATGGAGGCACTCCTTAAGCAAAGGATAGTGCAGCATCTGGAATCCATAGGGGCACAGGATCCAAGACAGCATGGGTTTAGAAAAGGAAGGTCCTGTCAAACTAATCTCATAGATTTCTTTGACTAGGTAACCAGATTGGTGGACCAGGGGAGAGCAGTTGATGGCGCCTGCCTTGACTTCAGCAAAGCTTTCGACACTGTTCCACATAGAAGATTGATAAATAAGCTGGGTAGGTTCGGGGTGGGTCAGAAGTTGGTCAACTGGGTGGCAATCTGGTTGATGGGCAGAAAACAGAGAGTGGTGGGAAATGGTATACAGTCAGAAGAGATGTAAGTTACAAGTGGGTACCTTAGGATCTGTTTCAGCCAGTCCTCTTCAATATCTTCATTAGTGACATTGCAGATGGACTAGAGGGTAAGGCTTGTCTATTTGCAGATGACACCAAAATCTGCAAGACAGTAGATGATCCAGATGGGGTGGGCATAACGAGAAGAGATCTAGATAAACTAACAAAATGGTCAGAAGAGTGGCAACTGGGATTTAATGCAAAGAAGTGCAAGATCATGCACATAGGGAACAGAAACCCTGAAGCCACCTATAGGCTGGAAGGGGAGTTGCTAGCAGTCACAAGGGAAGAAAGAGACTTGGGCATCATCATCACTGATGACTTGAAATCAAGCAGACCTCTAAAGCAGTAGGTAAGGCTAGGGGGATGTTAGGGTGTATTAGTAGGGGTATCACAAGTCACAAGAGGGAGGTAATAATCCCTCTTTACAAGACACTGGTTAGGCCCCATCTGGAGTACTGCATGCAGTACTGGAGGCCACACCTTCACAAGGACATTGACCAAATTGAGGCAGTCCAGAGAAGGGAAACCAAAATGGTGTAGGGACTGCATCAGAAGACATATGAGGACAGATTAATGGAGCTCAATTTGTATACCCTTGAGCAAAGGAGGGAGAGCAGTGATATGATTGAGACATTCAAACACCTTAAGGGCATTAACAAGGTAAAAGAGTCTAACATGTTTAAATATAAGAACAATAACAGGACAAGAGGACACAGCATGAGATTAGAGGGAGGCCGAGTAAGGGGGAATGTGAGAAAATTCTTTTTCACAGAAAGAGTGGTGGATGCATGGAATGGTCTACCTCAGGAAGTGGTGGCTATGAATACAGTGCAGGGCTTCACACAGGCATGGGATAGGCATAAGGGAGCAATACTGATGAGTATGAATAGATAGGCCACTGACAGAGCAAAGGCCGATGACACATTTATAGGTAGAAAAAGAAATGGGCAGACGGGATGGGCCTTGTAGTCCTTATCTGCCATCAACCTCTATGTTTCTATGTATTTTAACATGCTTTAGTCTATCGGGGCCCAGATGTGAATCAGCTGTGCCACCTGCAGGTGGTGCAGAATGCAGCTGCATGTCTTTTTACTTCCATGCTGAGGCTGAATCATATTTGCACTTCATGAGATGCACTGGCTGACAGTTAGGTGGCAGGCTAACTGAAATGTGTTACTGTTGCTGTTCAAGGCCCTGAGCGGTCTGAGGCCCCACTACATTGCTTTTGAGGAGAAGGCACCTTGACTCTATAACTTCCTCCCAGGATAAGGATGTACTGTCTACTGAAGTTTTAAAACCAGATTAAAAATCCAGATTGAAAGCAAACTTTTTACAGTAGCTATAACCAATCTCAAGTGATATGGTTTTGACACTAATGCAATATACCACAGATCCAACTGGGATGCAGTGTAATACCTTGCACTAAATGGCATGTCACAAAGTACTGCATTACAAATTGGCTTAATTGCCATGGAATTACATTGTTCTCTGCAGTACACTACAGCATTTTCCAGTATTACTGCTCAGTACTGTGTTGCGTCCTGACTGGTGCAGCTGTATGACTATAATGTATTTTCTGTTTTTATTTATTGTAATGTTTTAGGAAAATGGATTAAGATTGGAGTCATTCGAATCTGTGTTTAATTTTTTAATGCTTTGTATGAAGTATTATGTTTATATAGTTTTAATTGGTTTAGTTGTATTTATTCTGTAAAGTGCTTTGAGCCTTGGAAAGTCACTATATACAACAAATAAAGGTTTAACAAAATAATAATAAGACGTATTCTCAGCATCTGAGATCTATTTGCAGTGTCAGTGGCTCAGTAGGTAGCACACTCACCTCTGAGGCCGGGAGATCAGAGGGCTCTGGGTTCAGTTCCCACATCTCGCACTTGGGTTAATATCCCAGTACTGACACTGTAGTGCAGCATGAGAGGGGTGCTGCACTTCTGAGCTGCTGTCTTTCAGATGAGACGTTAAACCAAGGTCCCATCTGCCTGGATTGCTGGTAGTTCAGGTGGATGTTAAAGATCCCATGGCACTTATCAAAAAGAGTAGGGGTAATTTTTATTGAAAATAAACACATATCAAATGTAACACATGATAAATGAAACAAGAAAAGTTTGTAAAACAAAGAAAAAGGAGAAAACTATTCCAACCTGGTTTAACAATATATACTACGGATGACATATAAGCTCGGGTAATAAAAACGAAAGGAAAAACAAACATAGCAATAAACCAGAGTCCTAAACTATTAAAAATTCTAAGAGGAAAAAACAAAAGAGATTGCAGAGAAAAATAAAAATAAACTAGTGCAATAGATGTCTAATATCCTTATTTAAATTTGATAATATGAGAAAAGCCTTTCCACCACATTCGAACTTTTGTGGCATTAAACTGTTGAACATCTGACTTGACAATATTATTCATTACATTGGTAACATAAGACCTATAGATTTGAACAGATGGTTTCTTTTGATATAGGACCCATTGGCATCTTGTTTGCCATAAACAATATCTTAGACAGGCAAAAAAAATCTGCAAAGTTCCTTTATGAAAAGACTGCAGAAATTCCGGGAACAATCCAATTACTAAAATATCATAAGTGAGATGAGCTAGCCACGGGAAAATTCAGACTATAGCTAAATAATCCCATATTTCATGTGATATTGAACAATGGAGAAAAAATGTTCCATGGTTTCTTCTTGGTTTATACAGCCTAAATATGGACACATTCTTCTGTTTTGGCCTTGTATTTAGCCGTGCCCTGACATTTAGTTTACCATGTAGGGTGAGCCATTGGGATTCCTACATGAAAGACGGTAATCTTGCATTATTCAATTGACTAAGAACAGCCTCATTATGATCTTTTGAACAATTCCTAAATTCTGGAATGTTTGGGTATATTGAAGCCAATAAATCTTTATACAAGGTTTTGATGAACATTGTAATATTTGTTGTTTTGTAACCCGCCATTTGAACAATTTCTGTGCTGCAGGTTTGAAATAAAGAGGTAGAGCTAAATAAATGGAAGGTTTAGGAGCACAATGTAGCCATGCTGTAAAATATCTGTTTAATAAGCTATGAAAGGAAAATAAATCCTGTCTAGTAGTTCCTTCTAAACTTCTTTTTAATGACTTAGAAAAAAATATAGCGAAACAAAATAAAATCGGGTCAACCATTCCTAGGCCTCCTTTTTTCTCTCAAGGTATGTATAGCATCTTTAACTGGGTTCAGTCTATTCCCCAGTAATTGGAAACAGATACTATATAACCTAGTTTCCAAATTACCAGGAATAGGAAAAATTGCAGCCGTATGTTGTAAACAAGGTAAAATAAATTGTTTTAAAACCTGTATTCTTTTTCCTTATGAAACCTAAATCGCTTCCATCTAAGAACTTTTTTTCAATTTTATCTAAGGCTAGCTTCCAATTATTTGCTGGGCTATTTTGTGGACGAACTGATCCCTAAAATAGTTATAGGTTCTGTTGTAAATGAAATTGAATGCTAAACAAATGGCGCTTGAGAGACCTGACCTATAAAGAGGCCTTTGTTTTAAGTAAATTAAGTTTAGTGTTAGCTACAGCCGCATATTCCTGAAAAATAGAAAAAAAGGATTCAAGCTGGTTAATGTGTGTAAAAAATAAACAAATATCATCTGCATAAGCCTGGATGATTAGGGATGTTTTGAGATCTGGAATGTTTTTTCCTTGACATAAGGGGGATATGTTAATTGACTGTAAAAGAGGTTCTAAGGAAAAATTATATAATAAGGGGCTTAAGGGGCATCCCTGTCTTACTCCGCAATTGACCGCGAATCCATTCCCTAGCTGTCCATTAACCAAAGGAAATACTTTACCTGAGCTATAAAGGTTTTTGATTAAATTCCGTAAAGAAAAAGGGACTTTAAAAAATTCCAATGTCGCAAACAAAAAAGAGTGGCTTACTCTATCAAACGCCTTTTCTAAATCCAATGAAACAAGGAAGCCACTATCTCCCACCTCATTAGATCTTTCAATAAAGTCTCTAATTGAACCTAACATGGCCTGAATACTACGATTAGGGATGCCACAATGTTGAGAAGGAGAAAAATTATATTTAGCCAAATCCCTTAACCTGTTATTAATTACTGACATCAAAATTTTATAGTCAGAATTTAATAACGTAATAGGTCTCCAGTTCTGAAACAACCCCTTATTCCCTGATTTATGAATATAAGTTTGTATACTATCAGCAAAGGATGCTATACTGAGTCCCTGATCCAAAAAACAATTATAAACCATTACTAAAATAGAACTAAGGTCTTTAGAAAAGGTTTTATAAAAGGAATTAGAGAGACCGTCCAAACCTGGAGCCACTTTGGGCTTTAAAGAGTTTAAAACTAATCGAATTTCCTCTTCCTGAAAGGGCTGTGTAAGGGAGGAAACTAGTTCTGGTGTTAAGGAGTTTGTTATAGGAATTCCTAATACATCATTAATTTTGGTTTGGGAGGGATTTTGAAGGGGCTCAAGATATTTAAAATGTTTATGAATCAGGTCTTCTAATTCTGTAAGTGAAGTAACAGTCCTATCTCCATCATTTAAGAAGGATAGGGAACCATGCTCTTTAATTTCTTTGCATAATTCAAATGGGTCTCCAAAAACTGATTTCCTTATATGATTAGACGTGACCGCTTGCAGGGTCTCAGCTCGATTATACTGGAAAATTTTCATTTGTGATTTAATTTCTGCAATTTATGAAGAATAATTCTCTCTAGAGAGGGTAGTCTTAGATAATAATGTCTGTAATTGGGACCTAATTTTGAGATAACGAAAAAATTTCTCCTTCTGACGTATTTTACCGTGTTTTTTGAACCAATTAATACAATCATTTTTCGTCTCTAGCCACCAAATCCCTAAATCCTGATATAAAAAGGTGACAGACAATCTGGCTTGTAAAATTAATGTGATGGAATTTAGAATCAAAGGTTCTTGTAGCGTGGAAGTATTAAGCTTCCATCTTAGTTTTTGCTTATGCCTTGAAATCGATAGGCCTATGTGGGTTATTAAAAGAGCATGGTCTGAAAATTCCACTGGAATAATTTGAGAATGATGAAATGAAGTTTGTTTGGTTACAAAGAGGTAATCAATAGTGTAACCAACTCCACTTTTAAAAAAAGTACCGCTTGGGCCTGAGGCCTGTTTATTCATACAAGAAATTAAATCTGCGCTTTTAATAATGTCTAACAAACATATAGTGTCACAATATATTTTTTTTGAACTATCAATTTTCCTTTTAAAGGTTATGCCACAATTAAAGTCTCCACCCCAAAAGATAGGGACCGTAGTCACCAAAAAAGGTTGAACTTGTTTCATGCAGGCAACCCTCCCAGATTTTGTCTATGGGTTATAAATATTAATTAATCAAGAGTATAGGAAAACCAAGTTCCTTCTAGTATCAATAGTCTTCAGGACATAAATCAATTAGTTTATGTAAAGTGAAATTGAAAGAATTAAAAAGAATGCCAACCCGCCTGCCTTATCTTCCCAAAGGACCAATAAGATGGGCCCCAGGGCCAATCCTAGCAAAAGCAGAGCACTGCATTTTATTACACATCCATGTTTCTTGGAGAAATATAATGGAACAGTTAAAATCATGTAACATATGAAAAAGAGTGTATCTTTTTTTAAACTTTAATAAACTATGAGTATTTAGGGAAGCCCAAGAAAAGTTGCATGCCATATTTTAAGTATTAGGACCAAGAAAAAGGAACTAACAACTGGAATCATTTTTTTCTCCTATTCTTTTTTTTCCCTTTATAATCCTCCCTCATTGTCCCCAAGTTGTCTTGTAATGAAATTTGTGAATCTGTGTCACCCATATCTACCTCTGAATCCCCCCAGCTCAAGGCCTCATATGAGTTTTTGGTTTCTATTCTTTCAGAGGCAGAAACCACTAAAGTTTTTTGAGTTCTGCTCGATCTTCTAAGAGCTAGTGGAGGCTGTGAAACCATATCCTGTCTGTCCCCGAGACCTTCTTTCAAGTCTGTATAACAGACCGGTTGCAAGGAAATCGGAATATTTTTTTCCCTAATAGACTCTTCTTGCCCTTCTTGACGTGAAATAGTTACTGGTTGAACCGTTTTGGGTAAAGAAGCCTTAGGACTCTGGTGCTTCGGGCGGGGGATAACAGGTTGTTCCCGAATTTGATGACTCATATCATCTTGGGCTTTTTGTATGAGAAAATCTGATTTTCCTTCCAAAATGGTTTTGTTTTGCGCCGCCCAAGGACATTCTCTGAAGGCATATTTTCGTTCTTCACAAAGATCACATTTAATTGGGTTATTACAAAACATAGTAACATGCCCTATTTCCCCACAATTATCACATTTGGGCTGGTCACACGTACTAGATAGATGGGTTTTAGCCCCACACCTGTAACATGCTCTTGGTTGACCGCTATAAAACACTACTCCCCTATCCCTACCTAACAAGAAGGAATTAGGAATGTGTTCAATACCTGAAGCTGTTTGACGTAATTTAACTTGAAATTTCCACCCCCTGTCCAAAACTGTTCAGCATCTAGAATAGGTTCCGGATCACTTTGAATTTCACATTTTTGTGCTAGCCAAAAGGTGATATCCTCAACGTGCACACTTTCGTTTCGGAACATAACAGTGACGAAACTTAGTAAGGGGCTTGAGAGTGGAATTACCAAAAAGGGGGACCAGAGGGGAGAAAACTTAACCTGATTGTATCTATTCCAAAAAAGATCCAATAAAGCTGGGGATCGAAAGCTAATATCGAAATTATCTTCCCCTGAAATGTGGATAAATGCAAAAACATCTCTAGGAAAAAACTTTAGAGAATCTTTTAATAACAATTTCCCCATGTAGTATCTGTCTGGTTTGTCTTTTAAGCCACCTCGATACCTGATGCGCACTGCATTCCTCCTAGGTGCTGCTTCCCTCTTACTTTGAGAGAATAAACTTGACATAAGAGGTTTGTCTGCAATTGTTGTCAATGTGTCTTTCTGCCCCTTAGTATCTGAACTAACAGTAGAAACGCAACCTTCTCTTTCAGTACCCCCCTTCCCTTGATTCACAAGTAACTCAGAATTAGACACAGATTCATTTTTAGAATTACCAGGCTGCCAAGCAGAAATGTGTTTGTCAATATCAAGAGAACTGTCCCACTCAGTATCAGGAGACCATATCCCTTTCCCCAGAGATTTCCACCCTGCAGCTGTTAAGGCTGCTTGGGGTGTCCAATTTTTATCATGTTCACCTAAAGAAAGTGAAGGTACACTGGAGGACCCTGAATTTTGGGTAACAGTTTCTTTTTCAGGGGTCTTTTTGTTGTCTGTGAAGGAAAATTCTGTGACTGCCTCCTGTGAGCCTGATGACTGATAAATAATATTGTTATTGTCCCGAGACTCTAAAGTATTCACCTGAGGGGTTAAACACAAAACCCACTTCTTTGTGCAGGGTAACGGTTGCAAAAGTCTTAGTTGAACTGGTCATCACGGATCGTTTATCAAATTTCAAAGCTGAAAGAGGTTTTTGGCTTACCCCCTTGCTTTGAGCAGGAACGTCAGAAGCTGCACAGACCTCCGCTATCGTCTCTGTTTGTTCTCCTTTCGATGTCTTCCGTTGCCAAGAAGATAGCTGCGTGCTCCTCCGGGCCATTCCTACTGCTTCCACCGCTGCTAGGGCCAAACGGGAAAGACGCGATATGTACTTCCTGGAATGACCGTCCGCTGTCCGCTGTGCCACTGAAACTCGTTCCGATGCTGAAACCAAAGGCGTCTCAATGGGATTCTCTGCATCCCTTGCCGAATCGCTCTCTTCACTGCTGCCACAGAAGATTCACAGGTTTGAAATCCAAGAGTGTCCATAACACTCGATGCCATATGTTCAAATAAAGAGGCGCTGAAGCCCGCTACCTGCGGGACCTCCGGCTGCTCTAACGTTGGTTCTGGCCGTCTCTCTATGGAGACCTCTTCACACACCTCCTTCACCTCCTCCATCTGCCATGCAGTGGCCATTGCTGACCCTTGCATGCCCCTACTGGCTTCCCGACGCCAGCAGAGTAGGGGAATTTCCCCGGTGTCCTGGCCAAATTTCCCTCATTCACTATAAATACCACCAACAGCTTAATCTGGTTCAAAGTCAGTTGGCATTCACCTGTATCCCCCTCCCCCGGGTCGTGCCTGAAAATAGGAAGAATTTGTCTAGTGCACTTAACCAGTCAACAAAAACTAAATAAAAAAAAAAAAATTCCCGATCTGCAAAAAAGATGGAAGATTCGTATAGATTTTATTGAAGAGGTACAGTACTTCAAACAAGTACTGGCTCTGCCTCTCATTTCCATCTTCCTTTCTACTGATGAAGCAGCATTTACACAGAGCTCCTTAAAATCCTGCTTTTCAAGCTTTAGTATCTCAGCAGTTGTTTCTGTTTGGAATTTTGCAGGGCAAATGCAGCCAGTTCATTATTGCAGGCTACTGGCAGTCTTTTTTCTCCCTTTGCATTGTTTCTGAGACTTCTAATTTAGGTAGACTGGGGTTACTTGTGGTTTTGCCTGTATCACAACTCAGGGGAGGGGTTCACCAGTATGAGACTACTAGCTCTTGGGCATTTGAAGCTGGCTCCTGACTGGTCGTCTTCAGGTGAGTGTATTTCTCTTTGTGTAATTCAGGGTCTTTCATTTTTCTGTCTTAAATATCTGGCACCACCCACCATCATCTTTCTTTTCAGGGTTTTTTATTCAACCTTTCCTTACCACTAGATCATTTTAGATAGTTCCTGTGAGGTGCATGTATCTTCTACTTTGGTCATTTCAGCCTCTATTTGTGGCACTTATCTAATGATTTGGGACCATGTACTGTATGCTTGATAGGAAGTCTTGTTTCGAAGACTCTATTCTGTATCTGTGTTGCTTTTTAAGGCCATGTCCAGACTACGACATGGTAAGTTGTGATGTTTTATAAAATGTTGTATCACTTACTGTGTTGCTGCATCGCGACTAAGTTCAGCTATGATTTAGCATGAATAAAACATCCATGCTACGGGGTCCGTACTTGTTGCTTGGATCATTCTCAGTGGAGCTTGCCAAACACAGTTTCTGGGGGACTGAAGCTGATGGAACTGTACCTGCATTTTCAGACTTACAGGTAATACAGTTCTTATGTTAAAATATAGGTCCTATCAAGGCTTTAACATGTTTTTTGAACCCATGTTTAAACCTGCTCATAGTGCGGACATGATCCATGTTGGACTGACTTAAAATGGTTCAAGTGACTTAAACCGTGTCAAGTTGTCTAACCTGGATGGGGCATTAGTGAGTCCAACTGTGACTGACATGCTGCTGCCTGCACAGTGGCCATTTTAAAGCTGCATTTGTGCATGAATTTTCAGTGTGTGACATTGGGATATAGGACTGCTTAGATACAAACTTATGATAGTGTTCCATGAGGTATTTATTTACTGGATCTTTCTACCTACTTATCCTCTCCTTTTTTATGTTGTCGCGCTTGCACACCCAACATCTTGCGATAGTGCAGATTTGGAGGCACGGTCACTGTTAGGCGAATGCAGGGCATGCATCAGTAGGTGCGTCCCTCATTCCTCAGTTAGCCTGCATGCCAGTGCCACACCATCCAGGTGAGCACATCTAAGGAAAGGTCCGCTGCAATGCGAGCAAAGCTTGTCACATGCAGCGGACCTCCCGACGTGCTTACCCAGAAACATAAAAAATGGCGACACACTGCCCGCATAAACTGCCGACTTCGGGGGTGCCCAAGCCCCCTGTCAGCTTACCCTACCCCCAATGTATGTGCTTATGGGGGAGCCCACTCCCCGTAGGCATACAGAACCCCCCATTTGTTATATGCTGAGGGTGGTGCCCAATCACCCTCGGCTCTGGCCCCCCCCACTTTCCTTGTGTGCCGATGGGGGTGCCCAATCCCCATTGGCATAAAGTAACCCCCCTTTTGTTGTGTGCCAACAGGGGTGCCCAATCCCCATCAGCTACAGCTGCCCCCCAAAAAAACAGGGCTCCATTGGCAGGCTGGGCACCCACCCCAGCATGTAACATGCCCCTGTAAACAGAAAAATGGTCCCACAATGTTTTTTTTTGTACCTGTGGAAAAAGGAAATGGTTCCTCTGCGGTCTCCCTGCCCCCCCCACAACCCGCACACACCCACTGTGCACCCTGCCTCCCCACACACCCCTCACCCCATACTTACCTTTAGAGTCTGACGTGATGATCTTTGGTGGACCCGGGAACACGTCTGCACTCTTCAAAGCTGACCGTGAATGGAGGAAATGCCAGTAAACTGTATAATGGAATAAATAGGGTTTTTTCAACTTTGATGCATATCTCAGGCATTTTTTTGGAATTTTGGCACCATATTTTTCAACGTGGGGTTTTTGGGACCCCTCCTCATGAATTCTGGCACTGTCATGGTGTTATTTGGTCCCGAAGGGTGATTTCGCGGTCACTGTGTAGAATCACCTTTTGGGACAGAGTAACAAAACAACAGTGCCCTGTTCATGAGGAGAGCTCTCAAAAAGCCAGTGTTGCAAATTTGGTGACAAAACACCCCAAAATGGCTGTTTTATGAGTGTGCATTGTGCTGTTTCTATGCACGCTCTTAACGTCATGAATCTGTAATATTTTCACTCCAGATTTTCAAACTTGGCATTTTTCCACACCTCCTGATGAACAGTACATCTGTCATTTTACATATCCTGCCCAAAATGTGTTTTCGCGCGTCTGGCACAGAATAGTGCAGTTGCTGTACGAAGTCACTTTTCAGGACACTTTTCAGAAATAGCAGTGACACTGTTCATGAGCAGAGGTCCTAAAATGTTTATGTTGAAAATTTGGTGCAGAAAGTCCATAAAATGACTGTGTTGCAAGCGTGCATTGCGCAGTTTCCACGCACCCTTGTAACTTTGCAAATTTGTAATATTTCCATGCCAGATTTTCAACACTGGCATTTTTTCACACTTCCTTGTGAACAGTGCAGGTGTCATTTTTCACATCATGCCCAAAATGTGTTTCCGCACCTGTGGTGCACAATGGCATGGTCGCTGTGGGAAATCAACTTTTGGGACAGAGTAATAAAATCACACCACCACTGTTCATAAGGGGAGGTCCCAAAATGCCTATGTTACAAATGGGGTTACCAAACTCCCAAAAATAATTGGGTTACGGATGTGTGTTGCGCAGTTTGTATGCATGCTCATTGCTTCACCAATATTTCATATTGTCAGTCCAGATTTTCAGCATTGCCATTTTTTTATGACTCCTCATGAACAATACAGTTGCCATTCTCCACATCCTGCTCAAAAATGTGTTTTTGCCCTCTGTCACCAAATGACACAGCCACTGTACAAAACCACCTTTCAGCTAACAAAGTGATTGTGCCACATTTCATAAGGTGGCCTGACAAGCAGCTCATGTTGAAAATGTGGAGTGAAACTACCACCACATGCCTACAGTGTTAGGGCTTCCAACTGTAGCATCCCACCCAGTTCAGACTGACAGACATCAGGGGTGTGATCTGGGATCATCGGATGTAATGCTCACGCCATTCCACCCCCACCCCCATCCTGCAGCCACTGACAGGCATCATGGTGTGCCTTGCACTGTTCGGCCACAAAGTTCACCCCATGCTCCTATACTGCACCCATGTCAGCATATTTCTTTATGGAATGGGGTAAGTATAATACCCAAAGACCCCAAAGCACATCCCGACACTTGTCAGTATCTACAGGGTAGGGTGAGGTACAATGGCATGAGCATTATAGTTGATGGCCCAAAGGCACACCCCAATGCCTGTCACTCTCTACAGGGTGGGAGTGGGGTTGGCATCACTTCAATACTTCACTGCCATTCCTATTATGTGTCTCTAGCTCCGGCACTGCCAATGCCAATGCCAGTGTGACAACATTCGGCATTGACAAGTGCTTGTTTAAGAGGGTTTTTTTTTATTTCCAAAAGGAGCAAAATATATCAGCAACCTCTGCATCAATTTTTTCTCAGGATGCTGTTCGACCTCCCCCATTCTGGTTGTATCTAAATATATATATATATATATATATATATATATATATATATATATATATATATATATATATATACACACTCTGATACGTATGTGCGTAACTATGGAGAGTTTTAAGAGGGACCCATTTATGGCATCTTGCATATCAAGATTAATTATATTATGACTGTTATTTATAAACCAAACCTGCTGTTTGTGAATTTTATGTTTTTATTGGATTTTATCTGTTCTTAAAGCTGTATAGTGCCTTGGTTGTAGAAAGGCACTTTAAAAATAACTGTATTATTATTATATGGAGCAGCATTTGTCCTGCTTTTTCTGTAGATACTTCTTTATCCATTTTGCTGTTTTAGTCAGCAGATTTCCTTTGTATATATGGGTTATTTGGCTTGGTACTGGTATACTGGTATCTGTTGATTGGTATTGGTGTGTGGAATCCCTTTCAGACCCTAGTAGTTTTAACATTAGCATAGGCAGTGTCACCGTTTCACAAATAATGTGAAACAATGCTAACAGTACTGTATATCAGCAGGTTTCAGCTCTGGCAAAGAAAACAATGATTCTAGCCCAAGGTTCTTATACTCATCCAATGATTCTATGAACACAAGGATTATCCCCACTCTGTAGCAGGCATTTCCTCTCCCAGGCAGGGTGATAAATGCACCAGTGGCCTCTTTGTGCATAGCTCACATTCTGGTGGCATTGCTTCAGGAACTTGTTAACATTCTCTGAAAGGAATATGTCTCCTAAACATCTGCCTCTGGCACTGATGTCTTAGGTATGATATATTGGCTATTTTAGAGGATGAAATCAAGATATCCACTTCAAAAGGAGTAGCTAGAACAGTACTAGGACTCAGAAGTTGGTTGGATGATCATGCCTCAAAGAAACATGTGATTTACTCACTCTTCAGGGGTAATGCCCTCTTTGGTGAGGAAATTACTAAAATCTAGATCAGATTAAGGTGATTGCCCCAGTGCAAATCATCTCAAGAGCTTTTTTTGTGGAGCCGTGTGCTGTTCCATTCATGGTAACAGACTACAAGGGTGGCTTCTAAGGCTGAGTCACAGAACATTATTCACCTTTCTTTGTAGGTTTCTCATTTAAATTCACATCTGTTAAAGGATAAGGAAGACACTTCAGAGGACATGAGTCCTCAAACCAAAAAAACAAAACCAGTTCCACATGAAGTCTAGGTCACTCTGCATCTGTTCTGGGAGGCAAGTTATCCCAGTTTATGGACAGGTGGGCCAATTCCAAAATAGACTCATGAGTTATAGAAATTATTGATCAGGGATTCACGATAAAATTCTCATCCCTACAGTCAAGTGTTTTATTTCTTCCCTCTCCAGTGTCATAGAAATAATGAATGAGTCAAGCTGTTTTTCAGACCCTCTAGCACTTGTAGTGTGATGTAGAAAATGAGCAGAGAGTATGAATTACTCCTTGCACTTCATCATCTTGAAAAGAACAGGGTATTTTAATAGTTTTAGATCTTAAGAACCTCAACAAGTTAGTCACAGCATTTCTTTTCAAAATGGTGTCATTCTGTTCCATAATCTTGTAAATTCCTGTTCAAGGCCACTGATGTATGGTGACTAAAATAATGAAATTCTGTTTCCAAGATTTGAAATTCTGGGATCGTACCAGTGATTGCTAGTCTAATTTTTAGACTTTAACAGGATTCTACTGTCAATCTTTTAGCATGTGTATTAATAATTAAAATAAAAGAAGGATAACATACAGCAAATTTAATAAAAAGCAAAATGAAAATAGTGCAGGCAACAATTAAAAGAAAAATCAAGTTGTATGGTGATTATTGATCTGATGTAAAATGCCAGCTTGCATGAAATTCTTTATTATAATCAGTATGTAGACAGTCCAAGTTCCAGAATTATATCAGGTTTTCCAGTAAAAAACCAAAAACAGCGGCCTTTCCTATCATCAGCTGATTTGAATGATGCATATTTGTACATACCAATTCACCTGTCCCATTAAAACTTTTTACTATTTGCCATTCAAGCTAAAGACTACTGATACTGGTATCTCCCACTCAGGCTGTCCTCAGACCCATACATATTCATGTAAGACCTGGTAGCTTATTTATGCAATAAGGAAGTTGACATTTTCACTAACTTGGATAATTTTATGATCAGATTCCTGACACAAGGGGAAACACCACTGGTAGTTCAAGCTACAGCTATACAGTAGTTCAATTCATGCAGGATATAGATGGAAACTCGATCAAGAGACAAGCTCACTGTGTCCAGCCAATCTCTGTAACACCAGGGAGCTTGTTTAATCAGACATGGAAAAAGCATTTCCTCACTTCCCAGAGAGTGGGCAACATGATTACCCAATGCAGAGCTTTTAATCCAACAGTGACAGTTTGAAATTGCCTTCACTTAATGGGTCTCATGGCAGCCGCATTCAGACTTGTGTCTGGGTTTGATTTCACATAAAAGGCTTTCAATGGTTTGTTTTGATGAATTGTGAGCAGTCTACTTATAGGAAAACAAAACAGTCCAGCGCTCACCACCAGTTATAAATAAAATGATGCTTACCAATATGTTCAATGCCTAAAATGTTTATTGAGGTGCCAACTAAAAAATGCCTTAAGAAATACTCAGGGCCTCTGATCAGAAATACAAAGCAAGAGGGCCATCAACATTTTGAGAATGAAAGCAACATTTTGATCTCCTATATCACTTCAACCATATCTTGTTGGAACAGCAGTAAGAGAAAAGTCAGGCAACTCAATCACAGTAGCATACATCGTTCATAATGAAAAAAACAAAATGCTCTTACCTGATGCTAGGACCAAAATGCTTTTAAAATATGGTCCTTTCCTAACAGCAAGAAAAAGATAGACTATGCACACAGGGGGATTTAATGCTATAATTGTTAATCTTCACACTGAATCTGCAGCACCTTTACTTTTTAAAATAGCCATCATGGCTCTGTGGGAACAAAACCTTAATGACAAAAATATGTTATTATAATTATATTATTATTCTGCATTATTACACCTTTAGTTATACTAGTAAACTACTGTGGATAATTGGGAGATATAATGCAGAGGCAACTGGGTTAAATTCCTGTCTACATAAGCTCTAATCAAGGAGAACTGTCTCTAAGAAGGGTTAAAAAAAAACTGCCTAAATGGAGCTTAGGGGACATGGTATATATGACTCTCCATTTAAAATGAAATTTCCCTTAAACTGGGCCTCTTTAGAGGGTGATACTAACAGACTACTCCAATCTTTGCTTGAATGGAGAAAAAGTTTGTCTGATAGTAGCCATAATAACAACATACTTCAGTGACATCAAAATATATGACTTAACTATCTTCAAGAAAAAAAAAAAAGATTGACTTAGTCTTATATGTTTCAATATGAAGAAAGACTTGTGTGTGTTACTAGAAAATGCAACATGCTGCCAGCATGAAACCTACACAGTGACTAAAGCATATTTTGACCTCTCAACTGGCCAAACTGTGTGAATGTAGTTGATGGGGTCCAGACTTATCCCCAAGAATATCCTGGAACAAGAATCTTTAAAGTAAGCATACCCACGTTTGGTCTTAAATGAGAACTGGTGTAATAACAAATCTAAAAGTGTGACTTTTATGCATCTGCCTAGTAAAAGAGGAATGTTACACCACTTGAAAGCCTCCTCTAATCACTTAGAAGAAGCATGGCTACATGGTCCAATGGGCACAAACAAAGGGACAACTCCATGCAGTGGAATTCAGTGCTTTTAAGGACTTTCTTAAAATGTTTTCTGGAAGAAACCTACTTTAAACTGAAGCTTGAGACATGGAAAAGAGACATATTAGTTTATTTTCTAAATACTTTGCTATGAATTGAAGCTATAATCATTATTAGCTTATCTCAGGCAATATTTGTCTCACAGATGTGGGGGAACCTCAAAAAACCTTTTTTTAATGAGCTGAATCCAGAAATGTTTGTATGAAGACTGTGTCTTATGGCATTAAAAAGTTATAAGGAAAATTAACTTTGAGCTAAAAATTGAATCGGAGCAGTGGGAGGTGGAGTCTCAGGAGAAAAAAAAACCTAGCCATCCCACCTCCTTTTCAAGGACCTATTGGGAATGGTGAAATAATGACCTAGCCAGACAGTGATGCCACTCTGGAATAGAGGTAATAAAATAATTTCCTAGGGTTCCATGTCATAACAGTGAAAGCCTAAAGGCGATCGTCGTTATGCAGAAGTCAAGAGAGCCAAAAATTTATTTCGGCACTCTGACACCCTGGTGCACAACAAAATGGCACTGGGGACTTAGTTTTTAATGTTTTATGTGGGGGGGAGCTGCAGGATATTGCTATAGTCACCCACCCACCCCATCCAGCTGCCATATCCCCTGTGCACCGTCGCTGCAATGCACTGGGGAGAGGGTCACCATTTTTGTCAGTGCCCTTCCCCAAGTGCCCACATCATGGACACTCATTCCTAGAAGGGGAAGAGCAGAATCTTTCAGATGTGATGCAGGGAAGACATCTGTTCATGGAATGGACACTTTGTCTGTTAAGTAATGTTTTGAAATTCCCACCAAAACCAGGAAAAAAAGGACAGAGACTGCCTATTAACATCCATAAACAAAGAAACAAGTTTGCATTGCTGTGTTGACAACAGATGAATCCAAAGTCCAGAGTTTGAGTGGAGACAAGAGTAAAAACAGAAACAACTAGGTCCAGCCACAACCAAGGTCATTTGCCAGCCAGGAAAAGAATATTCTCACTAACATCCTGAAATTAAAGATGACAATCCAGACTCTACAGCTAACCAGATGTCTTGAGTATTATTTTAATCAATTTTTATAATATTCAAATTGGGCTTAGCTGGGAAATTTCATAGGGAAATAATTTCTTAACTACTAACTATAAGATTGGGTATTATAGGAAAGCTTGAATCTAAATAATGATATAAATATTTTTGCCAAATAAAAAGTATTTGAATAAGTTACCAAGAGAGTTTTGGAATGCTAATGCAAAGTTGTTTATGAAGTATGCAAGGACAATTTTACTGTTACAAAAGTTACCAAAACTGCAATGTGTGTGCTTTTGTTTTGTTTTCTAAAACTTTGTTGTTTTGTATTCATGCTGCCTTAACTGAGTTTGCAATGTTTTATTTTCTATGCAAAAGTTATTAGTATTTATATTGTACAGTGACAAATAAAATCTATTTTTTTTATATACTACAAAAGGGTGCGGCGAAAAAGTTATTTGTACTTATCTAGAACTGTATGCAGATGTTCACAAAGTAAGGTTTGAGTCAGTGTTACATCATTTATATGGCTTTATGCACAGTTTATGACCTGGGGCTAAAGGCTTAGCTAAGTGCCCATAATAAGAAATTGTTTTTTCAGCCTATTATTCTGACAGCTCCCTTACCCAACTTACACCAGTGGAACACTCCTGAAATAGGTTTTCTCTCACACATAACAGTCACTTGAGGCAATAGCAATTTAGCTTTCTGTATGCTTGAGGTGCCAATCCAGTTCAGCGTTTGTGGCTCCCACATGATGTTGGAGACAAGGCAAGTACTCCAGTGGGCAGAGTTCAAATTGTTATATATCATATGAGTACACCAGGTGACTGAGAAAGAAAGTAATTTTACAAAAGTGTCCCTGCACTGTGATGTAGCCTGGCTCCTCTGCCACTAGTTCAGGTCACTTAATATAGATCATTTTGCATCATACTTATCAAAATTGTCAGGTGGAGTTATATATTAGCCAATGCAAATACCCAACAGCATAAAGAATAACCACTTCCTCCATTCTCCTGGAATTTCATCTAGACTACTGTATGCCTTTCTTCCAATTCCCCTTATACCACTGGTCATTCAAAAGCTCTACAGATTGAATGACATTTAGCTAATCATAGACCCAGACAGGCAAGGATTCAGTTAACTCCATTTTTGAAGTTTTTGACTTACGAAAATAAGGCAAAAGCCTCCAAAATAAAGGGAAGGAAGTCATTGACTTCCAGATGCAAAACCAAATTAAATGACTTCCAAAACTGCAAGCATGGAAGTCAGAAATTATGCATTTTCCTGAAAGAAATTGTACTTTACCACTAATGTATTATATTAATATCCAGAAATTGGTCCTTCCTAGAATATTGTCTTCCAAAAGTGGGACCCTTGAAGTATTTAAGACTTCCAAAATATTGGAATGACTTATGATTTTGACTCATGGAAGTGTTAGACTTCCACTAAAAATAAATTAACTAAACCCCTGTGGACAGGCCATGGAGAAGATGGTATTCAGAGCAGCACAAGGCCTTAATTCAAAGACTTCACTCTCCCCTTCAACCTATGCTATATTCATCAAAATCTGGCTTTGCATTAAAACCCTCATCAATGGATTCTGATAGCCCAGATCATGAAAGGAGAATTGTTAAGCTGGAAGGATATCCCACCAAAGTAATAGTTGCTCTTCTTCAATCCAGAATGTGCACAACAGCAGGCTATTCTAGGATCTGGTGAATGTTTTAGCACTGGGCAAAATGGATAGTATTTAAAGACTCATTGGCATAATTAGGGTACTTGAATTTCTTCAGGAGAGAGTCAATAATGGCTTGAGGGTGAGCTCAATTTTAGTGTGAGTCTCTGTGGAGCAATGCTAAAAAATACTGTAGATTTTTCCATGTGGACTCAACCAGATGTCTCTGGAATCTTCTGGGTAGTAGCCAGGTCTAAACCTATTGTAAGATATCTTGTTTAAGTATACAAATTCAAACATGGTCTTAATGCTCTGTGATCCATTTTTCAAACTTTTATGGCAAGTACAATTAAGATGTGTTTTCTTGTGACCTGTTCTGCTCTGAGGTTAGGTGAAGTTTGGTATTTGACTTGTAGGGAACCTAATCTTTTGCAAAGATAGAGTAGTTCTTTAAATTGTTATCTTACTAATTTCCAAAGTTCCTTTAGATGGCCATATGAATCAGGAAATAAGTCTTCTGCCTCTTTGCCAAGTCCATCCACTAACAGACTGCACAATTAGGATGTCAGAGGAGTTTTAAAATTCTATTTCAAAAGAACTAAGGATTTCACACTTTATGAAGCACCATTTATCCTTCCAGGTCCTCACCAGCAAGGTCAGGCAGCATTTAAGAAAACTATTTCCTGGCAGATGAATGCTAATAGCTAGAGCTGTGTGGAATGTTGACATTTCAATGGAACAGAATTTGGTGGAAATTCAGAAAAGCAGAATTCCAACATTTTGAATGCAAAATGGAGTTTGTGGATTAATGAGTGGCCTACTATTGATATGTATTATAATATTAACTGGATTAATAATAGCAGCTAGTTAGGACACCTACAAGACAAATGACCATTCTTGATGTGGTACTCACCAATGCAGCAGTGGTAGGTGGAATGCAAGTTGGGGAAAAATGGGGTCCAGTGACCACAACACCATTTTCTTTGAACTGGCCATGATATCAATATACCCTCGACAAAAGCTATAGTTCTGGTTCTGAATTTCAGACAAGCAGACCTTGATCAGATGATGGAATTAGTCAAGGGCAAGTTAGTTGGAGCAGACAAACCAAGGGGGTTAGAGGAGAGGTGGACAGAAATTAAAGGGACCATTCTTGGAGCAACCAAACAATGCTTGAGAATGGTTAGCAAGGGTAATGGAACAAGAGATCAGTCTGGTCTCTAAGAAGATCAGGGAGAATGTGAAGGCTAAAATAAGGGCTGCCATTGGCTACAAGGAGAAACACTAGATGAGGAATGGATAAAATACAAGGTAAAGATGAAGGATACCAAAAAGACAGTCAGGAATGCAAGAGCAGATGCATAGCTGCGTACTGTGGAAGGGTCAAGGATGGGGAAAAACAGTTATTCAGGTATGTCAAGCAAAAAAGGAAGACAATCAGGAACTGTTAGGCTGACAGTGGGGGCAGGGTAGTAGAGGAGGAGATGAGCAGAAGGCAGCCTTTCTAAATGATTACTTCTGCTCAGTATTCACATTTATGGATAGCAGGCCTCTGCTGGAAAGTGGAGTAAAGGCTGCTGTAAGGGCAAGACAAGGCACATGTTATTTATATGGCACCCTTTCCAATGCTTCAGAGCACCCCACAATTCATAAAGCAGACCACACATTTGAAAATACATTCAAGAAATACATTACATTCTCAAATAAATCACTAAAATATTAAGATCAGAAGTTAGTTAATAATCAGGGTAAGCCTGTGTGAATAAACATTTTTTTAACCTGTATTTAAAGGTATCCAGAGTGGGGGCAGATAAAACTGTATCTTGGAGGGGAATTCCATAGTAATGGGGCTGCAACTCCAAATGTCCTATTCCCAGACTGTTTTAAATGAGAGCAGGGTACTATAAGCAGACCTGCATCTGTGGATCCGAGGAGTCGAGAAGGAGTATAAGGCACCAAGAGATCTTTCACGTAGCTTGGGCACAGTCAACATAGGGCCTTGAATGTTATCCAACAGGTCTTGAAGATGGTACACTAATGGACTGTCAGCCAGTAAAGAGCCTGAAGCATAGGTATGATGTGGGCACTATGGGGAGTTCCCACCACAAGCTGAGCCATGGCATTCTGGACCAGCTGAAGTTGGTGAACAAAGCTTCCAGACAGCACTAGCTAGAGAGCACTGCAGTAATCCAAATGAGGTGACAAAGGCATGGACAACCATCTCAAGGTCGGCTGGCTCCAAATACGGTTTGATTCAGCCAATATCATGAAGATGGTAAAAGCCATTCCTGACTATCACTGACACCTGTTTTTCAAATGTCAGCCTGCAGTCAATGATGATGCCCAAATCCTTCACTGCATCTATGGCTCGAAGATTGTGACCATTCAAGTGTGGAAAAGAAAGGTCACCACTTGTCATTGCCAACCCAGTCTGTCCTGGTTCGATGACCATCATCTCTGTCTTCCCTGGGTTGAGATGTAACCACTTGGAGGCCATCCAGGCATTGATTTCTAGTAGACAAGGTCTGAACACTGACCCCACATTTACCTGATCTGGGGTGCAAGACAGATAAAGTTGAGTATCATCTGCATAGCAGTGCAACTCAACCCCATACCGCCTTATGATAGCTCCCAAAGGCAACAGATACACAACAAATAACATAGGTGCCAGAACCAATCCTTAAGGAATCCCATGAGTGACTCCATGGGTTCAGAGAAGGAATTGCCCAAGGCCACCTGCTGAGATCTAATAAGCAAAAAATTCAGCACTCCAGACTCAGAAAAAATTCAGTGAGAGAAAATATTTTACTGAAATAAACTCAGTTACATACATTTCATTACAGTAACAAAATCACAAACATGATATAAACACACAGTGTAGAGGAAATGTTATGCTCCCACACATGCTTCAAAACTCTGTGTTTCGGGGTGTGGACCCTATCCTTAGGAATGCTAAGAGCTCCCTGTAATGTAAGTCTCAAGTCAGCACAAAACTGCTGGTGAGTCCCACATAGTCCCTCAGCCAATCAAGCAAAACACCATGATCCAACATGTCATATGACACTGAGAGGCCCAAAAGAACTAACATGGAACAAAATCCCTGATCTCTTGCTATGAGGAGATCATGTACCACCCTAACCAGTGCAGTCTCAGTACTATGATGAGGCCTAAATCCCAACTGGAACAGCTCATAGATCTTAAATGACTCCAGATGAACCTCTAGCTGTGTCACCACAACCTTCTCAATAATCTTTCCTAAAAAAGGAATATTTTAGACAGGCCTGTCTTTTGCCTGGACCTCATGGTCCAAAGAAGTTTTTTTCAGGAAGAATTTCACCACAGCCATTTTAAATGTCGCCAGAAAAAAACCCTTCCCTCAATTAACACCCGATGATCCCCACATACACTGGTCCTAGAAAACAAAAGCTACCAATAAGGATCCAGGCAGGTCCAGGATCAAGTAAACAGCATGTAGGACGCTAACCAGAGATCATCTGGACCACTTCCTCTTCCACAGTTGGAACAAACTCAGCCCAGGTTGGCAGATTGTCATTGCCCCTCCTTTCTTGAATACCATTGGCCCATAACAGGCCACTTGCAGTGATCTCCCTCCATATTAAGGGCACTTTGTCAAGAAAGAAATGGCTAAACTCCTCACACTTTTCTGAGGGGATCCCAGAAATGAGATAGGTGGCAATTACAGGAGAAAGGGGAAGGAAAGGGCTTGCAGCCCTAAAACTAGACAAGTCTCTAAGGCCAGATGGGATGCATCTAAATTGGCTGATCCCCTGGCAAGGCTGTTCAATAGCTCACTACAGTCAGGGGTGGTTCAAAAACATTGGAGGATATGGTACCTGTAGAAAAATGGACTCCAAGATAATAAGCAGCACGGGTTTGTGGCAGGAGTCTTGTCAGACCAATCTGATAGTATTCTTTTACAGATGACAAGTGTGGTGGATAAGAGAGAAGCAGTAGGTTTACTCAGTTTCTACTTCAGCAAGGCTTTTGACTCAGTGCCACACAGAAGACTGTTGAAGAAATTAGAGGATCTGGAAGCAGCAAAAGACCAAGTTAAATGGGGGAGAAATTGGTTATGGGGGAGACAGAATAAAGTGGTGATAAATGGGATCACATTGGGGGAAGGAAGGTCACAAGTTGGGTACTGCAGGGGTCAGTCCTGGGACCAGTCCTTTTCAATACAGTATATTCATAAGTGACAAAGGAGAATCAATACAGGGCAAGATGTGTTTCTCAAATGACATTAAGCTCTGTGGCATGGTAGAGAGGAGAGGAGAGGGTAAGGGAGTTACAGAGGGACCTGCAAAGGTCAGAGAGGTGATCCAAGGTCTGTCTGTTGAAATTCAGTGCAAAAACTGCAAGGTGATGCACCTGCCTGAAACATGTGACTGCTTTTAAAATGAGGCATGACCATTTTTCCCATAAAACATGTATGGTAATTGTGTACTCAGAAATAAATGTATATTACCCAATGTATTATTCTACCTTAATGTACAGTCTGGATCTTGCTTAAACTTATGCAAATTCTAACTCTATACCTCTTATAACAGGACAACTTTGTAAACAAGGCTTCTAGCCCTAACAGTTATATCCTGTATACAAAAAAATGGTCTTTACTACTACTGCATAGGAAACAAGAACCCCAGGAAGGAATACTGGATGACAGGGGTTAAGCTGGCCACTGCTTCCAAGAAGAGGGACCTGGAGGTCATCATAAACAACTATAAAATAAACTAGCCAATATAACAAGGCCTATAGCAAGGCAACCAGAATGCTAGGGTGTATTGGAAGGGATTTAGATAGCAAGAGGAAAGAGGTAATACTACCTCTTTATACATCGCTGGAGAAACCCCATCTGGAGTACTGTGCTGAGCTCTGGAGTCCTCAACTGAAGAAAGACAGAGACAGGCTGGAGACAGTGCAGTACAGAGTAACCAAATGTCTCAGGGCCAATACAGAAGATCCTATGAGAATCAGCTCACATTCATTTCCAGTATGTTCTTCAAGAATGCATATAGAACTGTGGTTGCCTGTACTTATACAGTGGCGTGAAAAAGTATTTGCCCCCTTTCTGATTTTCTCTATTATTGCATATTTGTCACACTGGATGTTTTCAGGTCTTTAGAGAAAATGTAATATTAGATAAAGGGAACCTGAGTGAACAAATAACACTTGTTTTTTTTTTAATTTCACTTATTTAATGAAAAAAGTTAACCAACACCAACTGGCACTGTGTGAAAAAGTAATTGCCCCCTTACACTTAATAACTGGTTATACCACATTTAGCTGCAATGACTGCAACCAAACACTTCCTATAATTCAATATCAGTCTTTCACATCGCTGTGGAGGAATTTTAACCCACTCTTCCTCGCAGAACTGCTTTAATTCAGTAACATTTGGTAGGTTTTCAAGCATGAACTGCTCGTTTCGGGTCCTGCCACAACATCTCTATTGGGTTTAAGTCTGGACTTTGACTAGCCACTCCAAAACTTTAATTTTACTTTTTTAGCCATTCTGATGTGGACTTGCTTTTGTGTTTTGGATCATTGTCTTGCTGCATGACCCAACTCACGCTTCAGCTTCAGCTGACGGAAGGATGACTGGACATTCTCCTTAAGAATTTTCTGGTACAGAGCAGAATTCATGGTTCCTTAATTATGGCAAGTCATCCAGGTCCTTAGGCAGCAAAGCATCCCCACACCATCACACTACCACCACCATGTTTGACTGTTGGTATGGTGTTCTTACTGTGAATGCTGTGTTTGCTTTATGCGAGACATTATGGGATCCATGTTGTCCAAAAAGTTCCACTTTGGACTCATCTGTCCATAGAACATTTTCCCAAAAGGCTTGTGGATCATCCAGGTGCTTCTTGGCAAATGAGAGACGAACATTTATGTTCTTCTTGGTTAGCAGTGGTTTCCACCTTGCTACTCTCACATGAAGCCCATTTTTGCCCAGTCTCTTTCTGATTGTGGAGTCATGAACACTGACCTTAGCTGAGGCAAGAGAAGCCTGCAGTTCTTTGGATGTTGTTTTAGGATCCTTTGAGACTTCTTGGATGATTTACACTCGCCCTTGGAGTAATTTGGCAGGCCGCCCACTCCTGGGAAGGTTCACTACTGTTCCACGTGTTCTCCATTTGGAGATTATGGCCCTCACTGTGGTCGATGGAGTCCCAGAGCCTTAGAAATAGCTTTGTAACCTTTCCAGACTGATAGAGGGCAACAAATTTTTTCTGATCTTTCAGGAACTTCCTTGATCATGGCATAATGTGCTTGTTGAATCTTTGTGCTGGCAACGTGACTGATGGTAAGGGCCAAAATAAGTGAGGTTTATATTGAGCAGGGCTGGCTGTAATCAAGCCTGGCTGTGTTCAATCAGCTGACTCTAATTATCCCTTTAATTGGGTTGATTTAACTAGGGGGCAATTACTTTTCACACAGTGCCAGTTGGTGTTGGTTAACTTTTTTCATTAAATAAATGAAATAAGTAAAAAAAAAAAAGTGTTATTTGTTCACTCAGGTTCCCTTTATCTAATGTCATATTTTGTCTAAAGACCTGAAAACATCCAGTGTGACAAATATGCAATAATAGAGAAAATCAGGAAGGGGGCAAATACTTTTTCACGCCACTGTAGACAGCCAGTTTTGGATGGAATATAGGTAAGTCTGAGGGCTGTGATAGTGGGAGAGTGATCATTGTCCCGGAAAAGTCATACATTTTGAGAACAGACATCTTTCTATCTCCTGGCAGTATGGAAGACTTCTTTCTTGTCCAGGAAGCACAAAAAGTGGATATTAATGGTACAGGGTCAGTTCTCTGGTGAAGTGGGCTTCAGGCCGAGGGCCCTATAGGTCCATTCAATATTTAAGGTTCACTCTGGAGGAAATGCCAGGGTGATGTAGAGTTGTTTTTGCAAGAAAGGTGTAAAGCAGTTCCCTTCTGCCCCCTCCAGGAACCCATAGATGCACAAATTATTGTGGCAGTTGCAGCATTCTGAGTTCTCCAGGTGGACTTGTAAATGATGAAAAGTGATGTGAAGTTGTAGAACTACATGCTTAGTGCAGTTGGCTCTCTGGGTGGTGTTGGTATGTTGTTCCTCCATCTCTATTTCCCACCTATCACGTTTATTAATGTCTGTCCTGAGGGCTATTGTTGTGGAGTGGATTTCTTTTTGGTAATCCCTCAGAAATCCCTTAGCTCAGGTAGGATGAAGGCTATTTGTTTCTTAATAGTGCCTGATCTGTCCGATGAGACCTGGTGGTGGCTCTGCACAAGGTTGATGATGCCTGGTAGCCCTCACTATCTGAACCACTGAAGTCAAATCTGTCACCATTAATAGATTCTGATGTGAAAGGTTCCAATCCAATCTCCTCACATTGTTTTTTAACCTCTCTTTTTCAGAGGGTGGAAGTTATGCAAATGGAGGTTTTACCACAGGCATTATATCTCTTCTCTAATGTCCATCTAAACCCTCCGGATTTGGTGTGGTGTTGGTGTTAAAGGCTAATTTCCAGATTTATCTGGCTGGGCAAGACAACATTCATGCATCCAATACCAAATATTAACTCTCCCTCACTCTGCTGGAGGCCTTTCCCTTCAAGATCTACAATTCTGCTATTGGGCAGTACAGTTCCACTTTCTCCTCCTGAAGCATTTTGCAGGCCCTATACCGAGGAGAACTGCCACACAAAAGGCTAAGTTTCCCTTTGCAACACTTATCCCTTTCTTATTTCACACAGAATGGGACCATACTACATTTAACAATTTAAATCCTTGGTGCAAAACTCTGATTCTAGTCTGTCATAAACTTAAAAAGCTCTTAAATTAATGGCTTTTCTGCCTGTCGTTTGCCCCATTTCAGAGTTAGAACATTTTCAACCTTTACTTCTAGATCATGATTATTGGAGGCGGAGGCAATATTTCCTCCAACATGTCAGCCAGCTCTATGGGGGGCCTCACCCTCTTATCATTTTCATAATTACAACAGAAATACATTCTCCTGCGATCTGACTTGTATTGATATCTCCAGATGCATCACTACATGACAACACTCCCGAAAGTGACTTACAGACCCACGGACTACCCCCTTATCATTAACTGTTCCTTGACTTCCTTAACAGTTGCAACAGAGAACACCTAAAATCTAGTATTTATCAAGTACTGCAGATCTCCCAGAGATTTCAGACTGACCCTGTGACCCTTAAGTTGGCCAAAGAGTTAGGTCATCTTATTTACCATGGGCAGTAGGATGCAACTTGTTGTGCCACCTCACATTTAACAGCTAGCCACACTTGACATAAATACACATGGAAGCACCTAGTTTGTTTTTTTACACACCACTGGTAACAGCTCACTTCACTACAACACATACAGCAATGTGTTGGTATCAGTGTGGTGAGCAGAGAGCAACACATACAAACGCATATTCTGGGAATGCCCACTCCTGCAGTCATAGGTGCAGGATCTGGAACACGAATTACATGAGATATTTCAAACCTCACTTACAGTCTCCCCAGCTTTATATTTACTGCTTCAATATCCTCTGGCATTTCAAAGTCCTCACATTAGATATTTGCTAGGAATTATAATCATAGCAAGAAAAGAAAAAACACTTACCAGGCTGTGGTTGAAGCCAACTATTTCCACCATAGTGGCCTGGAGAAAAACTATCTGTCAAATTTATAAGATGGAGCACATAGCATGCTCCTTAAATGCACAATAAGATGCATTTGGTTCATGTTGGACAGAATGGGTGCTGTATAATATGTCCAAAGATCCTTCTTTTGTACCCTGATAGATAGCTTGGGACTATGTAAGCAACTCTGAGGATCTTTCTTGGGTCTGTTTCTTACAATAATATGTGGGAATCACTTGGGTAACAACATCCCTATCTCCAATTCTTGTTTTTTTATGCTTAATACAGTCTTCATCAGATGGATTATTTCAAGCTGTGGTCCACCAGCCCCCCTCCTTCCCCGAGTGTGTTCCCTCACCACCACTTTGCCTCTTTCTGGTGTTTGGTCCTGGGGAAAGGAATTAGTCTATTTACTGACGTAATAAAAGTGTTACTGTTAAGAATTATTTACAGTGAGTCTTAGCAACTCTCACCCATTGCCTGAGCTGTACCACCAGGCAGGGTGAGTCACATTTTTCCTTTTATCTTATATATAACAGTGTTTTAATGCATATACCATTGCTGCAGCAACTCCCTGATCACAAAGACCACCACAGCGACAGGAATTGGGCAAAATCCACCAGCGGTGGTCTATATGGTGATTGGGACTGCCTCGCTGGGTGTTTGCCCCCACCCCGGTCCAACTCCAACTCGGAGTTAGAATCCTAGAGACCGGGGGTGTGGTGGGAGGAGCACTGCAGCTGTCAATGTCGGGGATGTCTCTGTGATGACTGTCGCTGCAGCATGGGTAAACCATTTTAATGATGCAGATGAATGGCTCTTGCCCAAACAATTAGAGTAATGATGAAAAGGTCATTCAGTGCACAGTTAACAATGAAGGAATGTTTCTTTAACAATGAAGGAATGTTTCTTACAATTGTATTTTTGCTGTTTGTTTTTCACAGTTGCTGTTGCTAGTATCTTTGACTTGTTCAATAAGGTTTATTTAATAAAAAAAATGATGCAGCTGAAACAGTCTGACATTGTTATTGATTGTACCAAATACTCTATATAACCCATTCCCAGTTATGTACTAAAATACAGTATGCTTTCCCATGTACCTTCAATAAAAATATAGCCACAAAAAAGTAATATATAACTCTTAGAAATTCCTGAAAGACTGCAGTCAGAGCTGCTAAAGATAATTTTTTTAAGTAAAACAACAACAAGATTTAGAAAAATTGAAAAGAATTTGGAAAACTTTGAATGGTTTAATAGGTTGATCTAAAAAAAAAGTCCACTGGCCAAGAGAAAGAAGGGAGAATGCTTTGTGATACTGGAGAGGTTACTCAGTATTTAAATGACTACTTTGGGAACCTGGAAAAATATAGGTTAAATCCCCTCTCCACATCAGTGCCAATGATCTTAGACTTGCCTCTCTCAGCTACTGATTTCACTTATTGTCCTTTTGTCCAGGATCCTCCAAAGTATTATTTTCATATTCTTATACCTTGGGAAGTGTGTAAGTACTTGGGCAAGATGGACCCTAGACCATCTAAAGAGGCAGATGAAATTGATTATAGACTTCTAAAATTGGCCAGTGGCTCTATGGCTTATCGATTGACAAAAATGGTTAATTATTTAGTCTGCCATTGGGTTTTCTGCTGGAAAAAAAATGCAGTCATTAGGCCAATTCACAAAACTGACTTTAAAAATAGCACAGGAAACCAACACCACATTTTCCTTCTGTTTCACCCTCCAAGATTTTGGAGAAAATTGTATTTGACCAGGCAGTTACTTTTTTGAATAATAACATTTTTTTTGTCTGAGGCACAATATGGCTTTCAAGCATATCATGATACAGAGACTACCTTGGTGAGGTTCCCAAACCACATTCACAGAGCCCTTGATGAGGGTCTCATTTTAGCTGCTGTGTTTGTGGATCTCACTATGGCATTCAACCTTGTAAATAATGACATTTTGATTAGTATCTTGCAAAAGTAGATTTTTTTCTAGAGATGTCCTCCTGCGGTTTGCTGATTATTTGAAAGGTAGAACACATAGAACCCTAAAAAGGGTATTATTTTCTGACAAATGGCAGCATTTGTGGTCTACTGCAAGGATCCATCCTTGGTCCCTTATTATTTACTCTATTTACTATTTTCCTTCCTTAAATTTTCTTTCCCACAAATATTATACTTTACACATATGGGCAGTCTTATACTGCAGTAGTGCAGATGTTGCTACATTAAATCACAAGCAACAAGAGGACTTCAATAGACTGCAATCCTGGTCTATTTCTCACAGTTGGTATTGAATTCAATGAAGAGGAGGGCAATGGGTTTTTGTAGGGCTTCATGAGGTCATTGATTGGGATTTTAATATTATGGATGTTTAGTGTGAAAAAACTGAAAGAGCTTTCAAATTTAAGTACTTGGGGGTCTTCCTCCATTATTGCCTCTCATATGGGGTACATGTTTCTAGTCTTATCAACCTTATCAACAGAGGCTGTGCATGCTTTACAGCACTAAACAGTCCCTTGTTCCTGAGACAAGAGTACTTCCGAGCAATAGTATTTTTTTGTTTTCTGTAATGCACTACGGGTCTCTGATTTATGCTTTTGCCTCTGAGAGCATTCTATTGTGTTTGAGAACTACATAGCATAACATCCTTAGGTGTGTCACAGACCTCTCCAGAAGGATGCATCATTGTGCTCTCTATAAAGCGTTACAATATTTTTCCTTTACAAATCGACGTGGCTACAAATCATCCATGTTTTTGAACGGAATAATACTTGGGCACGTGCCTGATTGCGTAGTCGAATTGTTTCCTAAAACTGTGAAATCATTTGGTACAAACTCAAGGAGTAAACTCACATTTAAGGGACCACTATTTCATACTAAGATGGGCCCGAATTTGCTAAGCTCAAAAGCAATGAAAATGTATAACGATCTTCCTTCTTCGGTTACTGTATGTAATTGAATCCCTTTTTTAAAAACAAACTTAAAGAAAATCTGATTAGCTTGCGTGATTGTAAATGCAATTAATGTCTGCTCTGTATGTTTATACCTTTTCTATTTCATTTTTTTTTCTTTTCTTAATAGCAGGCTGCATATCAAAACACACATTTATGCTCATATGCCTACCGGTATAAAAACAAAAATGGAGAAAAAAAAAAGAAAACTGAAATTAGGTGTTGCTTAGGTCATGTTGATCTATGCTACTGAGATATCAAGCTCATCTTATACTTGTAATTATTATTATTGTTTTCTAACAAATCTGTATTTGCAAAGTGCTGTTTAGTCAAGGTCGGTTCAGTACTACTGTGCAAGACATAGAACTTGGGGGGACGGCAACGCTATAACTTAATTGAAAGAACTTCTTCAAAAAAATTGACAAGAATCATTCTGTCTTTTCTGCTGATCCAGAAGAATGCCCCAGTGTTAAAACAATATCACAAAAGGAGAATTCTGCTGAAAAGTAACAGTAAAACCAAGGGTTCATACTGGAAAGAAAAATAAAGGTACATGCCTTCAACCATAAATTAATACAAATACAAAATCATGCAGCGCTCAACTTACAGAAATGCAAACCATCATCAGCCATCAAGAGTAGTTTTTACAACTTGAGAAACATTGCCCAGATCTGAGCCATGAAACCATCTGATGACCTGCCCACCCTGGTACACCCTGTACCTGGGGTTATCTGGAGGCAACCTTTGCTGGCTGCAGCTGGGGCAGAAGATGGTGACGAGGTTGTTGACTGATATTTCAAGATTTGACCATGTCACACCTGTACTTCGTGAACTGCACTGGCTGCCACAGAGGTGGAAGATTGCCTTCAAGGTTGGGTTGCTGACCTACAAAGCCCTGCATGGGAGGGGACCAGCCTCCCTGAAAGACCTCCTGATTCCTCATCACCCATCTTGGGCTCTCTGTTCTGCCAAGGGTTGTCTCCTGATGGTTCCCAGGGCAAGGCTGGTGCAATTAGGGGACTGGGCTTTCTTGGTTACTGCACTAACCCTGTGGAACTCTTTACATCATTATTTGCGGGAGGTGCCCTCTGTGGAAACCTTTAAAAGAGTTCTAAAAATGCAGCTCTTTGAGCAGGCATTTTACTCTAAGCTGAAAATTACCCCTGCTGATTTATTAACTGAGTGATCTACTGTCTGTTGATCATGATTTTGTAATTCTAATTTCATTATTTCATTAATTTGCTGTATTAATACAGTATTTTGTCTGTTGTGGACTCGATCAGTTGGACTATGTATTAGTGTCTGCTTCATGAGCTTTATGTGTGACTTGTAATGTGGATGATTTTAATATTGTAAAGTGCTCCGAACCTCCGGGAAGGAGCGCTATATAAATAAAGTTCCTATCCTATCCTAAAATAGCTAATAATGTATGCACAGTAAGTCAGTAATTATGTACAGTAAGGAAGGCCATAAAAGTTCAAATACAAAAACATTTCACATAATAAAAATGGAAAATCAAGTAGGGAACTGAGGGATGGGGGAGGTAGAGAAATCAACTAGAGCTTCTCTGGGGTTGGAATTATTTTTCCTAGTATGCAGCTGTGTAGTATCATATAACAAATTATGAATTGTGTGTGGGATAGGCACAGGGGAATTATAAGTAAAGGTAAGGAGGGAGGGACTCCTGTGACCAAGTAAGGTCCAGGGTACTGTATTAGGCAGGGACAATAGACCAAACTAGATGGGTTTACTGATCCTTTTCTGCCAACAAATTCTACATTTCTGTGTAAAAGCAATTTATTTCAATTCAGTATTATTTTATTTATCCAGAGCAAATCATTGATCCTGACAGCACATTGAAGATGATACCTTGAGGCAGTGCAGTTTGGCACAAAATGGCAATTACATGCTACAGTATAATAAAATACTTAGTAAACAACACAGTGAAATAGTTAAAAACATTATGCAAATCAAAAGCAAATGCTTAGGAGATAAGCAGAGTATAATGCAATACAGAGACTTAGATACAAATTCTACTCTTGGTTTATAAACAGCAGGCTGTGAAGTAGAATAGGACCATGGTCACATAATACTATAGGGAAAAAACTAAAGGCCTCAACTGGAACTGTCCTCATTTCAATCTGTGTCATAGATACTGTACAAAACAATAACCTGCTTCTGTTCAGTTTTATCTGAAGATTTTTCCAATTCCATGAGTCAAGATTAGCCTTCCTAAACAGAATCTATCGTTTGCTGCCACAAAGTATTAACATGGTGCACTACCTTAATGCACATTAGAAAATGAGTTGGAGAAATTCTGTAACGTGACTGACTAAGGCAACCAACCAACCTCCCAGTCCAGTATCAGGTAATAATGAGTCCCGGTTTCCACCCGTCTGTTAACAAAAATTAAGGAGCCGTAGAATGCTGAATTTGAAAATGACACAATTTTTATTGTTATTTTGCAAGAGGGATCCCCCCTTCCCTGTGAACAAGCAGTAAGCTGGGTTCATGCATAAATTTATTTTTTTACAAAACAAAATAATTTGCCACATACTATCCATGGTTTAGCTCACATTTTGGATGTAAACACTGTTTCTATTTTAAACTAAAAGCTCTAGCACATTGTGTGCTCAGTGCAAGGGGAGACAGCTTCCTGGCTCACCCAGACTCCACACCACCCCCCTGTTCCCCATCCCAGTCACTGCTCATTGCTGAAAAACACTTTCTCATACAAACAATTACTAAAAAAAAAAAAATAGCTTGATACCAGGACAGTCTGAGCTGATTGCCTGTATCACGTGACCTCTCCCAGTCTGCTCCTGATGTCTCACTTGCACACATAATGTTTTCTCCAGCAGCCAGGGATGGGACTCCATACATCGCCAGCATTGCTTGACCTCTTCTGCTCTGCTCCTGATATCTGGCTGGAACACGCATAATGTTTTCTCTGGCACGTGCAGGGGGTGGACTCAGAAATGTCTAACCAAAGTGGTCTCACAGTAAAAGATTGCAAAAGGAGTGTAACTACCTACCAGACAAAACCCACATCTCACACACACATGCAGAACTGTGCCCCCTACTGGTGTGTGTATACCAGTAGAGGGACTACTTTACAATAAAAGGCATTTTTTTTTATATTTTACTAAATTGTAAAAAAAAATGTTTACATTTCTTTAAAAATTTTATTACCTTATGACCCATTTTCTAAGTACAGTAATACTCTCCAGAGTGGGCAGTATTGGGCTATACCAGACCTTCCATAGGCTATAAGTCCCTCCACCTGTGGCATCAGGCCTCATTATGCCCCTGGGTGGTCTGGTATAGCCCAATACTGCCCACCCTGTCAGGTATTTTTGCTTACGTATAAATGAACAGCCAGTTATTTTGCAACATTAAGTAATTCCAATAAATTAGGAGGTGACACTGTAAGACAGTAGGCGTATACAGTGAAAGGGACCAAAAGTACAAGTTCCATGTTCTCCAAAGAAGCCAGGCTAGTATATCCTGTGCAAAACTGTACCACTAAACAGACTGTTTTCTACAGAAGAATGGAAAAGCCTCAGGGCTGGATGAGAGGGCACATTTAACTTGCAAAGAGCAGCAGATCCGGCAGCTTTGTAGGTTTCATCTCTGTACTGCAAAAGGGATAACAACATGTTTTGTACTACAACATGTGCAATGGCATTAAGAAGCACTTCTTGTTTCTCTTAAGAAACCCAGCTTTGCTTTGTACTTTTTTCAAACGACGATTTGTTAACCATTTATACTTTTTTGGTCACACAAACCACATTTACCCACCCACTGCCCTTGGTTCATTGCTTGGTGGGCATCCTTATTGTTTCACAGTATTTCTCAGTCTTCTGTATAGTGTCATTATTTTTTTGTACTGTTGTTTCTTAACTCCTCCATGATTGTATATTTGTGATGTTTTCTTCTGTACTAGTACATTTGTATTACTTAACCCTTTCTCTCCCTGTTCTATACCCCCCTAGGTCACACCTGTAAAGAAGATCTGCCTCTGTGTGCAGTTTCACACATGCTAACATATGAAAGGCCACCAGAAGAAGGCACAAACGTCTATTGAATCTTCTCATTGCAGATCTCATGCATGTATGCGACACGTTGCTCCACATCCCTCCTCTGACAACTTAACCTTCCCCTTGAATCTAGCCCACCCTTTTTTAAATATGCCGACTCTACTTTGCTTTACTACCCCCTCTGGCAGTGCATTCCCTCTGCAACCACCCTTTCAGTACAGAATTGCCTTCTGGCCTCCTTCCTGTAGCTCCCTCGCTAATTTGTAGTTGTGCCCTCTGGTGTTTCCTTTTTCACTTTTACAACATGTATCCCCTTGTTGATGCTTTTAAGGTATTTGAAGGTCTCATATCATGTTCCTGCTCTCTCTTCCTCTCTCTTCTTTACTGCAGTGAGCACATCTTCAGGCTCACCAGCCTCTGCTCATATGGGATATCCTGCTGCCTCTGAATCATTTTGGTAGCTCTCCTCTGTACTGTTTCCATCTGGTTTATGTCTTTCTTAAGGTAGGGGCTACAGTACTACACACAGTATTCCAGATGCAGATGCACCACGGACCTGTGAAAGGACAGAATGACCTCTTTCCTCCTGCTGGAGAACCTTAGTGATATGCAAGTCAGCATCCTGTTCACCTCCCCCACTGCCTTTTTGCACTGCGTTGATGGTTCCATATCACTTGTAATTGCTATCTCCAGGCCTTTCTCCTCCTCCAAGACTATGACCTTCATCACCCTAAGACTGTGCATTGCACCAGGGGTTGTATGCATTACCTTGCACTTCTTAGCATTGAACCTCAAGTATCATAATTCCAGACCACCTTTCTAACCACCTAGGTCATCTCTCAGACCCCTTATGACCTCCTCAGTGTCCACCTTCTCACAGAGCTTGGTATTGTCCACAAAAAGACATATCTTGCCTTTGATGTCATGCACAGTGTCATTGATGACCACATTGAACAGGACTGGTCCAAGCACTGATCCCTCTGTGACCCTGCTAGTAACTTCTTTCATTCTGGAGTGCTTCCCAGCACCACTACTCACTGTGTTCCACCCACTGTCCAGTTTCCTACTCACCTGGTTAGTTATTCCTCCGTCCCCATATCTGCACATTTTTTGATCAACCTCTTGTGGGGGACTGAGTCAGAGGCCTTGCTATAGACCAGGTACAGTGTTCACCACTTGACCTTGTCTACTGCCCTAGTGATCCAATCGAAGAAGCTAAGATTTGTTTAACATGACCTCCCTGCCATGAACCTGTTCTGCCTGCTATCCTGGAGCCTGTCTGCCTTGAGGAACTCAACCAACCTTTCCTTAGGATGGTTTCTATCAACTTGTGAACAATTGATGTTAAGCTGACTAGTCCATAGTTCCCTTGTTCGACCCTAGTTCACTCTGGTGCAGGAGCACCACATCAGCTGTCCTCCACTCATGCAGAACCACCTATGTCTCCAGTGAGCAGTTGAAAAGGCCAGCCAGCTGCACTGCAAGAGCCATTGCCAGCTCTGTCAGCACCCTCAAGTGCATGCCATCCAGTCCTGGGGACTTGTTCATCCTGAGAACTATGAGCCTTTGAGGACTCTGTCCTCTGTTATTGCTTCCTCCATCATCCCCACTGCCCCCTCAGTCCCTATCATCCCCTTGTTGTAGTGGCCCATCCTTCTTCATAGTGAAGACTGAGAAGAACAATTGTTTGTTTGTTTATTGGCTTAATGAGTAAACACACTAGAACAAAAGTTCCATTTGCAGGTGTGACTCACAAAAAGTACAAAATATACACCATATTCAATATAAATATAATAATTTAGGACCTCATACATTCACATTTAAATAAGCCAGCAATATAAGAAAACAATTGTTGATTAAAAGTGGTGACAGTGGTTTGAGACCTTAGATCAAGAAGAAGGCTATTCCATATACTTGGCTCAGTGTATGCAAAAGACCTCCAACCATTTACACTTCTTATAAAAGGCACTTTTAGGGCTCTATTATCTACTCTATTTCTAGAGAAAAATCCTAGATCATGGTATTGAAAATAACTATATAATTTTAGTTTAGTTTATTAGTCTAGGAATTAATACCTTTGAGCCAGGGCTCTTTTACAAAGGTTCCACGTCACAAAGAACATTTAACAAAGCACGATACACATTACAGGTAAAACCTGACAGGAAAGTTACATCATAAATTTGCTATTAACAGTTTAAGGCAGTAGCGTTTTTAAGTTTCATAGAAAAACAAGCTATAACAGGTTCAAGCGAGTAGACAATTTCGAGGTTAAGGAAACTTCCAGGGAGAGGGTGATCATTAGGCGCCAAAAGGAGGCTAGAGAGGAGGGAAAGGTGGTGAGCAGGAGAGTAAGTGAGAGGGGACAGGAAAAAAGGGGGGGAGTGAGTTTGGGTGGGAGAAAGGAAGTAGTAGAGGTACCAGAGGGTTCATTAGTCAGGGAGGAAGAGGCCTCAGATGTGAGGATGGACATGAGGAGTAGTAGTCTTTATCTAGCGCAATCACAGTTGCTAGTGGTGGTGAGGTGGGCATAGAGCATGGATTTGAACGCTTCAAGCGAGGTTGAGGATAGAGTAGGTGGACTAAGTGCATTGAACCATGTCGGGGCCCTGTATGCGAAAGATCTTTTTCCCTGTGCAGTCCGGCATCTCAGAACCAGGAAAGGTTGGTGTTCAGATCTGGTGGAGGGTCGTGAGCCAGGATTCAGTCAGAGTAGGTTTTGAATACATAATGGAGTCAGTCCCAAGATAGATTTTTTTGCCATTGTGCAGGTGGGATAAATAAGACGATTTGATAGGTTCAGCCAGCCTGATTCATAGTACAGATCACGCGTGTGAGTCAGTCTTTGAGCCCCCGTGAGGAGCCGGCAGGCCTTATTTAGAGTGATTGAGATACGCCTTAGAGCAGTGGAGGTAGCTGAGCCATAAATAATAAGGCCATAGTCAATGATTGAGATTATGGAACTCTGTATAGCTATTCTCAATGCCGCTTGATTTAGAAATTGATGGTTACGGAATAGTATTCCAAGGCATTGGTTCACTGTTTTCGCAGTGTTGTCAATGTGGGTTGCAAAGGTGAGCCCTTGGTCAAAAGTGATGCCAAGGTATTTGAAAGTATTTACTTGGTCCAGTGTAATTCCCGCAGAGGTTTGTATGGTGAGTGGAGTATGCCTATTTTTGTTTTGGTGATTGGAGAAGAGCATGGCTTTTGTTTTATTGTGGTTTAGCACAAGTTTACTATCCAGGAACCACTTTCAACACTAGAGAAAGCAAGTTGCAGGCTTTTTCAGAGGGAGTTTGGATCCTTGTGGGAAGAGAGAATTACAGCATCATCAGCGTATAAGATTATTTTCTCCTGGCAGATATCTGGGAGGGAGTTAAGGAACAGGCTAAAGAGGAGCGGTCCAAGAATTGATCCCTGTGGCACACCCGAGAGAACTGGTTTGAAGTCGGAGAGTTCATTAGAGATTTTTACAGCCTGTGACCGATTGGACAGGTAACTTTTTACCTGGTGACCTGTCCAATATAATTGTGAAGGAATGCTAGTATTTATAATCCTAAAGGAGAACCTAGCCACTGTTAACCTAAAATACTTAGGAACTGGTTGTCACAAACCCACTCAGCAGGTCAGGCCCTCTGCCTCCACAGTGCTAACCTCTGGGTGCAGTATTGTGAACAGTTAACAGAACAGGGTAACCTTCCTGTCTGTTTTGTGGGTTCGAATCAACCTTTGGTCTCAAGTTCTTGGGGGGATTCAAACTGTGAACCTCTTGCTAGTGTACTCACTGTACAGGCTCTGATAATTCTGCTCTTCGGGGGGGCCAGATATCTTTTGCCTACAGTCACCTAACCAGGGGTACAAAATGAACCCTTAAAAACTCCATTAAAGACCTCTGAATAAACTCTTACCTTTTCCAGTTTGGTAAACCAATAAGCTATTCCCAGTGTCAGCTTTAACCATATATGCTTCACTTGTCAAAGAAAGAATTTCAAAGGCACACCAAGTAGTCTCTAAAATGAGATGTTTACTTAAAAATAGATAAAAATGTTAAATGCAAGTACAGAACCATATATCACAAAACATACAAATCACTTAAAAAACAGGTTTAAAGTGCAAACAAAATCTCATACCACAATGCACTAAGAATTGTCTTTCTCATGTATACCTTCTAACAGTGCCTGCTGTTGCTTTTTCAAAGTCCGAACATGTGTGTGTCTAAATGGAATACAGACTACAGTTTAAAAATGCTGTGTTTCAACCTTCTTCATGATGTCATCATCTAGCTCCTCTCTTTCAGGATACATAAATATATACACAAAACAGGAAGTCCCATCAAGGTACTGAATTTTGTGACTCCAGCAAGACTAATTTCCCAAATGATGACACTCTTAATTGAGACTGTGATTTTCTCAATCCCTTTGATCCATGAGCAGTTTCCTTTCTCAAACACATCAAACAACTTTTTATGACACCAGCTGCAATGAACTGACCTTCCTGAGGATGTCATAAAATGGATATTTCAGGTCTTAGCATCAAACAACCCAGATCCTAAATAAAGCTATAAAATGTGAATTTTTCCAGGTTAATCTCATCACAGAGATCTGCTGTTTAACATACATCCTGTCTTTTGAACTGATACCTGGGGTGGGGGGGGTATCCAGGCATAGCATTTCTCAAGACAGACAATCACACTACATTTTTTATATTACAAAAAGCATAGATTAATCAGAACCAGCTGTTCAAGTGTCACACTGGTAACCAACCCATTTGCTGTAGAATCACACAGTGATCTATAGTACATGGTAGGGATAAGGCAAATTTGATGATAAGTTGCAGCAAAGCTGCCTTTTTTGCTAACACCCATGAAGATGCATTGTCAGTAATTAAAGTAGCATAATTTACCATGGAAGCAAGGCATTGCTTGGCAATAGCCATCCTTATGTCAGAAGTTAAAAACAGTACAACCTATATAGCATATTGATTTTTGAATGGGTCACAAAGGTAACTTTTACAAAATGTGGTTCAAAACTTAACATAGGGTCCAAAGTAACTCCATGATAACAAAAGCTAGAGACCTGTTCAAAACAGGATCCATCAAGAGCTGTAATATTAAGACATTGATTATGATCCTGAACTTTAGCCCTTGTGCCAAATAACATCACCTTTGTTTTGGTCCTATGCAGGACTAAGCTATTGGATTCAAGTCAATGTTGTACAGCATGCATCTCTTCATCTAATATGGAATTAATCTCTATGGCAGATCTGTTTTGGGGGTTGAGGATATAGCATGCACCAAGCAGGAAAGGGATCTTGGGGTTGTCATCTCTGATGACCTCAAGGTAGGGAAACAGTGTGACAAGGCAGCAGGTAAAGCAAATAGGATGCTGGGATGTATAGGCAGGGGCATCTCCAGCAGGAAAAGGGAGGTCATAATTCCGCTATACAAGACACTAGTGAGGCCCCACCTGGAGTACAGTGTACAGTTCTGAGACCATACCTATGTAAGGACATAGACAGGGTAGAGAAGGTTCAGAGGAGGGAAACAAAGATGGTGCATGGATTGCATCACAAGTCCTATGAAGACAGGTTGAAGGAACTGAACATGTACTCCCTGGAGGAGAGGAGAGGAGGAGAGAGGGATATGATAGAGACATACAAGTATCTTACAGGGAGGAACAGGGTGCAAGAAAACACTATTTTTAAGCGAAAAAGATGTTCCAGGACTAGAGGGCATGGGATGAAGTTGGAGGGAGGACGATTCAGAGGAAACATGAGAAAGAATTTCTTCACAGAATGGGTGGTGGACAAGTGGAACATCCTGCCAGAGGAAGTGGTGGGGGCTGAAACAATCACGGGATTAAGAATGCATGGGATAGACATAAAGGAATTCTGGAGGTCAGGTGTAAGGGGCAACAGACTTCTAGGAAAACAAACTGAACTTACTAGCTCAAATGGGCAGACTGGGTGGGCCATAGGCCCTTATCTGCCGACACTGTCTATGTATCTAGGTATCTATGTTTTGACAGTAAATAACAGCATTGTCTGCATATAATGTGAATTTTAATTTAGTAAGAACCCCACCCATTCTATCAAAAAGTACAGAAAACAATATTGGACCCAGTATGGATCCTTGAGGGACTCCACACTTTACCAATGCTAAAAAAGATGTGATCCCACCAAATCATACCTTTTGAAACCTATTAGTGAGGTAATTTTGAAACCACCTAGTAGCAGATCCATCCATCCCCAAGACGCTTAGCGAAGAGATCAGAAAATTATGATCTACTAAATCAAAAGCCTTGGTCAAGTCCATGAACGCGGCCCCAGTCATACAACCTCTGTCCATACCTTCCAGGACCGCACTTATGAACTTGACAAAGGCCATATCAGTACCTCTTCCCTTCCTAAAACCATGGTGTACCAGTGATAAAAGATTATTTTGTTCTGTGAAAGCTGAGAACAGATTAAAAACTAGTCTTTCCTGGACCTTTGCAAATCTGCCAAAATTGAGATTGACCTATAATTTGTAAACTGAGAAGTTGACCCCACCTTATGTACAGGCACTGCAATGGAATGTTTCCAAATATCCAGAATAATTCCGGTAGAAAAAGACAAGTTATAAGTAATAGTAAGTGGGTATGCTATTTCCTCAGCTGTATCCTTAAGTAAATTTGGGATTGGACCATCCCCCAAACTATCCATGTTTATCTTTTTCAATAATTTTTTTTTACTTCCTTAACTGTAGTAAATTTAATATTACATTTTGGACCATCAGCAGAAATCTTAGTGTAATCATATAAAGGCTTGTCATTCCCGGTGGTCCTGTACATATCGAGATTTGTAAATTGTTCATTAAACACATTTGCTATTGTTTCAGGACATGGTATTTGTTCATCCCCCATCCATGGATAATCCAGTTTCAGAATCTGATTTAATAATATATTTTACTGTTTTCCAAAATGCGTGGTTATTGAGAAGGCCTTCTTTTTGTTTTTGTTTCAGAAAGGTGGCCTTTGCATTTTTAGTTAAGGCTTTATATCTGTTTCTAAGACAACGGTACTCTTAAAAATTTTTCTCAGAACAGTGAAATTTGTACCTCCTCCATAGTTTATCACAAGCTCTTAGTTGTTGTAACATACTAGGGGTAATCCAGGGAGAGCATTTCCTACTTATTCTGCATGTTTGATAGGGTGCAAAGTTATCCAAAACTATGTTAAATTCGTTAATGAAAAAATCAAGAGCAAAATTAGGATCTGGAATGCTATGTAAAAAGGACTAGTCAACATTCTTGAGACATGCCCTAAATCTGGATATGTCAAACCTGAAAAAACTTCTAGCAGTTTGAATCAAGGGCCCGGGCTTAGTTATACTTTTATGCTTCCAAATACAAAAAACAGGGTGATGATCGCTAACTGAATCTGCAATAATACCACACTTTAATATGTGATTCAGATTATCAGATAGGGCCCAGTCCAACACTGTGTGTCTATTGGATTTAGTACTCAGTCTTGTGGGTAGTGTTATCAATTGCCGTGATCTAGTAGGAGCCAATATGGAGTGAACTTCAATTTTCTCCTGCCCACTCCAGTTAGAATTAAAGTACCCTACTACTAGTAGCTCTGCAAAAGATTTTGTATTAAGATGATCCACAAACTCCAATAAGCCTTTTTGTTTGTTTTGTGGAGGGATATAGACACAGCAAATAGTCAGTTTTTTGTATCCACCAAACATCAATTGTATGGTTGAATGTTCAAACAAAGTTACAGCTTTGGTAAAAATATTTTTCACTGTCACCAGTAAGTTAGATTTAATGTAAAACATTACCCCCCCCCCACACACACACACACAGACACACTGGGTGATCATTTCAATAAGTTATAAAATCCGAGATAGATATCTCAGGATTTCCAGTTTTATCAGTTAGCCACATTTCGCTCAATGCTAAAATATGTGTGTCATATAGTTTAACTCAGGCCTCTACCTCATAAAATTTGCATGGCAAACTATATACATTAAAATACATTATATGAAGTCTGTTCCGATTTGTTCTGTTCCGATTCATTCAGTACCTCTGCCTTTTCCCTGTTTTCCTCCACCCACTTGGTTTCTTTACTCTGCTTCACTGTTTCTTCCTTTGTGGTTCTTTTCTCCCAGTCTTGGACCCCCTCAACTATTCTTAGTTTAGTCTCCATGCTGGCTTACCTTAATGGGCACCCAGTGAAAATGCCATTTGAAAATGTGCAACCACATAATAGTAAGTGGGAAATAGTGCATGACAGAATGCTGCACAGATGTTAATGCCGTGTGGGTGTATTCACCATTCTCAACTGTAATACAGACTGGAGTTGGTTATACGAACATATGAACATACATACGAACATATGAAAAAGCCAGCATAAGAAGATCATTTGGTCTATCAAGTCTGCTCATATTGCAGGGTCCACAGATTGAGCTAATGTACCTACCCTCCCTCCCCAGTCCTCCCATCCTCTCTACCCATGATCCTTACCTTCCCCCTAAGCCTATCCCAGCCTCTCTTAAAGCTGCCCACTGTCTTCAATGTGATGACCTCTTCCAGCAGTGCATTCCAAGTGTCCACCACCCTGTCTGTGAAGAAGTGCTTCCTGAGCTCCCTCCTAAACCTCCTACCCTCCAGCTTAAGACTGTACCCTCTCATGTTATGGTTGCCACTCAGCTTAAAGGGACTCTCCTTATCAACCTTATTTATTCATTTCAAGCACATGAAGGTCTCAATCATGTCTCCTCTCTCTCTCTCTCTCTCTCTCTCTTCTGTCTTCCGGGAAGTACATGTTTAGTGCCCTCAATCTCTCCTCATATGCCTTACCCTGCTGACCTGCTATCATATTTGTAGCCCTCCTCTGGACCTTCTCCAGGAGGTTAATGTCCTTTTTAAGGTGTGGGTACCAGTACTGAACTCCATACTCTAGATGTGGCCTTACCAGTGACCTGTACAAGGTCAATCTCCTCTCTCCTACTACTGATCCCCCTAGCTATGCATCCCAGCATCTTATTTGCCTTTGCTGCTGCTTTCTTGCACTGAGTGGAGCACTTCAGGTCACTAGTGACCATCACTCCCAGATCCTCCTCCTCCTCCTCCTCTGATGCAGATACTCGGACTCCACCCTGGTGGTACTCTGTCCTGGGATTCTTAGCTGCAATATGTATAACTTTGCATTTCTTGGCATTGAAGCCAAGCTGCCAGATCCTGGACCACTTCCCCAGCTTTTCCAGATCTTTCTGTAGGTCCTGTATCCCTTCAGCTGTGTCCATTCTTCCACAGAGCTTGGTGTCATCCATGAATAGGCATATTTTGCCCTTAATTCCATCTCCAATGTCATTGATGAAGACATTGAACAACACCAGCCCCAGCACCTAGCCCAGCTGGACTCCACTGGTTACCTATCTAGTGCCAGATAACTATTCCCCCACAACCATCCTCTGGGTTCTATCCCTCAGACAGTTTTCCACCCATCTGGCCATCTTTTCCCCAAACCTGAGATCCACCAACTTCCTGATCAACCTTTTGTGGGGCACAAAGTCAAAGGCCTTGCTAAAATCAAGATAGAGGATGTCTATGGCGTGGCCCCTGTCTACAGTTTTAGTGACACAGTCAAAAAAGTTAATCAGATTTGTTTGCCACGATCCCCGGCCCCATGAACCCATGCTGCCTCGTATCCTAAAGACCATGCTCCTCTAGATATTCCACTAACCTTTCCTTTAGTATGGTCTCCATGAGCTTGTCCACAATGGAGGGCAGACTGACTGGTCTGTAATTCCCTGGGTCATCCTTGGGACTGCTTTTGTGAAGGGGCACTACATGTGCTGTTCTCCAGTCCTGCAATATCACTTCTGACTTTAGTGAACTATTAAATAGGTCTGCCACTGGCCCTGCCAGCTCCCCCACCAGTTCCTTTAGTACCCTTGGATGTACTCTTAGTACAGGGGGTGTGGGGGGGTTGAACAATGAAAGTGCTGTCTTATTTATGTAGAATTGCCTGAGGAGTTATGTTTAGTCCTCAAGTGAGAAGTGTGCTGGTTCAGGAGCTGAGCTGGCTTCATGGCATGGTACGTTAGGGCTTGTTGTGTGCTAAAGGAATAATGCATGACAGGGTGTGTGTTGTGCTGGGATAATGCCATGCCTGGGGGGGGTTGGGCACAAGGCCGCAGGCCGAGTGCTTCCAATGCCCCAGGACTGGTATTATCCCAGCACGACACACACTCTGGAGTGCATGATTCTCATTATACAATGGCTTGTTGTTATATATAAAATAAAAAAATAATTTTAAAGAATGTTTTTATTAGTGTGAAAAAATGTTTTTGTTTCTTAAGAGGAGATGCAAAAAAAAAGAGGTCCAAATGGTCATCTAATTTGGTTCACAGTGAGGCTGAGACTAGACCTGTGGTGTTATGCTGGGTAATGCCATGGGTCCAGCCCCAAACTGACCAATCACAGTCTAAGATTCTTTCTTGCCATTGTATAATAGTTTCCATAGGTGTGTGAAGCTAGGGGTTGGTGGTTCGAGTCCTGTAGCTTAATTGGTGTTGTAGGGTTGTAATGGGTTCTAATGGTGCGTGGTATTCGTGCAGGTTGTGGTGTTTTATTTAGTTTTCTCCCACTGTACATAGCATGTATATGCTTATATTTCTGTTTATGTCTGAGAAATTACATTTCTTATTAATATTTTGCATTGTTGCAATATCTGGGATTTGGTGTGTGATAGTAAAGTGATTTTCATAGAGTGGTTTGGGTTTTCTTTGGTGTATTTTTTTGAGCAGGTTGTGCGGTTTTCACCATTCAGGGATTTAGCAAGTAGCTGTCTTTGATGGCGCTATGTTTTGGTAGTGTTTCTTGTCCTCGCTGACTTTGTTTTCAGTATAGTGACTGGGTGTCACCTTAATGTCCTGCAGGTTGATTTCAGCTGCCCTGCATATTCTGCCCTGTCAAAGTCCTTCTGGGTCTACTTGCATTTCCTGTAAGAAGACCTTTTCTCCCTCACTGCTTTGCCCACATCCTCTGTAAACCACAGCAGCTTCCTCCTCTTGCTTTTTTTATCGTTTTTCTTAAGGCAGGTTGCAGTGACTACCTAGACCACCTGTCTAATTACTGCCTATCTATCTTCCACACCCATGTTCTCCCTTAGTGCTCTCAGTCGTTCCCATAGCGTCATTTACATGCATACAAAATCCACCATTTTTAAGTCAAGAACACGTGTTTTCATGGTCACCACGTCACGTCCCATGTCCACCTGACACCACTCAGACTTGTGGTCACTCCTGTCCTATGGCTCAGTGACCCTGATGGTTTTGATGTGATCACTATTCATCACAGCTAGGTCCAGGATGGTCTGATTCCTTCTTGGCACCATCACCCTCTGAATCAGAAAGCCATCCTGGGAAAGAATCTAGGTTTGCTTGGCTCCTGCTGCTGCCAGCTTGTGGGATGTGCCAATTCACATTGGGCATGTTGAAATCTCCCGCTATTACCACTTCTCCCCTCTGTTGGATTTCTTTTCTCATCCTCCAACTCCTTGTCTATGGATTTATCCTTATTTAGTCATTGGTACACTATCCCAACCTATATTTTCTTCCCCACCTCTGACTGCAGCTGTATACATAGCATCTCTGTACCCTCCCACATGTCCTCCCTTGTGACCTTTATGCTCATTTTAGCATAAATTACCACCCCTCCACCCTTACCATTTGTTCTGTCAATACTACAGAGAGTGTATTCAAGAATTCGTCAATCCCAGTCATTGTTCAGGGTTGCCCAGGTCTCAGTGACCATCATCAGATTTTTTTTGGCCCTCAGTCAACATGGCCTGGAGGCCATCAGTTTTGTTCCCCAGACTCGTAGCATTCATGGATATCACTCCACAGCCCATGTTTCCTGCCCCCTCACTGTTCCCAGTCCCCCTTTCTCTTGTTGCCCTAATAGCTTACCCCTCCTTATATTTTTTCTCCCCCACCCTCCTATTTCTTCCCTTCACCCCTTGCCCCTTCTGTTTTTACTTATTGTACCCTTTGAATGGGATGAGGCCTTCCTACATCCTCCTGCTGTGAACCCTGGGTTCCATGCTCCTAGGAAATAATCCCCCCCAATCAGTTTAAATTCAGGCCATCCCCAACGTACTTCCCTAACCTGCCACATGATATCCTGGTCCCCCCGTCTGAGGAGTAACCTATCTGATGAGTAGTACTGTGTGGAATGCAGAATTCCACTGGTGAAGTGAGTGCAGAATGATGATTGTGATAGTGGAATTTTGCTGGTTCTTCTGTGGAATTCTGCCTGCTGTGCTGTGATCCACAGAATAATATTCCGTGGAATAACATTTTTCTACAGAAAATAATTCCACAACCATTTCCACAGAACATATTGAGATCTGCGGAATAATATTCTGTTGAACAGCATTTTTTCCATGGGGAAAAACGTTCCACAAACATTTCCATGGGAAACATAGAGGATTGTGTATGAGCAGGCATACACAACAAGGCAATTGTGATCGAGAGGTTTCCCTGGTAACTAGAGACCTCGAGAGCGTAGCTTGAGAGGTCCGTTACCACAGAAACCTTGAGCTCATACAACTGCCTTGTTTGCGTATGCTTGCTCATACACGATCTTTTATAGTGTATGTGCAATCATTAGTGGCACTTCCTGATCCCCTGCACAAGACTATTGAAAAAAAATAAGTCTTACTTGGGACTCTGTTGCAGCATGCTTACTTCCCAGTCACTGTGGGCTGCTCAATTGTGCATGCACGAATGCATTCAATCTTGTTGTGCTGTACCGGTGATGTACTCGGTGCAGCACAACATGATCATGGCACACTGAGGCAAGCACAACAACGCTGTTGAGAGCATGGATTTCCATGCTCAACAGCGTTCCACCATACACTATATTGAGATCCATGGAATAAAATTCTCTGGAAGTTTTGCAGAATAACTCATTCCACATTTTTTTCACTGTTCCGTTTCTGGTGAATTTGGTAGAATTTCAAAAATTCCATGAAATTTCATTCTGCCAGAATCTGAAAGTTCCACACAGCACCACTGATGAGTACAGGAATTCTTATCCTAGATTCTTCCACAGTCCCTCACAAAACTTAATAGTACTTCAGGTACAAGGGTTCTTTGGATTTTATTTTAAAATTGTAGTTTGTTATAGGCCCCCCTTCTGCTAAAGCTATTACATTGCAGACTTTGTGTGAACTTATTGCTCCATTTTTAAACAAGCATTTGTCAATGCTGAATGTTTGCTTGCTAGTATTAGCATTGGAAATGCAGGAGGTAGACAGATGCAGAATAGGAATGGCAGTGAAGTAATGAACTTCACACCAACCCCACCTCCATCCTGTAGAGATGGACAGACATTGGGGTAAGTGTTTGGGTCGTCACCCATGATGTTCATGCTATATCACCTCACCCTATTCTGCAGACACCAACACGTGTTGAGGTGTGTCTTGGGGTGTTTGGCCTTACAGTCACCCCATTCCATAAGGACATATGCTGAAATGGGTACAGCATAGGAGAATGGGGAGAACTGCGGGGCCGAAGAGTTCAAGGTATACCTCAAAACTTGTCACTGGCTGGGGGGGCTGGGGGTGGGATGGCATGAGCAGTACAGTCGACAATCCAAAGGCACACCCTGATGTCTGTCAGTCTGTACAGGGTGGAACATTACGGTTAGAAACCTGAATGCCTCAGGTGTTTGTTGGTACTTGCACTACACATTTTCAACATGACCTTTTTGTGACCCACTCCTCATTAAAGCATGTGGGACCTCTTCTCATGAAGAGTGGCAGTGTGATTTTGTCAATATGTCTCGAACCTTGACTTCCAGCAGCAACCGTGCCATTCTGTGCCACATGTATGAAAACACAGATCATGCAGGATATGAAGAATGACAGCTGTACCATCCATAGGGAGGTGTGAAGAGATGGCAATGTTGAAAATCTGTAGTGGGAATAGTAAAAATGCTCACACTTCCGAGCATACATGGAAACTGCGCAACGCTGGAAGTGCGAAAACACATTTTGGCCAGGATGTGAAAAATGACAGCTGTGCTGTTCATAAGGAGGTGCAGGAAAATGACAATGTTGAAAATCTGGAGTGAAAATATTGCAAATTTGCAAAGTTACAAGCATGCGTGGAACCTGCACAATGCACACTCATAACGCATTCATTTTATGGACTTTCGTCACAAAATTTTCAACATAGGCATTTTAGGACCTCTGCTCATGAACAGTGTCACTGTGATTTTCTTAATGTGTCCCAAGCACTGATTTCCCACAGTGACCATGCTATTCTGTGCTGGAACTGTGAAAACACATTTCGGCCAGGATGTGAAAAATGATAGCTGTACTGTTCATAAGGAGGTGCGTAAAAATGGCAATGTTGAAAATCTGGAGTGAAAGTATTGCAAATTAACGAAGTTATGAGTGTGCATAGCAACTGCCCAACACACACTCATAAAACAGTAATTTTTTGGATTTTTCCCCACCAAATTTGCAACATAGACTTTTTGAGAGCCCACCTCATGAACACTGGCACTGTCATTTTGTTAATTGGTCCCGAAAGGTGATTCTGTGCAGTGACCGTGAAATCACCTTTCATGACAGATTAATGCCATGACAGTGGCTGAATTCATGAGGAGGGGACCCAATAACCCCATGTTGAAAATTTGGTGCCAAAATTCCAAAAAATGCCTGAGATATGCAAAAAAGTTGAAAAATCCCTTTTTATGCTATTATACAGCTTACCGGCAGTTCCTCAGTTCACGGTTGGCTTTGAAGAGTGCAGACGTGTTCCTGGTCCACCGTAGATCATCGCGCCAGACTCCAGAGGTAAGTGTGGGGTGGGGGCGTGGGGAGGCAGAGTGCGCAGTGGGTGGGCATGTGTTGTGGGAAGGGGCAGGGAGACTGTGAGGGACTGTTTTCTTTTTTAAAGGTTTAAAAAACAAAACCATCACAGGACTTTTTTTCTTTACAGAGGCATTGAGCATGCTTGGGTGGGCTCCCACTATGCCACCTGAATGTTTGGGGGCTGTAGCCGATGGGGGATTGGGCACCCCCATCGGCACATATGGAGTGCTGGAGGGGGAACAAGAGCCGAGGGGTATTGGGCACCCCCTCAGCATAAACAGAACTTTTTGGTAGGGGGAACTATTATCCTGATGGGGAGTGGGCTCCCCATCGGCAACTTACAAGGGGGGGTTGTGAATGAAGCCAATGGGGATTGGGCCCCCCATCAGCAAAATTAATTTCTTGGGGGCACTTGCTGCCGAGGGGGATTGAGCACCCCCTCGGCAGTGGGGACTGATGAATATTGTTTGTGAACATGGTGGCAAGCCACCACCATGTTCACAAACAATATTGCAGTTGGCAACATTCTGCCCAGCAATGATGGGTCACTCCCTCATTGCAGTGGAATGGCTGATGCTGCAATGACGAGGCAGCCCCTGATTGCTGCGGTGAAAACGTTTCTTCTTGGTGGCACTTTTGGAGACCAGTGTCATCAGGACGCTGAGCATCCATTGGTCCACCAGTGCCAAGCCACCAAAGGTAGTGCCCTCGTTGGCTGCTACTGTGCCATACCTCCACAACCCACTTCTCTCCTAAGCTGCCGCATAATGTTTCTTGCACATGTGCACAAGCAAACATAAAAATGAGACTGTTTTGTTGGGTGATTTTACCTGGAAAATGCTTGTACCTCAGCTTGAGATTTTAAACCAGTTTGCAGCTCTCAACTTACATCAATTGGTCAATCTCCCTACATGACCCCATAAGCCTAGCAGTGAAAAAGATATACTGCTGGATTTAATCTTTACTAATAGGCCTAATAGATATATTTCTGCAGTTCATGAGAATGATATGAGTGACCACTGTTACAATTCATGTATAAGAGATAGTCTCCTAGGGAAAACCGCACCTCAGCTCATCTGTGCTAGAGTATTTGATTTATTTAACATCTAAGCATATATGAGAGATGTTGCAGACATTCGTTGGAATTTATTATACACTTGCCCAGACGTACTTTCAGCATAGTCCTTTTTCAAAACTTCTTTACTGAGAATAATTGAAAAACATGCTCCAATAAAACTGAAGAGTGTAAGAAAGAAAAAAGTACCCTGGATTACTAGGGAGTTAAAGAATTTAATAAGGGAAAAAGTGAGTTGATGGCACATGGCAAGAATGACAAAAACTATAGAAGGTAAATTAGCTTTTTGGGTTATTCGTAACAAATGTACAAAAGAGATTAGGAAAGCAAAGAAAACCTATTATGACAGATATTTTTTGGCATTGGAAGGTAACTCTAGAGCAATGTGGAAGGGAATTGATTCTCTAAAAGGGAATCGAATCCCACCCTCTTTACTTGTATCTTTGAAATCTGAGGGGAGGGCACTGATTTCAGATAATGACAAAGTTGAAACATTCAATTCCTTTTTCACCTCATTTGATAGATTGTATTCTGGACTTACTTCACCAGTTTTGGATACTGATTTTACATATAAATTAGATAGATCAGTGTTTTCCTTTTGCCCTATAACAAATGAAGATGTGAGGAAGCAATTACAGAGACTAGATACTAAAAAGGATCCTGGATGTGATGATATCTCTCCTATTTTTTTGAAACTAGCCACTGAAATACTGTCACTTCATTTAGTGTATATTTTTAATCTCTCTTTGGATAGCTCAGAATTACCATCCGATTAGAAAACAGCATTTGTCATACCGATACTTAAAGGTAGGTACTTATCGGTTCCGGGTTCCTATCAATTCTTTCAGTTTGTGTAAAAAATTTTGAAAGACTTGTATATCAACAATTGACAAAGTATTTTACTAAATACAATGTAATGACTCACTTACAGTCAGAGTTTAGGAAGGGCATAGTACAACATATACAATAGCAAGAGTGTATGATGACGTGCTGAATGCCTTCAATAGGAATCAGGGAGTACCATCTATATTCCTGGACCTGTCAAAGGCATTCAACACTGTTCGTAATGTAATCTTACAAAACCACTTGAAGGCAGTCAATTTGGGTGTCACTGCTTTAAATTGGTTTAATTCATATTTAAACAGGAGGTTATAATGTGTCAGAGTGGGAGGTGCTTGTTCAGCTCCAATCATTTTGAGAACAGGGGTACCCCAAGGGTCAGTACTGGGTCCCCTTTTATTCTTGCTTTACATGAATGATCTGCCCAATCACTGTTCACTTGACACTTGTACGTACTTATACGCTGATGATACAATATTATATACTAAAAAAGATTATACAAACACAACAATGGAAATTCTGCAGCAGAACTTTTTGAAAATACAGCGGGAACTTATAGATTTAAGACTCCTTTTAAATGAACAAAAAACTCAGATGTTATTTCAGAGGAAAAACACGAAAGAGATAAGTAAAAAAAAATAGTTAATTGTCTGGAGTTGCCCTAGGTTATGTGAAATCCTATAAATATCTGGGGGTAACACTGGATAAACACTTGACTTTTGATTTGCACATAATCAACATTTCTAATAAGCCGAAGAGGTTAGTGGGATTTTTTTGAAGGAATAAAACTTTATTTAACCTAAAAGTCAAGAAATTATTGGTCACTTCCATGTTTTTATCAGTATTGGACTACGAAGATATTGTTTATAAAAATGCAAGAAAATCACTACTGAGTTCACTGGATGTCTTATATAACAGTGCTTTAAGATTCATAACTAACCTGCCTTACAGAACCCATTGCTGTGTATCGTTCCAAGAATCATGTCTTTCTTCATTATCTGACAGGAGGGATATTCATTGGAACTTATTTGTTTATAAATTTATAATACGGTCCCTCCCAGAATTTTTACTGAGCTGAATAAAAACCAAACCAGTGTAATATTATTGTTTAAGATCTTCATCTCAGGCATTTTTATATGTTCCAAGATGTAAAACTAGTTTTGGGGACAGAACTTTATCAATTTCAGTTCCCAGAACATGGGATTGAATATCCAAACAACTAAATGTGGCTGTATTGTTGCCTCTTGAATGTTTTAGATCATCTTTGGCTAGCTTATATAATAAGCATTGTAATTGCTATGGATAAATTGCATTATTATATTGCACTAATATTCTGTGATCGATTACTGTATTTTGTATGGCAATTTATGATATCTGTAGTTGTATGTAAGTATTGTATTCTGTTCCTGTTATGTTGATTGTTGGATACAACTGGAAAATAGATACTTTATCTCAATTTGTTATCCAATAAAGTCAAAAGTTGAAAACCAGAGTACTCCTCCTTGCACCAGTCATTTAGCCACTGCTTGAACTCAAAGATCTGGAGCTTCCTAGCTGAGCTGGCCCTGGGTACAGGCAGCATCTCTGAAAATGTGACTGACTTTAGTATGCCCCCAATTTTCCTCCCAATCTGCTTAAACCTATTCTGTACCCCCCCTACCTCACATCCTGTCAGGTCATATGTGCTCAGGTGGATGATCACATTAGGTTCCCCCTCCTCCCTGCACATGTGTGTTCACCATAGGCATGATCCTCTTGGCTGTCATACCTGGGAGGCACACAACACTTCTTCTATGTGGTGCTCCTCTCTCCTGTAGTCATCTAACTCTCTTCACAGTAAGCAGAACTCTACTAGTTTTCCTTGATTTGTGTGCTTCCCTTCTGGATACCCTTGTCTTTGTATCCTTCTCTACCTACTTCAGTTTTTTCCTTCCAATTCACCATTCCCCCTTCATCTCCTCCTTTACTAAGACCCTGCCCCTGCTGTTCCCAACTCCCCATACTAACCCTCTTGCACTCATCCCCCCACCCATTTGCCATCCTCCCTTTACTAGTTTGGAGTTTCTCTCTGCTGGCATCTCCCTGTATTGTACGCCTTCAGCCTCCATCTGATAACTTCCCATGATCTCCCCATACCCATTTCCTAACTTACTTTAGGTGTAACCTTATGGTCTTCCTGACAATCCTTGCTGCCTTCTTCCCCTGTCTCCCCATGCATGCTAACCTGGATACCTTCTTCCCGGGAGTCAAATAACAGGCATATATTTTGTACAAGCACTCCACTGGGGTGTCAGTTTCCTTCATTGCCCTGCTTCCACCCACCTCCCTCTGTGGCAGTGGCAGCCACAGCACTGGAGCCCATTCACCCCATATCTGACTGTTGCCACCCCTGGATCCCTCTGTCCAATTTATGGCCTATTTATCCCTACCATCTAGTTCCCTTGTAGATGGTTTAGTTCCTTACCACATGTCCCCAGTGCTCCTTTACAGACCTAACCAATTGCAGTCCTGACTGACTGATCAGTAACCTGCTTAGTTCTGACCTAAACCTGCTTAGTTCTGACTTAAGCATCTAAACCTCTTCTTATAGGCCCCAGCATCCTGCACACTATGCAACCCTCAGCCTCCCAGAGTGTGCCTAGGAAAACCACAGCCCCACATCCTGCAACTCACCACTCTCCTCTCCCTGCCTCCTGCCTGATCATATCCTTGTCCTTACACGCCTATCCTAGATACTGAGTAACTTAAATCCTGCCTCTAACATGCCTCTACAGACCTAGCCCAGATAGAGAGTAGTGCTCTCCTCCCCTTTACCTGCTCTTGTGGGCCTACCCCAGATAGGAAGTAGTTTAGATGGTGACTCTAATCTGGCACTGTGGCGGGGTTGTGGGATAACAGATGGACTAGACACAGAACTTCAGGTTCAACACACAGTCTCTGTGTGATGTTTATTTAAAACACAGAGGATAACCTTAAGCAATGGCATATCCCTTCTTCAATACATCAGCTTGCAGCAAAAGACTATGTATGTCCTTCATCTGCACTTACTCAGCACCTACTGATCCACTGATCTAATTAGCTATTTCTTTAGTGAAAATTAATTTATTCCCTAAGTTGGTCTTGTGTGATTAGGTGATAGGGAGCTCAAAAAAGAGAAAAACCCCAAAACAAGCTAAAGACAAAGAACATCAGTGCAGAAGCACTGAAGCAAGGGTTACCCCAAAGGGCATTGGCAATAAAACCAAGTTTCAAAGAAACACAACATCACACATACCCCCATGATGCAAAGCATCATGGGATGTATATACAAATCAACATGATATTTTAGGCTGGAATGCATGGTGCCAGAGGGCCTCTCAAATAATCTGCAATTTACATGCATTTTAAATAACACGACGGGGAGTTTCTGATATCTCTACCCTGGTAACTTAATTTTTATAATACAATTCCTTAGTAACTTTTTACCTTTATCACAAAAACACAAGTGCTGTAATATTTTGAACATTTACAAGTTTCATGTACATAAGGCATATACATCAAGGTATTTTATGACTTAGTGCTATTGCATACTAAATCCAACAACAAGAAACACAGCCTGTTGTTTAACATCAGCTCAGAGGTCACCACAATAACCTCCCTGTACGAGGACCTGAGAGGGAAAAGGAAAAATGAAAGAGGACACTATAGTATAGTCAAGAAAGGGGAGGGGTGTGCCCATAGGTGGCCAACCTTATGGACTAGAAATTGTAAAGGATACATTAGGCTAAAAAATAGAATAACTATTGCAACAGATTTAAGAAAAGGTCAGTCCTCAAGAATGGCAGGATCTCCCTGTCACAGACCCTACTCAAGATTGGGAGCAGTTCACCCTGCCCCTAAATCTACCATATAGATCTATCCCATATAAGGAGTAGTTTAGATCCTGCCTCTAACCTGCCTCCTCAGGCCTACCACAGATAGGGAATAGTTCACCCTTTCCCTAGACCTGCCCCTGTGAGCCTACCTCAGATATTGAGTAGATTTAAGTATTAAAATCCTACCCTTAACTAATCTATGTAGGCACACACCGGATAGGAAGCAGTGAAATCTTAGTTCCAATTCTGTACATCTAGCCTATCCTGTCACCTGTGTTTACTCTCTACGTCCCCTGTCTCCAGTACTTTACTGTCCCCTGATAGTTTCTCAGGTTCCTCTACATCTCCCACATAGCTGATCCTTGTTGTTCAGAGTCCCCATCTTACCTGTGACCAGCCCAGTGGACACCCCTTCAGATGCAGTCCTCCTGCTCTGTGGCCCTTATGCTTGGGGGCTGAACAATCTAGGATAGCTTGACCCACTCAGAAAAAAAGTTCTGTCAGAGGTGGGCCAACCAGTCAGTGCTACAGTAGCACTACTGTTTAGGATGCCAGTGAGCCAGGCTCAGAAGTGAGCCTGGACCATCAGGGAGCAGCCAGTGGGAGGAGTATTGAGCATCCCAAAGGACATTCTTCTCCTCAGAGGAGGGAGGACTGTTTGCTTCATTATGACACTGCCACCTGGGTGACCACAGGTGGCAGTACAAGCAGAGCTGTGATATGTGGGTGGTGCTTCCTGGACAGGACATCTGCACACTTGCATGCCAGCATCCATTTGGCTGTAGCACATGAAGTGCTCAGGGGAAGGGACCAGGGAAGAAAAACATCTGCTTCCCTGCAAGCAGTATGATTCCACCTCTCCTTCCTAGGCCCCACACTGCTCACCAAGCAGCTGACTGAAACCCAGCACTAACACCTTCCAGCTCTAGGAAACAAGGGAGGTTCTGTCACAAGAGACAATCCATGGAGCACTGACTGGGCAGAAAGTAAGCCCCAGGGATAGCAGGTGATGCGGCTGGGAGGATGGGATGGCCAAAGTCAACCAAGCAGGATGAAAAAAGTGTAATAAGTAACTCTTATATAGTATATCACAAGAAGTTATTAATTTACATTTAAATAAAAAAATGAATTCATGAATCCACATGCAATATAATTTATATATTAAGTTCCTTGCAAGAAATGTTGTTAATGCACTAGTTAGGGTTAAAGTGACAAACCTAGGCAAATATGGTATTAGGGTTTCCAACCCTAACTCCCCACCCCCACCCTGCAGGTAGCATCAGGCGTGGGGTTTGCCTTGGGGTTGTCAACCCTAATGCTCAACCCGTTATCCGATACTATACCCATCTCAGCTTATTGACTCATGGAATGGGGTGAGCGTTATGGCTTACAGTCCCAAGGCACACTCCATGCCTGTTGCTGCCTGCAGAGTGGGGGTGGGGTGTTAGGGTTAGAAACCCTAATGCCACACTGCCATAGTTTTGTTAGGTTAACCCTAATTAGTGCATTAATGATTTTTTTTTTTTGCAGTAAGTTTCCTTTCTTTTTGAACTAGTACTTTTTTTGTAATTAAGTTTTTATAAATACATGAGTATTTTTCTATAATTAGTTTTTAGTAAATGAATGACTTTGGTGTCTACTCAACCCTAACTATAGTGGAGCTACCGTGCCACTATAATACCCCAACTAATGCATTAATTAAGTTTTTTGCAATGATTTTCCTTAATTTTTGAGATAGTATTTTTTCTGTAATTAGATTTTATAAATGTACGAGTGTTTTTCTAGAATTAATTTTTTTAAATGCATGAGTTATTATTAAAAAAAAAAATTGGGGGGGCTGTGGGATTCAAACCCAGGCTGAAAGAATTTTTCTGGTGACTGTAGTCTCCCTGCTACTCCCAGAAAGACTGCAATTGAGATTTATGTATTTAAATGCAACTGAACTTCTTCTGTGTGCATCTGTGTTTTAAATGTATTTGACTGGAGCCCTGTTTCTCTGACAGAAAGAGGAGTTGTAGTTCTCACACAGACTCGTGGAGACTACAGCTTAATTATTGGAACTCCTTTTGTACTTTTATGCACAGTTTATGTGTGTTTTATCTGAAAAACCACTCTAAGTGGTCTAAGCAGTTAATTTTGGTAACAAATAAATGATTTTGCTCGACGAGCATATCGTGACCCTGGGATACACTTCTGGGTCACACACTATATATATACTCACCATTGGTGAGCAGGCAAGCCAGAGCAGGGTGAGCATTTGGTGACGCATGCGATGTCGTGCACAAAGACATGCGCATCAGGTGCGTGTCTGGTGGGGCTAAGGGCAGCAAATAAGGGATAGAAACACCAAAATACAAGGTAAGGGCATATGGTCTAGATAAACTCAGAGTTATAAGTTAATATAAATGTAAATACGCAGTTAGGATACAGCAGTTTAAAACTACTGTGTTTAAAAGGAGTGGATGCAACAAGATTGTTCAGGATATTAAATACATATAACACAAACCAATGAAGGAATCTATATTTCAGAAATGCAGAAACAATCAGTAAACATTGAGGGAAGTATGGGAGTACTATGCGTTGAATGTAAAATGCACATGGGAGGGATAGATGGACTCCTTTCCTCAGATACACAGGATGGTCCAGACAGTTATTTTGTCATCCTTCTCCATCTCTTAACAGGTGCTGAGCACTTTGTGTTCTTTACTGTAATAGCCTCACATCATTTAGGATCTAGGTGGGGTGAGAGGTACAACCACAGTTACATCAGGATGCTATGTAGCATTCAGATCATTAGAAAGGCAGTTTTCCCTAGGCAGGATAGAAGGCTGTGGAGATGGAAGGAGGACTGAGTAAAGGCATGCAAGGACATACAACTGCAAGAAATATTAAAGGGACATAGTCAACCTTTTTTTGTATTATTTTAGGTAAAAATATACATTTAACGATTGCTTACTTTCTCAAAATTCATTGATGTTGCTGGTTGTTTTATCTACCTCATTGCTTGTTAGAACTGAAATGCATGGTACTGTATAGCTATGCCCAGCTTTGTTTTGCTTCATATCACTGAACTACTGTTAGTGCACATTTCCTGAACATTAGAAACACCCTCAAACAGTGCAGCCACTCATGATACAACAGTTTCCTCTACTCCCACTGTATAAACAGTGGTTAAATTGTGTTGTGTGTGTTCCTGAGTACAGGAAAGATGCAGTGTGATGTGGTCAAGAAATGTAAACAAACGTGTTTTGGTGTGGTAATACCAGTATGGTGGGCAGTTAGTATTTCACTTTTTTAAAGAAAAAGGGGATGCGAATCAAACTACCAGATTCATAAACAGTCTGAATATAATGTGAACAATCATAAAATGTGCATTTTAAACTAGGGACATTTTGAGGCTTAAGAAAGTTGACAGTGTTCCTTTAAGTGTGTAAAACAAAGCTTTGCCAATACTAAGGTGGCACTGATGCTGTGAATCAGCCATACATTTTATGATAAACTGGCACACCCAATGAAGAAAAACAGCATAGATAAGAACATAGCCTTTCTAGAAGACTGGGGTGCTTTTGGTTTCATCAGCAGGGGGGATGAATGTTTCAAGTGATTTGCAGCAAAAGTTTCCAAAAAATACTAATTCTAAGGCATGTCTCAACCAAACATTCTATATATGCCAATAATATGTGTGGTAGGGGTGGCTAGGCTCACCCCTACCTATGCTGAGATACAGGAAGGTTGCACCAGAGAACAGAGGCCATCAGAGCTGGACTCTTTCAGTGGCTCCAAGAGATTTAACTGAAGCATGTATTAGGAATTATACAAAGGCAAGAAAGAATCCTGGATTCTGATTGGTCAGTTTGTGCCTGAGACAGTGATGATATTTCAGTATAACATCACTGTCATTGATTAGCATTAGCTTTTCTTGCTGTCATCATTGAGCACCTTTAGCTTTTTTTTCTCTTCTCTTAAGAAACTCTCAAAAAATCTACTAAAAACATTTAAACATTTTTTTTTTATTTTGTACAACAATGAGCCATTGTATAATAGCAATAAGGCACTTCAGGGTGTGTGTTATTGTGTAATAACATCACTCCTGGGGTGGGTTGAAGCATGAGGCGAACACAATAACACACACCCTGTCATGCCTTATTGCTTAATTCAGTTACTAACCAGTTGCTTTTTCAGCTATAAAATCATGGCTAAAACTCCTCTGATTCTCTTAGGGAGGATCTGGAGAGGAAGCTATCCAGTGTGGCTCCTTTGTGCAGTGTTCCAGTTGATTAACATATGCTTTATTTGAATAGCATTGTGGCATGAGTTTAAGCTAAACTATGCATTACAAAGGACCTCTGCTATGCATACACTCATATGGCTCTCTGGTGATCACACTGGTCATGCCAACAAGGACATGTGGCTCCCAATCCTGAAAAGGTTGCAGACCCCTAGCACTGTCTGAGGAAATGTAACATGGCAGTAAGCCCCCAACTACAACCTGTGAACAAGAAAAGGAAAAAATTATGGAGTCAGTGGAACACCTAGTAGAACTCTTTGAGATTAAGCAACCCACTGAGGTAATTAAAGCACTAAATGAAAAACTACTAATAGATTTGAGAGAACAGTGTGAACAAGACACTGTACCTATGCTGAATGAGGGCACATCAGTCACTAGAGAAGTAGTAGTGCTTGGTGACGCTATCATTAAACACTTAGAGCCATCTGTGATGCAGATAAACAAATTAGGACAGTCTCACGTTTTAGTGGTGCAAGAATAAAAGACATCACTAGAATGATGGATAATATACTGAAGGGCACTGGAGTAAATCCCCTAGTAATTTTAAATGCTGGCTCAGATGATACCTGGAATGCATCAAATTAGATTATTAAACAAGATCTCATTTCATTTACAAATAAATGCATTGAAAAGGGATGTGAGGTGGTTACCTTAGAAATACTTCCAATTCCAAAAGCACCTAGAGAACACCAAATAAAAATAAGAAACATTAATAGCTGGATCAGAAAATGCTGCATGGAACAAGGTATAACGTGCGTTACTCATTGGAAACAGTTTTATGGGTCATCAAACCTCTATTCTTACGATAGGTTCCATTTGATTAGAAGGAGAAAGAGGTTATTGGGGAAACATCTTATGGCATTGATAGAAAAATGTTTAAACTTGAGAAAAGGGGGGAGAGGTATCATCAGAATGGCTCTCTTAATCAAAATCAACATAAAGTAACAAGTTAAAAAGAATAACACCAACACCAAATCCCAGTAACATAAATGACAAAATGATAACTGATATAGGAGACAGAAGTAAAAATGATGCAGAACTAAATCAAGATATGGGTATACTACTTATAAATGCCAGAAGTTTAAATTAAAAAATTGAGGAGCTACAAATAGTACTCAAAGAAAAAAATTAGCAATTTGTGGCATAACCGAAATGTGGGTTACAGAAAATGGTTGGAACATGGATATAGATGGCTACAATAGGATTTACAAAACTAGAGGAGAACATGAGGGCAGTAGAATTGCCCTTTATATAAAAGAAGAATTAAAACCCTATGAGATCTTTACTGACAATGAAAATCAAAATGAATGTATTTGGGTTAAAGCAATGCATGGAAACAATAACCTGACTGTGGGATTGGTATGCCATCCACCTAATTTAACAGTGGAACAAAATATAGAATTAATAGAAGCGTTGGAAGAACAGGATATCACAGGAAACTACATTCTAATGGGTGATTTTAATCTTCTGCATATAGATTGGGCAACATTAAAAAGTGACATTGTCTTAGAAAATAAATTCATAGATTTATTTGTTCAGCTGAACTTGGAACAAATGGTACATTTTGCAACAAGAGGAGAAAATACACTTGATCTGATTTTAACCAACTATGAGGAGAAGATCCATAATATGAAGCTACTACCCCCACTCGGAGACTCTGATTATAATATGGTAGCTGTCAAATCCAAAAATACATTTGACAGTATAAAAGGAAATACATTGGTAAAAGACTTTCATAAAGCCAACTACCAGAAAATAAGGAATCATTTTACAATGTGGAACTGGAAAAAAGAACTTGCAGGTACTGACCTTGAGCAGACCTAGTATATAATTAAAAAACAGTTCCAGTTGTGTATAGACCAGTATATTCCTAAAAGACAAAAACGTAACATAGAAACATAGAATTTGATGGCAGACAAGGACCGCTTGGCCCACCCAGTCTGCCCATTTCCCTACCTGATGGATAAGCTGCAGATTCTAGTTAATCAATAGCTTACTTCCTCCTACCCCCCCACTAGAATTGCCTTATGCCTGTCCCATGCATTCTTGAATTCTCCCACTGTTCCTGACTCCACAACCTCCTCAGGAAGGCTGTTCCATGCATCCACAACCCTCTCTGTGAAAAAATACTTTCTAACATTACCTCTGAGTCGTCCCCCTCTATCTTCAAATTGTGACCCCTTGTTCTTGCACATCTCTTCTTCTGAAAGATACTACCCTCTTGTACTTTGTTAATTCCCTTGAGATACTCAAAAGTTTCTATCATGTCCCCCCCTTTCCCTCCTTTCCTGGGGTATACATATTAAGCTGCTTTAGTCTCTCCTCGTACGTCTTCTGGTGCAGACCTTGTACCATTTTGGTTGCCCTCCTCTGAACAGCCTCTACTCTGTCTATGTCTTTGCAGAGATGGGGTCTCCAGAATTGCACGCAGTACTCCAGATGGGGTCTCACTAACTGTCTGTACAGAGGGATAACAACTTCTTGTTTTCTACTGTTGATGCCTCTCCCTACGCATCCCAGTATCCCACCAGCCCTCCTTACTGCCTTCTCACATTGCTTGCCCACCTTTAGGTTATCTGATATAACTATTCCTAGGTCTTTCAATTGTTGTTGTTGTTATTAACTCATCCCCCACTGTGTACTCTTCCCCTGGGTTTTTGTTTCCCAGATGCATTACCTTGCACTTCTTTGCATTGAATCTGTGCTGCCACATATTTGACCATTCCTCCAACCTCGCCAAGTCCCTTTTCATTCTTTCCACCCTACCTTGTATAGCAACCCTGTTGCAGATCTTTGTGTCATCTGCAAAGAGACATACCCTTCCTTCCAGGTGCTCTCCAATGTCACTTATAAAGACATTAAAGAGGACCAGTCCCAGTACCGAACCCTACGGTACCCTGCTAGTTACCCTCCTTTGTTCACTGTGTACCCATTTACAATTACCCTTTGTGTCCTGTTGTCCAGCCAGTTTTTTATCCAGGCTACCACCTTGGGACCCACTCCAAGGCTGGATAACTTGTATATTAATCTTTTGTGTGGGACTGTGTCAAATGCCTTGCCAAAATCTAGGTAGGCCATATCCACAGCCCCTCCCTGGCTATTACTTTGGTTACCCAGTCAAAAAAAATCTATTAGGTTCATCTGACATGACCTTCCTGCTGTGAAACCATGCTGCCTTGAGTCCTGTGCCCCACTGGCTTCTAGGTACTGAACAATCCTTTCCTTCAGAAGTGATTCCATCATTTTACCTACCACTGAAGTCAAACTAACTGGTCTGTAGTTTCCTGCCTCTACCCTGCTCCCACTTTTGTGAAGTGGAATCACATTTGCCCTCCTCCAGTCCTTAGGTACCATCCCATCCTCCCATGATTTGTTAAAGAGAGTAGTCAGTGGTGTTACTAGTTCTACCCTTAGTTCTTTTAGAATTCTTGGGTGAATCCCATCAGGCCCCATTGCTTTGTCCACCCTCAGTTTCAAGAGTTCATTCAAAACCCTTTTTTCTGTGAATGGACTGGTATCAACCCCCCATTCAGAGTTTCTGTCTTGCTTGGTTTATGTACCTCCCCCTCCTCTTCTGTTGTGAATACCGAGCAGAAATATTCGTTCTGTATCCCTGCTTTTTCACTGTCACCCTCTGTCCACATTCCCTCCCCTTTATTAAGTTTCTGTATCCCTCCCTTGGTCTTCCTTTGCTCCCTAATGTACCTATAAAAGGTTTTATCCCCCTTCTTAACAGAGTTGGCTATCTTTTCCTCAGTTTGTGTCTTTGCTATTCTGACTGCCTTCCCTGCCTCCTTCTGCTTTAACCGACAAAGTTCTCTGTCCTGCTCCTTCTGTGTTTCCTTATATTTCCTGAATGCTATCCTTTTCTCCTTAACATAGAAACACAGAATTTGATGGCAGATAAGGACCGCTTGGCCCACCTAGTCTGCCCATTTCCCTACCTAATGGATAAGCTGCAGATCCTAGTTATCCAACAGCCTACTTCCTCCTACCCCCCACTAGAATTGCCTTATGTCTGTCTGTCCCATGCATTCTTGAATTCCTGCACTGTTTTTGACTCTACAACCTCCTCAGGAAGGCTGTTCCATGTATCCACAACCCTCTTTGTGAGGAAATACTTCCTCACATTACCTCTGAGCCATCCCCCCTCTATCTTTAAATTGTGCCTCCTTGTTTTTGCACATCTGTTTTTCTGAAAGATGCTATCCTTTTGGACTTTGTTGATTCCCTTAAGGTATTTGAAAGTTTCTATCATGTCCCCCCTCTCCTTCCTTTCCTCGAGGCTATACATCTTTAGTTCCTTTAGTCTTTCTTCATATGTCTTCTGATACAGACCCTGCGTCATTTTGGTTGCCCTCCTCTGGACAACCTCCACTCTGTCTATGTCTTTGCGGAGATGGGGTCTCCAGAACAGTACACAGTACTCCAGATGAGGTTTTACCAATTGTCTGTACAGAGGGCCAACAACTTCCTGTTTTCTACTGGTGATGTCTTTCCCTATGCATCCCAGTATCCCCCCAGCCCTACTTACTCCTTCTCACATTGCTGGCCCACCTTTAGGTCATTTGATATGACTACCCCCAGGTCCCTTTCCATTTTTATGTTTGCTTGCATGCATGTGCAAGAAACAAAGTGCCATCGTCTGAGTTTTCAGAGGTGTGGCAGCCCTCTTCCAATTCAGTCAGTGTGTTTGCAGGTGTGGCCACAGTTCTCCAATGCCTGCTTGAGCTGTCTATGACAGCTCCAAAATGCAGTGGCATACAGTTGAAAGGGGGAGCTACACTTCAGTGAGCAGTGATAAGATATCACCTGCTCATGCGTGCTCCCCCTACACACACAAACGCACACATGCATGCATACTGCGTGCTGGCCCCCCCATGCACACACTGTGTAGCCGACGGAGGTGCCCAATCCCCCATCAGCTGTGCTGCACACCTCCCCAAAACAGTGTTCCATATGCCACGCTGGGTGCCCACCCCAGCATGGCCACACATCATATAGCCAATGGGGGTGCCCAATCCCTCGTCGGCTCCACTGGTTCCACCCCCCCAGAATACAGGGTGCCACGCTGGGAGCCCACCCCTGCGTGGCAACATATGCTATCACCGACGGGGGTGCCCAATCCCCCATTGGCTCCATGCCCCCCTGTCCCACCAGCCATCCTTGTGCCATGCTGGAGCCCACCCCACCTTGGCAAATGTCCCGCGTCGTCATTTAAAAAAAAAAAGTGAAACTGGAAAACAGTCCCTTGCAGTCTCTGCCCCACCTGCACCCACCCACTGTGCATCCCACCTCTCCACACCCCCCTCAACCCATACTTACCTCCAGACTCCAGCGCAATGATCTTCAGTGGACCGGGAACACGTCTGCACTCTTCAAAGCCGACCGCGAACTGAGGAAATGCCGGTCAGCTGTATAATGGGATAGATAGGGTTTTTTCAACTTTGCTGCATATCTCAGGCATTTTTTGGAATTTTTGCACCAAATTTTCAACATGGGGTTTTTCGGACCCCTCCTCATGAATTCTTGCACTGTCATGGTGTTACTCAGGCTCGAAGGGTGATTTCGCAGCCACTGCACAAAATCACCTTTCAGGACTGAGGAATGAAATGACACAGGGTGTGGAATGGTATGAGCATTACAGGCAAGAATCCCAAGTCACACCCATGATGCCTGTCATTCTCTACAGGGTGGGGCGTTATGGTTGGAAACCCTAACACCTCAGGCATTCACTGGTATTTTCACTCCAAATTTTCAACATGTTTTTTTTGTGACCCCCACCTCATGAACAGTGGCAATATCAGTTTGTTAGCTGAAAGCTGTTTATGCACAGCGACTATGGCATTTAGCACCACAGGTGCAAAAACACATTCTGAACAGGATGTGAAAAATGCCTGCCTTAGTTTTTCTTTGCTCCCTAATGTACCTATAAAATGTTTTATCTCCCTTCTTAACTGAGTTGGCTATCTTTTTCTCAGTTTGGGCCTTTGGTATTCTGACTGCCTTACCTGCTTCCTTCTGCTTTAACTGGTACAGTTCTCTGTCCTGCTCCTTCTGTGTTTCCTTATTCTTCCTGAATGCTATCTTTTTCTCCCTTACCTTCCTCACCATTTCTTTTGAGAACCATAGTGGTGTTTTCTTTCATTTTAATTTGTTTATTTGCTTCATACAAAAGCTTGTTGCCTCTGTGACGGTGGTTTTGATGTTTTCCCATTGTTACTCCACCCCACCTTCTTTCCTGTTTGCTAGTGCTTTTCTGAGGCACTCTCCCATTTTGACAAAATCAGTCATCCTGAAGTCCAGCACCTTCACTTTTGTGTGGCTTGACTCTACAGCTAAGTTTATTGTGAACCACACATTGGTGGTCGCTTGTTCATAGATGGCTACCCACTTCAAGATCAGAGATCCTCTCTCCATCCCAATTTGAAAGTACCAGGTCTAAGATTGCTCTCTCCTGAGTGGGTTCCAAAGCTAGCTGTCTGAGGCATGCCCCCTGTAGGGCATCGAGAATGGCCCTGCTCTTGGATGTGGCTGAAGCAAAAGTGCTCCAGTCCAAATTTGGCATATGCAGGTCCCCCATCGGCAATATCTCCCCTTTCTCTGCCATCCCAAGGATGTCTTCTATCATGTCCTAGTACATTTCCTTCCCCTGTGATGGGGGTCTGTATACAACCCTTGTACAGATTGTGGAGCTATTTCCAGTCTCCAGGGTGACCCACAGTGCCTCCTCTTCTCCCTGTTTACCCTTTAGTTCTGTTGCTTTGATCCCTTCCCTTACATAGAAAGCTACTCCTCTTCCTCCTCCTCTTCATCCCTCCCTGTCCCTCCTGTAGATTGCATACCCTGGTATGTTGACATCCCAGTCATGGTTCTCTGTGTACCATGTTTCTGTGACTGCCACAATATCCAGGCATCCCTTTTCCATCAAAGCCACCATTTCAGGGAGCTTTTTACCTAGGCTATGGGCATTGGTACTCATTACCCTCCATTTTTTATGGCTTTATTTCTTTTTTCCCCATCCCTGTCCCTACTGACTTTGTCTTTTTCTCCATTTAGCCCCACCCTTCTCCCTATCGACTGCTCTATCTTGATGTTTACCTCACCAATTACCCTGATTGGGGGGGCTAGGATTTCCCTTCTCCTCTTCAGTGCCTCCCCCTTGGCTAGTTTAAATGCTTGCCATTGAAGCATTTAAACCTATCACCTAGGATCCTGGTTCCCCTTCAGGATAGATGCAGACCATTCCACTTGTATAGGCCTGCATCCCTCCAGCTGGAGCTCCAGTCCCCAACGTGGCCAACTCCCTGAGTGCTGCACCAGCTTTTCAACCAGTCATTGAATCCCATGGTGTGGAGTGCCCTAGCCTCATCCATGCCATAGACAGGTAGCACTTCTGAGAAACTTACCATGTGTGCTACTTGTCTAAGGCCCATCCCCAACTGCACAAACTCCTGTTGCACTGCTCTGATCCAATTCTCAGCTAGGTCATGCGTCCCTAGGTGGATAATGACATCCAGCTCCCTTCCCCTTGCTGCTGCTCTCACAATCCTGAGGATTTGTTTCCTGTCCTTCCAAGCCTTGGTGCCAGGCAGGCACCTTGTCTCCCATTCCCCTCCCTCCCCTAGTTCTACCCCCTAACAATTGAGTCCCCCACCAGGAGTTGTTTCCTTCCCCTGTGGGGTCCTGGGCCACCCTCCTGTGGGTCTTCATTGTGAAGGTTCCCAGCATCCTCCTTGGTCTCCACTGCAGGTGCCTCCATAGAGGAACTGTGCTTCACCAGTGTGGTGAATGAATTTTGGAGAGGCACAACTGGAGGGATGCACCTCTGTTCCACCACCCTCACCCTCCCTGAGCCCACTGTGGTCCAACCACTCCTCTTTCTTGGCAACCTCTTAGGTAGTGGTAGTGGCCTGAGTGGTCCCTGGGTGGGGGAGCAGGTTTCCTGAATCTTTGCCAGGTCAGCATGGAGATGAACAACCTCCTCCCTCAGACCAGAGAGGTATCTGCAAATAGGGCACAACGCAGTCTCCAGAATGTCTCCTGGAAGACTGCTGCTCCACAGCCAGTGCTTTGCACCATTCTCCACATGTCTGTGTCCCTTCCAGATACAGATGCTTTTTTTAATTTTTGTTCTTGTTTTAGTGTGTGCAAGCTTGTGAGTGTCTATACCCTCTATTCAGTGTGCTGTGCCTTTAAGGATATGAACAGCTGTATGTTGTTAGCAGTTTTGGGGAAGTGATGTCAGAGCCCGTGCTATAAAAGAAGTTATGCGCTTGGGGTTGGTGGGGTGAGGGGAAGGGTGGATGGGATTAAACCTATGCCATCCAGAAACAATCACCTACAACTGTTACCCTCCACTCCAGGGAGTGCCTTCCTTCCTTTCAGACACCTATTTCAAAAAGGCTAAGTAACAGGTCTAGTCACAACTGACTGCAAATATCTCCCAGCTACAGTTTCCCTCTGGCAAATTAAAGTTAAAACTAAGAAAAGTCCACCCCAAAAACAGAATCAATACTAGTTACTTACACAGGTCCAAAAAGTAATAATTCAGTTCAGTGTAGTCTAGAAAATAACCTCCTTGATTCAAGGAAGCTGTGGCTGCTTTCTCACTCTCCCTGTCTCAGTCTCAGCAGACAGCCACCTCTTTTGAGAACCATAGTGTTTTTTTTCTTCATTTTGTTTTGTTGATTTGCTTCACACAAAGGCTTGTTGCCTCTGCAATGGCTGTTTTGATTATTCCCCATTGTTCATCTACCCCTCCTTCTTGCCCATTTGCTAGTGCTTTTCTGAGGCACTCTCTCATTTTCCCAAAGTCAGCCTCCCTAAAGTCCTGTACTCTTATTTTTGTATGACTTGACTCTATGACTGTGTTTATTGAGAACCACACTGTTTGGTGGTCACTTGTTCCCAGATGGCTATCCACTTTTAAATCTGAGATCCTTTCTCCTTCCCCATTTGAGAGTACCAGGTCTAAGATTGCTCCCTCCCAAGTGGGTTCTAACACTAGCTGTCTGAGGCATTCCCCCTGTAGGGCATCAAGAATGACCCTGCTCTTGGATGTGCCTGCAGCAAAGGTACTCCAGTCAACATCTGACATATTCAGGTCCCCCATCAACAATATATCCCCTTTTTCTGCCATTTTAAGGATGCCTTGTATCATTTCCTTGTCCGTTTCCTCCCCCTGAGATGGGAGTCTGTACACAATCCCCATACGGATTGTGGTGCCATTTCCTGTCTCCAGGGTGACCCATAGTGACTCATCAACTTCCTGTTTACTCTTTAGTTCTGTTTCTTTAATTCCTTCCCTTATATAGAGAGTTACTCCTCCTCCTCCTCCTCTTTTACCCATCCTGTCCCTCCTGTAGACTGCGTATCCTGGTATATTGGCATCCCAGTCATGGTTCTCTGTGTACCATGTTTCAGTGATGCCACAATAGCCAGGCATCCCTCTTCCATCAAGGCCACTAGTTCAGGGGCCTTGTTGCACAGACTGTGGGCATTGGTACTAATCACCTTCCATTTATTTTTTATGGCCTTACCCCTTTTAGCCCCATCCCTGTCCTTACTGCCTTTTTTTGCATTTATCCCTGTCCTGCTCCCTACTGACTACTCCACCTCGGTGTTTACCTCTCTAACTACTGTGTTTTGTGGGAGGAGGCTGGGATTTCCCTGCTCCTTTTCACTGCCACCCCCCTTGGCTAGCTTAAATGCTTGCCAATGAAGCATTTAAACCTGTCACCTAGGATCCTGGTTCCCCCCCAGACAGATGGAGATCATCACACCAGTATAAGCCTGCATCCCTCCAGGTGGCTCCCCAGTCCCCAATGAAGCCAAAACTCTGAGCTCCATGCCAGTTTTTCAACCATTCATTGAATCCCATGGTGCGGAATACCCTAGCATCATCCTTGCAATAGACAGGCAGCACCTCCGAGAAGGTTACCATACATGCTACTTGTCTAAGGCCCCTATCCAAATCCACAAACTCCTCTTGCACCACTCTGATCCCATTCACAGCCAGGTCATTTGTCCCTAGGTGGACAATGAAATCTAGCTCCCTCTCTTGTGCAGCTGCTCCTGCGATCCTGAGGATTCACTTCCTGTCCCTCTGAGCCATGGTGCCAGGCAGGCACCTTACCTCCTTATCCCCTTCCTCCCCCACATCTACCCCTAATGATGGGTGTTCCACCAGGAGTTGTTTTCTTCCCTGGTGGGGTCTCGTGCCACCCTCCTGTGGGTCTCCTTTGTGGAGGTTCCCACCATCCTCCTTGGTCTCCACTGCAGATGCCTCCATAGAGGAACCACTCTTTGCCAGAACAGCATATGAATTGTGGAGAGGTACAGCTGGAGGGATGTAACTGTTCCACCACCCTCTCCCTCCCTGAGCCCACCTTGGTCCAACTGTTCCTCTTTCTTGGCAACCTCTGAGGTAACGGTGGTCACCCTGGTGGTCCCTGGGTGGGGGAAGAGGTTTCATGAATCCTAGCCAGGCCAGCCTGGAGACCTCCTCCCTCAGACCACAGAGGTGCCTGCAAACAAGGCAGCATCACAGCCTCCAGAATGTCTCCCAGAACACTGCTGCTACACAGCCATTGCACTGCACCACTCCCATCTTGACTTATTTTGTGTCCCCTCTCCGGTTGCTTAGTTTGCTTACTGTCTCCTCCCTCTATGTATTTTTACACTTACTTTCCTACTGCCTATGTGCCTATACAACTCTCGCCCTTCCTGTTGTGGGACAGGAACTTCCTGTAGTCTTCAGTAGTCTCCTTCTTCCATGCTTGGATTCAGACCACCAGCAGCCGGGGGGGGGGAGAAAGAGTTATTTTTTTAGGTTCCTTCATGGTTGATGAAACTAATGTGTTTCAGTGATCCTTCCCTTCCTACTGCCAAACAGAAAGTTCCTGTTGTCAGTCAAATCCAGTGGCTATAAAACTAGAACTGGCTTTGGATGGAAGGGTGGTCAGTGGGAAAGAGGGCAATTAGTAAAAAATCTGTAGTTCTAGACTGCTGTCTCTTGTTCTGAAACCAAAGTTCTCTGTCAAAAAAATCAGGAAGCTGTAACTGGAGACACCTGCTTTTGTACTGCTAAGCTGCTAAGCCACACCCCCAATTAGATTTACTCTCTGCTCTGACTCAGTAAATTAAGCTGATACAGCCCCTTCCTCAGAGAAACAAACAGTGACTTTCTTCTTTTTTTTTTACTTAAATGAGACCCCCTTCTTCTAATAAAGTATTGTTTGCTTAATCCAAACAGGTACTGACTCCTGCTGAGATAGAAGTTATTTATCAGTAAAAAATCTGTAGTTCCAGACTGCTGTCTCTTGTTCTGAAACCAAAGTTCTCTGTCAAAAACAGCAGGAAGCTGTTTAACATAACAAAAAGAAAATCCCCCGGTGGAATATTAAAATACAAAAATTGATTTATAAAAAGGAAAAACTATTTCAGAAACACAGAAAAACCAAAACACAAGCTACAATGGATAAATTAAAGACGTGTAATAAAAAAATGAAGGTTATAATAAAAACAGCAAAAAATATCTGGAATTAAAATTAGTTAATAAAGTCAAAGATAATAAAAAACAATTCTATAACTACATAGGTACTCTCAAGGGTAAGCAACTCACTATTGGACCCTTGAGGACAGAAAAGGGTGCAGTAACCAAAGAAGAAGAAGAAATAGCTGAAACTTTAAATAGTTACTTCCTTAGTGTTTTTGAACCTAATGTTCCTCTTGTAGAGCCAATAAAATCAATCCCAGGCTGTCAAATAAAATTTACTGAATCTGAGGTTAAAAATGTTATTCATTCCCTTAAGGTTAATAGTTCATCAGGACCCAGTGGTCTAACCCCCAAATTATTACAAGAATTATCTGCTGAGATTATTGGACCACTCACAATGCTCTATAATAAATCTATTCAAGATGGCAGAACCATTAAAGATTGGCGTGTAGCAACCGTAACTGCAATACATAAGGGTGGAAAAAAAGATGAACAAACAATTATAGACCAACAAGTTTGACTTCTGTTATTGGTAAAATTATGGAAAGACTCTTACAAACTTTGGTAGATGAACATATACACATATACTGCAGGCCCTGTGTGAAGAAAGTAGATCATTCCTGATCTTCTTTGCTGAGGGATTGGGGTGGGCATTAGGGTTGACAACCCCAAGGAAGACCCCATCACTGATTTACCAAGATGCTAGAGACCCAAAACCCTATTTTTTTTAAATATTGCTGCTTTGGGGGTGGAAGAGGGGAGTCAGGGTTGGAAACCCTCTTATCCTATTGTAACAGTGATGGGAATACCGTGAAGACCATTAGAGTGACAAAATCATCAGTTTGCTGTAATGGTCCATGGTATTCCTGACACTGCTGTCTCTGGGGATATCGCCCCCTCCCCTTGAATCAACTCTGACTCAGAGAGTTGATTATCTATAATGTGGAGGGTGCGGGGAGCAAAGCCCCCCCCCCAGAAAAAAGACTTGCTTCCCCGTATGGCACAATGCCAATTGATGCAATTCATGTCGATGCGGCTTGGTGGAACCGGAAACCCTAATGCCATATTTTCCTACTTTTCTGGCATTAACTTGAACCCTAACTGGTACATTAGCATATACATTTTACAAAGAATTTCCTTTCTTTTTGAGATAGTGAATTGTATCCTCATTCACGTAGGTCCCTTTGGGAACTGTGTGAACACATGCAGATGTGCAGGGCCCTCTGAGGACTGCACCAAGGGAAGACTTCATCTGCACTTACATGCAGCAATGGATGTCAAGAATTGGTGGGGTTACCTGGGCCTTCTGGTCGCTGTGCTACCATGTGGCCACAGATGCAGATGTACAGGGAAATGAGTCCATCTGTCAGTCAAGGGCCCTATGCCACCCATGGGTTCCAAGAGAAGAGTTGTGTTCACTGTATGATATCTGGGCCCATGTGGACAACCCACCAGCTTTCATTCCCTGGCTGGGGGGATCAAATAACAACCCCATCATCCTACCCTAACCCCATCCAGCTGAGTTACTCAACTCACCCCTGAACTTAGCTCACTGGCATGGGATCACAACGGATACCAGCTTGGGTCAAGACTGGTACTTCACATAAAGTTTCTTAATAGTTATCATCTTTTAATTTTGGCCCCAAACTTTAAAGATAGTTGTTTTATGACTCCCCTTATAAACATGACATGTGGCACTTACATTAACCAAAACATCATTTTGCACCAGAAGTGCAAAAACACATCTTATCCAGGATTTTAAAAAATTATACCTGTCGTGTTTATGACATGGTGTGAAAAAATGGCTATGTTGAAAGTTTGGAATCAAAATATTGAAAATTAGTGAAGTTATGAGTGAACATTGAAATATTGCAGTGTTCACGCCTAACTTGGTCTGTTTACCATATTTGTACACCAGATTTTCAGCAGAGCTTTCTTCTGACTCCACCTCATTAACCCAGTAGGTGAAAATGTTCAAATCCCTGCCAAAACATAGTTCCATGCCACAGGTGCAAAAACACATTTTGGCCAGGATTTGAAAAAAAAAAAACAGCCATCATGTTCATGAGGTGGTGTGAAAAAATACTATGTTGAACATTTAGGGTGAAAATATTGAAAATTACCAAAGCAATGAGTGAGCACAGAAATTTTTCAATGTACACTCATAACTTTGTTGTTTCTTCACAGGACAGACACCTCGCAGCCTATTCTTGGCAACCCAAGCTTTAAGATTGGTGGCAAAGTTATCCTGTTTTCTTGGTCCCCACAATTGGTTGATCTTGTGGTTGGGGATTTGCTGAGAAATGGCAAGTGCCTTCCCTCCATAGATATAATGTGAAGCTCCATTTAGAGAGATCCTCCATATTTAAAGTTTTCCAGCTCTGCCATATGATAATCTAAGCAGCAGAGAGGGGGGAGAGTGGTCCAGATGCAGGAGAGTTACTGCAATCATGTGGGAATTTAGCTGCTTCGCCACATGCAGTATCCGAGATCTACAGTAGCTTATATAACAAGGCCTTCCCAGAAGTGGAGGGTGTATTGCCCTTTTGGGATTCTAAATGTTTGCATTCTCCTCTTAATTGAAGCAAAATCTGGAAGGATTGTTATACTTATGTAACACAAGACTGATTAAGGCTAATGCAGTTTCAGATATTAAACAATTTATACTACACACCAGTTAAATTATTTAAGATGGGCAGAGCTCCAACCCCTGATTGTGTATGATGTGGGCAGGGGGATGGCACCCTTTATCATGTTTTCTGGGATTGCCCCAAAGTAGCACACCTGTGGAATACTGTATGCCAAAGGGCAGACCTCCTACTGGGGATTGACACATGCTTTTCCCTTATGTCTAGTGGGGGATTATTCCACAGTGGATGTTAAGGAATGCCAATATTATATGCCAATAATAGCTGTTTTGGTCAAGAAGCTAGTTTTGTGGCAATGGCATGATACACTATGTCTCTCTTACATGGAGTGGCTGCAGGAACTCTTTGCTAACCTCCATACTGAGAGGAGGATTGCCAGTGTCAACAACTGCCTTTCACAGTTTAATAGGATTTGGGGGAATTACACACTTTATATACCTTTCATCAGCTCTCGGCTCCCTCCTCATGGGTTAGTGCAATAGAGGACATAGCACACCACTGGCAATCCTTTAGGAGTAAATTTTAGCCATTGCAGGCTGTCTCACCACTCTGCTGTTGGGGGAGGGTGGGTTGGAGGAGAATGTGTTATGTTATTGTTGTTCTGTAATTGTTTTATATTTTTGTTGTAAATTGTTGTTCTGGTTTTGTTATGGTTTGAAAAATAATAGTGTGTTAAATTTCAAACGTTGTTGTTTCTTAATATTTTGACCCTAGACTTTCAACATGGCCTTCTCATGACCCCACCTTATGAACAAGAGTGGTGACAATTTTTAAACCCCTCACAAACGTTGATTTCACAAAGTGACCATGGAATCACCTTTTGGGCCAGATTTGCATAATTCCACCACCCTTGGACGTGATGTGATGTCCCAAAAAGGCCATGTTGAAAATGTGGTGTAAAAATATTAAAAAATGATAAAGTTATGAATAAAAGTTGAAACCCCATTGAAATACATTAAACCAGACTTAATGTACCTCATTTTCTCATATCATAGTTGCTGGTTCCAGCAGCAAGACATGCCTTCAATTGGAGAGTGGATCTATGTTGTGAGACATGTTCAGGTGAGTGATGGTGTCTGTGGGGGGGTGGGATAGTGGGTGTTGAGTGGGACGTTGAGGTGGACTGGGTGAGGGGAGTGTGTGGTGTCAGATCAGTGAGGGACCATTTTCTGTTTTACAGGCCTAAAAAAAGGCAACAAGGGATGATTTTCTTTATTTCAGGGGACATTCCAACACAGGCTATTTGGCACCCCAGTGTCAGGCTACTGTTAGGTGGTACTGCACGTGGGCACCCTGGTGCCAACATGTATATTATGGAAAGGGGGTATGTGACCTGGTGGGGATGGGGAGAAAGATGTGGTGCCGGGGGTGGGCACCTTAACCCACTAGTAATATACAGTAGATAGGTTGACAGCTAGATAGATAGATAGATGAAAGAAAGATGCTGTAAATCTAGGGTTGCTGGGGGTGGATCTCCGTCGCCTGCAGCTGGTGCAGAATGCTGTGGCCAGGTTGTTGACGGGGCAGCCAAGAACTTGCCATATCACACCTGTGCTGAGTGAACTGCACTGGCTGCCAGTGCGATGAAGAATCACCTTCAAGGTCGCATTGCTACCTTTTGTTTTAAATACCTCCAATTGCAACATATGCTCCTACAACACTTTGGAACAGGATACTGGACACAGTATCTAGATGGTCCCCTTTTACAGGCTATCCCAAACTTACCTTCCTCTCACCTCATTTCCCACTTCTATTGCCTCCTAAGGAAGGCCATAGAGGAAAAGCAAGGTGAGCCGCATTATGTCTGGAACCAAGTACTACCTCCAAACACCTCAGCTCCTTAACCATGGCCAAAAATTTGGTCACAATTGTACCAAGATGTGAAATGCAGATACCGCATCTTACAGTTTTATGTTATACATGATTAATACTACACCCCAGCTAGGCTTTATCAGATGGGGAAAATCTCCTCAAATGTATGTTCACGGTGTAAGCAAAGGCCTGGCACTCTGTTGCATATACTGTGGGAATGCAACAAGGTCATGCCTTTCTGGGATAGTATTAAGTCCAACTTAGACCCACTCCTAGGGTTATCTGACACGTTCAGGCTGGAAATTTGTATAATAGGAGACTATCGTGAAGTTCTAAGTGGCACCCAATGAAAATATATGACACTAATATCAGAGTGTGCAAAAAAAGGGATTATGCGCCACTGGTTAGACCAAAATATCCCTACATATACGGGATGGCTAAAAGAGATACTGTTTTGCCCTGCAGACCGAGAACGCGATTGCTCACATTGCACTGAGATCACAATACTATCAAAAAACATGGGCAACTTTACATACTCTACTGACTATTTAGTGGATTAAGGCTATCAAATAAGTAGGTAAGGCAAGAAGGGGATAGAACCACAAGAGTGATATGACTTCATTAAAGATGATCCTCCCCGACTACCTTACCTGGATTACAGGGAATGAAGGACACTTGCTGCATACCTGAAAGGGAGGGAGAGGGAGGGGGGAAGTAGGAGGAGGAACAAGAAGGGTCTCTGTAGTAAGCTGAGACTTGAATATAACTGAGACCATGTTTGCAACATATACTTTATAAGACCTTGTATTGTAACAGGACCCTAGCATAGAACACTGTTCACACAGAACGTATATGTCAATACTCATGTCGAATGTCTGAGTTAAATGATATCTTAACTCTTCCTACAAATGAATAAAATATATTCAATTTGAAAGGTTGCATTGCTGACCTATAAGACCCTACACGGTCAGGGACCAGACTACTTGCAAGATCTCCTACGGCCTTACCGCCCTCTTCGCTCGCTCCGCTTTGCCAACGAGGGATTGCTAGAGGTTCCCAGGGTTCGTCTTCAGTCATCTGGGGCCAGAGCTTTTTCCTTTATGGCCCCAACCCTGTGGAATTCTCTACCTCGTCGGATTCGAGAGTGCCAGTCCACAGAGCAATTCAAAGCATCTTTAAAAAGCTATTTATTTGAGAAAGCCTTTGATTAGGCCAACCCATTGTCTTTTAATTGTTTTTAAATGTATATTTATTTGTTGCTTGTTTATTTGTATTGTATCTGCACTTTGACAATTTTGAAAAGCGCTTTATAAATAAAATTTGATTTGATTTCATTTGATTTGAGATAGATAGACAAAGACAAAAACAAAGAGAGAGCAGGGATTCACTGGCTCATTGCTATACCTGAAGCTGGCAGCATGACTACAGCTACAGCTTCACATTTCAAGACAAGTAAATCATGAAAATAAGTACTCACGATCAGTGTTTTGTTTTGCCAGTTGAGCTTGACGGTTATAAAAAAAATCCTTATAGCTCAGGAACCATATCATTCATTTTCATGAAAACTTCAGAAGACACTACCTCAATGCAGGCAGATTATACTCTGGAAATTTAATTAAAAAATTGCGTATCATCTCGGATGTGCATGTGAGCAAAAAAAAAATAAAAAAAATAAAACAACACATGTTAAGTATAGGAAAACCAAACACCTTTTTTGCATTATTTGGCATTCTGTATCTCAAAAATCGAACAAGATGCTGTCATGAAACTTTTTACAATTTGAGACTCTTCCAACCTGACCAAGCATGCCAAATGTTGGGCTATTTTGCCAAACACCACCAAATTTATTAAGGTGCAAAAATTACAGTTTAAAAATTAGCAGCCTACACAACCTTCACTGTATGGGGTGCTAATGTGCCACTATAGTTAGGGCTGAGCAGGGGTTTCTATGTTAAACCCCAGATTTTACTCTTGAATAGCTTCACAACAGTTCAATGGACTTGCACGAAATTCTGCATGTGCACTCTTTGGGAGAATGTCTATTGACACGTCAAGTTTTGTTCCAGTTGGATGTGTGGATTCCAAGATCCAGATAAAGAAAGTGAAAAATGCTTTTTTTTTGCTATTTTGTTGTCATTGCCTATCACCCAGATGGTTTGTAATTTTGTTGTGACATTTGTAGGGTAGAAAGGGATTTGGCCACAGTGGTGCCTTTCACTGGATTGGTAAAAAAATATTAATCCATTCCAAAGTTATAAGAATTTGAAATGTCAGCTCTCAGCGTGCACAGTATGGTTTTTTGGATAGTTGCTTAGAACAAAAAAAAAATTGGTTCATACAAACAAAGGTCCTTTTTCATATGGGGATAATCCTTTATTATGTGAAAAAAAATATTTTTCATATGATCGCCATTTTGTTTCTGATTTTTTTTAATTCTGAATACACGTAAAAATGAGATCCTGCAGAGACACCAACATATGTATACTGCTAACTGAGACCATGTTTGGTGGATTCTGGAGTTCCTTTTTGGAAAAATTACCCAGAAATGTGTTTTTAATCCTTTTTCCTTTATCTTTTTTAGTGACTCAGTTTTCTGTTTTTTTATATGGCAATACAATGAAGGAATTGGGCAATACAAAAAAGAATGCCTTCATATGAAAAATGAATTTGGTTTTAGTTTAAAAAAATATTTTTTTTTTGATGAAGGAAGCCTTTTTTTGTGAGTTTTTTTCATTCATACAAAAAAGGATGCTTTCATAGGAAAAATAATTTGGATTTAATTTTTTTTTTTCAGATTCTTTTTTTTTTATGAAGGGATCCTTTTTCATATGAATGAAAAAACTCACAAAAAACAATACCTTCATATGAATAAATAATTCAGATTTATTTTTGTTTTACATTCTTATTTTGTGTAAAGTGATCCTTTTCATGAGGTTATCTCGTTCATACAAAAAAGGATCTATTCATATGAAAAAATAATTTGGACTTAACAAGCCATAACTCCCTCAAAATTTGCAGTTAAGGAGCAATCTAGATATCAAAACAAAGGTCTTAATAAGTACTACAAGCATAACATATAATACAACCCCTGACCCCAAAACATTTAGAGACCATATTTAAAAAAATTTGAAAATCAAATTTCCCATGGGATAACATTGGAAGTTTAACAAGTCATACAACCAAGCAAATAAATAACTTTTTGGGAGAAATGGAACCACAGGGCTTTAAGAGCCCTATGCTTCCACACCGACATGGATGTATGCATCTATTGAGGGCTAGAAGCATAGGGTCCAGAGGACCCTGTGCTTCCATAGAGAAATGGATATATGTTATCTCAAAAAGTAAGGAAATTCTTTGCAAAAAAACTTCATTACTGTACCAGTTAGGGTTCAGTTTAAACTAACAAAAGTAGGGAAATGTGGTGTTAGGGTTCCCAACCCTAACACCTCACCCCCACCTTGCAGACAGCAAAAGAAAAAAAGCATTATGGTTTCATCTATCCTGAGTCTTTGCAAATCAGCCCAGGTGTGTTCCTTTAGGTTGTCAATCCTAAGGCTCACCCCATTCTTATTTAGTCGGTATGTTTCAGCTTCCTTACTGATGGAATGGGGTCAGAGTTGGGGTTGACAACCCCAAAGAACACCCCAGGGCTGATTTGCAAAGACTCAGGAGAGGTGAAACAATAATGGATTTGCTTTGCTGCCTGCAAGGTGGGGTGAAATGTTAGGTTGGGAATCCTAGCACCCTATTTTTTCTACTTTTGTCAGTTTCAACTGAACCCTAACTGGTGCATTAACAAAGTTTTGCAATGCATATATATATATATATATATATATATATATATATATATAGTCTTGCAAAAACTGCATTAATGCACCAACTAAGGTTCAACACTCTTCAAAGGTAGACACATATGTCTTGCCACATGTTGCCAGTACAATGTGTTGTAGCTTTCTTCATGCAGGGCCTGTGGAGCCCTGAGTGAAGAATAGAGAGCTCATATAACCTTGTTTGCTCAGGGAACAGGTAAGCGTTAGAGATGACAACCCCAAGGAAGACCCCACCACTGATTTCTCAAGACTTTAGAGACCCAAAACCCTAATGTGTTTGCCATTTGCTGCTTGGTGGGGTGGGGGCAGGGAGTTAGGGATGGAAATCCTAACACCACATTTCCCTACTTTTGTGGCATTAAGTTGAACCCTAACTGGTGCATTAACACAGATTTTTGCAAAGAATTTCCTTTCTTTTTGAGCTAGTGGATTCTTTTCCTCATTCACGTAGGTGCCGAAGGGACCTGCATGAACACATGCAGATGCATACGTCCAAAGGGAAGAAAGGGAAGACTCCATCCACCTATAGAAGTGCAGGGCCCTTCTGGGCCCTGCATTTTTGTGCCACAATGGATGCCAAGAATTCATGTGGCTGTCAGGTGGGTTGTGGAAGTGCAACACCCTCTGTTCCCTGCACTTCCATATGGCCATGGATACATATGCACAGGGCAAAGAGTACATCTGTCAACAAATGTACAGGGCCCTCTGCCACCCATGGATGCAGACATGCAGGGCCTATGCCAAGAGAATAGTTGTCTTCACCATATGGCACCAGCACCTGGTGGGTAATCTTACAGCTTACATTTCCTGGCTGAGGGGGGGTTACATAACAGTACCATCCCCCATCCCCCATCCACACCCCATCCAGCTGGATCTTTGAGCTTGGCCCAAAACTCAGATTACCAGAATGGGATACTATTTATTTATTTATTTCAGATTAGGATTAATACCGTTGAGCCGTGGGCTCATTTACAAAGGCTCCAAGTCAGTAGAAAATACATGACAAAACAGGTCATTAATGGGTACAAACAACTGGAAACACAGATTAACATCAAGGTTACAAGTGCAGTTACATCAATTACAGGAATACAAGGACAGCAAGTAATAGTTCACGTCTACACTTGTGGAATTACCATCAAAAGCAGCACTATAAGAGTGTGGTCCAAAACTTAGTAGATATCAAAGAGCATCCAGAGACAAGAGAGCCCCAAGCTGCTAGAGGAGGGAGGCAATTAGGTGCAGCCAGGCATGGTTTTGTCCATTGAGAGGTGGAGGGGGAGGTAGGGGGAGGGGCAGGGGGAAGGGGACAGGAGAAAGGGGGAAGAGAGAAGGAGACAGGGTGTCTAAGTGCTGGGGCGAGAGTAATAGGGGGTAGGGAGAGAGAACAGGGTGAGAAATGGAGGGGAAGGGGAGAAGTAGGATTGAGTGGGAGAGGTTCAGGGGAAGATGGAGAGAGATGATGGGGTTCAGGTAGGATGACGGCAGGGCCATAGGCTGGTAAGCATTGTCTGTTAGCAATGTCATTGACAGGTGTTTTTGCCAGCAAGGTAAGATCATAGCCCTGTTTTGAATTGGCTGAGCCTGGTACAATCAACTAGGAAGAGTTGATAGCCCTACAAATGTCCCCTTGCAAATGCATACATGCAATGATGAGACTAACCACTTATCTGTGAGGGAAAAAAAAGCATTTTAAAAAAGAAAGATGAACTTTACACGGTCAAGTACTATACTGCTGTAAGCTGTACCAGACATTTCAAAGAGATTTACAGTATCACAGTCAATCACAAAGCATGCTGCCCCATGAATAACTAATTAGACTTATAACTGTGTTTAAATAGTACCTTTTATATTCACTATCTCAAAGGGGATCCACAAAGCAGTGAGTTAGAGTTGATGCACTGACTGAGTGCAGGCAAACAGAGCAGCAGTTATGCACTGATTTGCAGCCCTGATTAGCAACAAAAGATTCCATGATCTAAAATACTCACCAGTAACCTTCACACAGTCATATGCAAGTGCACTCCAATGGTTTTGGTGAGCACGCCATTTGATTAGGGCACCAGTGTAACCCCAAATCCCCTTTTTTGTATGATTATTTATTTTTCATATTATTTTGTCCATGTTTCCATTTCTTCTACATGCTAACACTCAGGTGTGAAACAGCTGTGCCTTCCTCTGGCCAGCAGGGAAGGCATGTGACTGCTTTCCTAGCCAATGCCAATACCACCTCATGGTTGACTAGCGGAAGGTGCACAAATGCTATGTTGACCACACCACCCTCCTGGTAAAGAACACCAAACCTCTGTGAAGCACCCAGCCCACAGCAGCCTCCACTGTGGTATCCCAGGGGTAGTATGCAAATCCCAGTCTCATATTGTTTTTCACTCAAGCCATGGACATCTTTAACTTTAACCTTGTTGACCATCAGCAATTGGTTGAAGGGACATTTGTGTATCTTCTCATCTTAGGGATGGCCCCTTTGACAGTGCAGGCACCCATCTCCACCCAGTACTGTTAGTGCTGGGCATGATCATATACCCATAGTGTGGGACATGAATCTATAACCTTCCAGTGCCAGAGCTGAGAAAACTACCAGTCCAAATGCAGGCACCTCTTGTGAAGGTGGATGTTCACGTTGAATGAGGTAAGACATTCACTACTGCACCACTGTTTGTGAGCAACTAAAAACATTGTCATTATCATGATATCTTAGTGTTAAAGGAAAACAAATGCTGAATTAAATGTTCTGTGCTTAGGAAAAGGATATGTCTGTATTTTATTGTTAGTAACCAGTCTGTGTAGCACACATTGCAAATCACTTTAGAAAGGCATTTCCATACTTTATATGAAAGCAACAGCTATGAAGTCTCCTGTTTTCCATCTGAGTGAGCAATAACTACAGTATCCCATCAGGGTATGAGTAATGCTGATACACTCAACAAATCCTCAGGCAGTTGCTTGACGATAAATGCAGTATTACTGTTAAAGCACCTTAGAGATTACAAATGAGATTAACCTCTTGAACAGCAAATAGTTTTATAAGCACTGCAGCAATCACAGTTTTAAATCTAATTAATTGCATGTTCTTTTCCTTTTGTTCACAGTAAACTTTAAAATGATTTAAAACAGCAGTTCAACAAGATAGCGCTAAACGATTTCTATCATTATTGGGCCCATTTCAGTTTCCAATAATATTCAACACCATATTTTAATGCAACAGGGAAATGTACAGTATTTTAAGTAACAATAGTTACCTAATTTGTGAGCTTTTTATTTATTATGTATTATATGACTGACTTTGACTCTATTTCTACAACAATAATTTCATTGTCCCTGGATCCCCACCCAGAAATGACTGAGGCCACCACTTCTTGCTTTGGATGTTCATTGGCAGTGTTCATTAAAGGACGTAATTTGTATTCACAACATATTTCACCATATCATTTACAAAGTCAATCTTTACACAGTGGACATAAGAGTCCCATTTCTTCCAAGGACCTAGCAGTCCTGTCTTCCCCCTCATGGTTCTTCTCCAGCTTTTCTTTGTCTTCCTCCTCCTCCTCCTCTCTTCTCAGGGTTTGGACACCAGTATCTGGCCCCCTTCCAATCACATTAACACGGGGTCCACCTACCGGACCACTCTCCCTTCGGTGTGGACACGAATCCACTCACCTAGCTCTATATCCTCCCCTCCCCGTTACTTCCATGCCTGGGTTCCTTTGCCCCAGCCCACGGTACCTGCCCCTCCCTCTACCTGCCCCTCCTTTTCCCTTGCTCTCAGGCAACCCCTTCCCTGCTCAGTCCTTCTCGTTCTTATATCCTCCAGCGGGACTCCACCTAGTCCCCTGGCCCTGGCCACCCTACTGCGGCCCCAACCTGCCCGTACCAGGACCCACCTTGAGGTTCTAATCTACCAATCCACTCCCACTCCCTGTTCACCTTTCCTTTTGACCTATCTTCCCCCCCCCCCGTTCCTGCTGGATGGGCGGGTGGGAATCTTACAGAAAGAAAGTGGCTCTTCGAGGGTTACATGGTTTTATATACCCTTATAAGAGCCCTCCCTTGGCCCTTGTTGGACCCTCCCCTTGGCCAATTGCCATCAAGCACCACTCCCCTTCCTCTATGTCATCATGACATAACTAGCCCCCACTTCCTGCAGCCCCCTCCTTCACTTCCTGTCTCCTTCCCCCCTGGCCTTCATCCTGGTTGAGTCTCAGGACAACCTGGCCTGCCTTTTAGGGGCAAGCCTAATTGTCCCTGGATCTCTGCCCAGAAATGACTGAGGCCACCACTTCTTGCTTTGGATGCTCGTTGGCAGAGTTTATTAAAGGACATAATTTGTATTTACAACATATTTCAGCGTATCATTTACAAAGTCAATCTTTACACAGTGGACATAACAGTCCCATTTCTTCCAAGGACCTAGCAGTCCTGCCTTCCCCCTCATTGTTCTTCTCCAGCTTTTCTTCATCTTCCTTCTCCTCTTTTCTCGGGGTCCAGACACCGGTATCCAGCCCCCCCCTTCCAATCATCAACACGGGTACCACACCTACTCGGACCACTCTCCACCACTAGGTGTGGACACAGGGATCCATCCACTAGATCTGTATCCCTCCTCCCCTCCCTCGTTACTTCCACACCTGGGTTCCTTTACCCCCAGCCTGTGGTACCTGGCCCCCCTTTTTCCCGTTGCTCCCCAGGTGACCCCTTCCATTGACCCATCTCCTGCTCGCACTGGAAGATGGGGCTCCCCCCTTGCAGATCAACCCCTCCGCCCTTTCTTATTAATATCCTCCACCAACTCCCTGAAAGGCCGGAGGAACAGGCCCATGAAGAATTCGGTCAGGTGGACACCGTCCGACCTGTAGACCGCCTCATGCTCAAATGATATGTCCCTATACCAGATGTGCACCCCTCCCATTTCTATTACCGCCCTGGCCACCTTCCTGTTTAGTCACTTCCTAGCCACTTCTATTGCCTTTGGCCCTTTTTCTCTCCTCCATACCCTCCTGGAAGTGACTTCTGACCAACCTATGACTACCTGTGGCCACCAACTCTTCACCTTCTCCAGGTCCCTCAAGATGTCCTTCAACAAGGACCCCCATGGCACTGATCCCAAATCATTCTCCCCCCAGGTGGATAGTAACTCTGCCTGGTGCCGTCCAGCGCACCCGCAGCTCCTCTAACAGGTGGAGCAGTTGTGCCCACCTCATGCCTCTCAGGCCCTTCCACCGCACCTTGGTATGTTCCACTCCTGGGTGGAGCTGTGTCCCTATTCTTGTGTCAGCTGCAAACCTCTCTGCCCAATAGACGAACGAGTGCCCCACGATCCGCACCTGTCTCTTCATGCCTACTGTGTGGAGAGAAAAAGGGACATCAGTTAGCAGTTGTCAACACCGCACGTACCTCTTATAACATTTTGATGCCCAACTGCCCACACTTTGGACCTCCCCTTCTCCCCTTCCATTTGCGGCCATCTCTGAGGCCACTCTAATCCTGAAAGAGTGTGGTGCAAACTTGTCCGGGTTCTCCCGCACGAATGCCACCGCCTTCTTTAATACCACCCCCACCTGAAAACCCATAACTGGTTCTCAATTTCCATGTACAAACCAAGCCCCGGGCCCAGGGCCTCGCATCACACTATAATCCCACATGGCCTGGACTACACAAACACCTTCACCCAACTGCCTGTGGATCACCACCTTGCAGCCCTTTCACTGCTGGTCTGTTTTAGACCTCTGCAGCCCTATGACCACCTTCCCCTCCTCCAGGCTCACATTCTCCTTCTGGAGACCATCTGCCGCCTCCAGTTTTCTTGGGGCCACCATCACCCCCACCCTGAAAGCCCCCTTTGCCATGACCGCAAATACAGTGGAAAAGGCAGGCCTCACTCACTGATGTACACACCTGGAACAGTGCCCCCACCACCTTCGTGAGGAGAAGCCCCATGATGGGTCTTCTCCTATCCCATCTGGTGCCCTGCCCTCTCTGCCAGTCCAGTGCTATCCTCTTGATGGTGCAGCTGACTGTGGCATCTTCCCGTCCTCTGTCCTGACATGTCCAGCTGATCCCTGCCAGCTGGACCCCCATGGTGGAGGGTGCAATGCCTTCTTCCCATTTTGACACCATGTACTGTATGACTTCCTCCTCCAGCACTGTGTTGCTCGTATCCCATCCCTGCTGGGCCCTGAATACCTGAAAACTGGCCCATGCCCCTTCGTAAGCCTTCAGGGTGTTGGCTGCCCATGACCCTCTCTATAGTGCCCTGGCTCTCACCCTCCAATCTCCCACATCCACTCCAGTACCCTGGTTTGAGTAGGCGTGGCCTCCAGGGCCAGTTCCCAGAATTTTTCCATCTGAAAGTGAGAGAGACTGTCAGCCACTTCATTCCTCATGCCCTCGATGTGCTGCACCCTGAAAGACAGGTTCAAATCCAGCCCCAGCAATACCATGTGCTGTAGAACCCGCCCCATGGATTCTGTCTGCCCACTCTGCCTGTTGATCACTTCAACTACACCCTTGTTGTCGCACCACAATACTATCCTGCTCTCCCCCACGTGCACGCCCCATGCCTCCAGTGCCACCCGTATGGGGAATATTTCAAGGAAGGTGATGTCCTTAGTCCATTCCTGCTCCTGCCAGCTGTCCGGCCATGCCTCCAATATCCACTTCCCTTGAAATAGGCACCCAAACGACAGCCTCCAGCTGTGTCCATGTATAACTCCATGTCGCTGCTGGAGGGCCACTCCTCCTGCCAAAAAGTTACCTCATTGTAGGACTCCAGGAATTCTTCCCATACCCAAAGATTGTCTTTTATGCCCCTGTTTATGTCTACCCAGTGATGTGGCTGCCTTGCCTTACCTGTGATCCTGCCCAATCTTCTCGTAAAAGCTCTTCCCAGGCTTATGGCTTTGCAGGTGAAATTAAGGTGCCCCAGAAGTTGCTGTACCTGTACCAGCAGCACCCTCCTCCTCCCCCCTACTAGTGTAAACAGCCCCCACAGTCTCACTACCTTATTCCCCAGTAAACAGAAGCACTCCTGTTCTGCATCCAACTCGATCCCCAGAAACTCCAACTTGCGGGTTGGTTCCTCCATTTTCCCTGCTGCCAGAGGGATCCGTATCCTGGCACACACATCTTGGAAGTCCCTCAACATTGCCTGCTTCTCTTCCTGACTGGCTCCTATCAACAGAAAATCATCCAGGTAGTGGACCACTCTCCTATGCCCGTACCGTGACCCGAACACCCCACTGTACCTACAAGCTGAAAGTCTCAAATGTGGAGCATGCCACCGAGCAACCCATGGGCATCATCTTGTCAAAATACAGTCCCCCATCAAATTGGAAACCTAGCAGGACCCAATCCACGGGGTCTACTGGAAGCAACCGGGAAGCAGACTCGATGTCCGTCTTAGCCAACCATGCCCCCCCGTTGCCCTCACTAATTCTACCGACTGATCCAGGGAGGCGTAAGACACTGCCCTCAAACCGTTGGGTATCCCCCCATTCAGTGACTCGCCATCAGGGTAGGACAGGTGCTGTATGAGCCTGAACTCCCCCTCCTGCTTCTTAGGTACCACCCCCAGTGGGGATACCCTAAACCGGTCACAAGGGTTTCCAGCATTGGCCCCTCCACCCTGCCTGCTTTGACTTCTTTTTGGATCTTCCTTCATACTATGTCCTCCTTCCCCTTCACTGAACCCAGATTCTTCACCCTCATCCCCACCCGCTTCCCCTCGAAACCCAGCAGAAAACTGCTCTTAAATCCTAACCTTAGCAACTCTGCACCTGCCTTGTCTGGATAGCCTGCTGTCCAGGCTTCCACCACCCCCAATTTTATGGGAGTTTGGCCTAGGGCATACCCCCACTTCCCCCCTCCTTGTCCCCCTTTAGCTCCACCTGTAAGTGGTTGCTTGCCCTCCATACCCATGGCCCCCCGCCCCTTGATGGGTCCCCCTACCCATTATGAAAAGGCTGCTCCAGGGACTGCCCCACCCCAGCTTGACTAACTCTCTCTACCCCTTGCCGGCACCCCATCACTGGGTTTGCCCCCCCGCACCATGAGCATACGTGCCTGAAATTGCAACTCGGCCATGAGCAGGATGCCCTATTGAAAGCACAGCAGGTTTTTGTTGCCCGGATGGGTGAAACCCACCTCACTGTTCCACCGCCTGCCCTGCTGCTGGGTCCAATAGCGTCCGCACCCACAATTCCACATTGGTGCAGTCCCATCTTAGGTCTCCCTTAGCCACCATCCTCCTCCGGGAAGCCTTGTCATACTTTAGCCATCCGAAATCCAGCTTCACCTTGTACGCATCCCTAATGATTGCCATGTACATCATTAATGGGATTGCCAGGTCTGGCTGCTTCTTCAGCATCAAGGCGCTGTAAATCAGGAAACCCATTTGCCATGTGTCAATATTCTTCCCTTTCAACCTAGCTTATTCTACTTTGTGCCCCACCACCACCAGTGCTATTGCCATCTCTGATTTGCTCATCGATTCCCGCTGCTCATATCTTTTGGCTGTCTCTTCGTCTACCAAACTGAATATATCTACGTACTCACCCTTTCAAATCTTCTCCTTAATGGAGGCTGGCACATGGTCACCCAACGTGAAACCAGGTGGCCCCTCATATGGCTTCTTATCTCTGCCCCCATTGCCTGCCCCGCCCTTACCCTGCTTGCCCTTTTCCTTGATGGACAGCAGGGCTCACTCCATTTTTGAAACCCCTTCCTCCACCATATCCCCTATTAAGCCCTCTATATATTCTTTCAAGTCTGATTCATTACTCATATCTGCTTCCTTACCCCCTACCGGCTATGGTCCTGCTGGGACCGGGATAGGTGCCGCTGGCGGGTTGGGCGACACCCTCTTTTGTTGTTTATTTCATGTCCTGGCTCCTTCCCTTTCCTTGGTCTCTTTCCACTTCCTCTGGGACTCTTCTTCCACCTCCCTCTTCTTCACTGCTTCAACCAAATCCATCATCTGCTTCATTAATTTCACTGCATCAGCCAATATGGAAGCACTGGATATGGGGGGTCTTCTGGGTGGCATCCTATCTGCTGTACTAACACTGCACAAGAAGGGACAACATCATCCCGCAACATACCTTGATCATTAGCATTTACTCCTCCGCCCCTCCGCTCTGTCCTCTCGTCCCTCCCTGCCCCAGGCCCCGTTCCCTAGGGCAGAAATGTGCCCCCATGTGCCTGCCCAAGTTAGGTCGCTGCCCTGCCATCCCTGAATTTAGGTTGCACACCACTTAAATAGATGCTGTGCTCCTTCCCCAAAAATACCTCTGCATTTACACTCTCATGTTTCATTCCTGCCCTTTAGAGGATGTGGGGTGGGCCTGTAGCTCATAACAGTAGAATGGCATGAGGCTTCATTAATGGGTGCTTTCCATTATCCCTTACTTATTCACTTTGGATAGACTACCTAAAACAAAGAAGGGGGGCAGAGCTCATTCTTAGCTTTCCGTTGCACTCTCTGCTCCATGCATGCCCGACATTGCCCCTACCAGCTGCCTGCACAAAAGCTGGGTATGAACCCACAATCTTAAATACCACCTCATCCTGCCTTATCCACTGTACCATGGTAAAAGCACCTGACCCACAAACGAGACTACAGAAGAAAAAACAAAACAAAAAAAAAACCCTACCCTAGTGCCTACGCCTTTCTACTTTTTTTTGGTGTGGCTGCCCATTGCAAAAAAACTGACCCGCATCGTACCTCGCCCCTCGTTCTTCCAGCCACGAGGCCTATATAACCTAGCACCACCTTAAGAACTAAAGAGAAGAGTGGGAGTCCGCTCAGCTGGGCCCTTGTCTCCTGTGGCCCCGACTGCACCGGTGCAAGCATCCCCCCCGAGACAAAACCCCCAATCATGCAGAGAAACACCATGCAATTTCTCGTTTCACTGACCATTCTCCATTGGTCCCCTTGAGCCTCCCTGTGCTTCCCCCATCTGGGGCTCTTTCACCCCTGCCGGTACAGATGCCCCTTCCAGCTTGCTCACCCTTCTATGCTGTGGCATTAGCCCATTCCCCATGTTGGGCTCAGACCCAAGTTCTGACCAACTGCGCACCACCCCTCGTTATCGGACTGAAAAGCCTTCCTACCTATTTGCAGTCTTGGGCAGTGCCCACCTTTAGAGCCTATGCAGCTGTGGCCCCAAAGAAAACATGCCCTCCTCACTGCCGCTCACCCCTCCACCACCATGTGGCCAACTGCTAATGCTTCGGCCTGTATAGAGCCCCCCCAGGCTCGAGCATAGCGCGCGCTTTTGTGAGGGCAGTAGAGAAAAGAAATTCATTGCAAGTCTCGAAAACACCCATCACAGAAACAAACCACCACATCCACTGCCCCCACACTCTGCTTGTGAAGCAATGCGCCTGCCCTGCTCTCCCTTCCTGTGACCAGCGGTCGCTCAACTCATTGCCCACTGCTGATTCGGACTGTGATCTGCCGCCCCCATACAATGCTGGCATTTTCTACAACTGAATGTTCTTAACCACTGAGCTACACAATAAAACACCTAAAAAACTGTCTGTGTAGTAGTAGTAAGTAGTAATAATTTTATTCATTATAATGAACAAGGTAAATAATCCCACTGAGTACACAAATACTCATTTTCAAGGGACACCTTCTAAAATGCATAATCTGGTTACAGTATAGGAGAATATACAAACATATAGAATACAAATGTACAAATACACAATAAATAAATTACACACACTTAAATCCAAAACATAACAAATCTACACTAATGAATAAACATTCACTCATTTCCCCAAACCCCACAGCATTCATGACATTTCACACTTTGCCTATGATACCAGGATTTAATATTCAACCAACTTATTTTAGTACCATAACTTCTCAAGTCAGGAGGTTAACTATTCCAAGTTTTAGGACCCAAATAAAACAGTGTTGTACACCCATTCTTTGTCCTAAACTTTGGTACTTCAAACTCTATATATTGAGCTGATCTCAAACTCTCATTTGGCTGTTTAATTTTCAAATCTTTAGCAATATATTCAGGTAATTTATTTTCAAAAAACTTATACATAATTCTAGCTACATGTTGATTTCTTCTAATATACAGATGATCCCATCCTATATTTTATATAAATCACAGTGATGTGTGCCTATGCATCCCGTAATATACCTAGCCATCTTATTATACAAAATATCTAATTTTTGAAATCAACTCTATTTGCACCCCCAAAAATTATATCAGCATAATCAATTACTGGCACTAACATTGTATTAATCACATGAAGCCTTATGTTCCTAGACAAATTACCTCTTATTCTATATAACATCCCTAATTGTTGACTTAATCGCCTAACTAAATTTTTTATATGGACAATCCATTTACAATACACATCTAACCATAATCCTAAATATTTATACTTGTCTACTATCTGTAAAATGGAACCATTCTTCACTGTTATTTCCAATAATTTTGTCTGTAAAATTTTATTCTTTTGTTGGAATAACATTACCTTAGTTTTAGTAGTATTCAATACTAATTTATTCTTAACATAGTATTCTTGTAAGCCATCAAAAGCTAGTTGTAATGTTTGTTGTATACTACAAATGTCCACATCTGAAACATATATAATAACATCATCAGCGTACTGATGATATTCCAACTTATCTTGTTTAAGATCTAAATCACTTGTATATAAATTAAATAATGTGGGCCCCAGGACTGTTCCCTGAGGTACCCCTTGTTTTATTAACCTAAAGTCTGAAGTATACGAATTTAAAAACACTTTTTGTTTTCTACCTTTAGTTTGAAAACCAGGCCACCACATTATCCGAAAACCCTATATTTAATAATTTATTAATCAATATATCATGACTTAAAGAGTCAAACGCTTTCGATAAATCAATCATAATTGCCCTGTCAACAATCCATTATCCATGGCAATCTGAATATCTCCTGTTACTTTTATCAATGCAGTTTGAGTATTATATCCTTCTAAAACCTGACTGATTTCTATGTAAGATATTCTGTTCTTTTATATATTGCTTAACCTGCTTAGCTACCATTTTTCACAAATCCTTGCTACACCGGCTATCAGAGATATTGACTATAATTACTAATCTCTTGCTTTAAACCAGATTTAAAATTGGAACCACTTTTGCACATTTCCATTCATCTGGTATTTCAGCTGAATACAATGATAACTCAAAGATATGAGTCAAAGGATAAGCAACAATCGGGCTGCAAATTTTAACAATTTACTACTGATCTCATCTAATCCAGTTGCTTTTCTTTCATTAATTGCAACAATTCCAATAAAACCTCGCTTTACATTTATATGACCAAAATCAAATGATCGATCTAACCTTCCTTTATTATCAACAAACTTTTGGTTTTCTGAATTAACAACATCTGTAACCTCCTTTTCAGCCCCCATATTGACAAAAAAGTCATTAAAACAATCAGCCACCGCTGGGCATTGTTCTATCTCCCTACCATTAATGTTAAAATTTTGTGGGTAATCATTTTTTCCCGGATTTTGTAATCTACGAATTAATTTCCAAAACTTACCTGGGTGTGAAAATTGGGTATCCTTTAACACATATTTATAATAATCTGCCTTTGCTTTCCTTATATCCCTAATATATTTGTTCCTTAAGGCCCTATAATCATCCCAATCCTTCTGTTTCTTTGATTTCTTTGCCTTTTGCCACTGCAAATTTCTCTTTTTACATAGATTATGCAAATTGCCACTGTACCAAATAGCATTTTTTAATCCACGATAAACTTTTCTTACAGGTGCATGCTGGTTACAAACATTTTCAAATTCTTCCCGAAAATACTGCCATGCCTCATTTATAGTTGGAATTAAAGCTATTCTCTCCCAATTTACTTTTTCTAAATCCAACATAAAGGCAATATAATCAAATCATTTAAATATCCTTTTAGAAACCCAATAGCCTGTTTTAATACTTTTCTCTTTCCCTCACACACCACCCCTGATGATCACTGAAAGTATCTAACAAACACTACTCAATTTATATTTTCCTTTCTGTAGTAAAGATTAAATCCAAGGTAGAAGATATCTCACTATCTTTACTATTAATTCTAGTAACCCCATTAATTAACTGATCCAAACCAAGTCTATTTGATAAATCAAGCGAGTTCATGATCCATTGAAACTTGTTCCCAATTGACATTAAAATCGCCAATCAACAAAATTTCATGTGTAGTTTTAAATTTATATAAATAATCATGCAAAATCTCAAATTTTGATGAATGAATTTTAGGAGGTTTATACACACCAATATCACTATGGGTAAGGAAAAGGAAATCTAATTCCATTGCTAACACTTCAATCCCTGAAAATCCATATCATTTTGTAAAATTTTGATGTCTAACTGCTGTTTAGCATATTATAACCCTCCACCTTTCTTATTGTGATCTTGTCTAAACAGCAAGGTAGCCATCAATCTGAAATACAGAAGATGGGGTCTTTGTACTATACGTCTCAGTTAAAATAATTAAATCTACCTGATGTTCTAACACCCATTCTCTAACAACATCCATTTTATTACTCAAACTTTGCACATTAAAATGTACAATTGAAAAATCTTTCCCCTTTATAGTATCCATAAAAACTGCTTCCTTTTGTGATGGACCTGGATTCAAATGTATGTTCCCACTAAGAATCAATAATGTAATAATAAAAACATATTTAATCCATTTTTCTTTCTGTTGGAAATTTCTAAATCTTTTAATTATTCCATTATACATACTAACCTGCCCTGATTTGAACCTATACAAATACTACTTACTTTAATCAACATTTAATGTGTCCCCAATGACATAACTTGAGAAGAAATTGACCAATCCACTTCCTTGCCATGATTTCCCGAGACACAACTGGTGTCCCTTAACAATTTCCCATTCTCATAGGCTGTTATTGTGTGCATAAAAATTAATAAAAAATAACAAACTAAACAACCTAAATATAATATGGATAAACATACTTATTTAAATTCTACACTAAGACAAGATAAAATATAAAAATTACCTTATATATATACTTATCTCCTAGTCTAAACCAGTAATTTAAAATTTATATCATTATATTCACTATTTTAGTATAAAAACAAATTCTGATGCCGAGTGGCACTCACTCACGCTCACGCCACTCGCGCTCGCGAGGTGGAGCAGCATGAGTTTTAAGCACCAGGACGTCCCTTGCCAGCCCAGCCTTTGCCCTGACCGCTTGCATTTTTACCACGGTTTAAACTGTTGATTTGTACTGTGGCCTGCTGCTCCCTTACAACGCTGGTGTTTTCTACAATTGAATGCTCTTAACCACTGAGCTACACAAAAAAAAAACTAAAAACCATCTGTGCATGCCAGCCCAGCCTTCGCCCTGACCGCTAGTGTTTCTACTACCCCCCTTGTGCTTCACACAGCACGCTGACCAGCCTTGGGCATCCATTCTCTCAACTTGCTGTGAGTACTGCATGTCCCAAAGCTGCTGGCCTTGCACAGCTGACCATGCTTCTACAACAAAATGGTATAACGTAATTCCGCACCATTTCTGCCTTCATAACTGCAAACATGCTAAAACAGTATTTCTGAACAAAATAATAGGGCCTTAGCCCTCTCGTCCTTACCTCCACTTGCCACGAATGTGCTGTAGGAAAATCTTACAGCCAGAAAGGGGCTCTTTGAAGGTTACATGGCTTTATATACCCTTATAAGAGCCCTCCCTTGGCCCTTGTTGGCCCCTCCCCTTGGCCAATTGCCATTGAGCACCCCCTTCCCTTCCTCTATGTCATCATGACATAACTAGGTCCCCCCATTCCTGCAGCCCCCCTTCTCTTCCTGTCCCCTCCCCCCTGGCCTTCATCCTGGTTAAGTCCCAGGACAACCTGTCCTGCCTTTTAGGGACAAGCCTAATTGTCCATTGTTACTACATCATCTTTGTAGAAGTATGTTTGTTACTGGTATGTGCATTCTTTATTATATTGTCCCAGTGAGCTGGCTTATTTTTCTATATGTCATTCTGTCACAAGGGTCTTTTGATCCTTAACCCAAGACCCACAATTTCTCTTAACCTGTTCACTCAATCCATCCTGCTATCAACTACTACTGATCTCATCAGGCTCTTACAGTATTTGTCTTGTCATTCAAAGTATTTTGACTCTGTTAGCATGTGTTCATACACATATAAGCATACGTGCTCCCCACTTTGCTAGGCCTGAGACCTTTATTTATTTATTTAAGAGATTTACCAGATAAGCATACTGAGTGAGGACTGCTCATTTCCAGATGCGACCTGGGGGTTACATATATACAATACAAATGGTGCAAAAACCATGGTGCTTATAACAGGTTCAGAGTGGATACATATAGGGTGATAACATCAGGTCCAGAATTGTTACAGGCTGGACTATGCATTAGTTAGTGATTACAAGTTTAGACCTGAGTGCATGAGTTGCTATGTCATAGTTGGGGTCTATGACCACAGTACATAACAGACAGTGACAATAAGTAAACACAATTATAGTAAGTTGTTGGTCAATTGTACAGGTCATGGCACATTATGATGCCTTGTGATATCAGATCTGGGCTGCAGGTTGCAATTACATATGTCTGAGAAGTGGGCCTGGAGGAGAGATTTTAGGGGCCTTGGGGCAGAAGACTGCCTAATAACTGCAGGGAGGTCATTCCCGAGTTTGGGCAGCCGATATTTGAAAGCTGATTGGCCCTTTGAAGTGTGCATGAAAGGGATTTGTAGTAGTTTTGAGTCTGAGCATCTCAGGGAGTATGCCGGGGGTTGAGTAGACAGGATGGAGCTGAGATGGGGGGAGGGAGTTGGACCAGTGCTTTACTATGAGATTTGCGCAATGAAGCTGATGCCTGGAGTGCAGCAAGGGAAGAGCTAGGGCGCTATATAGGTCACAATGGTGAGTGGTGGGGGGGCATTCTAGGATGAGCCAACAGAAAGAATGAAAAAGGGGGTCCAAGCTGGCCAGGGTGGATGGGGAGGCTGCGCTGTAGATCACGTCTCCGTAGTTGAAGATTGTGAGAATCATTTTGTGCACTAGTTCCCTCCTTTACTGCTCTCACTGGTGAGTGTGTTTATTTTTAGTTGGAAATGTAAATTCTATGTCTACTTTGTATCAATATGTTTATTACTTCTGTATTTTACTTATGAATGTGAACTTCTGTATTTACTGTGCATCACTATGTTTGTGACTTCTTTTGTTCCATTTCCCTCCCACAGGCAGCAACAGGAATTAAGCCATCCTGGACTCTTTTTGCTTACCTGGTAAATATGTTTTGAATAAATAAATAAAAATGTTAGACTCCCTCCCCAATGTTTTTATTCCTCACACCGACCCTATGGTACTACTTTACTTTTGCTAATTACATCAGTGCTTTTAGACAGTGCTCTCCTTTCTCCACTGGTTCCAACTCCAGGGTATTTCTGAACTCTCCCCTACTTTACTGGTTTCTTGGAAATTGTTCCTTATATCTTACAACTTGGTTCCTACTAGCTCCTTCTCTAAGAGATCCAGATATGACATTAAAAATAATAATAATAAAAAAGCTATAAAAGCTGCTCTTTAGGTGCCAGATTTTCCAGAGTGGAAATACTGACCTCAGTCATGGCTCTACTTCTCCTGCCCATTCATCCAGTGACTCATTATCATTTGGGAATAGCCAGCCTACACAGTGCAAAGGTCTAAAATTAGTGCACATTAACATCAGAAGCCTGCTTCCAAATGTGGATGACATCACAATGGGCACTGTCCGCAACCCAGCCATCGTCACTATTGTGAGGTTGTGATTCAACCAAAAAATGAAAGATAATGCAGTAAATCTCTTGTGTTGCTTCATATGTCATTGGGATAGAACTGAAAGAGGAAGTGGGGTTGCTGTCTATATTGCTGAAACATATAGATGCATTTTTATGTTTATCAGCTAGTACAGAGGTTGTATTTGTAAAAGTACAACTCAGTCATGCAGAATTCATTTATGTTAATCCTTATTAGAGGACATTTCACTGGTAACCCAAATGAATAACCACAGCATTGAAACTCAGATTTTGGAGACCTTATCTTAAATTGTCTCCAACCAGGCTCCAATAAATTGAAGAACACCTTGTCTGATGCCAACCAGACTTATATAATCATCACCCACCCCGATCAGAAAAATAAAACACAAATTTGGTAATAACAGTCTTCATGACTGGATCCTGGCCATCTGACCTGACTGAATTATGGCATCATATGTATTAGCAGACTACTTTAATGACCAGTTGACTATTTTCAGCATCTGGAAAATCAGATGTCTGAAATCCCGCCCCCTCAAAAAAGAAAAAAAAAAGATTGATCACAGCCTGGTGCTTTATGTGGGATATGATTAACTTAATTACTGATGCAAAAGCAACTTGGGCCTTCATTCAAGATAAATTATTTAAATTATATGACAAACATGCCCCTGTTAGTTCATTTAAGGTAAAAGGTCAACCCTATCTGTGGATATCAAGGAGTATTTAAAACTTTTCACTCTTAGGGATATAGCCTTTGCCAGATTTAGAAAATCAAAATCACAGCCTACTGGCCAATTTAAGTAACAAATATGAAATCAAAATAAAACAGTAGACAGTTCAAAAGTCCAGCAGTAGCTCACATAGAGGGAAGATAAACATCTGGCAAGCAAATTTTGGTCTGGGGTCTAAAACGTGTCCCACACCAAACTGATGATGCAGTTATCCAACCAAGAATAATTAATTGTAAACAAATTCACTTCCCTCTTTACAAATCAGGGAATTGACACCAACCCATGTAATCCTTTTTTTTTTTAATTTTGTTCCCCATCTGGTACAATGCCCACCAACTTCACTGTAACTGTGGTTAGACCACAGTTTTTCAGTTTATGCTAGTCTCTTTACCAAAGGTCTTTGACATCCTGCTTTCAGTAGTATAAGCACCCACAAAAGCACTGGTGCAGATAATAGAAACATAGACAATGATGGCAGAAAAAGCCCAAAGGTCCATCCAATCTATCTGGAGTTCCTTATCTGGCACAGGACCTATTGTCCATATGGGGTTTTATCTCTCCCAGTCCACCCCACACTGCTTCCTACTGCTACCTACCTGAGCAACCACCCATGCCTTCACTCTGTCCTTGCCATGCTATAATTATATTGAACCCAAGCTTCTCCATCTGTTATCTCTGTCCATCATCAAACCAGTCACATTATTGTTTAATTGCTTTCTCCAATGGGGCACTCTACTCAATTTAGAAGTGTGCCAGAGTGCCAGTGGTGCATAATGATTGGGCTCAGACTGGATCTGAATACATATTTCCCCATCTCAGTATTTTTTTGTGTCCCACATCTGCTTACAAAATGTGTTCATACTCAACTTTGTGATCACCTCTAAGCTGAATTTCTGATCATTGTACCATCTGGCATCAGAAAGGGACACTACATTATAGCCACACTTCTTAAAGTTATGAACAACCTACTCCTCCAAATGGATATATGTTATTAGAAATATTCCATATTCAATGATCATTCTAAGACCTTTGATCCCATAAACCACCAGCACATCTTAAGTAAACTCAAACTTCTTTTTGTCCACTGTCTCTTTTTTATATTCTTCTAGATGTTCATTTCTCCCATTTATTTTACTAAAAATTGAGGAAATAAACATAAACAAGAATATATAAAAGGGAGAATGGAATATAAGACATATAGTTTGAAATATTTATCAGTCATTTAAACTAGAGTAAGGGGAGAGGGCAACAGCACCCACTGCAGCATCAAAGGTAGGCAAGGCAACATTTATTTAAAAGATGCCCAATCCCAGAGGCTCTGAGTGCTGTACAAATAGATAAACACATATTCAACAAAATAAGTCAATAAAAGAAAAAATAAAAGAAAAAATAAAATGTTTCTATAAATATATAAATACTAAGGCTTCAGATAGATATTACGCATAAACAGTAAATTAAGCAATACATTTTCAGCAGCTATAGTCAGAGCAAATCTATACATGAATAACTCAGTCCAGAAATGCCTGAGCGAAAGGTAGCAGTTGCCACTCCCCCATCTCTTACTAGTTCTGTAACAGGTCACACTGCAACAGGCACAAGCAAGGACAAAACAGGTACAGCCCAGCCCAGGCCAATCAAATCAGATGGTGTCATAGAAGTGGGGACACAGTGAGTGGGGAAAACCAAAGCTGGTGATCACTCTGTCTCAAATGCCCGTAGCCTGGTAAATAAGATACCAGACCTCACTGCCTTAATGACAGCAGCAAACCTGGACTGGGTCACTGTAACAGAGCCTTGGTTCAAAGAGAACAATTCCTGGGATGTTACTATCCCTGGGTATACTCTGTTCAGGAGAGATCACAAAGGGAAGAAGGGAGGGAGTGTTGCCAGCTATGTGGAGGAAGGAATCAAAATCACAGAGGTACAGATGGCACACTCTGAGTCTGAAGCCTTATGGATCACCCTCAAAGCTGGAGAAAAGTCCCCCATCTGAGTGGGGGTGATCTACAGACATCCATCTCAGCAGATAGATAGAGACAAGGAGTTGCTGGAAACCATCCTAATGATGGCCAATAAAGGTGACTTGTTGCTCGTTGGAGACTTCAATCTGCCTGACATAGATTGATCCTCCTTCATGGCATTATCAGACAGGAGCAATGAATTCCTCATGGTTCTAAAACAGGCAGAACTAAAACAGCTGGTGCAGTTACCCACCAGAGAAAACACAATCCTGGACCTTGTGCTGTCAAACACTACCAGTATCACAGACCTCAAGGTAGCGATCAATATAGGATCAAGCAACCATAGGTCAGTCTGGCTCACAATCAAAAGATCAGAGAACACAAGTCACACAAAACTGAAGATCCTAGACTTCAGGAAGGCTGGCTTTAACAAAATGAAAACATCCACTAGGAACAATCACAAAGTTGTAGCTGGGGAGACGTGGAGGAAACCTAGAAAGCCATAAAGAGTGCAATCAGTCTGGCAAAAGCAGAATACACAAAACGGATAAGTAAATCTAAAAGGAGGAGAAACCCTATTTGATTTACTAAAGAAGTAGCTTCCAGCACAAGGGGAAAAAGAGCTTTCAAGAAATACAAAGAAACTAAGGAAGAAAGCAACATGGAGGAATACAGAGCAAGACTCAAGGAAGCAGGGAAGGCAATTAGGTCAGCCAAAGCTTGAGCAGAAGAAAGAATAGCAAAAGGGGTTAAAAAGGGGATAAGACCTTCTACAGATATATAAGGGAGAAAAAAAGTAAGGGAGGTATCATAAGGTCGAGAACTAGGGAGGGCCAGAATGTTGAAACCGATGGACAGAAGGCAGAGGTTCTAAATGAATACTTCTGCTCAGTTTTCATCAAGGAGGATCAGAGAAGTGGATCAGTAATAAAGAATGAAGGACACCACACCAGTGAAGCTGATACAAATCCTTTCAAAACTGAAAGGGGCCTAAAAGAACTATCAAAATTAAAAACTGACAAAGCTATGGGACCTGATGGTATCCACCTGAGAATACTAAAGGAATGCAGAGAAGAACTTGCCACCCATTGCAGACCCTCTTCAACAAGTCACTGGAGCTGACACAGTAAGAGACAACCTGGAAAAAAAGCCACGGTGGTACTCCCTGCGCCAGCAAAACGGGAAGATGATGCCAAACTACCATGAGTTAGGCTTCTACCTCAATGGTGAGGAAAAATTATGGAAACATTACTGAAAGAAAAACCAGCAGCATCTAGAAGCAACTAGCCAAATAGACCTAAAGCAGCATGGCTTCACAGTGGGGAGGTCATGTCAGACGAACATGATTGATTTCTTCGATTGGGTGACCACAACAGTGAACCAAGCAGAAGCAGTAGACATAGTATATCTGGACTTCAGTAAGGCGTTAAACTCCATTCCACTTAGGAGGCTGATAAATAAGTTGGAACACACAAGAGTGGGACATACAATAGTAGGCTGAATTAGAAACTGGCTCCAAGGGGGAGAACCCAGAGAGCATTAGTAAACATCACTCTGTCAGAGGAAGGAGTGGTGACCAGCAGAGTCCCCCAGGGATTGGTGTTGGGGCCAATTCTATTTAACATATTCATCAGTGACATTGCATAGGGTTGGCAAGGAAAGGTATGCCTGTTCTCAGACAACACCAAATTCTGCAACAGAGTGGACATACAAGAGGGTGTCACAGAAATGATCTCTGATCTAAGAAAACTTGAGGAATGGTCAAAATAGTGGCAGTTGAAATTCAACACTAACAAGTGCAAAGTTATGCACCTGGGGAGGAAGAACCTAGGCTGGAAATATACCCAAGGGGAGAACAGCTGACTGAAACTAAGGTAAAGAGGGATTTGGGGGTACTCATATATGATAATTTAAGGACAACCAGGCAGTGTGAAAAGGTGGAGCATAAAGCTAGCAGCATTCTCAAATGCATAAGAAGAGGTATCACAAGTAGGAAAAGAGAAGTGACAGTCCCACTGTACAGGTCCTTGGTGAGGACTCACCTGGAGTACTGCATCCAGTTCTGGAGCCCGCACCTCAAGAAGGACAAGGATCACCTGGAAACCACACAGAGGAGAGCTACGAAGGTGATGCACAAACTACATGAAGAACCATATGAATTGAGATTTAACCATCTTTGGATGTACTCATTGGAGAGGAGAAGGGACAGGGAAGATATGACAGAGACCTTTAAATACCTCAAAGGTATCAGCTCAGTAGAAACACAGGATCTCTTCAGGGAAAACACAAATACATGGACAAGGGGGCACAAAATTCCCCTGAAGGGAAGTAGTTTCAAAACAAACAGCAGAAAGTTTTACTTCAACGGAAAGGGTGGTGGAGTCCTGGAACAGTCTGCCCCAGAGGTTGTGGCAGTGAAGACAGTGGGGGAGTTCAAGCTAACATGGGATAGGCATTGTGAAAACTGAAGGAATTAAAGAAACTGGGATGGGGGTAGCATTCACAGGCAGACTAGATGGATTGCAAGGTCCCCTTCTGATGGCACTTTCTTATGTTCTTATAATAAACAGAAAATAAACTATTACTCTTTAATGAATGGCAATGGGGTTTAAGTTTTACTCTTAACTTTGTAATTTTTTTATATTTTTACACCAGATTTTCAACACGGCCATTTTGGGACCCCACGTCATGAACAAGGTAGGTGGAATTTTTTAAATCTACTCTGAAAGGTGATTTCACAGTCACTGAGCAAAATAGCATTTTGGGTGATATTTTAAAGTTTTCACATAATGAGTGAAGTGGGACCATAAGAAGGCGCTGCTGAAAATTTGATGAAAAATATGTTAAGGGATCAAGCCATGAGTGAATGTTGAAATATTTCAATAATCACTCATTGATTTGCTAATTTTCAATATTTTGACTGCAGACTTTCAACATAATAATTTTTTAACACCACCTCATAAATATGACAGGTGTCAGTTTTCAAATCCTGACTGAGATGTATTTAACTTGACTTGGTTTAACTTGGAGGATTCAGACAAAGTAGGCCAAATGCCCATTTAATTGTCTCCCACTCATAGTGGGGTTATCTCAGCAGTCTGATACCCAAAAGATGTTCATCTAGCCTTTTTTTGAAAGTGTCAAATGTGGATGCCTCAATGATGTTTTCTGTAAGATTGTTCTATATCCTGACGGTACGTATGTTATAAAAATTTAGGTGTTTCACGGTTTGAACTTTTGGTACCAGAATTTGTTTGTTGTGTGACCTAAGGTTAACCTTTTTTATGGAGTCTATGAATACCACATTACTCCATCAGGGTAGAGTCTTTTTTGATTTTATACATTAGTAGTAGTAGATCACCCCTAGTTCTTCTAGTCTCTAAGGAGAATAGATTCAGTTTCCCCAATCTTTTATCATAGTCAAACTGTTTTAAACCATGTACTGATCTGGTCACTCTCCTCTGTATTCTCTCTCTATTAGATTAATATATTTTTTTGAGATATGGACACCAAACTGGGGTACCATAATCTAGGTGGGGCAATACATATGTTTTGTATAATTTCATGATACATATTCTATCCCTGGAAATATATGCTCTTCTTTTAGAATGAATAACCTGGTTACATTTCCAGGTACATTTTTTTGAATGGATATTAGATGTTAGGTTGTTATGCATCCATACACCCAAATCTTTTTTTGCATATACTAATCTTAAGTGCTTTGTTTATGCACATGTAGTATGAAATAATGTTTGGGCCAGTATTCTGTAAATGCCATATGTCATGTTTATAAGGGGGACTCATAAAACAATTATCTTGAAAATTTGGGGGTCAGAATTAAAAATAAAAATAATTAATAAATGTTGTGTGTAGTGCTAGGGTTTACCCTATCAGGTAGTGCTTTATAATCCCATGCCAGTGAGTTAAGATTAGAGGTAAGCTCAGTGACCCAGCTGGATGGCCTAAGGCAGGGGAAATGGCACTGTCATGTGACACTGTCCCCCAGCCTGGGAAGGATAGGTGCAGGGTTGCCTGCATGGACCCAAGTAAAGTTTTGTGAGGAGAACTCTTCTTTTGGCATAGAGCCCTGCAGCTCTGGCCTGTGGGTGCCAGAGGGCCCTGTGCTTTGGATGAGAGATGGACTCTTTGCCCTTTGCATCTGTATCTGTTGCCACATGGAAAGGGCCCAGAGGTCTCTGCATGTTCGCAGTCCACCAGAGATCCCCATGAATTCTTGACATCCATTGCTGCATAGGGCCCTGCATGTCTACATCTGTTCACACAGGTCCCAAAAGAACCTGTATGAATGAGGATATGATTCCACTATCTCAAATAAGAAAGGACATTCTTTGCAAAAAATTGTGTTAATGCACCAGTTACAGTTCAACTTAATGCAGCAAAAATAAGGAAATATGGCATTAGGGTTTCCAACCCTAACTCCTCACCACCACCACCCAAGCAGAAAAAAGGGCAGAAATGAGGTTTTTGGTCTCCAGATGTTTTGTCAATCAGTGGTGGGGTCTTTCATGGGGTTGTCAACCCTAATTCCCACCCCCTCCCTTGAGCAAACAAGGTCAGCCATTATCTCTTTTCCTCATGCAGGGCCCCCTGGATGAAGAAAGCCACAACAGATTCTGTTGGCAATATGTGGTGAGACATACTTCTCTACCTTGGAAGACTGTATTACTATAAGGCATTGGCTTGAAGCTGAGCATTAGGGTTGACAACCCAAAGGAAGACCCCCACCACTGGTTCACCAAGATTCCAGATACCCACAGCCCCAATGCTTTTTTCTTTTTGCTGCTTAGGGGGTGGTGGTGCAGAGTTAGGACTGGAAACACTAACCCACATTTACATTTTTTTTTGTATCATTAAGTTGAACCCTAAGTGGTGCATTAATGCATTTTTATATCTATATCTATATATCTTAATTGTAAAAAAAATGTGTTACCACACTAGTTATGGTTCAACTCATTGCTGCAGAAGTAGGGAAATGTGGTGTTTGGGTTTCCAGTCCTAATTCCTCTCCAGCAGCAAAAGGACAAGACTACACAAGCAACCACAGGCAGTCATCATCAGGTAAGACAGACATCATACAACTATTTCCAGATGACACCAATGCAGTAACACTGATGTGCTACCTTCCTTAATTTCTATCTGTGGTATGCACGCTGCAAGGCAGTATAGCCAAAAGGTTAGAATGATGAGCTATGAATGAGCTTGGTCCTTTCAGCAGACATGGGTTTGGTTCCCACCACCTCCACTTGCATACTGTATGACCCTGAGCAAGTCACTTAACCACCCCAGTGCTCCTGGGTCACACCTGAAAACAGGACTTTTGCCTAGTGGGCCTTACCCAGTTACCAAAGAATAAAAAGAAAGACATACACACTTACGTCTGGCTGCAGATAGAAATCCACAATACTCAAATCACAACAGTACTTCTGTGTGCAGAAGCACAAGCCCCTGCAGTCACACATAGTAATCCATTATACCCAGATTACAAGAGTTCTTCTGTCTACAGAAGTTCAGGATCACATGGGACCATCATTTCTGGAGCTACATTAAGAAATCCACGATATTCACATTGCAAAAGTACTTCTGTTGTGCCAGCCCTGTGGCACTGAAGGTTGAGGTGTTGGATGCCACACCTTGCACCACACCAGTGACCTGAGGTCAGGAGCAAGCTTGGATTGTTGGGGGTTGGCCACGGGAGAGAGGATTGAGCATATTGAGGACTGCTCTCCTTTCTTGGGGAGGGTGGACTGTGGCATTCCTGCTATCAGTGATTCCCAATGGAGACTGGGGGTGCAACAGCAGAGAACACCTTGGGAAGGGGCGGAGGTGACAGCGGACATTCACAGGACTGGTGCAGGATTATGCCCATCTCACACTGGATGTCATTGCAAGTCCATGCCTCCTGGGGTGAACCAAGAAAGCAAGAAACACCCCACCTCCTGGGAGGTAGTCATTGCCTACCCCCATGTCCATCACTGGATCCTACCTCCTGGAACCTGTACACCCCCATTCTTCATCTCCACCTGAGGAGCTCTGATTGTAAGGTAGGTGTTGTGGAGCTCAAGGTGGCCCCACCCTGGGGGGGTTACAACCAAGGGATCCCCAATGGTGTGTCATGGGTGGGTCAACAGAGTATATCCCTATGCAGAAGGATCTCGGTGGATGTGAAAAGGCAGATCAACTGAAAGGGCCCCAGGCAGTGGCAACCAGAAGGAAAGAAAGTTGATAAAAAATTAACAGTATTTCAGTCTGAAGAAGTGCAGACCCCTATGGGGCCAGTGTTTCTGTAGTCTCAGGTACTCATGCACACTGTAAGACAAACACACAGTTGTGGCTGCAGAAGCACAGGGTCCTGTGGGGCCAGTGCTTCTGCAGCCAGAAATACAAATCCCCAAAGGAATCATATTAGAGCTACTGCATTTGTGACATCTGGAAACAGTTGCATGTAGTTTGCCTTACCTGATGATGGCTGTCTGTGGTTGCTTGTGTGGTCTTGTCCTTTTGCTGCTTGGGTGAATTAAGCTTGGAAACCCTAATGCCACATTTCACTACTAGTGTGACACTACATTAAACTCCGACTGGTGCATTAACACAGTTTTTGCAATAAATGTCCTTTCTTTTTGAGAAAGTGAAATTGTATCCTCATTCATGCAGGTGTCTTTGGGACCCGTGTGAACAGATGCAGATGTACTGGGCCCTCTGTGCCCTATTTATTGCATTTATTGAATTTTGTTGACCGGGTAGGCCCACTGAGACTAGAAGTCCCCTTTTCAGGGGTGATTTGGGGAGGGGAGAAATACAGATGGTAACTAACTGAAATTGAACCAAATTAAGCTGTTGGTGGTATTCTTAGTGAATGGGGAAAATGTGGCCAGGACACTGGGGAAAATCCCCTACTCACAAGTAGGGGGACTGGCTGTCTGACTCTGAGTCAGTCTGTGCCTGTGTGTGCTAGGAGGAGGACATAGAGGAGACTGGGGAGATGAATGCTCCTGTACTGATTGATTCTTGTGAAGTGGAAACCTTTTATGATGCAGAGGGCCTTTTTGAATCTTCTGAAATTGAAGTTAAGGAACAAAAAGATCCTTCTATGGAGTTATCTGATGGACATGTACTTTCTGAAAAGGATGCTCGGCAGATTTCTGCAAAGGTAAAGCCACTTACTATACCACTTTTAGTGCCTCTTAATTCTGAACAAATGATGAAAACTTCAACTACTAATCAAGTTCCTGATAATGTTTCTAAAAATTCTGGCTTTCCTGTTGATGGTTTGGGCAAGCAAATGACAACTGGCGGGAGTTGTCAAGAGCCATCCCCAAATATTCCATCCGAGACTGTCCCTAATGACTGCTCAGTGGTACAGGAATGACAACACCTGATTGTTTTTTAGTCTTCTCCCTCTAAACAAACTGATGCCACAGTATTTTCATTTTCAGCTTCTTCTGATAGACTTCGGAAAAAATCCTCTGCAGATTCCATCTCTTGAGCAGATTGGGATTTTGACTTGAATGAATCATGGACTGTGGAGAGTTCTTTACAGGCTGCTGGTTGGGTTCATTCCCCTACTTCTCGACAGTGGACTTCAGGCATTGCTCCAGTGTCAATTCCTGGAGTTCGTCTTCCCAGGGAGGGACTTCAGTCAGGGGGGTGAGTTCAGTATCAAGCACAGTCTCCTCGATTTCAGGTGCTGGACAAAATTCTATATTTTCTGACTCTGTATCATCCAATTTCACATTAACTCAGAACCCACGCTTGCACTTTAAATCTACTACTCAGGACCATTGTCAGCATGAAGAAACTACTCTGATGGATGTTTTAGAAGATGGAAGTGCACCTTTGAATCGTTCTAGTGTGCTTAATGTGGACTCTGGTCAGGGCGCTGAAAAAAATGCTGGACAAAATGGGACTGTGGGAGCTAATCAAAATGATAGATCTTATGCTTCATTTTTTCAAAAGAAAGTCTTTCCTGCCAAATGGCATAATGCGGTTAGGCTAATTCACAAAGGTGGTCTCGATATTTTCCCAGACAGGGTTTTTGTGGGTAAAACTTTATTACAAGATAATTTGAAGTTTTTTGCCACTGAGTTTTATGCTCTTATCCATGTTTCTAGAGAACAAAACATTTGATGTAAGCTTTAAAGCACAGTCTGGACTGGATAAATTTTGGGCACATTATAACTTAATAAAAAATGCCCCTTTATGGGTAGCTTTTGATGTTATCCCATTGTCTAAACCAGCACAGAAAATGGTCACAGTTCTTTTTTGTAATGAGGGGGTGAGTGTGACTGATTTGCTGTACTGGCTTAATCAGAGATGTACATTCTTGGGTCATCCTGAGGTGATTTTTGATTCCAAAAATATTTGGACAGGTGGATGGTGGGTGCAGATTATTTTACAGGTCCTTGATGGGGAATTACAGCATTTGCATAATTCCTTTTTCTTTGGGGGAGACAGAGGTGTTCTTTTTTTATTCAGGCCAACCTAAGAGCTGCTATAAATGTGGGGATATGGGGCACATTAGTAATGCGTGTGATAAAGTGAAATGTTCTTTGTGTGGGCAATTGGGTCATCTGAATTGGCAATGTGTTAATGAATCATTATGCAATCTCTGTGGTAACTCTGGTCACTCTTATAATACTTGTCAAAAAGCTGCCCATAGGTGAACTGGGTCTGGTGACAGTGAAGAACAGAGGTTACTGGTTGCTACAGAGCAGAAGAAATGTTCTGCGTTGGTCTCCCAAACTCCATCTGCACCTGAACCTATTATAACTTCTCCTGAAAATGACATGACTCTTGTGAATGCGAATGAAAAGCCATCTTCTGTTCCTCTAATGGAGGTGGTGGAGGAGACTTCAGTCCCTCAGAATCAAATTTTGGTAGAAATTCCTGTGGTTGTAAAACATGATATGCCCCCCCCCATCCCTTCTCCTGTCCCTATACCTGTTCTTACTGTTGAGATTGAGAAATGGGTTACTAGGAGGCACACCTGGCAGCAACCTGCCTCAAAGGTTCATAAGATTTCAGAAACTAAGACCTCTAATAGATTTCAACCTTTATTTAAACCTGTAACAATCTCTGGCCCTGAGTCAGAATGCTCTTCAGAGGATTTTAATTAGAGAGAGATATGTTCTGACTCGGATTATAGTGAAAAAGGGGATGAGTGTACAAAGAAGGATTTTGTATCGAAGAATAAATCAAAAAAGAAGGGAGCAGATTCTGGGAAACTAGGTCATAAACCTCCTTGAGCTATCTACCGCTGGGGTATGTTTTGAAACTTATTACTATTAATGTTAATAGTATAAAAAATAAAAAGAAATGGGGAGGGGTTTTCCTCACATCCCCTTTCTACCAAGGCTGATATTTGTTTGATACAGGATACTAGACTACATACTATGATTGAAGTTACACAGGTTCAGTTGGAATGGTATGTAGGTCCTTCTTTTTGGTCTTTGGGTTTAGGTACATGTACAGGGCTTGGGGTTTTGTTTTCTGCTCCGATATGGCTTATTAAATTATTGGATTTGTTACCTGGCAGGGTGATGTTATTAGATTTTATTCTTGATAATGTTTACTATCAAATAATTAATGTCTATGTGCCACAAACTAAGGCTGCGAGAGTGGAGTTTTTTCAGTTAGTAAAACCTTTTTTGTTTTCTTCTCAGAATGTGGTTTGGGGTGGTGATTTTAATTGTGGGTCGACTAAACAAGATAGGGGTAAGAATACTAATACGAATAAAATGTTTTCTGATTCTTTATTTTTGATTAATACTTTGCAGGCAACTAACCTTATTGATGCTTATTATTTACACACTAATTGTAGAGATCTGACTTTTCAACGGGGTTCTCATGCTACTCGCATTAATTTTTTCTTTATTAGTAAAGGTATGATTATTAGACATATGTCTACTGAATCTGTAGAATATTCTGATCACAAAGAACTTTTGATGTCTATTGGAGCTTTAGAGGTTCAGAATGGTCCAGGATTATGGACATTTAATACTTCTTTATTAGATACAACATCTGTGGTCCATCAGATTTTATACTTCATTTGTGGACAAAAAACTTTGTTTGATATCTTTGATAATCCCATGCTTTGGTGGGACAATGTTAAACTAGTACTGGGAGTACTTTTATGTACTTTCAGTAGGCAGAATAGGGATGTGCAAAGATTAAGATATCAGAGTTGTAGGAAACATTTACAACATCTGATGAGTTTGGCGCAAACTACCAAGCATAATTTTGATGCCCAAATAGCAAAAATACAAACAGAGATGAGACTTTTCCATGAACAACAAATGGAATCCTTAACTATGCAACAACGATTTGGCACTAAAGGTAGTTTGGAATCTGTTTGCCCCTTTTTAAATTGTAAGTCTAGGTACAGAATCAGAAGATGTAAGCTGTATGGGATACGCAGCATAATATTGTCTCTTCTTAGCAAGATATTTTAGTGGAAGTTTCACGCTTTCTGAAACAACAATGTAGGAAACAACATACTGATCTTGATGCCTTTTTACTGCTTTTTCAGTCTATTAATATTCCGGAAGTTTCTAAAGAGGAATTGAACTTTCTTGTATGGGATACTTCTACCGTAGAAATTATTGATACTGTTAATTATTTTACTGAAGGTAAGGTGTCAGGTGCAGATGGTATTCCAGTATAAATTTATAAATTAATTATCCCTATTATTGCTGAGGAATTGGCCCAAGTCTTTAATTATTTACCTCAAACATCTGGATTTCCTTTAGATATGTTGACTGGGATTACTATTTTTCTGTTTAAAAAAGGGGACTGGAGATGTTTGGAAAATTGGAGACCCATTTGTCTTTTGAATGTTGATTTTAAAATCTTAACTAAAATGTTGACTACTAGATTGTCTCGTATGGCTCAGTATGTTGTTTCGGTATGACAATTTTGTGAGATCCCTGGTAGGCAATTGACTGATATACTGCTTTTGTTGCAGGATTTTATTGAATCAGGAACTTTAGGATTTTTGACTGGATGGATTGTATCTTTGGATCAAAAAAAGGCATTTGATTCAGTGGATCACACTTTCCTATGGTTTGTGTTATGAAGATATGGAGTACCTTATATTTTCATCTCTTGGTTGCAACTTGTGTATCACACTGCTGTTATCTGACCCTTAGTAAATGGATTTTTGGGGCCTATGATTTCGGTTCAAAAGGGGGTTTGTCAGGGTTGTCCCTTAAGCCCTCTGTTATTTGTATTTTGTATTGGCCCTTTATTGTGGCTTCTAAATGATAGACTTTTTTTTTCTCCATCAACTATTTCTTCTATGAAATTGTTAACCATGGCAGTTGCCTATGTAGATGACCTATGTCTTTTGTTGAACACTCCTAATGATATACAGACTGCAGTGGACTTTTGTGATATTTTTGGGCAGGCTTCTGGGATTTGTTTGAATAGGCAGAAAAGTAAATGTAAATGGGTTGGGTTATGTCAGTACTCTGCAAGTGAAATTGTGGGAATACCAGTTATTGAGGGTCCTACTCAAATCTTAGGGATTGATTTTGATTTGGGAAGACAAGATTTGTTTAATTGGGACATGCAGCTCCAGCGTGGTAAGGGGACAATAGGAAATTGGAATAAATTTACTATGAGTAAAATGAAAAGAATTTATTTGATGAAAACATATTTATTGCCTGTTTTTATATGTCAGTGCAATATTTCCACCCCAGAAAGAAAGAGAAACTGCATTATTAAGTATTTGTTTTACTGCTGTGTAGTGCGCAGACTTAATCCTTTAAAGAGGAATATTTTATATTTAACTATGAGACAGGGTGGGTTGAATATGATAAACCCTGTAGCTTTTTTGTTTCTCCACTTTTTATTTATTAATATTAAACCATTTTGTAAAAAGCTGACTTCAGAATGGATTATTTTATTTTCATGGAAATTATTGGCTTGGTTCCCAGGGTGGACTGATGGAAATCAAAGAGTTTTTCAGACTTTACCCTTTGCTCCTGCTTATTATAGAGAAAGTTTTGTAAAGTTATATAAATGACATGTCACGCCTTTAATGGTTCTGACTAAGTCAAAAAAACAGGTATATCACATCATTCAAGAGGAGCAATTTAGAGAAGAATTAACTTTTTCCTTATGCCCCCTGCATCTTGGGCTTCAGTTCTCTGACTGAATGCCTGTAGCAGAGTGCCAATGAAATTTAAAGATATATTGTGGCTGTGTTGCCATGAAAAGCTAAACGTCAAGGTTAATCATAAACACAAAATGGAAGATGAGAGATTATGTTCTAGACCACACTGTATAGCCCAATTTGAGACTATGGAGCATCTGTTTTTCTCTTGTTCCTATACTGCACGATTTTGGGAGACTATTGCACAAAAATGGAATATGCTTGTTTTGAAAACTGTACATTATGTTGCCTTAATTTATGGGGTTTATGATAAGCATTGGGCACAGTGGAATACTAATAATTTGCAGTTATTTTCTCTGTCATTAAATGGTACATTTGGAATATTAGATGTTTATTTACCCTACAACAAAAGTTGATTTTACATGAAGAATTAATTGGAAATATACTCTCTGATATTCAGAATATTTATTATACTGAAAAATCCAGACAGACTGCAGCATTTATAAATAGAGCTTGGAGAAATTTATCATGGATCATGGATAATAATGTACCTGTTACATAAATGCTTTTCTTATTGTACTTGGGTTTTTTCTTTGGTTTATTGTTTTCTTTTATTTATAATGTGATTTGTATATTTTGATTTTGTTTACTGATTGTTACAATGACTTTAATAAACAAAATTTTCCCTACTCTGTTGGCAGGTGGTGTTGATGGCCCATTGACAGAGAATGGAGCCCAGTCCAGAGCTGGTTGTGGAGGAGAGTGGAGGTGCTCTGGGAGGAGCAAATTTGCCTATCATACCAGAATGTCATGGACTGCATTTTTCATTGAAGGCTACAGGTTCTGAAAGAACTGAACAGGTGGAAAGTCTGAATCCAGCAAAGATATGAGTGGAGAGTACAGCTCCTGACTGCATGCACCAAGTGGGCACTATTCGCATGGAGAATGACCCAGCAATGATTTCTATAGAAGAATTGCAGTTTCAAAAAGAGCAGGAAACAAAAAGGAAACAACTCGAAGAAATGTTATTAGAAACAGAGAAATATTTTTTTCCAAAAAAGAAAACCTGGAAGAAGAGAGAAAAAAAGGAAATGGAGCACTTTAAGCCCAGTGGGTATTTCAGAGAAACAAATCTTGCTAACAGATGTACCTGTTCCAATGGAAGATGCAGAAAATATACAGCAGGAGGTATTTTATGATTCACAGGACATACCTTCAACAGACAAATGGCACCCAGAAAATGTACTGAAAGGCAATAGCTGGTTATTTCAGGATGGGAGATGGATCCCAGATCCAGCAGTACCGCTCCCAGGTAGTCCATATTAGATGGTGCATATATCAGAACAGGAGTACTATTCTGAAGCATTAGTTGAAGTCACAAATGAACCAGTGATGTCTGAGGAAATCTTGGATGACACTGCATCAGATGCCAGGGCCCAGCCCACAACTATGAACTTAGGATCAGAGGTGCCACTTCCTAAACTGCCAACTCAAATGGAGCACAGCTACTCTGATTCTACCGAAGGAGACAGTTTGAACAGTGAGGACAGTCTGCACCTAGATACAGGTACTCCCTTAGTTTCACATGTTTCTGAAAACATTTCTGGACATGTTGCTTCAATGGATGTTACATCCGAAGAAAGAACAGTGACATATGCTAGTTTATTTCAGCAACCCCCAGAAGCTGCTAAATGCCAGTATGTGGACTGGCTGAGGTATGGGGTGGCCTAGATTTCCCACAAGACAGGAATTATGTGGGATATTTTTTAATAAAGGAATCATTACACTTTACTCCAGCAGAGGCGTATGCGTTTATACATATACCTGGGGATCCTAACTTTGATGTCAGTTTTTGCTCTGACCAGTTACTAGATAAATTCTGGAATCAATATTATACAGTTTGTGACCCTCCACTTGGTCACCCTTTGTGGCAATTCCTATAACAAAGCCCCAAACCAAGACAATAACAATCTTGTTCAGGAATGAGGGGGTTTGTGTCAATGACATTATTTTTTGGCTGGAGAAATGATGTGACCTAAAAGGGACCCCAGATCTGATTATAGATGACAATGGTTTCTGGACTTGGGGGTGGAAGTTTAGAGTCTGTTTGAAACACACAGATAAAGGTATTCGACATTTATCAAACTGTTTCTTCCTGGGCAGGGACAGAAGTTTCTTGTTTTATCAGTGTCAACCAAAGTCCTGTTGTCACTGCAGATCTCTGACACATTTAAACACGGATTGTGACCAAATTAAATGCTTCAGGTTTGGTACCTTAGGCCACTCTGGGAATGGATGTAAGGTCCCCTCAACATGTAATCTCTGAGGAGATGATGAGCATTCATTTAAATCATGCCTCTGGGCTGCCCACAATTCATCTGATTCTGCAGAACAAGAATTTTCCCTGAATAAAGCTAAGAGAGCTTTTCAAGCCTCAATAACAAGGCCACCTATGGATTCTAGAAGGCCTTGGCCACCCCAGTATAGCGAACAACAGACCGTTGCATCTGTCATGACTGCACCAACAGAACTCCCCCCACCAGCACCCAGTGAAGTACAACAAATAACATCTAGTGGAGAGGTCCAGCAGGAAAGTATGGAATCAGCTATGCCTCCCCCAACCCACTTCCATCACAGCCTGAGGCTGCCCAGACTAATCAAATGGAACCACCTTTCCAGATTGTTAAAAAGAAAATCTAAGATAAAGTGTTCTCAGAATCGTAAAGGATCTATGGAGTCAGACTTACATACGGGCAATAGATTTGAAGTGTTACAAAGTTGGGGGGAAGTTTGGACAAAGAAAACTCAGACATATCAGTCCACTCCTCACAAAGTGATTTGGTGGTAGGGGGTTCAGGGACCAGTGAGGATGCTAGAGGGATTCCTAAAGGGAAAAGAATTACAAGATCTAGTATGAAGAAACTGTCAATTTAAATTCATCTTCACCTCTCACTTAAACTTAAGGCTTGCTAGCCTAAATGTTAATGGTATAAAGTCAGATGTAAAATGCTTGGCTACTTTTGCAATATTATCAAAGCTACCATATGATATCTTCCTTTTACAGGATATCTGTCTCCATACCACCATGGACATAGAATTAACACTCAAGGAATGGGTCTGTAGAGACTCTTATTGGTCTATGGGTGATGATTTATGTTGTGGCCTTGGGGTTTGCTTTTCATACTCAGATATTATGCTCACAAAAAATGAATAGATCTGGTACCAGGGAGTATTTTAATTCTGGATACGGAGTTTTCAAAAACAGACTTTAGGTTAATCAATTTCTATGGGTCACAGACCAATGTTTCCTGTATTAATTTATTGAAATTGATTCAACCATATTTATACATGGAAAAACAAGTTTTATTTGGTGGGGATTTCAATGTTGGTTTATCCCAGACAGACAGAACGAAGCTCAAAGCAAAACATGCTGTGATTCTCATTTTTGACAAAAATTGATAAAACAAGCAGATTTAAAGGATACACATGGATCCTTAGTGCAACATCCATCTCATACCCTTTTTTAAAGGGAAATTATCCACAAGGATTGATTACTGGTTAACATCACAACATCTTCCAATGTCATATATAGAGAGACGGTTCCAATGGAAACTTCTGATCATGCTTTAATTGGAAGTTTTGTAGTTGCCCCCCCCCCAGAGCCCTAGGTAAGGGAATGTGGAGAGCAAATAGGAATTTATTACAGAAATTAGAAATAATATCTGAACTCAACACCATATGTGAGGATAGGCAGTTTGTATTTTTTCTGTACAATTCCCCAATAGAATGGTGGAATGATTCTAAATTGTGTATTAAGTCATATCTAAAAGAAACATCTTTATAAATACAAAGGACTAAAAATAAGACCTATACACAGTTAAGAAACCAACTGTATACATTGTTATCAGAACAGTTTACACATGAAACAAATCTTTCTCAGCAAATCTCTGAACTCAAACAAGACATGGTCCTCTCTCAGTACAATAGGCAGGCCTCCCTGGAAGCAGAACAATGATTTGGCATGCAAGGTACCAAAAACCAAACTAACCCCTTTGATGATTGCCAAAATAGGCTAAAGATTCAATAGAATAAAGCACTGAGAAATAAAGCAGGGGTTATAGAAACCGGGAACGATGGAATAATGAAAGTGGTAGAAAACTTTATATTTGATCAGCAAAATATTACAAAACAATTACCAGATCAGATGAAACAGTTAATAGAAGCAGCGGAGCTCCCACAATTGAATGCATTATAGCAATCCCTGTTATTAAACCCAATTAATAAAGAGGAATTGTATGGAATTATATCAGAAATTAGGAATGGGTGGCCCCTGGTTCTGATGGGCTCCCTGGGGAAATATATAAAATTCATATGGAACCTTAGGTCAAACAAATTATTAGCAGCGTACCAAGCTTTATTAGATGAGTTCCAGCTCCATCCTCAGATGTATGTGGGGTTATTGACCTTTATTTTCAAAAGGGAGACACATTACAAATTAATAATTGGAGACAAATAACATTATTCAATATGGATTTTAAATTGCTAACCACAATAGTGGGGAAAAGGATTTCTAAAGTATTAGAAGCTATAATACACCAGGATCAAGCATGCTCAGTTCCAGGAGGAAGGTCACAGATGTTTAATTTTTATTAAGAGAAATGTTTGAAAAGGAAGGAAAAATGAGATGCAAGGTTTACTAATGTGTTTGGATCAAACCCAAGCCTTTGATCATGTAAACATACATGGTTATGGGCAGTATTACAGGGATATGTGTTCCTTGAGACATTTATTAAATGGATACAATTGGTATATAAAGAGGCAGTTAGTATACTATATGAGAACAGGATGGTCGGTAAGGCTTGCAGAATACAGGTGGGTGTAAGGCAAGGGTGCCCCTTAAGCCTCCTTTTGTATATTTCCTCCTTAGACCCTTTGATGAGGATTGTGCAAAGATCTCCTATGATACAGGGCCTACATTTTGGGCTTTTCACACCAGTTGAAATCTTGTCATATGCAGATGACATGATTTTGGTAGTTGCAAATGAAGATTCGGGTGAAATAGCAATAAATTTAATGGTGTCTTTAACAGAATCTGTTGGAGCAAAAGTGAATTTAAATAAAAGCAGCTGTATATCCCTGGTTGATCTACCCCCAGAACATAGTAAAGTGACTTCCCTAAAAATTGAGACTGAACCCTGTAAACTTCTGGGAATCTATTTTGGCCCAGGAGATATGGCAGAATTTAATTGGTCATTGCAACTAGAAAAAGGAAAGAAGAAGGTTATGAGCTGGAATAGGTGGCATATGAGCAAAAGGAAATCGATGTATTTAATAAAGACTTTTTCAGTTCCAATATTCTTATACTTAAGTTATGTATTTCCAGTTCCTAGAAAATTGGAAACTGTCCTATATTCATGCTTCTTCTCCTGTCTGTGGGGGAGCAAATTAAATCCAATAAAAAGGGCAATTACATATTTAACAGTAACAAAATGAGGGTAGGGGATGCTGTACCCTGTAATATTTTTTGGAGCATCTTCCTTTATTCTAATTTAGGCCCTATCCTACAACAGACCAGGAGAATTTGGATAGGATGGGCATGGCCACCCCCAGAAGAAATCCTGAGCCAAATCATCCAGTAATAAGTTTACCCACAAGAACAAAAGAGTGATTAAACTCAGTTTGTCTTGGACATATTGTTTGATTATATTAAGCTTTGGGGTGTTTCAGTGACACAAGTCTTAACTCTTTCACGGAAGTTCCTACACGATTTTGTCCTACAAACATGGTTCCAGGTGTCTCCATTTGGACACTTGCCTGTGTCAGAGCAAAGGAGTGTCTGTAGATATTTAGAAGACCCCAGAATTCTGGTAAAGATGAAGGACGTAGTATGGTTGGGGGTACATGGGAGGGTAAATGTAAAGAGAAATCAAAAACACAAAGAGGTGGCAGAGAGATAGTGCCTGAGGACCACCTGTGGGGGTATAACTGAGAGTATGGATCATTTATACTTGAATGTCCTTATGTCAAAGATTTTTGGGTTCTGATAGAAGCACAATGGGGGAAAAAACGTCCTTTAACCCTGGCATTATTGTTTAGGGGTCATATTTTTTCAACCTGGCAGAAATGTAATGAAAGTACAGTAGGGTTATTGATGGCTTCTTTTTTTCTGCTGGATTTGGAAAACCAGATGTAGGTTGGTTCTCCAGAAACAGTTAATTTCCCAACAAGAATCACTATGTTCTATACAACCAGAGATTTTACAAATAAGAAAGTTAGAATCAGTAAATTTAACACCAGACATGCGGAAGAAGTATTGGGGAAAGATTTTATGGTTTAAATAATGAGGTCAAATTTTCATTTTTTTTTTTTTTGCAATTTATTGTGAAACAGTTTAAATATGTGTATCAACCTTAGAGCAAATGTATACTAGTAAGAATTTATAGCATTATATAGTGGTATATGAAACTGCTATTTGTTAAAAACACTACCCTGTAAGGTATTAGAGATTCAATGTCTAAAGAAAACACCCATGTTTTCTGAGAAAGGAGGAGAAGAAAGAAGGAGAAGAAAGAAGGGGATTAGTGGGAAAAGATATTGTTTTCAGTATGAAGTAAATACTGTGGGTCCCATTGTATTTTTTCTTTTTGACATGTCCCTGTGGAATATGTATGTCTGGATGGAGTGTACGATTATTGTTTTCTTTTCAATCTGACCTATATCATGAAATTGTTTGTTTCTTGATTTGTTTATTGATTTTAATAAAAAAATACCCCTACTCTTTTCGAGAAGTGCCATGGAATCTTTAACATCCACCTGAACAACCACCAGAACATGCAGACAGGACCTCGGTTTAATGTCTCATCGAAAAAGATAGCACCTCAGGAGTGCAGCATCCCCCTCATGATGTACTACAGTGTCAGTACTGTATTGGGATTTATCCAAAATGCCTGGTGTGTGGCTAGAACCAACAACCTTTTGATCTTCTGGCCTCAGAGGTAAGTATGCCACCTGCTGAGCCATGTGCCAAGGCGTGAAACACAAATATTGAGAATTCATGAGGCTGTCTAGCAGGCTGTGGAAGTGCTGGGCCCTCTGGGCATTGTGATTCCATGTGACCACAGATTCAGATGCATTGGAGAAAGAGACCATCTGTCAGCTGAAGTGCAGGTCCCTCTGGGTGCAGAGGTGCAGAGCCCTATGCCTAGAGAAGAGTTCTCTTCACTAAATGGTACTTGAGCCCTTGGAGGCAACCCTATCACTTCCCTTGTCAGGCTGGGGGTGGTTATGACAGCACCTTCCCCTTGCCTTGGCCCATCCAGCTGGCTTACTGAGCTCACCTGAACTCAGCATCACAAAGCAGTACCCGCTGGGCCAAAGGTTAGCACTGGAGACAACGTTTCTTAATATTTTCTTTTTAATTTTGACCCCAAAGTTTCACCATAGAAGTTTTATGACTCTCCCTTATAAACATGACATTTGGCATTAATAGAATACTGGTTGAAATGTCATTTCACACTACAAGTGCAAACACACATTTTTGGCCAGGATTTGAAAATGACACTTGTCACATTTACGAGGTGGTGTGAAAAAAATTGCTATGTTGAATGTTTGGAGAGAAATTATTGAAAATTGCCATTATGAGTAAGCAGGGAAAAATGTCAATGTTTATTCATAAGTTTGCTGTTTTTTAAATATTTTAACCCTAAATTGTGAACACTCTTCTTATGATCCCATGTCATGAACCCAGTAGATGAAAATGTTCAAATCCTGTCTGAAAGGTGATTTCACAGAGCAACTGCATAATCACCTTTCAGCCTCAGTTTGAACAATTTCACCTATCTTGTTCATAAGGTGGAGTCCCAAAAAGTCCATGTTGAAAGTTTGGTGGAAAAATATTGAAAATCAGCAATGTTATGAGTAAACATTGAAATATTTCCATGTTCACACATAACATGGTCATTTTAACATATTTTTTCACCAAAATTTCAACATAATCTTCTTATGATACCACCTCATGATCATGGTAGGTGAAATTGTTAAAACCCCACCAGAAAGGTGATTCTGTGGTGTAACTGCAAAATCACCTTTTGGCCTGGATTTGAAAAATTTCACCTGCCTTGTTCATGAAATGAGGTCCAAAAAAGATCATAATGAAAGTTTGGTGAACAAATATTGAAAATTAGCAGAGTTATGAGTGAACTTTGAAATATTTCAACATTCACTCACAACGTGATAATTTTACCAGATTTTCCACCAGATTTTCCAATGTTTTCTTATTACCCCACCTATTGAATCTGGAAGGTGAAAATTGATTTTGCAGAGTGACTGCAAAATCACCTTTCAGGAGAGATTTGAAATCTTTTACCTATGTTATTCATGGTGAAGTCCCAAAAAGGCCATGTTGCAGATTTGATGTAAAAATATTCTAAAATGACAAAGCACTGAGTAAACGTTAACAATGTATTGAAATACATTGCTCAAGCTTACCTTATCTCCTCATGTCACAGTCACAGTTCCCAGAGAAGGAAGTCTTTTGGATCAGAGAGTGGATCTACAATGTGGGATCCTTTTTAGATGAGTGAGGGTGTGTGGGGTGGGGGTGCTGAGTGAGAGGCCAGAGTAAGGTGAGTGGAGGTGTGGGAGGCAGAGACTGACAAAAGAATGTCTTCTTCTATACAGGTTTGCATTAAAACAAAGATCTATGAGGTACAGCTTTCTTTGTTTCGGGGAGACCAGACTGAAACTGAGGATTGGGCACCCAGTGTAATCTTCAGCGGCACCATATATGGTCACCCCGATGCTGCAACCTATGTTTTGGTTAGAGCAATGTGGAGGGGAGGGGGTTGTAAGCAGTACTGGGATGGCTACTCCAGTTTGCTTGAAGATTCAATTAGTTTGAAGTTGGACTGGACCAATACTGGAGACTGGGCAATCCCAGTGTCAGCATAGTCTTGGCAGCACTAGGGGTGGGCACACCAATGTCATCAGTAATGGGTTTGTAAAAGTGATCAGGAGGCAGTGGGCTATATAGCAGTAGGAGAGTCTCCAGATGTTGTTTTAGGTGCTAGCCAAAATTCCCTTGTTATAGCACTTTGTCTGCGACACGAGATTTTTCAGCTCATGACCACAAAAACAGCTGCTCTCGCTAAGCTGGGCACCCAGGATTTTGGGGTGCTCAGAAAGCATATTTCTAGGACCTAACTGGAAAAAAAACAAACACCAGAATCTAGCTAAATGGGGCTTGTTTACCCAGGTTCATGTGTTTGTTTTTTGAAAGTACATAATTTTTATGTATTTTCCCAAAAAAACCTATGGCGGCTGTCAGGACCCAAATTTTTTTTCTCATAACATGAAAAACAATACGTTGGGTGAAAGTAAAATGCTCCCTAAAGTGAAATTTTTATGTCGTATCAGAGAGTTGTCCTAAAACCCAACTGAGGACACTCAAAAAACATTTTTAAATTCTTATAACGTTGGAACCAATTAATATTTTTCACAAAACCTTCGCAAGGCACCACCTTGGCACAGGCTCTTTCTACCCTGAAAGTTTAGGAAAAAAATACTGTACCATCTAGGCTATAGGTTACAAAAAATGTGTAATGAAAGCCTGGAAGTTTTAAAAACTTCTCAACATGAACATTTTGGGACCCCTCCTCATGACCAGTGGTGGTGGAATTATGAAAATCGGCCTGAAAGGCAATTTCATGGTCACTTGGTGAAATCGCCTATTTTGGCAGGATTTGAACACCCTTGTTCATGAGGTGGGGTCATAAGAAGGCTATTTTGAAAATTTGGGTCAAATATGTAAAAATGGCAGTTATGCAACTACATTGAAATTTTAATACGCTCACTCGTAACTTTGGTAATTTTAAATATTTTGACCCAAAATTTTCAACATGGCCATTTTCTCACACCACCTCACAAATGTAACAACCGTCATTTTTCAAATTTCCAAACAAGGTGCAGGCTCTTGAATTAAGAAATTTGACAACTCCCAGACTTCTGGGGCCCATAAAATAAAACTTACAGGACCCTGAGCTCATTCAATAGCGAGACCTGTACTCTGGCCTGAAGAGAGCCAGAAGCTCTGATGATATGTCCTTTCCACTGCCCTTGTAAACTGGGGGAGAGAAGTGATCCCTAATAAGGTGCCTGACATTATTCGGGCCCATCTGATAAAATCTTCTCTAATCTACCAATGACGCACTATGCTTGTGGTGATGGGCCTCCTGCATGGAGTCTGGTCAGTGCTCCTCTGATACTGTAACCTGGTTACCCAAGTAGGCTCCTCCATTTTCAGGAGTCAATTTCCCAAGGAATGGAACCCCCCTCAGAACTGTCTGTGCCGGCCATTACCATGACCCCATTGGGTTATGGTATTCTGCGCTCTTTAAATAGCCTCCAGGGCAGAATCAGACCATAGGCTTCCCTCAAGGGGATTATCAACAGGTTGGCAATGAAGCTTAACCAGACCCAATGACAAGCCCCATGGCCTCATGGTCATCTCAGGGAGTGAGGTCTGGCCTGAAAATCTCCAGTAAATAACCACCTCGAAGGTGGAACCACAGCCATGGATTGCAAAAAAGGCTCACCCTTTGGGAAAAAGGTGGAAAGAAACTGGCCAGGGTAGTGACTTATATGTTGAAGGCTCAGGCCAATAAAATATGCACAAGATGCACCACTGTTATGTGCTAATAGAGGCAAAACCCCTTCTGTATACAGGGATCATCCGTTTAACCATACAAAAATTGATAGGGCCATGCCATCTATAGGCAGGGTGATGTCTTTTCAGAAATACAAATGGCCTTATCTTCCAGTGGAGGAGCTTTCCACCTGTGAGACATTTTCCTTAAAAGGAAAAACTATGGCATGGAAGGGAAGACACTTTTTTGATCCACTCCTGCCCAGTGTTGCTCAAGAATTTTGGCCACATAGTAGCTGAAGAAGATGTAGACAGAGATGGATTAACATCTGCCATCTCCGCAGACTGACCTCCTGAGCTGAAAAGGACTACATGCTTCAGCTATTGAAAAAAGACACAGACTTATTATGAATCAGGGGAGGAAAATCATCCCTGATTTTTATTTTACTTAATTTTAATTTAATTTAAGGTCAGAAACTTCCCCAAGATTCTCGTAATCATCATCCTGACCTTTGGAAAGGCAGGGTTGGGGTCTGCCTGCACATCAGTTATCACAGTCTAAGCTCACTGCACTGCACCTGGCCATTCCTGGATGGCCTCCCCCTCAACTGAGGGGCCCTATTGGGGTCAGGGATATCTACAGAGATGTCCTGTAGGACATCGGGGCTCAAGCTCACTCAGGAGCCACAAAGGTAATATCTTGCAGTTCTGCTGCCACTGCCTTGAAGAACCAGGTGATCCCCCTTCCCAGACCGGAGAACCAGCTGGGGGGTGTTGAGCAACACAGTAAGGGCATAAGAACCCATGGGGGACAGCCTCATCACCCTTGTTCCAGGACTTACATTATTTTCTAATTGATGGTCTCCAATAAGTCATGGTGCCAAGAATATAATCGTGCCAAATAACAATTGCGAGGTAAAATAATACTTAGCCCCAATAACTTTTCTGAGCTAAAGAATTCTTTTCCACAGCATTGTCTTAAAACACATTGCTCAGTGTCACACAGGTGCAGGATGTGGGAATCAAACCAGATCCATTGAATGCATAAAACCATAATTATGTAATAATTATAATCCCTATTACTTGGACTATGAGAGAGAAATAGAGAGTTGTGGGATTTATGTAAGCCATAATTATATAATAATTATTAACCCCATTGCTAGTTGAGTTAAAATCAGCAAGGCAAACATAATCCTGTAATAAGGCACTTAAAAATACCTCCGGTTTAAATGTATTAGTTTTTGTGACAGGAAAAAAACTCAGATTTTTACTTAATTAAGCTTGCTTGTCTTTTAAAACTACCAAGCCAACTGCCTGCAGCTGTAGAAAACTGAACATTCTAAAGTGGCTTATGCTGCTGCGACAGTTCTAAATGTTACATTATAGGCTTGAGGCAGCCCTCTGCTTGTGACAGCTCTAAAAATAATAATTTTCAGCCCCATTGTCTTATTCGGCTAAGTCTCACAGAAACACCAAAAATGCACTAAAATATACAAAAATCACACATTAACAGTAAAACAGTAAGAAACACAAAACCTGAAGCTTACGGAAGGGGTGAGAAAACAGGAACTGATGCTATAACTGAGGGACCCCACAGAGACCCTACATTCCCAAAAAATAAAGTTGCACCTACCTGTGGCACCTAGACTTATTAATAATTTTTATTTTTTAATTGGACACCATTTAAACACCCTATTAAGGCAGTAAAAAAGGCTCCCAATCCACACAGGGAAAGCGGGAATGCAGGTTGTTCAATCTGAAAGCCGCAGCTTAACAAGCATGATTTTAATTTAGGGGTGCCCCCTGAAAACAGGGAGCCCCAACCTGCTATGCAGAATTGCAGCCCCAAAGAAATCTTGAAGTCTTGAATCTTGAAATCTTCAGAGAAGAGAAACGTAGCTCTGACCCCTTTGAATGGCACAGCTTAACTGGGGAATTGCTATTAGTGCATGGAATCCTCAGGTGCCCAACATTCTAAAGCTTGGGCTGTGCCATTCCCCTGGTAGGGGTGCACTATACCCAGTTGTTATGATTATCCATTGACAATGTGGAATGCTACAGAAAAGGATAAATAAATAAAAAAGAGGAACACCCCAGCCAGTAACAGAGGGCAAGGCAGTCCCTGGATTTAAAGGGGTAGTACAGGGGTACAGCAAGAAGCTGGGAACAGTACAGCCCCATCTGAAGTTGAAGCCAAGCTAGCCAACTGGGCTACTGAACTAGGGGCCAGTTAGCCCAAAAGGTGGTTTTATTATTTAATTCATCTAATTCAGCTCCTGGTGGGCCAGCTAGGGTGTCCTGGCCAAATTTCCCTCATTCACTAAAAAAAATGCCACCAACAGCTTAATCTGGTTCAAGGTCAGTTGGCATTCATCTGTATCCCCCTTCCCCGGGTTGTGCCTGAAAATAGGCAGGATTTGTCTAGTGCACTTACCCAGTCAACAAAAACTAAAAAAAAAGCCCCAGACTAAAAGGGAGAGTGCCCAGAGTGGTAAAGGTGGCTAGTAGCTAAGTGGCCACCAGTAGCCAAGCTACAGCTAGTGTCTGAAAGTGAAAGATATTACCCCTTTAAAGTGTTCTTGTGTCAGCTTCAGGCAGGAGCAAGGGAAGGGAGCGGGCCAGCCAGTTAGCCACCCCAGCAGTATAGTAGCCACAGCCCAATCCAAGGGCTAGTGACCTAGTAACTGACCTGTAGCCCCCTAAGTCAGGGAGGGACAGTGAATGTGGTACCCATAGCGAGTCAGCTAGCCAGATTTCCTTCAGCCAATACGGTAATCCTCCTGATAGACCTCTTTATACCCAAATGCCTGTGGGAAGGAGGACGTACCTTAGGTTCCCCACATAGCAAGGATGTCTAGCTGTTGTCAAATTTCCCCTTGTCATCACCTTTCCTAGAGTTTCTGTTATAGAAAACATTTCTGTGGAACATTTTAAAAGTGAAATGCTGAACTGTGTGTGTGTGTATTGCGAAAAAGACAAAACTTTAATTAACATTCAGACTGCATTTAAAGGGACAGTGCCTGAAACATAACAGTGAAATTGCCCTTCTTGCTTATGTTTGCCTTGGCTATTCCAAAACACTGTTGGATTAACCCAGAACTTGCCCTGCTTGTTAAGAACTGCCCTGCATGCCATTGAACTGTCTGCTTAATCATGAATTTCTCTGCCTAATGCCTATCTTCTCATCTGATTGTTGCTTGACTAAAGACTGTCACTAACAGTGACCACCCAGAGACTGTGATAGCCATCCTCTTTTGGACAAGTTGGTGCCGTTCACCAGCATAGCAATAGTGTAGATAGTGCCCTGTCACTTGCTTCTTCTTCCAGACTGCTTCTTTTTCCAGATTCTCCAAGCCAGACCCCTCACTAACAGTGTGCTAGGTAGTGCAGGGAACTGCACCAGTTCACAGATAGAGATCTGTCACCCAGTGGGTTGGGGTTTTTGTTGCAGGTATCCAGCTTTCCAGAGGTTCTTCAGTGGAAGTGTTCCAGTTCTTCATGTTTTCCTTGGTCAGAGGTGATGGCCTGGAGGTGTTCTTATTCTATAGTTCTTCAGTTCTTCTAGTTTCCTGGGTCAGTGGTGATGACCCAGAGGTGTTCTTCTGCTACAAATATCCAGTTCATCAAGTCTTCACATCATTTCTTCCATTTTCCTGGCTCAGCGGTGATGGACTGGAGGTATTTTTGTTCTACAGATCTTCATGTCTTCATTCTTCTTGCCAGTTCTTCCAGTTTCCTGGGTTAGTGGTGATGGCCTGAAGGTGTTCTTCTTCTCCAATTCTCCAGTTGGTCCAGCTTTCAGTTTCAAGCCTTTTCCTGGGTTAGTGGAGACAGCCTGGAAGTCTTCAGTGTACAGCACCTCTTTGGAATACATATGTGTTTTGCTCATTTCGCTGGGTTTGATTGACACCCGGTGGCCAAGTGTTTACCTCTTCTGCTGTACAAGCTGGCCAGTGGAAGCACATGCACAGAGGTTTCTTTGTGCATCCCTCTGCTATTCATGGAGCCCAACAAATTCAAATGTACTTTGGGTTGGAAACTGTGTAGATGCCATGTATTAGAGTCTTAGAGTCTTGTGAATAGATCCATTTATTAACCATGGTAGTTCTAGTACCTATAGATGTAGTATAAAGCCCTTAGAGTTTTTTAGAGTCCTGCAAATAGATCTATTTAGTAACAGTAGAAATATTAGTACTCGAGTTTAAGATCCTTTAGCGTTATAGTAGAAATTGTAAGTGGAATTTAATGTCGTTGCACCCTTTTCTCCTGATCCAAGTTCTGTGGTTAGTTGCTTAATAATCTGGTCCTTTTCGTGAGTTGTGCCTCCTGCCTCCCCATTTTGGTGAAAGTAACATTGTATACCCAAATATTAAAAGAACTGCCTTACCACCCAGTTGATTTATTTCTCTGCATCTAATCTAATTTAAGGAGGCAGTATAGCACAATGGATTAAGGTTCTGAGCTGCAGATCTGGAGACCTGGGTTTGAATACCACAGCCACCTAGGTGCATGCTGTGTGATCCTGAGCAAGTCACTTAACTTCCTTGTGCTCCGAGGTCGCATCTGGAAACAAGCTTCAGCTTTGTGTGCTACTCCTGGTTAAACAATGTTCCCTTTCCCTAATCCAGAACACTCTTCTTTATATCTAATCATCGTTTCTCGGCTCACTTCATCTTTAGCTCTTGTTCTCTGGTGGTGCCCTTCTGGCACTATCACAACTCTCAGCTCAGTTGGTGCCCTTCTGGCACTATCACAACTTTCAACTAAGCCGGTGACTTTCTGACACTATCACAACTCTCAGCTCAGTTGGTGCCCCTTCTGGCAGTATCACAACTTTCAACTCAGTGGCTGCCCTTCTAACACTATCACAACTTTCAGTTCAGTTGATGCCCCTTCTGACACTATCACAACTTTTAGCTCAGTTGGTGCACCTTCTGGCACTATCACAACTTTCAACTCAGTGGCTGCCCTTCTAACACTATCACAACTTTCAGTTCAGTTGATGCCCCTTCTGGCACTATCACAACTTTCAACCCAGTGGGTGCTTTTCTGGCACAATTACAACCTTCAACTGAATGGGTGGGTGCCCTTCTGGCACTATCACAACTTTCAGCTCAGTGGGTGCCCTTTTTGGCACTATCACAACTTTCAACTCAGTCAGTGCCCTTCTGGCACTACCGCTTCAATTTCTCTTCTCTGATAATTAAGCCCAGGAGTGATCTCATGGAACTTCTAGGGAGTGGGCCCTGGGGGGGACCTACATGGAACAGGCCTGGGGTGGTCCCAGCTCCTTAACAGTATGGCAGCTCTGCACTGCACAGCATCCCAACTGAACTGTCCTACATTTCTGAAGGGCTCAGAATCTTCTTTCCTTCTCTTCAGAGTCTAATTTGGCAGATGACTGTCTGTCAGTTCTTCTGTCCTGTCCTGTCCTGCCCTTTGATTGGCTCAAAAAGCCCAATAGTCCATTTGGGAGGGTCCTCTTGCATCATCCTCACAGTCCATTGATCTACCTTGCTGCCCTCTGATTTGTGACTGTCCGGGCCAGGGGTCACAAAGATGATGGTCCCATTGCTAGAAGGGAGCCTCAGGCTCCAATGTCTTTATTTTTATTTTATTTAAAGGGTGCCCATTAAGTGTGCTGTACCCTGGATTGGATGGGCACAATGGTGCCTAATGTTCCTGTGATGGTGTGGAGGGGGTATGTCTCTTGTGCTATCAGTTGGGAGCTCCAGTTTCTGCTCCCTCCCATGCTGGAAGTCTCTGGGGAGCAGAGAGATGCTCTATTTCTTAAAGGCACCACACACCAAATGTCAGAGTCTTTCTTCCCCCCCTTGTCCAAAAGCCCCCTGATGCCCACTGGTGTCTCTGGAGTGAGAGTACACTAGGGAGGTGCTGGCTGGCCACCAACATGGCCCTCAGTGTTGATGGCTGGTGGGTGCTCCAGTGCCAGAAACATCTGAGCTACCGCAACAGAGCACATGTTTGAGCAGGTGACCGCTTGAACGTATGCATATTTCCAGTGTGAATGTGCAGCAATTTTCATCAGCAGCTCCTACATTCTCCTTCCTGCTGCAGTTCCGGGGTTGGAATGAGTGAAGAGACAGGTGGCCAAGTTTGGGGGGCAGCACACGGGACTCCAGGTATGCCCCCTATTCCAGTGGGGGTTAGATACAGGATGTCTGCTTTTCCCTGTTTCCACCTGCACAGTCCCCACCCCTTCCATTTTTAACCTTACAATCCAACCCCTGCTTTTCTTTTTTTTGCTTATGTTCCTCAAAAATGTCTTGTCCCCCTTTGTTAGTGCCTTGACTAGTGTCTCCTCAGTTTGCGCCTTTGTGCTCGATACTGCTCTCCCTGCTTTTCTTTGTTTCCCCTGATATGTCTCTCTATCCTCCTCCCTCTGTGTGTCCCTGTACCTTCTGAATGCTACCCTCATAGTTTTTACTTTTCCCATCACCTCTTTCAAGAACCATAGTGGTTTCTTTTTCTTCTTTCTTTTGCTCCCTTGCTTGATGCAAAGGTGTGTTGCCTTCACTTTAGCCCTTTTCAGTTTCCCCCACTGTTCCTCCTCCCCATCCAGCTAATCCACCCCCCCCAAATCAGGTCATCTCTGAAGCATTCACCCATCTTTTTAAAATTTGCCCTCCTGAAGTCTAGGACTCTTACCTTTGTGCGCTTCAATTCAATAGCTTTCTTATATTGAACCACACTGTACAGTAATTGCTGGTTCCCAGGTGCCCCCCTCACCTTAACGTCTGCAACACTGTCCTTGTTGGTGAGTACCAGGTCCAGTATTACCCCACCATGAGTGGGTTTACTGACTAGTTGAATAAGGAATGCCCACTGCAGGGAATCCAAGATTTCCCTGCTTCTGGCTGAAGCCACAGCCTGGAGAATCCAATCTACGTCCTGCAGACGGAAGTCCCCCACCTACAGCACCTCCTCCTTTTTCTATCATCTTGCCAATGGCTTGCATTAGTACCTTAATTAACTCTTCCCCCTGTGCTGGTGGTTTGTACATCACACCAGTGTGAAAGGAGGCTCCATTCTCTCTCTAGGGTGACCCATGACCTCTGCTTCCTTGTTTCCCTGTATCTCCATTGCTTTAATGCCCTCACTCACATAAAGCACTACACCCCCTCCTTTCCTTCCCTTCCCACCTTCTCCTTCCTGAACAAAGTATAGCCTGGTATGGCTATGTCCCAGTCATGGATTTCAGTACACCATGACTCAGTAATGGCCACAATATCTAGGTCTGCCTTTGCCATTGTGGCCTCTAGGTCTGGAATATTATTTCATAGACTTCTAGCATTCACACACATGGCTTTCCAGCTTTTGTTACCACTCCATTTGTTACCCCCCATTTTCCTTTTTGCTTTCCCTACTTCCCCCTTCTCTTTTTAATGCACCCACTCCCATTCCCCTTCATTTCTTCCACCCTGCTTCCTGAATTAGTTTGCATAGTGGGGCATTCCACACCTCTCGGGTTCTCCCTACTTTCTACTTCTGCCTGTAGGAGGGGGTAGTTTCTGCCTCCCTGATCTCTTCTGCCACCCCACTTGGCTTGGTTTAAATGTTCATCAAAGTAACATTTAAACTGTCCACAGAGGACTGTGGTTCTCCTCCCAGATGGATGCAAGCCATCATCCCTGTATAGGACCTTATCCACTCAGGTGGGTCACCAGTCCTCAATGTAGCCAAACCCCTCCTCTATGCACTATTCCTTCAGCCATGAGTTGAAGCTTCAGGTGTAGAGATCCCGCTCGTCCCCCAGTCATAGACAGGCAGCACCTCAGCAAAAGCCACTGAGAGCATTACACATCTAAGAACCCTCATCAGCTCCTTGAACTTTCCCTGCACTATCACAGCCCTGTTCCTAGCCTGGTCATTAATCCCCAGGTGGGCAGCATTGTCCTGCTGCTATAGAGATCCTTAGGATCTGCTTCCCATCCCTCCAGACCATCATGCCATGTAGGCACCTAACCTCCCTCTCCCCTCCCTTTCCTACTCCTAAATCTATCCCCCCTCACAATTGAGTCCCCCACCAGAAGTTGCTTCCTACTCCTCCTCTGGAGTCCTCTTCCATCTTCCTTGGGGTCTCTGACATGGAGGACTCCCACAACCTCCCTGGTCTCTGCCATGGGTGCCTCTTCCTGACAGTGCTGCCTTGCCAGAGCTGCATAGGAATTGTGTAGACATACTGATGCCTTTGATCCACTGCCCCCTCCCTTACCAAGCCCACCACAGTCCAACTGTTCCACCTCCAGGGCATCCTCTGAATCAACTGTGGTACATGTGGTAGCCATTGGATCACCCAAATTACAGCCAACTCTGGGTGGAGTCTAGCAACCTACTCCCTAAACCTACATAGGTGAGTGCATATAGAGCAGCATCACAGTCTCCAGGAGATCTCTCTAAAAACTCCCACCCCACAGCCACTGCACTGCACCACTTCCAGCATGCTCATTTTTGTTTTAGTTTGTTGCTACTTGTTGCTACTTGTGTTCTCCCGTACCTGGTGTAAATCCCCTTAAACTCCTACCCTAGATAGGGTGTTGCTACTCTTCCCAATTTAGGCTTGTCTTTTACCTTCCATCTTCCCAAGCGGTGACTGTTACACAGCAAGGAACAGGTGCCTTACCCTAGCTGACAAGCAGAGTCCCCCTGTATCCTTGCTTCCTTCTGCCAAGGTATGCCGTTGTTAGGGTGCCATGATTAGGGTGCTGTAATGTGGGCATGGCAACAAGGTCGTTGATGTCAGTGGCGTTTTGGATTTTAGAGCATCCTGCACTCACATCGTATTGGGCCTTGCCACAATACTTCTGCCCTTCACGGCATGCCCAACCAGGAGGATGTTATGTTTAGTTTAGAAGGGTGGGAGAGCAAAGCCCTTTGCAAAACCTAAGTTTTTTACTGGATGGTCCTTGGGTGATGTTAGTTGCTGGTGGTGCAATGTCACCCACAAATACAACGGATGACATTCTGCTTGCACCCTAATGTACCTCGCCCACATCGCCTGTGCCCTGTCATGGGTGAACCTTCTGCCAATGCCTGCCAATACCTAAGATGCCAGTCACCTGTTCCACCACTTCACTATTCCACTCACTCGCTGGGACATGAATGCAGATCCTATGCAGATATCATGACATATCAGCGCAGGGGTGGAGCTGGCACTGGAAGTAGAAGGGATGGTTCGATCAACTCATCTGAGCCCAGATATGAGCCCTTTCCTTCCCAGAATGTATATATAAAATATATGTATCAGGTAGAAGTGCTGAACTCCAACAAAGGTAAGAAAGCATTGTGGAATTTTTTGAAAGCACCAGAACTGGTCTTCTTTAAGTCTTTTAATTAATAAAATAGTTTTTAGCCACCAATTTACTCATTTGTAGCAGAAATAAGCTTCAAAATTACACTTGTTATCCACAAAAAGCCATCTCCGGGTCACTAGCAGTAGCAGATCAAAACCTGGTCAACAGACCGGATTGTCTTACATCAGAGATATATCACAAATGACTCTCATTCAAAGTCCAACCGGATCCAGTCCAGACCATGAGGAGTCCTGACCTGCCACTATGCATCCATCTCTAGCAGCAATCTTACAGTATCTTCATGTTAACATACTGTATGTAATAATAAAGAAAATAGGGAGATTAAATAAAGAACACACAGAGTAAAAGCTGAAATGTGCATTAACATAATGTTTTTTCAAATTGTTCCCTGCGGCATGAGGGTCTCTCTAAAAAGGTTCACCTATTTAAAATAGCTTCATATCACCTGCCACATTTTGTGCCAAGATGCGCAACTGCCAGCTTTTAGCATGCCTTTTTTATTTTTTGGAATTTTCTACCAATTAAAGAAGCATGAATGCATGAGGATGCGCATTCCCAGACATACTGTCTGAAAAATGATTTATTGGGGGCTTCCCGCTGTGAGGTTAATGGCTGACTCGCTGCCTCTGTGCACAGATGGACCTTGTGTATGCATTGTATCTGCAGCAACAAAAAGCTAAATGAGACCCATCCTGGGATCCACGCTGTGCCTTAACTCAAACTCTACAGCAGGGCACTGCACTCCTGCTGATACCAACAGTATGTAAAAAACCCTGAAAGGACAAAGCTTTCAAAGCGCTGACCAATTACGTGTGTGTGTGTGTGTGTGTGTGTGTGTGTGTGTGTGTTTAAAGTAATGCTGCCTACTTCTTAATATGCTGCTTCTTCTACTCAAGACCTTTTATGCTGATGCTGGAGAAATTTTTGGGGGAAAGCTACAAATTGAAGAGCAGCAGCAGCAATTTCTATTTATTGTTGTACCAGGAAAAAAGCTTCATTGAGAAATGCTCATTTACAAGAGGTTCTGGTTAGGAGAATTAGCATTACAGTAGGTAAAAAAGCAAACTGCATCATACAGGGATTGATAAAAACAAATCCAGCATTTTGGAAAACAAGATAATGAGCAAGATCTAACTCCAGGAAAAAGCTATACAAAAGCAAGAAGGTTGAGTAAGGCTTATAGAGATTAGTGCAAGAGCAGTTTTAACCATTATCCGGTAGCCCCCATGGCTCCCCCCTTCATGGTCAAGAAAAACACAACACAGTACTTTGGAGGCAAATGGCCACAGCCATGTTTTATTGATTACAATTTTGGTATTAATCTTTAATACATCATAATTAATTTCATTTTGGCTATGGATTAATACCTGCCTATTAATATTGAGCAGCGGGCGCTGCAGGGAGGAAGTGCTAACCTCGGGCACCCCCTGCACCTATCCCAATTAAGGAAGCCCAGTTGGTGCAGGCCAAGGTTTCCTTGCATATTAGCAGCGAGGTGGATGATATGGCCAAGGTTCTGGTGGCCGCCCCCCCCCGTCTGGTGTCACCAACCTTGCAGTTGCTGCTGCTGGGGCTGGACCGAGACCCCCCATGTGGATACAGGTCATGTGATCCACCAACCTCATGCTGTCCAAGGGGCCCCGATACCTTTGGAAGAAATTGCATCATCCCCTATTTCCCTGCTACTTCCCTTGTGCACTCCTCCCACACACACCAGCTCGGCTGTGACCAAAAGAAAGCTTCTTACACTACCCTTAAGACTTGTCTACCTGTAAGAGCCTATGTGCTGACTTCTTCTATTTACCGTTACTTTTGCTATAGCTTTAAGTTGAACAAGCTTGTTCCTGTCTCTTTAATGTCCCTTTTTGTGGGAGGCAAAAAACCCGGAAAAAAGCCCTGTAGGGGAAAACCAGGAAAAGTCACTCCCCAACCCCTAATGTGGTCACCCATAGAGGGTCAAAAGGGGGGGCCCTGCTGAGCTCACCTCGCCTCCTGAGAAGCTAGGGGATGGGAAGGTGGGTGATCCGAGGGGAGGAAGAACAAGAAGGCTGAAGCCAGGGCAGCCAACCAATATATTTTTCCACACCTCTTGGACCCAGCCCCAAGGAGGGGCTCGCTGACTAACCCTATCCATGTCCAGAGGCTGCTAACCACTCCCCTGGGCCAGTTCTCAGCAGTCTCTGGACATATGGCCATGAGGGAGGGGGAAGGGGGGCCACCGGACAAAGTGACAGCTGCTGCAATTTGGTCGTGCAGCCTCTGCATTCTGGGCTGACAGATACACTACTGGAAAATGTTTGTGCACTGTGTGGGTCTGTGGAGGGAGGGAAGCCCACAGAGGGCCACAAAGCAGTTAGAAGGAAATGCCCCACTCCCCAGGCAGAAGACCCTCACTCTCTGGCTTCCCTGTCACCCCTGGCTACTGAGAGGGGTGCTCCAGGGCTGTGGTCGACTGCATCCCACTGGGCAGAGATTGGAAAGGGAAGGGAGGAATACCCACGCCAAATCCCATTCCTGAGGCCCAGGCTCAGTCAATGAACCATTTTACTATTGTTTTTTATTTATTTTTTTTAATTCCAGCAAATCCTCCAGGTGTCCCAGCCCCCAGGCCACTTCCCAGGGCAAAGCAGGGGCCTGGCTGCACCCTGAGGACACTTCCCCGAGCCCCAGCTACCTTACCTGATTCACTACATCTGGGAGCTGGAACTGTTGATCCGAGGTGAGTAAGTACAAGAAGGCTGAAGCCAGGACAGCTGACCAATATATTCTTCCACACCCTTCGAACCCCCCAAAGAGGGGTTCGCTGACCTATCCCTATCCATGTCCAGAGGCTACTGACCACTCCCCTAGGCTGGTTCTCAGCAGCCTCTGGACATATGGCCATGAGGGAGGGGGAAGGGGCCCCCAGTAGTCAAAGTGATGGCTGCTGTAATTTGGTTGTGCAGCCTTTGCATTATCCAGTAGGCCCTCAGGACTGACTCCTTCATGGTCAAGAAAAACACAACACAGTACTTTGGAGAAAAATGGCCACAGCCATGTTTTATTGATTACAATTTTGGTATTAATCTTTAATAAGGCATAATTAATTTCATTTTGGCTATGGATTAATACCTGCCTGTTAATATTGAGCAGCGGGTGCTGTAGGGAGGAAGTGCTAACCTCAGGTACCCTCCGCACCTATCCCAATTAAGGGAGCCCAGTCAGTGTGGACCGAGGTTTCCTTGCATATTAGTAGTGAGATGGATGACGTGGCCATGGTATTGGCGGCTGCCGCCCCCGGTCTGACATCGCCGACCTTGCAGTCTCTGCTGCTGAGGCTGGACCTAGACCCCCCGTGCGGGTACAGGTCATGTGATCCACCAACCTAATGCCATCCAAGAGGCCCTGATACCTTCAGGAGAAATGGCATTGTCCCCTATTTCCCTGCTACTTCCCTCATGCGCTCCTCCCGCACCGCCACAGGCCAGACCCTGTCCGACCCCTCAAGCCCTCTTCTCAAGCCTTCCTCCACTATTGCCTGCCCTTACAGCACCTAGAACTATTCAACACCTAGCCATAAATGTCACCATGTCTCCATACAGAGCCCCCACAGCGACTCCCTGTTTGTGCACCATTCCTTTTGTAGTGTGTGGACGCACCTGCACCCCCTGCACCCTCATCCACTTCTTCCTGTGGCCCATCTCTTCACCACCCAAGCAAAACCATCAGCTCTGCAATGATGTGAGCCCATCCTCCCCGGTCAGCCTTCCTTCACAAGCTTGGAAGCAACCCCTCACAGCGCCAGCACCTCGGGGCCCCCATCATGCAATCCATGACTCTTCTCATGGCCGGGCCTGGATGCTTCCCCTGGGCCGACCGGATACCTTTTGGACTGCCCTTCAGATGGTCGCATAGCCCATTGTCCAAATGCGCATCATGTCCTCCCTGGAGCCTGTAGGAAACAATAAACAATTACTGTAGATGTGGTCTCACATAACTCAAGAATACCTGAGACTTCCAGAGACCCAGGGCCTGGATCTCTGAGTCTTATACCCCCTGTTCCAGGCTGCTGTGGCCACCCCAATGTGGAACCAGTGTGTGCTGAATCCCCTAGCTGTCAGCTCCAGCTCCTGGATTGCTCTCCATAGGATGAACCTGAATTGGTAAGCTGTGACTGCACTACCATCCTGGTACCTAAAGAAAGCCATACCTACCATGGGGCATTACCCCCAGTATTTCTCTAGCTTGCAGGTGACATACCACAACTCCCTAAGGGGTGCCCTAATTTCATGCCAGCAACCTGAGCCCCTCAGATCCAACTTGGATTGTCTAAGAAACAGGAAAACCTTTCTCCCCACTATCACCACATCCTGTGACCTCAAGCTGAGGATGCCATGGTCCCTGGAGGGCTTTGTGAGCTCTGATACCTTGAAGGCACCACAGGAGGTGGACAATAATATGGTCTCAAACAGTCTAACCTCATGACCATCAGTACAGTTGGCAGGTAGCACCCCCTAGATGGCCTGTAGTCTACCCAGAGTGATGGGTCATCTAGTATCTGAGGTAGACGTGACCTCCCTGCGCCAGCCTTCCAGCAGCCTCCACACTGCGAAGGCCCATGTGGTGTCTGCCAGCCCCATGGCTCTCATCATCCAAGACATCCCCACGAGGTGACGGGCCATCACCCCCAGTGATATCCCTTCTGCCCTGCCTAACATGATGTACTTACACAGTTGTCCTGCAGGGATAGGCCATCCATTAGCCTTTTGTATGTCCAAATAGTGTTCTACCCCCCCCGGCAGTATGCCTCCCTTGTACTGGGCTCTATAGAGTTACCTATGCATTTACAAGCTTGTCGTTCACCACTTCCCAAAGGGAGGAAGGAAGGCACCTATTGTGGCTCCTTGTCTGCTTCTGACCCCAGCTTGAAGAATCGGTCCCACTGTGAATGAGATAAGACATCTACAATGCCATTGTCAATATCTGGAACATGAATAGCTCAAAATGTCAAGTTAAGCAGCATACATTTAAAAATGAAGACCTTCATCAAGTCTCCCATAGGCCCCAAATGTCCCAGTTGTTTGTTGATAGCATGTACTACCCCATGTTGTCTGACCTGAAGTACAGGACCTGGTCGCGGAACTTGGGGTCCCAGAAGCACAGTGCAACTATGACTGGGGAGAATTCCAGAAAGGTGATATCCCTCTTCTAGCCCAGTCTCCAGCCATGCTGGCGGCCATTGGCCTGCACACCACTGCCCTCGAAAATAGGCCTCAAACCCCCCACTGCATCCATGTACAGTTCTAGGGGGGTTCTGTCCCCAGAGCCTGCCACAAGGCTATCCCATTGAAGTGATCCAGGAACAGCTGCCACACTTGTAAATCCTCACAGAACTGCTGGGTGACCCAGATCCTGTAATGGGGTCTAGTGGATCCCACCAATATCTTGGCCAATCCCCACATGAAGGTCCGACCCATGTGAATGACCCTGCATGCAAAGTTGAGGTGGCCAACTAACTGTTGCAACTCCTTTAGGGACACTTTCTGGTGCCCTACCATCTTGCCCAGCAGGGCCCTGAGGACACTAAGTTTATCTTGTGTCAGGCAGCACAGCTTGTTAACAGAATCAATTCCTATGTCCAGGAAGGTGAGTGAGGTTCCTGGGGCCTTGGATTTTTCCTTTGCCAGTGGAACCCCCAAATCACCACACACTTGTTCGAAGGTCCTGACTAGGTCCCCACAGACCAAGGACCCAGCTGGACCCATGAACAGGAAGTCATCGAGAGAGTGTACTATGCCATTGGTGCCAGCAAATCGCACTGTAACCCAGTGCAGGAAGGTGCTAAAACTTTTGAACACCACACAGGCCACCGAGCAACCCATGGGCATACAGTTGTCGACATAGTACCCTCCCTCAAATCTCATGCCCAGCAGCACCCTGTCATCCCTGTGCACTGGCAGCAGCCTGAATGAGGACTCGATGTCCACTTTTGCCTGGCCCTGCATCCTGTACTACAGCCACTGCCCCATCAAAGGACTGGTAGTGAACTGACGTGTACTGCTGGTCAATGTAATCATTCACCGAATCCCCAACTGGGTAAGATAGGTGGTTAATCATCCTGTACTCCCCCTGGAGCCTTCTTGGGTACCAGTCCAATCGGCGATACATGGAGGTTTGGCCATGGTGGTGCAAAGAAAGGGCCACTCACCCGTCCAAGCCACAGCTCTTTTTCCAGTTTTTTCCAGACTATTTGAGGCAGTTCTCTGGCCAACTTCAAGTTCCCTGCCAAGTACTGCCAGTGGGGACCAAACTATGGGATCCTGAAGCTGTTCAAAAATCCTGCCTCCAACAATCTTGCGGCTGCTTTGTCCGGGTACTGGTCCGACCATAGCTTAATCTTTTTTATCTGTACTAGGGTGGGGAGGTTGGCTGGCCAGGGGCCTCCCATACTTGTCCCTACCACCCCTCCCAGAGCCCCACCCTCCCCTGGAGGAGGAGCACTGGAGAAAGGGGTGCTGCCAGCCACAGGCCAGACACACAAGCTTGAACCGCAACTAGAACGGAAGCAAGATGACTGGTTGAATGCATAGCAGAACTGCGAGGATCCATTGTCCCCCTATCATGGTGCCAAGGTATGGATAGGGGGCCCACTGTCCGTATGCTGCACTCCTCCGCCCTGCATCACGTCCACCAGTAGAGGCATGTCTAGCTTGCCCCAGCTGATGGAGTGATCCACTTGCCGTCTCCGACAAAATTCTTTGTCATAGTCCAGCTATGCTGTCCAACTCTTCCTATGGTGCATCAGTGAAATGCGATGCATGTAGTTAAGGATCTCCACCCCCTGTGTCCGATCGCCCTTGAGCAGTACCATGGCACAGATTAAAAAGGCAACAACCCAATTGTCGTATGACCGGGGAACCCTAACCTTTGGTTTTTCACGCTCTTCTCCTTTTTCTGCTCCACCTTATTGACAGGATGATTGAGCAAGGAAAAAATGTCTATGTACTGCCAACCCCTGATCTGCTGCCTGACCTTGTCGGTCAAGTGCGTTCCCACCACAGAGTCCGGTTCCGTGTAGGGGTTCGCGGTGGGAGGTGAAGCTGGCCAATCTGGTGCTTGACTGTCTGCACCCACATCAGCCCCTGCAGCAGGTGCTGGCAATGGCCGACTCCTGATCTCAGACACTACGTCCGCCACCACCTCTACCAACTGTTTCAGTCACTGATCTGTTGCTGTCCACCAACCGTCATCTGGTTGTGGCTGGGGACCCTATAGCTCCTCCCCTTTGGCCCTCCCAGATTCCCCGCTAACCAAAACCAGAGATTCCACCCTGTATACAGCCTTAGCCTCATTATCAGAGGAGTCCTCTGGGACTCCTCCCATATGGCCCCCAAAACTTTCCTTACCTGATTGGCCCCCACCTGGGGGCTGTCTGTTCCCCTTACCTGCTGGGTGAGAGACCTTCACTGGTGGCAGTGGCTTCGGACCCCCTCTTCTCTTCTTCCCATCAAGCACAGTGGCACCATCTATGGCCTTCAGGTGAGCTCTCACCCATGCTACGCCATTCTTCTTGCATAGTGACTGTAGTTAGTTTTCTGTCTCCTCCATGGCTTTGGATGTAGGTACTCACCTCCTAGCCGACATGGCCTGAAAAGACAACTGAACCCCCCCATGGTACACAGTTAGTAAAGACATGTTATGTACCTTATGCCATAACCTACTTGTGGGGGGGGCAAACCAGTGCCCAAGTGGCTGAAAAGTCTCCCGTGGGGTACTAGCTCTGGCATGGTCCCCACATGGTGATGACTTGGGAAGACTGACACAGGCAAGATCTAGAAAGACCATGGCCAGTCCCAAACCTAGGACAATCCAGCATTAATGGTGGTGTCTGTAGCCACTATGCCAAATGAGCCACTGCGTCAGACCCTCCAGGTGGAAAGGAACCCCCCAACCCCCAGGGAGCCAGGAGGGGCAATGAGACCAGAGCCTTGAATGAACTAACAAAAACGTTTTTTTTTGTTGTTTTTTTTTTTTGAAGTTGGGCTAATACTCAAGCCCATGAGAGCAGCAAGGGCCAGACTAAGGGAAATGCAAGGTTTGCTCCCTCTGTATCGTGGGACCCCCAGTTGTCAAGATGCTGCCTACCTTGGCAATGAAACCCACCCTCGCTGAGACATTAACCTCTGACCCTGAATCCAGGCAGCAGCTGCAGAGAGCTACCGAGTGACTCCCAGCTCTGGAAGTTAAGTGCCTTGTGCTGGATCACACCCACAGTCAACGCTGCCTAAATATCCCCCACAGCCAGACTTGAACCCAACCACAGAGGCGGTGACCATAACCACTACACCAGTGGCTAGCTAAACCAGTCCTCCCTCCTCTGTCTGCAGCTGCCTCCCCTCAACAGAACCACTGACTTGGGAGCACTGGGTGATTAAGTGGCTTGCTCAAAGTCCCACAGTATGCAAGAGGAGGTTGAGAGGATTAAACCCAGGTCTGGTTTCCTAGATGCACCAAGCTCATTTGCAGCTCATTACTCTAGCCACTAGGCTATGCCACCAGCCTGCGCTGAAGCCAGCAAACCTATCCACAGCAGTTTTTTTCCATTGAACTGCCGAGATTCCCATTGTATTTTATTAATATGTTGTGATGGTGGGGGGTGCAAGGAGCCCCTGAAGCAGCTGGTCCAGCCCTCCCCCCCATGACCAGTCACGCTGGTCATCCTGCTGCAAGCCTACCCCTATCAGAGGACCGCATCAGCGGGGAACAACCGCGGGCCCATTCAAAATGTCTGACTCTCACGGTAGCTCTCCGCACGATCTGCAAGGGCTGCATACTCATAGTAGCCTGATTGCACGAGGAACTGTGGGCCCGTGTGACCAGCCTCCATGACCAATCCCCAGCAGCAGCAATTTCCCAGGTGTTGCTGTGGACTGGATTCTGCCAGGCCAGCGCCGGGCAATTGTGAGGTCCTCTCGTGCTGCCCAGACTGATTGCAGTATGGGAGGCAGGATTCTCTGCAAAGTGGAGCTGCCCCTGGAGACCTCCAAATGGGGATGAAGGACCTGCCACCCAAATGGGCTCCTGGGTGCTGTGGCCAGCTACCGAGCACTGTGCTGTGTGGTCACTGCAAAAGAGTGGTGGGCGAAAAAGCCCTACTGGGACCACGCCGCAGACACAGGAGTTTGGCACCACCACTCAGCAGAACACTGAGAGGACCAAAGGAAGGGAATAGGTGTGGGGAAGCAGCAACAGCCACCATCGTGAACAAGACCACAGCTGTCCTGAAGGGCTGACAGATACACTACTGGAAAATGTTTGTGCACTGTGTGGGTCTGTAGAGGGAGGGAAGCCCCCAGAGGGCCACAAAGCAGTTAAAAGGAAGTGCCCCACTCCCCAGACAGAAAACCCTCACTCTCTGGCTGCCCTGCCACTCCTGGTTACTGAGGGGGTGCTCCTGGGCTGTGGTTGACTGCATCCCACTGGGCAGAGATTGGAAAGGGGAGGGAGGAATATCCACACCAAATCCCATTCCTGAGGCCCAGGCTCAGTCAATGTATCATTTTACTATTGTTTAGTTTTTTGTTTGTTTTTAAATTCCAGCAAATCCTCCAGATGCACCAGCCCCAGGCCACTTCCCAGGGCAAAGCAGGGGCCTGGCTGCACCCTGAGGACACTCCTCCAAGCCCCAGCTACCTTACCTAATTCACCATGTCTGGGAGCTGGAACTGTTGATCCGAGGGGGAGGAGGTACACGAAGGCTGAAGCCACACAGCCAACCAATATATTCTTCCAGACTCCTCGTACCCCCCCAAGGAGGGACTCACTGACCTATCCCTATCCATGTCCAGAGGCTACTGACCACTCCCCTGGGCTGGTTCTCAGCAGCCTCTGGACATATGGCCATGAGGGAAGGGAAGGGGTCCCCCGGACAAAGTGACAGCTGCTACAGTTTGGTTGTGCAGCCTCTGCATTCAGCAAAAACAACATTTACCAGGTAATTTAGTGGTATTCACATTTGTCAACACAGAATTGACAATGTGAAACCTTGAAAGAATAGAGGCTGATTAATGAACTATGTTTAAGTGAATCTTGGAATTTGTTTCAGAGTGTGGAACAACCCAGATAAAAGCCATTTTACCAAAACTCGAGAAGTGCCTTTGAACATTAAGAAGCAGAATGTTATTTTTTCTTAGATTGGACAGTCTGATAGACCTCTGGAGGTGATATAAACTATTTGATGGCAGAGAACTCCACAGAGCCTTATAGATCCACATATGTCAGTTTCTTATCCTTCTAACAGCAAATGAAATCAATCCAACTGTTTCATAGAGGGAACAATTGTGTGATAGAGAAGACAGAACAGTGATGAAGCTGAGTACCCTGTGATATATGTCTAATTTGGACAGGTGTAAAACTGTTGCATTTCTGTATCGAATATTGCCACAGTCTTGTAAGGGAAAGAAGGTTGCCTGATCAGCACTAAATCAGAGTTTGTTCCTAAAATATAGCCAAGTCTCAGATGAAGCTCATTACAGAGACAGCCAATATGCATGTTGAAAGATAGATTGCTATTCAACCACAGACCTACTGTAGATACTGATCTGGCAGTATAGCCTAGAGGTTAGAGGAACGAGGTGTGAACGAGCTTGGTACATCCAGCAGACTAGACCAGAGTTTGATTCTCACAGCCTCAACTTGCATACTGTGTGACTCTGAGCAAGTCACTTAACCACCCAGTGCTCCCAGGTTGCCCCTGAAAACAGACACTTGCGCCTAATGGGCCTTACCCGGTTATCAAAGACTAAAATAAAAATAAAATACTTAAACAAAAGAACAACATCTGCTTTGTCACACAGCATGGTGGTGATGCCTGGAAAAGAGGAAGGCAGATACTGTTTGGAAAAGAATACAATATAAATAGTTTCTGCAGCATTTCAAATCAGCTTGGGGATATGAAGATTGACTTGGACTTGGTCAAACACACGTTACAGTTCAACCGTTGCTGCAGTAGGGGTGGGACTAGTAACATACAGAACCGTGTCATCTGCATAAAAGGGTAACTTCATACCTCTCAACCTTCTGTCACTGAAATAAGAGACATGAACAATCAGAATGAGGGACAATGATCCTTATAATGAGGTATATATCCTCAAACATGGAGATACAAGCTCAGAACACTGTAGAGAACATTGCATTCACTTTTACAAAATTTATTTTTGATTTAGCATCTTAGGATATTATGAAATTCTTCTTTAAAGTATGAATTTAAAGTACATTTTCTGTGTGTGCAGCACCTTTCCATGAGGGATGGATGAGGGACAGAGGAATTTTGAGGGGTGAAATGAGGGACCTCCCTTGTAATGAGGGACAGTTGAGAGGTAAAAAGGCAAGCACGCAAAATGTTATCTATAAAGTGCTCATTCCCTTAGACTCTGAGCGCTGTACAACATACATAGGAGAACAAAAAAATAAAAACTCATTGATCATTATATTAATAATCTAACTATAAAAGCAACTAAATAAAAGAGGTAAAACATAATAAATAACAAAGTAACCATAAAAAAAGATAGATTTTTGTAACTGAAATACTAGGATAAGTTAAAAGCCTCTGTATAAAGATGAGACTTCAGACCCATTTTAAAGGCCTCCAGTGAGGGGCCCTCCCTCGGGGATCTGGGAAGCGAGTTCCATGGAGTTGGGCTAGCAACATCAAAGGCCCTCTCACCTGCAGAGTTCAGTCAAACCCTGGGAACCATGAAGAGGCCCTCCTCAGAGGGACAGAGGGGTCAGGAGGTCTGGTGAAGAGACAGAAGGTATTGCAGGTAACTCAGACCAAGTCCATGTAGGGCTTTGTAGGTCAGCAAGCTGACTTAGAAGGAGATCCACCACCTCACTGGCAGCCAGTGCAGTTTACACAGGAGTGGGGATAAATGACAGGACCTTTGATGACCAGTCAATAACCTAGCCATAGCATTCTGCACCAACTGTAGGTGTCATAGTGCCCTCCATTTAGGCCAAGGTAAAGGGCATTACAGTAACTGAGCCTGGAGGTAACAAAAGCATTCACTACTGAGGGCAGGTCACTGGATGAGATCAAAGGCTTTAACTTGGTGATATTTATAAGATGATAAAAAACAGTATGAACAACGGATGACACCTGAGCCTCCAGGGTGGGTTTGCTGTCAAAAATAACACCAAAATTCTTCACCCTACCTGAGGCAGTTAGAGAGGAGGAACCAATCACAAGTTTGGTCTCCTCATCTCCTATATGAGTTCCCTGCTGGCAACCAGGCTTGATCATCAGTACTTCTATCTTATCAGGACTGAGCTTCAGACAGTTGAAGGACATCCAGTCCTGTCTCTCAGCCAGACAGGAATTTAGAAACAAGACTGCTCCCTGTATTCCTAGTGCAAACAACATATACAGTTGGGTATCATCTGCATAGCAGTGAAAACCCACACTGTAACATCTAATGTGATCACTCAGGGGTAACATGTACACCACGAATAATGTGAGTGAGAGGATCGAACCCAGGGGAACTCCACAGGACAGAGACATCAGGAGGAATACATTCCCATCACCACCCTTTGCATCCTACCTCTCAGAAAGGACTCAAACCAGTTGATGACAGTACCAGTGAGTCCACAGAGATCCCACGAGTGGTCCAAAAGCACTCCATGATCCACAGTGTCAAACACTGGAGAAAGATCAAGGAGAATGAGAACTGACCATCTGCCATGATCTCTTGCCCTGAGAAAATCACTCTGAACCTTGACTAGTGCTATCTCAGTTCTGTGTCCAGATCAGAAACCAGACTGGAGTGGCTCATAGATATTAAAGACAGCCAGATAGGCCTCAAGCTGAATGGTCACTACTTTCTCAATAACCTTCCCTAAAAAGGGGAAGTTAGAGACAGGTCTGTAATTTACAAGACAATCCAGGTCCAAGGATGGGTTCTTCAAGTGGGGTTTCACCAATGTCTCTTTAAGAGCAAATGGGGAACATCCCTTTTGAGAGGGAGTGCTGGACTATCTCAGTGAATACTGGGCCTAGAGACCACACACATGCCTTTAAGAGATGTGTGGGCCTGGGCCCAGTTCACAACAAGTAGGTCACAGCTTTGAGATTATCTTGCTAACCTCTTCCACCCCCACTGAGCTGACCTCACACCAGAGATGAGGATTGCTTCTGTTTGCAGCAGACCAGACTCTGCAAACCCAATGACATTCCACTGTAGAGATATATGTCCTGATGGACGACACATTGTCAGGAAAGAACAGATCAAATGCATCACATTTGGCAGCAGACAATGTTCTTATGAGCTGGAGACAGGAAGGATGGATAAGCCTGTCTACCATCTGGAAGAGCTGAGCTGATTCTGTTCCTTGCTGTGGCAATCTCCCTGGACAGGAACTCTGCATTCTTATGGGATATTTCCCTTTAGTATACAGTAGAATGAGTCTTCAAAGTCAATCTTTCAGCCTCAGAATGGGAACTTCTGCTAGCGGTGCTCTAAGCTCTGACCCAAGGTCTGTCAACTTCTTGACTGTTTCCAGAACAGGGAGCTTAGCTCAACCCTTCCTCCCCATCCCACCCACCCTGGGTACATCCACCTTTACAGGCACCACATACTGTAGATCCATACTTCTTGCCACCATATAGAAACAGGAACTAGCACAGAAAGATAAGACAGACTCCGAGTGTGAGGGAGGAGAGGAATAGGGCGGGAGAGAGGGAGGGAGGAAGGATTAAAAAAGAAGAAAAAAACATACATGGAGCTTTAACAAATAAAACTGGGAGTCTAACAATAGCAGTAGGAGGGTTTAGATAGCATTAAAGGAGAGGATACAGACAGATCAAAAGGAGAAGATGCAGAGAGTGGTGCAGTGCACTGGGTGTGGAGCAGCAGTCTTCAGGAGGACATTCTGGGTACTGTGGTGCTGCCCCATATGTAGGCACCTCTCTGGACTGAGGGTGGAGGTGGCCAGTCTCCAGACCAAGCTGACAATAGTACTGGTGACCTTCATCCCCACCCAGAGGCCACCATGTCACCAGCCACTGCCACAACAGCTGCCCAGGCAGATGGCAGGATGGACTACGGTGGGCTCAGGAAGCTTCAGGTGGGGCAAAGACACATCATCCATCCAGTCCAGCTTAAGAACTCCTACATTGTCTTGGAGGAGTGGGAGAGTCTTGCAAGTGAACCCAAGGCTGCAACCAGGAAGGATGTGAGGGTCTTCCAGAAGGAAGACCCAGTGGTGGGAAGAAGAAGAAGTTACTCCTGATGGGGGACTCAATTTTCCAGGGAATGGATCTGGGCAAGGACAGCAGGGAGGAAAGGAAGGTTAAGTGTCTCCCAGGAGGCACAGCTGGGATGGAGGGGGAGCAGATGCAGATTGCTAATGCAGTAGAAAAAGGAGGGAGTCTGGAGGTCCTTGACCACCTGGGAATGAATGACCTACCAAGGACAGGGCAAGCAAGGAGCAGGTATAGGAGGATTTCAAATAGTTGGGAAGGTGTGTGAGGAAGGGAGCAATTTCCATGACATTTTTGGAGGTGCTGCTGGTTCAGAGCAGAGGGGAGGATTGGGATCTCTGTATCAGAAGCTTCAACTCATGATTGAAGGGCTGGTGCAGAGAGAAGGGGTATGGCTTCATTGGGGACTGGGGACCCACCTTGAACGATGTGGCCATGTACTCAAGTGATGGGCTGCATCTGTCTAGGAAGGGGAAAGCAGTCCTAAATGAATGCTTTATGTGCTACCTCGCTGAGCATTTAAACAAGCTGGGGGGGCCAATGGGAGCAGGGAGATTCTGGAAGCCCACCCCCACAAGATAAAGAAGCCAGAAATAAGGAAGAGGAAGGCAAGATGCTGACAATAACACCTAAATTAGACATAGAAGGAAAGGCAGAGGTAGGAAGGGAGCATAAAAAGATAATTTGGGGGTGAGGGAAGGAAGCAGTGGAGCAAAGGCATGAGTAGAGCACAGATAGGTAGCAGAACATGGAAGGCCATGGTTTCAAATGCTCGCAGCCTAGAAGTAAAATCCCAGACCTGGAGGTAGTGTTAGTAGAGGCAGTCCTGGAAATGGCAGCAATAATAGAGACTTGGTACACCACAAATCATGACTGGGATGTTAATGTACTGTAGTATACTGTATTCTGGAGGGATACGGGGGTTAAAAAGGGGAGTGGAGTGGCCATGTATGTCAGGGAGGGTATAAAGGCAATGGAGGTACTGGGTAGACAGGGAGAGGCCAAGGCACCATGGGTCACCCTTGAGCCAGGTAATGGTACAGCAGTCTGTGCAGGAGTGATCTACAGGCCTCCAGCACAGGGAGTGGAGGTGGATAGGGATCTAGGGGATCAAAGTCATGAGATGGCAACAAATGGTGAGGTATTACTGCTGGGTGATTTCAATATCCCAGTCGTGGATTTCGTGGATCGGACCATCCCAGCAGCTGCTTCAATCAGGAGCTGAGACATCCTAGATTCCTTACAGGGGGGCAGGTCTTGGACATCTAGTGATTGATATCACCAGAGACAGGGTGATTCTGGACCTAGCCCTGACCAATGGGAACAGAATCACAGACATCAAGGTGGAAGGTCAAGTGGGATCCAGTGACCGCCACATAGTGTGGTGTAGCATAGGGACAGAGACACAGTCTAGTCACACAAAGGCAAAGGTCTTAGATTTTAGGAGGGCAGATTTTTCTAAAATAGGGAGTTGTATCAAAGAGGCCCTGGTGAGGAGCGAGACAGGAGGGAGAGTGGAGGACCAGTGGGAATACCTAATGGGAGCCATAGACGGGGTGATGAACCATTGCATCAGGATGGTAAACAAAGGCAAAAGAAGGAGGAAGCCACTATGGTTCTCGAGAGAGGTGGCAGACAATGTAAGGGCCAAAAGGGTGGGTTTCAGGAAATATAGAGACTCATAGGGAAGAAGACAGAGAGGTGTACCTAAGGAATCTAAGGCAAGCCGGGAAGGCTATAAAGAGCACAGAGGTGTGGACTGAGGAAAGGTTAACAGAGACAGTGAAGAAAGGAGATGAAACATTCTATAGGTACATCAGCGAAAGAAGGAAAGTCAGGGGATTGTAAGGCTCAGAGGGGATACAGGGGAGTGTAAGGAGGGAGATCCGCAAAAAGTGGAAATATTGAACAAAAACTTCTGTTTAGTATTCACTGAAGAAGGGAAGGGCCAGGGACCACAGCTTGGTAGCAGAACGAAGGAGGTGAGAGGTAAACACAAGTCTATTCATAGTGGAGAGAGTCCTGAAGGAGCTCAAACAACTAAAAGTGGGCAAAGTAATGGGGCCAGATGGCATACACTTGAGGATACTAAGGAAGCTGCAAAGAGAGTTAGCAGCACCTCTGGCAGCCATGTTCACTAAGTCACTCAAAACAGGAGTGGTTCCAGAGGACTAGAAGAGGGCAGATGTAGTCACTCTACACAAAAGTGTTACTAGGGAGGAGGCAGGGAACTATAGGCCAGTCAGCCTCACCTCAGTAGTGGGTAAGATCATGGAGGCACTACTTAAAGAAAGAATAGTGGCACACTTGGGAGACCATGTAATGAAGTGCACCAAGTAACAGCTCCTCTGGTTTGCTCCCATTGCCTAGCGCTAAAACAAAACTTCAGCCTACTCAATTTTATTTTTCTAAACTTTTTTTGGGTGGCACAAACCACTGCTCAGACTGAGAAGAAAGGAATTGGCTCCCAGAATGGAAGCGGAGATGCATCTCACTCTGTCTAAGCATACCCCTCCGGTGTCCCCAGAGAAGACGAGCAAGCGATCCAAGGACCAGCAGGGGCTTAGCGGTAAGCTAACTACTATGAGCACCACTTGTAAAGGCCTCAAAGATGACCCCCCTCTTGCTTGAACGATTTCTTCTAGAGTTTAATCCCTTTAGACAGGACTTAAAATCCCTTACTACTTAAGTAAAACAAATGGCATCCACACTCGAGGATCTCTCCACAAGGATGGCAGACAACGAAAACACGCCTTATTTCCCTGGAGAAATGAGCAGATCGAATTAATAATGACACAGTGGATAACAGGCAAAGAATCAAGAAATTAGAAGCCAAAATAGAAGATTTAGAGGGGAGGAGTCGCAGAAATAATGTAGTCATTATTGGAATACCAGAGAAGGAAGAGGGAACTAATATAATCCTTTTCATACAAAAGCTAACCACAAAATTGGCAGGCCCTTCACCTTTTGGGACAGCATACACTGTAGAGTGAGCCCACAGAGCCCTCAGGCCTATGCCACCTCCTGGCTCCGTATCTCAGCCTCTCATCTTCAAGTTCCTGAATTTTCAGGAGAAGCAATTCTTCTTGGGCAAACTGAGAGAATTATAGGAAATTCAATGGGAGGGAACCAGAATACGAATAATGCAGGATTTCCCAGCAACTGTGAGGCAGCACAGTACACAATTCCATCCTATAGTCTCCAAGTTAATCGCAGCAGGAATAAAATTTAAAATGGGATATCCAGCTCCATTGCAAGTTTTGGTAGCAGGATCCTGGTCCACATTTGAGGATATCGACTAAGCACAATTTGCTCTACAATTAGTCCTGCCTGACCTATTCCACAATCGCTGGAAAGTCTTTGGGATCAAAGTTAGACACTCCATAAAAGCAGACAAGATATAGTCTGGACTCTCCTTTTGAAGATCCCATTCTGGTAGAAGAGAATACCTGAATAACCTAATATTGATCTGGGCAGCAAACACTAAAACCCAATATAAATGGGCTGAATATAGCAAAATAAACGGTTCTGATGCAGACAGGATTCTGTCTTAAGGCAAAGTGTAACTATAACCTGATGCCTTTACATATTATTTGTTGTTTTTTACTGTTTATTAGTAACATGAGTCACTTCCATATTCGACCGTTTCCAGATATTTGGTCTTCTTATATTGATATTGTTAAACGCGGTTCAATTTTGGGGAAATCTTCATGAAGCTAATTTTAAAGCAGAGGGTTTAATTATGGTTAATCACCACTAGAGGGACCACTTGTACTGTATTATGGAGTACATTACTTAAATTTGCCTGACTTTGGTACTGCATGGTAACATTTAATTTCAGTGGTCATAGTTAAAAAGAAACACGTTCTGGTAGACTTGAATACCTACTGCAAGGTCTATCATCTTGTTCTGCTGGATTATTACCTCAGAACTGTAGCTTTCATTGTTTACCTTTCAAAAATAGTTACTATTTAGCATTAATCCTATGTATAATTATAGGTTTGGATAGTAGAAAACTGCACTATATTTCTCCCCCAGTTATAGTGGAGAAAGGGGACCAGAAGCAGAAAAGACCAAACTATACAAGACCAGGTTTTATTTATAAACCTGTAGCAGCTTCTCGAACAGAGCAATATGCATCTGTGTGTGTGTGTGGGGGGGGACGCTTGCGCAGGCAGTATCCTCTCGCTGCTCACTGAAGTGTAGCTCCCCCTTTCAACTGTACGGCACTGCCTTTTCAACTGCTGTCATAGACAGCTGCAGCATTCATTGGAGAACTGTAGCTGCGCCTGCAAACTCACTGACTGCATTGGAAGACAGGGTGCCACACCTACAAAAACTCGGATGATGGCACTATGTTTCTTGCACATGCGTGCAAGCAAACATAAAAAACACTCATCCTTCTGCAGTTTGCATCCAGAGCTCAGCAGCCACCATTGCCGAGCCTGGAATCAGAGAACACTTTTGATAGGGAGTTATGGAAATGTTTGTATTATACGCTATATAGATTTGATTTTCACCCAGATCTTATATTATAAATCAGGGCTTGGTAATGGCCCACAGGCAATGGTTGAGCAAATGGCATGCTCTCCTCAAGACTTAGTTTATTTTGTGAGACTCAGCAAGGTGCCCAATGTCCCCTCTTTTGTTTGATTTGACAGTGGAGCCCTTGGTCCAGGCCATAAGGCATTGTCCAGATATTACAGGCATTTCTCAGCACAGGGAGGAACACAAACTAACATTTTATGCTGATGATTTACCAATCTGTATAACAAACCCTGCCCACTCTCTGCCCCCCTTATGGTCCACACTTGAGGAGTACGGACATCTTTCAGGATATAAACTTAACATGGAAAAAACTGCAGCCTTACATATCTATAATTGTCCCTCACAGACGATCACTACTCGATGTCCTTTTCAATGGAATCAACTCCAGGTGAAATACATAGGGGTCACCATCCCTAAAGATTTATCATTCCTGTACCAAAAGAATTATCCTCCTTTGATAAGTAAAATTTATGAAGACTTAGACAGATGGCCAGTAATGCTGTTGTTTTTTTAACCAGATATAAATAAAATAGACAGCAAATAGCCTCTTCTCTACTTGAAAATCATTTGGAGTTCATGAATACTCAGTTTGGTGCCTTTGAATTGTTTCATTTTGCCATGCAGCACCACTTGCACCCCAAAGTTGCTGCTTTGGTGTGTGTTCATGGTTAGTCATGCCCCTTGCTTTACACAATGGGGTAGAAGTATTTCATGTGTATATTCTGCCCAGATTGCTCTATTTCTTTCAAACCATACTCAAAAAGGGTAAGGCTAACGAATCTTTTAAAGGATCCTTGCCCAACAGCTATTATTTTTAAGACAAGGAAGCTCTGGCTGCACTGAGAGAAATTAGAAGCAATACTAATCCAGGACCTGATGGTGTCCACCCAAGGTTCCTGAAAGAAATGGCTTCATATTTGGCACACCCTTTACTGGTCATTTTTAATAAATCATTGGCCCGGGGGAAAGTACCCACAGACTGGCATATAGCAGTGGTTATTCCCATATTTAAAAAGGGTAACAGGAGTAGAGTGGAGAACTATGGGCCTATTATCCTTACATCAGTATGCTGCAAGATTATGGAAACATTTATAAAAGATTATCTGGAGTCTGAAATACATATTTTAGGGCTGACCAATATTAACCAGCATGGCTTTAGAAAAGATTTTTCATGTACCACTAACATAGTGTCCTTTTATAATCATGTTAGTTATGGTCTTAACAATGGTACTCCTTTCAATGTCTTTCTATTAGATATTTGTAAGGCGTTTCACACCGTCCCCCATAATATCCTGGTAAACAAATTACTGTCCATGGGATTTTGCCCTAGCTTGGTAAAATGGGTTGAAAGTTGGCAATGAAATCGAGTTCAACATGTGAAGATTAATGGGCAACTATCTAGGGAGGGGTACATAAACAGTGGGGCACCCCAGGGCTCTGTCTTGGGCCCAACACTGTTTAGTATTTTCATAAGGGACGTGAACACCAACTTAGAGAACTTCATTACTAAATTTGCTGATGACACTAAGTTGAAGGTGAGGTTGATACAATTACCAAATGCCAATCACTCACTAAGGATCTGTATATTATAGAAAAATGGGCAACTGTAAATAGGATGTCATTTAACATTGACAAGTGTTTTGTCATGCACTTTGGAAAAAACAACCTAAAATATCAATATATTTCTAAATAATAGATCTATTCAATCTACAGAAATGAAATGAGTCCTTGGTGTGACAGGTAATAACAAACTGTCTGCCTCTGATAATTGCAAAAAATTGCAAAAATGGCCAGTGCAATAATCAAAACAATCCAGTGTGCCTTTGTATCCAGAAATGAACAGTGTTTAATGCCCTTATATAGTACTTATGTAAGGCCCTATTTGGATTATGGTTCTCCATTTTGAAGTCCGTACTTGAAGGGGGATGTCGGCTTGGTTGAAAGAGTACACAGGCACACAACAAAAATGATACCAAACTGAAAAATAAAACATACCAGGAAAGATTGAGGGAGACTGGATCATTCACATTACAGAATAGAAGGGGGGGAGGATTTATTACTTATGTTTAAAATACACCAATCAACAGACCTAATGTCTTATTGGGGTCTGCAATTCAGTTCTAGATCTACGTCACTATGGTCTCATAACAAGCAGCTTGTTGTCTCATGGGCAAATATGACAAAAATGGATCATTTCTTCACTATATAAATAGTAAATGCCTGGAATAGACTACTGCAAGACTTAGTAAACCACAAAAAACATATTTGGTTATAAAAAAGGCTTTGATGAACTCTTTCATTCTAAATTTACTTTGGTGTAAATTGCCCATCTGATGTAGGAGACAATCCCGATGGGCACAACTTGTCTAATTTTGTTTTCATTAACCAGGTAAACATAGTATACCAGTAGCCCCACAGCAGGAAGTATTTCATGAATGTTATAAACATCTTTCTAGGTTCATTTGGGCATACGGCAAGCTCATAATTGCTTGTCATAAATTACAGTTAGCTAAGGGGCATGGAGGACTAGCTCTTCCAAATCTGAAGTATTACTTTTTGGGCAGCACAGCTTCACTATATACAGTGGTGATTGTATAAAAATTTGGAAGTGCTGAGGTATACCTCGCGGTACCTTGAGGTACCACTGAGGCACTCAAGTTCACATGGTAATTGTATAAAGGTTGGCAGTGCTGAGGAGGTACCTGGTACTTTGAGGTATACCTCAGCACTTCCAAACCTTTATACTATCACTACTGCAGCAGCGTGGATTGACCTACTATATCAGGCTCACTGGAAAATGCTAGAACTGACCAAAATACAATTCTCTTTAGTCACAACTCTATTTACTTCTCCCTGTACACCCTCCTCTCCCACAAGCAATATTCAGATAATGTTTTCATTAGAAATATTTTACATGTATTAGGGAACTCTGTGGAAAGATAAATGATTTATTAAATCCCTTCTCCCTTTAAATGTGATCCCCTATGATAGTACATTTGCCCCAAGCCAAGTTGATACCCAGTTCAAATACTGGGGGATGCAGGGACTCTTTACATCTACACCAACTATATAAGGGAGGGATCTCTCATCTCTTTGCATACCCACTAGGCATTAACAATGTTAGATCACTTTAGATTTCTACAAATTAGGCATCATTTAACAATGAGATGGGGACAACTGACTGACCATAAAGAACACCACCCAATAATTGTTTTATTTCCTACCTCTCAACATCAGGGTATGCCCCATTATTTTATTTCAAAAGAATACAAGGTATTGAGTGTTCCTCCAGAGCTGACTTTGGTAGTGATGGAATACAAATAGGATACTAAAACTGGTATCCAAATCCCAGCCCAAAGCCTTGGCAAGGATATACGTAAGATGGCATAAAATATCTTCCTCCAACATTTGAAAAGAGCTTGCCTGTAAAATGGTAGTTTGATATCACAGAATTTCCCCAAATCACAGCTCTATTTATCACAGAATTTGGAGCAGATTGTTGGAGGCAATGTGGGGATCAACTGGTTCACCATGCCCATGTATTTTGGCTTTGCCTCTATCTCCACCAATTTTGTGCAGATGTGGCTTCAGACCTCCAGGAGCTCTTTCCAAGATTGTCAGTACTGACCCCAGAATAGCATTATTCCTTGATTAGACAAAAACATTACAGTGCGCAGACAAGACCAACAATCCAATTATTGCTAGAGTGGCTAAACAGTTGAGCCTGTCCATTGCTGTTTGTCACAATATAGCCAGTCTAGTAGTTTTCAGATTGTTTATCTTGTTTGTTCACTGATTTGTTTTTGTCAAAATCTATCAAATAAAAATTAAAATACAAAGAAAAAAACGTCTTATCCTATCCTGCTTCCATTCCCTGCCCCACACAGGGAGGACTTCGGAAAAAGGTTAGGGAGGCTGAGTGTGTTGCCAATCTGTCCTCCAATCTACAAATGTTCTGATTCACCATCTTCATTGACTGGTTCACTAGATCTTTAGTATCCAGGTGTACCAGACATCCCCTCCCCCAACTCCACTGCTCATTCTATGCCATCTTCCCTATCCTGTCTAAATCCTGGATGGCTGATGTGCCAGGAAGGCATCAGACCATCCCCTTCCTGTATAAATCCCCCTTCACCACCCTCTCTACCTGCTAATCATTGAGTCCCCAGCCACTAAGACTCTCCTGGTAGACCTCCACCCCTTGGGTGTCTTCACGTTGTCCTGCCCTTTCTCACTGAGTGACTCAGAGTTCTCCCAGCAGAGAGCAAAGTGCATGAACTTCTACTTGGAGTGTGAAGCCTTTCACTGTCTGGATGGTGCTGGATGAAACAAACTTCTTATAGCTGCCCCTGCTCCCCTGTTACTCTCCACCACTCTCCACCCCCCCAAGACCAGTGGATCTCTGAAGGATTGTGGAAGTGGGGTTGGCTCCAGTTGAGATAGTGATGCAGTGGAAATATTTATATCCTTGCTGCCACCAGCTGAGCCTGTAACTCTGCCATGGTCCTTCAGATGGTGCAGTGTCCCTCCTTCAGAGCATATCCCCAGAGAAGAGTGTCCCACAACTGCCACAACTGACTGCCTCCCCTCTGAACCCCATCCCTATATAGGTCTATGAATGGGGCTAAGCCAAGATGATGTGAATTTCCAGCAACAGATTCACAATTTATAATGTGTGTTATTTACCTGGCCTGTTATAGTAAACAGAAGTTGGCAAGCTCAGGTGCTAAAATACTAAAAACATGACTAAATTAACTTGCAGTGCTCAATCAGATAGGGTATAGCTGTAAGTCTCAGCTATAGCAGAGAAAACAGAGATAAAACTACTATGTAGTGCTCACCCAGATAGGGTGTAGCTGTAAGACTTAAGCACAAAAAACATCTAGCAAAGTTCACCTATATTAGCAGTAAGTTCAACTGTAGCAGAAGAAGCCTACTCAAATAATCAGCAGTGCTCATTCAAATAGGTAGCAGCTTGGACCTACAGTAGTTGTAGAACACTCAACAAACAGTGCAGTTAATTTTTTTTAAACAATTTTACCTGTGATGCAATAGGCAAAGTTCCTGGTTGCCAGCTGTTTCTTCTGGTGTTACTTAGAAATCAGCTCTAGGGTAAATAAATCAGATTCACTGACCTATGCAGCCAGTATAGTGTTATGCTTGTGCAGCTGTGTTAGTTTGGTTTTGGCCATTCGCACTCTCTATTCCAGAGGAATTACCACCCTGTCAGGGTATGAAGGCAAGGAACTCTCGGAGAGGGTTCCACCCCTAGAGGTGCAACGGGACAGTTCCCATGGCTAAAGATACCTTAGGAATCCCCCTAAGGAGAGAGTGCTGCCACTGGAGGAGGAGGGGAGGATGGTGGGGCAAAGGAAAAATGCTTCACAGTGAGGCTGAGAGGAACTGCTTATATAGCTCAGGAAGTGGGAGTGGCTGGCTGCTTGGCCACTGAACTCCAGGCAAAGCCTTTCCAATTCACTGACCTATGCAGCCAGTATAGTGTTATCCTTGTGCAACTGTGTTAGTTTGGTTTTGGCTGTTTGCACTCTCTATTCCAGAGGAATTACCACCCTGTAGGGGTACGAAGACAAGGAACTCTTGGAGAGGGTTCCACCCCTAGAGAAGCAACAGGATGGTTCCCATGGCTAAAGGTACCTTAGGAATCAGCAAAAGAAATGTTGTATCATCCTCAAAAAGGAGGCAACATGAAGCATATGAGCAGGCAGAAACTGTGACATAAGAGCAGTAACTGTAACGTAGTAGTAGAGAAGCATAGGCAGTTTGATAATGCAATGAGATGTTCAGTGGGATAATGTAATGACTGCCCAGGTTTGCGTAGCATGATAGTAATGGTTAGCCTTGAGAGGAGGGGATCCCCTAAGGAGAGAGGGAATGGCAGGACATCCTCCACTTCCACCCAACAACGGAACCTACCTAAAGAAACTAGGGTGAAACACTAAGCTAACTAAGTGTTATGACCTGAGGCAATGGAGGAGAGAAAAAAACCTTATGAGGAGGAAACCTCTGGGGATTCAAGGCCTAGGTCGCCTTCCCTCCAGGCTTGGGATAGTTTATTTAGTGACAGCTCTGCAGCTGCAATTTGGGAAACCCAATTAAAAAGAAGTGGAAAAAATTCCAATTTGGAGGAAGACTCTCACTCAAACCCTCTAGAGGGAACACCGTGGAAGGTTGTGAGAAAACTTTGCAACAATACATGCATCCAAGGTGCAGGAGGAGAGCAACAACTGCTGAGGCACTCACCTGGCCTACCTACCCTAAATCAAACCAGGTGAACCAGAGGCAGTCATAGGAAGAATGCGGTGAAGGTGCCTCACTAGGGAAACCACTAAAGTCAATGGCCAACCTTTATAGTGGAACACTAGAGCCAAAAGAGGTAACTTTTTCCACCCTTCACCACTAGTCTTAAATTGTACACCAGGAGCTGCTGTCACATACAGGTAGCTAAAGCCAATGAGAACATTCCCAGCTATGGGCCAGGTGAGAAGGATCCTGCCCCAAGCCAGACACGCTCAAGATGCGGACTAAATGCAGAGTGAGACCGTCAGCTACAGGAACCCTGTGCCAAAATAGAATGGTTGGCATGCCCCAGAAATTGATTGAGATCTGTAAAGCTGGTGAGCTGAATGAGCACGGCATGCTGAAATCATAATGAACATTGAGTGCTGAGACCTTACAAGGTCGAATGCAGATTTAGTGCAGCAGAATCCCAGGCTGAAGCCGAGGGGATGGCTGTAGGCATGAAGCAATGGTTTGCGTAAGCAAGGAGCAATGGTTGCATAAGCAAGTGTGGACCTGATAAGTCAGTAAACAGTAGTAGTAGTAATAGGTGGACCTGCATAACAACTGTATAGCAAGTAAATAGCACTGAATTAGGGGTAAGCCAGCCAGACATGAATAACCAAATCAAGGTGACAAACTCTGAGGATTTTTGGCAGCGAGGACAGGATTTAGAACAGAATTAATTAACCGCATAGGCCACAACCCCCCAAACACCTCCCAGTCCCCGCCATAGGACAAACAAGGAAGCGATGAAAGGCCAAGAACCACATGCAGATATAAAAGCTAATTTAATAACCTCAGCCGGAGCTTCAGCTAACCTCAGAGTAAACAAGGTACAATAGGAATGGGAGTAAACAAAGCAGCAACAGGAAGCAAGTAGGCCTGTACAGCAGTAGTAAACAAATGAGTACACTGAGTTGTAACTGCAAATAAAGGAGGCATAATGCTGTTAAACATTGTCAACAGGCAGTGCAATGAGATTGCAGCAATGAGGTAAGTAGAACAAGCATGAGTGAGATGTATAGCTAGGTTCAAGTAAATCTGAGTCAGGTGAAAGTAATAAAATATGCCACATGGACCAGCCATAGTTCAGCTGAAACACACAGGTCATGTTTGCAGTTGCAATGCAAGTAATTTGAGAGTTATGAGTAACTGAAAGCTAGCAGTATGAGCTCCGAATAGCAGTATGCTAGGTGCCTAGAAAAGCCCCCCCCCCCAAAAAAGACAAAATCAAAACACAGCAAAACAGAAAACAGGGAAGCCCCAAAAACAAGAAACACAAAACACAGGGAAGCTCAGCCAGAGGAAAGATACAAACCAAAAGCAGGAAAACAAGCACCAAAATCCAGCAGAGACACAGAAACAGCAGGTAGGGGAGGAGGTAGGCACCAGCCAGCTCATAGTACAAATCAGCATAGCCTCCAGCTGCAAAGAAAAAATGCTTCACAGTGAGGCTGAGAGGAACTGCTTATATAGCTCAGGAAGTGGGAGTGGCTGGCTGCTTGGCCACTAAACTCCAGGCAAAGCCTTTCCAATTCTTGTACGGCTACAGTGTCAGCTAAAGAAACAACCACAGAAGCAGAAGTAATAAAGCAGAAGTAATAACGATAATTTATTACAATACTTACGCCAAGCATGTGACAGAGAAAATCATGAGGGAGAGGAGTTCTCACCAGTCCGCTGAAGAATGTATAAAATCTCCAGAATTTCCAGAATCTCCGTGAGGAGCTGGGTTACACAAGCTTATATACTGTACCATAGCAATAGACATGATAAACATAATGCATTGGTTCTGTATTATAAACAAGGTTGTATAAGACATTCTTCATGTATTATAAACAAGGTTGTATAAGACATTCTTTATTGGATAATGACATAGGAGACAGAATTACTGAAGAGTATAATGTGAGACAAAGGATTTGTCCCTCTCAGCGTGAAGCTTAGACAAAGAGAAGTGCTGACAGGCCACTACTACATGTGGCATATTTACCTAATTGTAAAACACACACTACATACGATTATATGAGAATATATACGTGTATACAGTAATCACTGACGAGCCCTACAAGTCATCTTATCAGTGATTAGGTAGATTATATATGGAATATATGTAAAAGATAAACATAACGCATTATAGTGAGGTATAACAATCATGCATGATATAATCCTATAAAAGATGTAAACCTTAGCATATATTAGCAGCAAAGCACATTCCTGGAACCCATGCTTATACAGTGGGTGCCTAAATCTATATGTTAGTGCAAAATAGCAGTATCACTGTATAATAGACCAGGAATACAGTGTAAGGTGTATGTTGGATGATAGGGGACATAACCCAGGTGCAACACTGGCTGACTCTTCCTGGCAGGCTTTCCCGATGTCCTTTGTACCGCAGTGCTTAGTATGGAGGGCTGCAGCAGGGAGGGCCACTAGCAGAGAAAGGCTTTTGAAGTGTGGATGAGGACTAAAACTCTGCCTCAGCTACTGGGGAGATTTAGCTGTCTCTACCCCTCTGCTCTCCCTAATTTGCTGCTTTTAAAAGCAGACTCAAAATGGATCTGGGGAAAATGTGACTCTGTTTTCACAGGTCACAGGTCTCTCCCATTTACTGTAGCTGTCTCAGTTAGCTGCTAAGTGGAAGGGGGAGGGGGTCTTCAGCTGGATTTACCATTTTGCTCCCCCAATGTGCTGGTTTTAAAAGCAAAATAAAATGAAAATAATGAAAAAGACATGTATCAGCCATTAATACATTTTGTTAAGTATACAATGATTACTTATAAGTTGATCATTTGCGATTCAACCTAGTTGAGGTTTTTCTGGGGGGGATTCTTTTTACACTGGTGAAAGCCTTAGAAATGAAATATAAATATTATTTTCTACTAGGTTATAAAATGTGCAAAGAGGGCTGGAATTAATATACTGCGGTACTATTTTGAGAAAAACTTCCGAGTACTACTTGCATTGAGTGCTTCCAATGTGAAAGACTATCTGGACTTTAATTTCGTTGTACAGGCCCCTGCTGTGGTACCAAGCAAAAATGAGTGACTCATGAGATTGTATTCAGTTTTGTTCTATACTTTATTATGTAATGCCATTTCTTGTATGCATTATCACATGTAAGTTGACTGAACATGCAGTAAAACATATAAATTTAAAAATAAATAGATTTGCCATTTACACATTTAACTATGTGTAAGTTGATCATTTGCAATCAAAACCAGTTTAAGATTTTCTAGAGGGGAGGTGCTTTATATTCTTAATTTTAGAACTGTTAAGTTCAAACAGCAAACAAAGGTAATGCAAAGCATACCAGCCAAGTTATCAAAAATGTACACTTAGTTTATTTTAAATATACTGTGCAAAACAAAAGGAATGCAGCTGAAACATTATCCGTGTCTCTGCAGTTGGTCTCAACACGGCTTAGTTGGTAGCATTTTAGCAGAATGTCAGAGTTCAAGTCTCACACCAGGACTTGGGCTTATACTGCAACTCAATATACTGACATTCCAGTGCAATACTAGAAGAGTTCTGAACAGTCAGGGTGTCTTATCATTTGGATGAAATGGTAACTGAGGTGAATCCCTTCTGTTCATCACTATTGCTGTCCTGGTGTGTATCCAAGTGGAAGTTGAGGAATCCATGGCACTTTTCCCAATAGTAGGGGATCATCCCTGACCTTTTCCAACATTCTTTTTCTCAATAAAATTGATTCAGGCACAAAAACAAAAGAACAGGGAAAGAACTGGGAGTAAATAAAAAGATTTCAAAGGAAAAAAAAAAGTGATTCTCCTGGGGCAAGAGTCACAAAAGAAGTAACAAAAGCAAGGAACGCTTCATCCAAAACTGAAATTTGTCTCTGATAGGTGCATCCACTTCTTCTTCTTTATGTCATCCACTTCTTTATGTCATAATCATAAACCATGTCCAAAACTGTAACAAAACAGGAGTAACTGCATCTGAAAATGCCAGAGCAGGGCATGCATGCAAGCCTCTAAATCCCACACTGGTGACAACTGTAGACCAAGCACACTGCACTGGTACTTGGTACTTGGTAGGATGTCAACAGAAGTAGGCATTAGCCCATCAAGACTGTTTCCCACGCCATGTGGTGATCATTGTCTAGTACCCCAGATGTCTATCAAGTTCCCTCTTAAAGATTTCTAACTTGGATGAGGATGGTGAGGCACACAATTATAGATCTGTCATTTGCAAATACCAAAACCTAAGGGGTTTTCATGAAAAAGCAAAAACAATATCATGGTGTTTCTATGGAAAATACCAGAAATAGTGGGATTGTCATGGAAAAATGCCAAACATCTTGGATCTTTCCTAAAAAAGGAGAAAATCATGGAATCCATGGCTTCCATGATTTTTGTGACAAAGGTACAGCTTTAGGAATACAGCACTACAAATCAGAATGCAGTGGCATCCTTATGTCTCTAGTCCTATATTTACTTCACATCTAACTCTGCTTTTTGGACTCTTGGTTTTGGACATAAGTCAATAGTATTTGGGTTTGAACATAAGTCTCTAGTATTTTGGATGCAGTTACCTTTGTGAATATGGGAAACACTTATTTTAGAAGCAGCCTCCATTTTTTTGGATGCAGCTTCACCACTGGGGTTATAACTTTCGTATATGTGCATATATGAGCTTTGTGAATCCTGCTGTGTGTGTGTGTGTGTATGTGTGTGTGTATGTGTGTGTGTGTGTGTGTGTGTGTGTTTGGGGGTTCTTAACTTCTTTAACTTTTATTTTTTTCTCTTGAATTATCTCCCTTGCTTTGACCCTTCTCACAGTTCTGTAATTAAGCATGAATACGCAACTGGGTGTGTATACCATGGCATATTGTCCTACCTCAAGTGCATTGTGAGGCATAAGGCCGTAGGCTAAGTGGCTTCAACCACCTGAGAAGGGATTATATCACATGAAATCGCATACTTTGGAGTGTATTACTACAATTATGAAATCGATCCATTTTGAATTTGTTGGCTGTTGGCATGACTGACTCTAGATTGGGATTATATACTTAGGTATTATCTCAGCTGAATGTCATCTTGGTAAATCAGATTTGAGGATTTTGACCATCCATATCATAATTAACCATGACACATCTACAGTTTTAAGATGTCAGATCTCTGCCTACCTTTTCCTTTCAAACTCTTCAGATCAACCTTTGGTGTAAAACCTGCTTCTTCTGCTCAATCTGTTAACACACCTGATGAAGGCATCTGTGTGGCCCTGAAAGCTTGTATACTATTACATCTAAGTACACATTCTTTGTTGGTTCACTAAAAGGCATCACAGCCTGCAAACAATACAGTATATTAATTTAGAAAATGGGCTTGAAAAATCCCTGGCTCTGATTGAAGGATAGCCCTGGCTAGGTGGGCATCTATCAGACAACAGAGCCCAGGTTGGAATAAGTGCCATCCCTAACTGACTGGATGACTGAAATCATTGGGCAGATCAAATTTTCAAAGTTGATCTACCACCATTTTTCTCTCTTAGCTGGGCAGTCGGTGGCCTACACCCCCAAGTCTGTCTTATCTAATGTAAATTAATAAAATAGACAGTAGGCACACACAGAAATCAAAAAGAAGCAGTCAGTCTGATCGGCTTATCAGCTCCAAAACCGCAAACTGACTTTACCGAGAGAAAGAGCGTTATCTCTGGTAGCACTACTGTGTATGAGACCAACGGTACTTTCTTAATTTTCTGTACCACAGAAGGATGTCCGTCTGTGGTGTGGAAAACCAAGGAAGTACTGCTCCTGTTCCACACAGTAGTGCTACCAGAGCTAGCGCTATCTCACGCATGTCATTTTGTGGTATTTTCTGAAAATAGTGAAACTGAGTTTCCCCCCTTCCTGAAGTTCCTGTACCTCAGTAAACATTTTGCCTGCTATCCTACTGTTGAACACTGGGACTGTATTTGACACCAGGCTACAACAACTTTACAAACTTCAGGTTCATTTTTAGGGAGGGGATCTGGCTCGCAAACCATACAGTGGCTAACAAAAAAGAGAAACTAAATATGCAGTATGCGATAAAGGAGCTCCATTCATTCCCTGTATAACATACCATACTGTTTTGTAGCTTAGCTGAATTTTATAGTAAATGTTGTCGGTTTGTGTCTTGTGCAAAAAAAAAAAATGGGCTCCACGTAGTATTTTGCATTATCATAGCACCATCAGATTTCTGTCAGCTCAGCCACTCATTGCGCCTGTCCGTTTTGTCCCTTCTAGTCGTCTGATGGCTAGAACTGTTAACAACTGCTGACTGAAAAATAAAAAAAAGCCTAAAAAATGAATCTTGCTAGTAAACTGTTAAACCAGTTACTGTACAAAAATGCTACTTGCACACAACAGCAGCAGTAGCAGAGATAGAGCTCTGTCTCTCTCTCTCTCTCCCACTCAAGACATATACCTATTACAAGTGAGTGCCTCTTCCTCCCACTAGAGTTAATGTGCTGACAAATGAAATAAAAAACAAACTTAAAATTACCTATGTCCAGCTTCTCCTAAATGTAAACAAATACTCCACCTGGCCCACATTGTCTGTGCTGGGGGGCCTTACAGAAACATACACACACACAGAGGCTCAAGTAGAACAAAAGATCCTAGTTATTAAAAAAGCACTGCATTCTTATACCAGTGGAGGAACTATTTTACTACAAAAACATATAAAAAATTTAGTTAACTATATATTTTTTTCCAAACATGCATAAACCAGTTGCCCATTTTCTAAGCGCAATAATACCCTCCAGGTTAGGTGGTATTGTGCTATACCAGACCTTCCAGGTGCTATAAGACCCTCCACTTGTTGAGTCGGGCCTCATTATGCCCCTTGCGGGTTCGGTATAGCACAATACCACCCACCACATTGGTTATCATTGCTTATGTATGGAAATTACAAAATATTTCAACGTGGAATTTTGTGGGAATTATGGGCTCAGTTATTTACAGTATATGTGATGACTGGACTTAGGTAATATTCAGTTAATTTCCTGTTTTTTATGAGATATGGAGGGGTTGATTAGTTTAAGAACTGAATGTGTGCATGCTAACAACCCACTGGTTGCTACAAAAAATTATCTTCAAATTATATAAATCTTAATTGAAATTCTGTGGTCAATGTGGAGACCTGAGAAAGAGGCAGTGGCGCCCAACAGGCCTAACAGCTTGAAAATGCCAAAGCAAGATCCCATTTAAAATCAAGATATCTCTGAGCGGTACCTCCTGAGTTTTACGTGCTCAGATAACTGTCTAATTTGTCAGCTGCCACAAGGAAGGACCTCCTTACAAGACCATAGTTGACAGACATTTTTTCCTGTGCCAGGTGCGTATTGAATGTGCAATGGGAGGAGAGTGTTACTATAGGCTGACAGCAGAATCTGACAGAGGCAACACAAATGCATTTTTTATCTGACCCCACCAGAACCTGAATTATCTCAGGGGCACCAGCAAAAAATCTCTCTGAAAAACATTTTGATAACTAAACTAGTCTGTTGCCATACAGTATAAAGTACATTGCTAAAACCCATTCATCTGACATGCTGTGCAAGGAAGGAGAGAGGGAAGAGGAAAGAGGAGGAATTTGATTTTATATGGTGCCTTTCAAACACACTGTATCATAAGTGTTTTATAATCCAAGAACAGTTGTATCAGCCATTACACATGCACAGGGAGATTTACAGACATACAATAAAAAGCATTACAGAGAAAGAAAATGAATAAGAAAAAGGAAGTTAAGCACAGGGATGGCACTAAGGGTCCAGTCTTCAAAAGCCCAGCCCCAGTCCCGATTCTGCATCTGTGGGAGAATAGGAGAGCTTAATGTGCCCAGAGGTCCTACTCTGCACATGCTTGGACCTCTGTGTATCCATTGGCTCATGAGCTGGCCCCCTCCATACCTCATCATAAGCTGTATGCATGGCTATCTGGACAGCCAAAATGGGGGTAGGCAAATGGGCAGCTGTGGACATGGGCTGCATTGTGGACACAAGCTCTGCAGAGTGGATGGCTCTTATATCTGCCATGGAGCAGCACTTATCAGCTATGTCCCCCCCCGCATGGCCACATCTCCTTTGTCCGGACCTGACTAGCCTCTCTCCTCCTGCCCCTAGCCCTAGGAGGCTTGTCAAAACTGTTGATTCTGGTGGGGGCATGGAAGTCCTTGAAAAATGCCATTTCCCATCATTCCCTAAACCCTGTGCTGGAAGGGGTCCATTGACAGACCAGCATAGGCATCTGATTGCATGCCCATGCTCCAGACCAGCTCTGCCCATTCCAGCCACCCTCTACCCCAGTGTACAGCTCCTCACCAGCAAAGCATGGTGTGTGGGTGATGTGGATGCTATCTGGTGTGAACCGGCATTGGAGTGCACAGAACATCAGCTGTGATACACTCAGTTTGAACATAACAATGTGGATTGGGCCTATGGTGACTTGTTCAAATTTGTGTGTGTGTGTGTCTTTCTGATAGGATTCAAACCTGAGTCTCCAGGTTCACAACTCTGTACTTTAATTGATATAAAAAAAGAATGCCAACCATAACACCAGATCTGCAGAACTGTTTTTGTTTCCCCCCTGCTGCTGCAAAATTACAGTGTAGGTTAAATTTGGCTGAAGGCAGTTTTTATATGCCATTGACCAAAATGTACATTGGGTATATTACTGTTGTAATCATCTTTACTTTCAGCTCCATCCTGCTACAAGCAACATATGCTAGAATAGAAGATTTGAGGCCAGCTGTTCATGGGCAGCAGATTTTAATGAGGGCTTTCTTTGATGAGACTGCACAGCCATTGATATTATTATTATTATTGCTGAATATGGTGTACGTGTGTGTGTGTGTGTGTGTGTGTGTGTGTGTGTGCACATGCATGCTTGTGCACATGTATATATGAGTGTGTCGTGTGTGCGTGTGTATTGATGTGTGTCTCTGCGTAGGTGGAAGCAGCAGGGAGCAGCAGATGAGCTCTGATATAGTGGATGATGGCCAGGTAATTAGTATCTATTGCACCGCTCTAACAGCCAGCAGGTTCAAAGGCTATGTTGAAAAAAATAATAGTTGATGTTTTTTTTTGTAACAAAGAGATTACGCTTTCTCATAGGCCGGCATCCCTACCAAGTAGTAAACTATATAACACAACAAAAGTTATTTTTTTCCTGTCCTGGCATTTAAGAGATTACACTCTGGAAAGCATTAACAAATTAGGCAGTTTTCCTATTTAAAATGGCCCCCAAACCCGTTCTTTTTTTTAATGATGTGCTAGAAATAATCATTTTACCCAGGAGGAGACTCATGGGCTTCCTCTTTAATCTCTGTTGACATAAATTAAGCTCAGGCTTGATTTGCTAACACTAATGCTTAATTTACTGTAGTTTCATTCTGTAAATTTGCTATTGGCATTAGAATATTACCATCACTGTAATTTTCTCCACAGGTCTATTTCCCTAACAAAAATATCTTCTTGTCAGAGAGGTTGCTAAAGTCAGACAGTGTAAGGAATAACTGAAAGATCCCACATGCAAAGTTCTAGCTCCAGTGAAAAATCTGATAAATGACAATTCTGACAAGGCTGCAACATGATGGTAACCCTATGTCCAACTCAAAGGTGACAGGAAACAGTTTTTAACACTTCTAGATGCTCTCCATTCTTCTTTTTAGTGGCTATCTAATATTCTGATATAGTTTGCCCTTGTTTGTTAAAGTAATAATTTAATTTATTTACCTTTGGCACTACCCTTTCTCCTCAGCAGTTGCTGTTCTCACTTTTCATACTGCCTGAACATATAGAGAATCATGTATGGGCAACCATACATGACAAGGTTGTGTTCCATTGAGGGGTTGAGATGACAGCATATGAAACTCGAGAGTGAAGCTCAACAGGTCCATGCTGTCATCTGAACCATGAGATACTAACATACTAACATACTAAAATGCCAGTAGAATAGGCCTAACGGTCTTTCGTGTCTGCTCGTTTGGTCAGCCCCCACCCTGGGTGCTGACCTTGCTGTCCCCCTCGCCTTCTCTGGCTTCTCCCTTCCCAGTTCCGGATATTCTTGCTGCATTGGATTTTGCTTCCAGAACCCTTCCCCTGTACCTGTCCCACCCCCTCTTGAACCCCTCCACTGTCTCTGCCTCCACCAGCCCCCTAGGCAGTGCATTCCATGGCTCTACCACCCTCTCAGTGAAGTAGCACCTCCTCCTTTCTCCCATGAATCTTCCCCCCTCCAGCTTCCACCCATGCCCTCTAGTGGCCCCTTCCTCCTTCCTTTGAAGCACCCTGACTGTTCCTCCCTATTTACCTCTTCATGTACCTGAAGACCTCTATTATGTCCCCCGGTCCCTTCTCTCGTCCAATGTGTCATATTTAGCTCTTGAGCTCTCCTCATAGGTCCTGTCCCCAAGCCCCAAATCATTTTGGTTGCCCTCCTCTGTATCCTCTCCAGGAGGTTAATGTCCCTCTTTAAGTGTGGCCTCAAAACTGCACGCAGTACTCAAGGTGCGACCTCACCAAGCAGTTATACAGAGGAGTATCACTTCCCTCCTTCTGGAGGAGCTCCCCCGGGCGATGCATCCCAGCATCCTGTTGGCCTTGGCTGCTGCCCTCCTACAAGTCTCAGAGTTGTTCATCTTGACATCCACCACCACCCCCAGGTCCCTCTCAGCCATCGAGACTTGTAGCATTTCCCTCCCTAGGGTGTACACTTGGCCTGGGTTTCTGGCCCCCAGGTGGAGTACCTTGCATTTCCCTGCATTGAACCTCAGCTTCCACTTTCTAGACCATCTTTCCAGAGCCTCCAGGTCCCCCTGTAGGGCCACCCTCCCCTCCTCCCCATCCACCACCGCCCCCAGTTTTGAGTCATCTGCAAAGAGACTCATCTCACTCCTGATTCCTGTCCTTATGTCAGATATGTAGGCGTTGAACAGAAACACAGAGATGGAAACATGGGCCGAGTTGTGTGTGTGGTTGCTCATATCTGATTTTATACAGTATACTGTTTTTTTACACCAGAGTGACAAACCCCCGCTGAAGTGAAAACAAAAAATCTTGCCACTTCTTTGTTTTGTTCAGTGATCAAAATCAGATTTACAGACTTCCGAAAGTTAAAAGGTACGATGCAACTTGCTGATCGCCGAGGCGAATACAACAATTGAAAAACACTCACTTTAAGGACACACTAGACACTCATATCTATTAGTGTATCCTTTTTTACTATGCCAGAGAATACAAACAGGGTACAATGCTCATTGTAAAGTAACTTTTTTACAACTTGTAACACAATTCTTACAGCTTTGCTTCCACTCTCACCTGACTCCGCCTCGCTCCGTTTTTTTATGTATTATTTCTTCCAGAGCTCCCAGCTTGCAAGCCTGCCTGCAGTTGTCCCTCAGCGCAGCCCCAAAGGTTAGACCCCCTCCATTGTGCACCCCATGACTTACCCTTCATGGCAGGGTGGTGGGGAGTGACTCAACCCACCCCAAACGGATCCATGCCAGGAAGATGCCTTCTCGGAGGCGGTGCTGCGGGGACTATTTCATTCTGCTGGAGCTGGTTTTTCTGCTTTTCTCTCCTTGTGTGCAGGCGAGGCGTGCAATGACACCTGCGGTGTGAGCGCGCACGCTTCCACATTAGCACTCACCAAGCATCTGCCCCGTCTTCTCCCCTTCGGCTGTAGCATCAGCGTGCTGCCCCCCAGTAGCCACTAGGGACCAGTGGAGCACCAACAGCTAATGTCCCCCCACCCCGGAGAAGGAGAGCAGTCCAACCGGTGCTCGATCCTTCTCCTCCCCACTAACCCCCGACGACCCATGCTCATTCCTGAACACGGGTCACCGGCGTGGCTTGAGGTAAGGTGTCCAGTGCCTCAGCCCTCAACACCACCGGGGACCTTCAAGTACTGTAGATCCAAACTTGAAAACAATGTTCCACATCAAAGTTATGAGCAACCCTATGCAGACGCCATTTAATTATCCCAATCGTGATCAGTGAAACTGATGGTCGCAACTTGCATCAGCTGATCAAGCTACTAAAAACCAAAAAGAAAACTGTCGTTATTTTTTTAAATGGTTGTTTAATATTTTTTTTTAAAATGAAGCTGTCATTTTTAATGCTGTCACTCAGTACTGATACCTTTGGTGATGATATTACCACGAGTGACAACTCTGGTACAGCTGATTTGGACAGTTATTTTTATTACAATGTCTGTGCAATTCTGTTTACTGTGTTAAAAATGTTCTAGACTGCACACTTAGTCCATTATTTTTACTGTTGCCATAACAATGTATTTTCTTAAGTGGAAACACTATGGCAACCATTTGGATAAGGGGTTTTGGATTATTATCATGCAATAGGTGGCTGAGAATAATTAACTCACTTATCAAATCTTCCAGTACTCACATGTCACACAAAATGGTAGAAGGACTATTTGCCAACATTTTGCATGAAAAATAAAAGAATAGCAACAACATAAGGTATATATTTATTTTCACAACCTCCTGTTTATAAAAGCAGTAAGTTATGATCAAGGGTTATAGTAATCATCTGTTAATCACCCCTATGGATATGTGGCACTCGGCTTTGCCTCATGCCACATTACACTCCTGGGGGTGATTAATGGGTGATGAATGTAACCCCTGGTCGTACCTTATTGCTGAAAAGTACAACTGCTTTGTTCATAGTCCCTTCAAGAACAATAAGTCTCTTTTGTATATACTGTATCTCACTATTGGTATTTGGTCAAACTTAAGTCACCACTAAAAATGACTACTGTAGCCCTCCCTCCCTTCCCAAAGTCTAGGGGCCACCATGTTCAGGGGAAGGAGGCCCCAGACTTCAGAGCTGACCAAGCTCTTCTCAGAATAAAAGCAGCATTTAAAATGGTGTCTTAAATTAAGACGTCTTCAACTCACCAACACCAAGCCTCCAAAACTGTTCACATCTCCACAGCAGACATGTCCAGGGTCAATCTGACTTCTTCTTCTGGCTTCTCACGAATCCACCGGACCCAGAGCAGGAGAGCACAGAGGGGCACAGGACCCTAGGCAGCATGGATTCACAGTGGGAAGGTCATGCCAGTCAAATCTGATAGATTTCTTTGACTGGGTGACCAAAGTAGTAGATCAGGGAGGGGCTGTGGACATGGCCTACCTAGACTTTAGCAAGGCATTTGACACAGTCCCACACAAAAGATTAATATACAAGTTAGCCAGCCTGGGAGTGGGTCCCAAGATGACAGCCTGGGTAAAGAATTGGCTGGAGAATAGGACACAGAGAGTAATAGTAAATGGAGTCCTCTCAAAAGAAAGGAGGGTTACTAGTGGGGTACCACAGGGTTCAGTATTAGGACCGGTCCTCTTCAATGTCTTTATAAGCGACATTGCAGAGGGACTGGAAGGAAAAGTATGTCTCTTAGCAGATGACACAAAGATCTGCAACAGAGTTGATGCACAGGGTGGGGTGGAAAGGATGAGAAGGGACTTGGCAAGGTTAGAGGAATGGTCAAATGTATGGCAGCTTAGATTCAATGCTAAGAAGTGCAAGGTAATGCACCTGGGAAACAAAAACCCAGGGGAAGAGTACACAATGGGGGGTGAGACACTAACAACAACAAAAATGGAAAGGGACCTGGGGGTAGTCATATCAGATGACCTAAAGGTAGGCAAGCAATGTGAGAGGGCAGCAAGGAGGGTTGGGGATACTGGGATGCATAGGAGAGGCATCACCAGTAGAAAACAGGAAGTTATTATCCTCTGTACAGACAGCTAGTGAGACCCCATCTGAGTACTGTGTGCAGTTCTGGAGACCCAATCTCCGTAGAACACACACAGGATGGAAGCTGTCCAGAGGAGGGCAACTAAAATGGTGCAGGGTCTGCACCGGAAGACATATGAAGAGAGACGAAAGGAGCTTAATATGTATAGCCTCGAGGAAAGGAGGGAGAGGGGGAACATGATAGAAACGTTCAAGTACCTCAAGGGAATCAACAAAGTCCAAGAGGGTAGCATCTTTCAAAAAAAGAGGTGTGCAAGAACAAGAGGGCACAATTTGAAGATGGGGGTGGCTCAGAGGTAATTTAGAAGCTATTTTTTCACAGAGAGGGCTAGGATGCATGGAACGTCTTGGAGGAGGATGTGAGTCAAAATCAGTGGTGGAATTCAAGCATGCATAGGACAGTCATAAGGCCATTCTGGGGGGGGTAGGAAGAAGTAGGCTGCTGATTAACTAGGATCTGCAGCTTATCCAGTAGGTAGGGAAATGGGCAGACTGGGTGGGCCAAGCGGTCCTTATCTGCCATCAAATTCTATGTTTCTATGTTTTAAAAGCTTCAAACCTCAGGAAACTGCAAAGAATCCCTAAAACTAAGGGACTTAAAATTCATTAAAATCCCTTTTGTGGCAATAATCAAAACTGGACTCGATTTTTCTCCCCAAATAAATCATTTTATTCTCCTAAGCTCCTCAATGATTTTCAGAATTCAGGGTTCCAGTCACTTTAAGACTGAAATACTAACAGCTCCATGGGGCTAACTTTTTACACCAAACTTATTGATTAAAGAGAGAGAGAACAAATGGGCATTTCTTAGTCATGTCTTTTCTGTACAACAGAACCAGCAGCAACACTTTACTCAGGACCAGAGACTGAACTTGAATTTTTTCAGAAGCTTCCATTAAACCACTGACACTGGTAAGTGCCTAATCTTGTTATTGACTTAACATGACATTGAGCTTCCTCCAAAGAGCTTTCTCGGTTACTGTATTCTCAAAAAACTGGGCTTTTTTTCCCCCCAAAACCTGTACCTCTTCATCATCACCACCAGCACCAGGGGAGTGATATGCTTCTCTGAAGCCACTGCACTAATTCATACTCGGGGCAAGAATCTGATAGCCTGATTCCATCGCATCTGCAACTTGAAGCCTCTCTCACTGAAATCCTGGACTGGCCTGGTCCCTGGAGCTCTTTCTCAATGCTTGCACCCATGACTCTCCCGGAGCTGAGCTTCCTGAGAAAGCTACAGTAGCTCCCTTACTTCCAGTTTCCTGTTCCCCGAGCTGAGCCAATGCCTATATTTGCCTCAAGGCCAACCCCATCTGTAGGCCTGGGACCTGCCCCCAGCACGTGGGGAATGATGGGAAGCATCGAGTCCAGGCTGCCACCCACTCCCACCTTCCAGTCTATGAGCCACACTGACACAACAGGAAATGAAATCAGGGGACACTGGCACCATCCTCCGACCCCCATGATGAGGCTCTGCCACCACCTCCCCAGCCCCGATGGCTCAAAATGCCACTTCCACCAACTGGGCCAATGCCCCCACGGTCCTTCTCTACCTACCCTCCAAAATGCCCTGGATGCTCTCACTACCCAGTCCCAAAGGGACCCAGAACCCAAACGACCACAACTGCCTTTTTCCTCACTTCCCACAGAGACCCCAAAACCCAGGAACCCAGCACTCTACCACCAAAACTGCCAACCTGTCTAAGAGGAGGAGGAGGAGGAGGAGATACCCCCATCAAACTTCCCTGCTGCAGTACCTGCTGGCCTCTCCCCCTTTTCCTCTTTGCCTCTCCCTTATATAACCACCCCATCTGCTGCCCCAAGTGGTGCATCAACTCCCTAAGCTCCAGAAGAGAGGTAGTCCATAATGGTGAGCTATAAGCCCTCCCATGAGGGGGGGGCTTACACTCTCCCCTTGTCTAAGAAACCATTCCCTCCCAGTAATGAGGCAGAGAGCCAAGCAGGCCCCTAACCAACAAGCCAGCTATGCACACTCCCCAGCATGCTGGAGTGAGTAACCACATAATCTGGCCCAAAGGGGTTAGGCCCTCCCCAACTGACACCAGACTCTCTGACAAACCCAACAAGATCCTATCTTACCTATGCTAGGAGGTCCTAAACTTTTAACCACATTTGCAAATATTTCTAACATTTTAATCATTGAAAACATTTGGCTTTTTGAAGATATACATAAATATATAGATATAGATATTGCTATATAGATATATACTGTATATACACACAATTTATTGAAATGTTTCACCAGGAAGGCACATTGAGCAACACGTCGCTCATCTCCCAGTGTGACCTGGGGGGAAGGGGTACAATAGGAGTGAGACATTGAAGTTACAAGATCAGCATTAACATACAGTTGTAAGGCAGGTGTTACAAACAGTGTTACAACAGTGTTGTGCATAACATGTAGAAAGAGTGGACAATAATAAGTGCTGGGTTAATAAGTAAACAAGTGCTTACATGAAAGGAAAGGGGAGGGAGGGGTGAGGTTGGGGAGGGGGAAGAGTCGTGTCCCTTGAGACCCCCTCAGGATGTAAGGAATCCTGCAAGGGGACTGGTGGGACCAGAGAGAAGGGGATAAGGCAGTGTCCCAGAGAGACCCTTTTAGGATGGTGGGGTAACAGTGTAGATCAGAGATACAAGCTCCTTGGGGGGGTAGGAGAGGGAGCCATGGAGAGCATTTGGGGTCGTTTACATCCTGTGAGAGATCAAGGAGGCCAGTAAGGGGAAGCAATTTGGGGGAAGGAGAGCTAGAGATTTGGGGGGGTTGGTGTGCACTGGGTAAAATGAAGGTGACGGTAGAGAGGTAGGGTTTGTTCAGTATTCAGAGGATGGGATTAGGGAGGGACATGGTAGGAGCAGCTAGGTGCAAGGTAATTATTGAGGGCAGAGCTGATGGAGTAGGTGGAGGATGAGTGCTGGATTTGAGGTGGGAGGAAATTCCAGATTTTTGGGAGGTGGTGAAAATAACTGGATTGGCTGATTTGAGTGGATCTACGGGGGACAAACAGCGTATGGGGGTCGGTTGATCTAAGGGAATGGGAGGGTGTGGAGGGTGTTATAAAGGAGGAGGTAAGGTAGGAAGGGAGCTCACCCAACCAGTGCATGCAGGTGAATTTAGCACAGTGGGAGATTCACCTGTTTGTAAGAGAGGGGAAGGATAGGGCACAATAAAGATTGCAGTGATGGCAGTGAGGGAGGTCATCCAAGGCAAAGCGGCAGAAGGAATTGAAGAGGGTATCCAGTCTGGCCAGGGAGGACTTAGTGGCAGCACCATAGACTACATCACAGTAGTCAAAAATAGGCAGTATCATTTTCGGAACAAGTTCACACAGAGCAGTAGGAAGGATGCAACTACAGTTCCTGAACAGGGCACCAAGCTTGGGGTGCAGTTTTTTCTGGATGGCGTCAATATGTCCAGAGACATTTAGGTGTTGGTCCAACCAAACACCTACGAACCTGAAGGAAGCTGTGTCCTCAAGTAAAGTCCCATCAAGGGTGTGAAAAGTGAGTAGGGAGGGAAGCCTAGAGAGTCTCTGCCTTGTGCCAAAGGTCATGAAGACAGTCTTCTTGGGATTGAGAAAAAGTTTGATGGTTAGCAAACCAGAGCTGAACCTTGTCAAAGTCTTGCTGTAAGCTGGTTGTAACCTCATCGGGATAGGAGCCAGATGCATACAGGACTGTATCATTGGCATACGTATTTACTGTATAGCATAGGATGGGGAGCAAACAAAGGGAAGGTCATTTAAGAAGATGGAGCATAGGAGGGGCCCTAATAACGAGCCCTTGGGGACTCCAGTGCTAATCAGGAGGGGAGGAGAAATAGCGTCCAAGATCTTAATTGATTGGGTTCTGCCAATAAGGTAGGCCTTGAACCAGTTTGTGGCAGAGGGAGATAGGCCAGCTGCCATGAGTGAGTCGAGGAGAAGGGAGTGAGAGATGGTGTTGAAGGCCTTGTCCAGGTCAACAAAAATTGCAGAGGTAATTTGGCTATTGTCCATCCCGGTTAGGATGGAGTCTGTGAGTCGTAAGAGAGAGGTGGTGGTAGAGTGTTTTTTCCTGAAACCAGACTGGAAAGGAATGAAAAAGTAGGTATCAGATAGAAAAGAGGTGAGTTGGGAGAGGACAATGTGTTCTTGAAGCTTGGCAAGAATAGGGAGGAGAGAAATGGGGCAATAGTTGCCGGGAGATGAGGGGTCACCCCCTTTGGGTAGAGGAAGGACCATAGCATGTTTCCATGAAGAGGGGACCAATGCAGTAGAGAAAGAGATGTCAGATTATTGAGAGGGAGTAGGCAATGGCTTAAGCGGAGAGGGAGAGGAATTTTGGGTCAAGGTCATCAGGGAGGCACCTTTAGAGGGGTTGGTGGTGAAGAGGGCACTTAGGGCATCATTTGGGGTTACAGTAGTGAAAGAGAGGGGAAGGTGGGATTGTGGTGGAGGGGGCACACTGGTAGAGGGTGGGGAGGGGGATGGGTAGGAGGTGAAGAATTTCAGAAGTTCAGTTGTGCAGGAGGTATAGTAGGAGTTAAATTCCACAGCTACAGCTGGTGGATCGGAAACTAGTGAGCTATTTACTTTAAGTACTGGGGGCAGTGGGCAAGATGAGGGGGTAAATAGGGTGTGGACCACCTTCTAGGACATTGAAGGGTAATTTATATTGGTGATGAAGACAGAGTTGAAATATTCAGATTTAGCTAACCTTGTAGCCCTGGTGTAAGTGTTTCTAAGCATGCAGTAGTTTGCGACGTCACTAGGATGCTGGGAAGATTTATGATGCTTCCAGGCTCGATCTCTAGCCCTGAGGCAGGCCAGAAGTTCAGGGGTTATCCAAGATAAGTGGTTACCTCTGACTCTGGTTTGCTTGAGTGAGGCAAAGGTATTCCAGTTTACAAGAAAGACATCTTTAAAGTAGGCAAGGGCCTTATCAACTGAGGAGAAGGACGTTAGGGGGGACCAGTCAGAAGTGGCAAGGTAACTCAAGAGAGATTCAAGGTCAAGAGACTTGAAAGAGAGTAGTTGTATGGTTTTGTGTGGTGATTTGGTTCTGTGGACTTTCCTAACTTTGAATATTGGGTTATGGTCACTGAGAGCATCGGGGAGGATGCCAGAGGTGATGACACTGTGGGGGTGGGAGGGCCCAGTCAAGTAGGGAGTGTTGTTGTATCTTGTGGTTTGGGTGAGTGGGTTCAGCGATCAGTTGGGAGAGGTTTAGGGCTCCAATTTCATTTTTATCTTTGGTCATTTTAGGTGACAACCAATTTATATTGAAATCACCTAGGATGAATAATTCCCCAGAGTGAGCAAGGGAAGTAATGGAGGTTAGGAGGTCTAGCACAACCGAAGGATGGATATTTGGGTGGCAGTATGTGCCAGCTACGAAGATTGGGAGAGTGAAGGGGAGGGTCACAAGGATTGCTAGGGCATCATAGGTCTCAGGATTGGAGGATGAGTAGATGACGGAATATTGAACAGGGGCTAGGACATAAATGGTCACACCACCTCCCCTGCTAGCACGGTCTTGCCTTAGCAGTGAGTAGCCAGGAATGGAGACAGAGTGGTCAGGGAAAGTGCTCTTTAGCCAAGTTTCTGAGATGATTAGAATGTCTGGTTTTAGAGCACACACCATGGTCTGAATCTGGCCAATTTTTAGCAACAAGCTGCAGGTGTTTTGATGTAGGATCTTTAAGTCCTTTTGGAGGGCTGAGAGAAGAGAGTGGCAGGAGGTAGTAGAGGAGGAAGTGCCAGAGGAGCAAGGGGCAATAGGGCTTGGGTTGGTGTGGATATCCCTGGTGGAGAGCAAGAGATGGGTGAGTATGAGAAAGTGGAGCTTAGGGGATTTTGAAGGGGCTGGTGAGGAGGTTGGGAGTTTTGAGGAGAAGGGAGTGGATGAGTGAGGAAGAAGAAGGTGGAGAACCATAGTGAAAATGGACACCGTTATTAAAGCTGCATGAGGAATAGTGGTAGAGTGAGACCATATTTCAAATGGCGGGGGGGGGGGAGTGAGCATGGATGTGGGAAGGGGATTGGAGATAGTAACTGATGGGGGTTGGAAAGTTATTAGGAATAGGTGAGTAGAGAGCAAGTGGAGGTGGTAAAGAGTGGGATATGAGCAGAACAAGTGGGGGAGAGGACAGTAGGGGATGCATTGTTCATAAAGGCAGAGAAATTAGTGAATAATTGATTGAGGAGCAGGAAGGATTTGTAAGCTGGGAGCACGGTGGAGGGGGGGCTGGTGAAATGTAGGGGGAGCTGTAGTTTAGGAAGGTATCTATTTGAACAACAGGCAGGGATCGCGTTAGATAAAGATTATGCCCCCTAGTGGCAGTACAGTATAACTTGCTAATGGGAAAATTGACAAAAAAAAAAAAGTACTGAGGGTTACAGGGTAGAGTGGAGTCCAACAGAGAAGCAGAAGGGGCCTGTAGCAGCCAAAGGAGGACTGGAAACTGTCATAGTAGGACCAGTCAAATTACAAACTGAGTGGTCCTAGTGCTGGCAAAGCATACCTGAGCAGCAGCTGGTGAGTGGGCAGATTGGTGAGGAGGATGTGGCCAGGCAACAGCAGTACAGTATATATTTATATATTGAGGTAGATTAGTTGCAGTTCCTTTCGTATACTACCCACCGATTTGAACAGCAAAGACTTAAACAGTTTTAATAATAATAAATCTTTCAAATGTTACACACTCAGTCTCATACTCACACTCACAAGACAGAACTTAAAATCTCAGCCTTCATTTATAAATCAATCAAATAAAATTAATTTTTAAATTTAGAATCACTGTCATTAGCTTTTCATTTTAAAACAAAAGTAAGATTATTGCTGTCCCTGATTGTTAAAGAAATTAATTGAGAATGGTAACCTGGTAACACCAACAGTCTTGTAACAAACATCTGCTCCAGTAAGCAATCTTCCTGACATAGTTCACAGTTAGCAGGAGCTCCACCTTGTGGGAAAAAAATATCTGGATCTGACTTAGTGGTAAGGTCCCCAAACGAGTCTTTGGCAGTGATATAATATTTCATTCGGCATCTGGACAAGTCCTGAACTAGGGCAAAGTTCTTGAACAAAGTCAAGCCAGACCAAGGAGCAGTGAAACACATAGCATAAGCTTTTTGGAACACTTGCTGGAATGGTTGTCCAGAACTTCCAGGCCTGGACCGCAGCTTTTGAAGTTGCACCTTGTACACCCACATCTCACGCTTTTCTTCGATTACATCCCACATTCTCTCTGATACATATGGATAGTCTATTGTCTGATACTCTATGTGGAGCCTTCTTCTGATCCGTCTTTCTGCCAGAGACCATTCTGGGAGCTACCTTACACTGGTCCTCCTGGCCTGTCCTGTCCTGGTTCCAATCAGATTACATTTTGGTAGGCAATGTTGAGAAGGCCACTTCATATAAGTCCATCCATCCTGACACTTAGGGCTCTAGAGCATGCCGGCATACATGGGAGTCTTATCTGTCAGGGTGATCACAGGGCATTGGAAGGACTGGGGGATAGCCTGCTGAACTTCATAGTCAGCAAATTGGAATATCTTGTGAAGCAGTTTCTCTTCATCAATCTCTGTCTCTTCTGGGATCCCCTCTTGCTCAACAAACACTTCAGCCACTCCCAGCTTGATCACAGGATGCGTTTTTACTGCAGGAAATGCTTCTGATTTGACCAAAGTGGCTGGTGGGCTGCTGCCAGACAGGGACACCACTGGGGACCCCCTGGGCCGTGGGGGGTCACCCAATGGTGGGCACAGTGCCCTGACCCTCCTTCTGAAATGGGGATAGTGGGCAGCTGGTGACGGGGAGCTAGGCAGACGTCAATGTTTCCTGCCACCCCCTCTTTCACCCCTTCCTCTTCTACTACAACATCTGGAGATGGTCATCTTGGTTTTCCCTCCATGTCTCCCTTATCCTGCAATGCAAGCTTCTCAAGGGCTCCAGTCTCTGTACTCTCATGAGACTATACAGTTGGTGTTTTCCTGGAAATGCTGGAGGGATACCCCCAATGAAAGATGGGTGGAGCATGGTCAAATATACCTAGGGAGCAGAGCTGAAGCAAATTGAACATACAGGCAGACTAATTACACCTTCTCCCCTAAATCCACATCAAATGCATCTCTCATCTGCCTGACCCATTCCTCCTGAATTCCAGAGGCAGGCTAAGAGGGAGGTGGGAACCGTAGCCTGGGGTTCCTCTGGGAAAGTAAGCTCTTCAGCATTACAGCCTCTGCTAGCCATCTTGTATCTTTGAATCATCAAATTGTCTTCCAACCCTTTTGATTTTTTACTCCAGAGAAGGGGAGAGAAGAAATTATTTAGGATACAGGCCTCTTCTCCTCCTCCTCTGAAACACTGCTCAGAAGTTTTCAGCACAAGCTGTTACTCTCTCAAAACTTCTCCACAAAATGGTGTCAAGCTCGTAGTCCTTCTTTCCCCTCAACTTACCACCAGCCAATCAGAAAGGCTGAGGTATGCATGTGACTCACTAGTCATACCCAAGCACCAAAGACCAGAGGAATGATAGAGGCCTAGCCATCTGAATAGGCCTACCCTGCACCATCCCTTTTTTTAGAAAAAAATGCATTACAAGGCATTGGCCAAAGGCAGCTGGTCCTGCCAGCTCCTACAAGCCCCAGAGGATGGGGCAAAAATCAGCTGGGACCAAGAAAGGATCCCGGATGAGCCCCCACAATCTGTAGCCCCTCCTTCCCAAGGTCTAGGGGCCAGCATGTTCTGGGGAAGGGGCACCCAGACTCCAAAACCTGACCAAGCTCTTCTCAGAATAAAAGCAGCATTTAAAATGGTGTCTTACCTTAAGACTTCTTCAACTCACCAACACCAAGCCCAAAAAGATGTTCACATCTCCCCAGCAGGTACGTCCGTGGGCAATCTGGCTTCTCTTCTGGCTTCTCACAAACCCACTGGCCCTGGAGCCGTAGGGCACAGGGAATCTTTTAAAAGCTTCAAACCCCAGGAAACTGCAAAGAACCCCTAAAACTAAAGGACTTAAAATTCATTAAAATTCCTTTTGTGGCACTAATTAAAACTGGACTTGATTTTTCACCCCAAACAAATCACTTTATTCTCCTAAGCTCCTCAATGATTTTCAGAGCTCAGGGTTCCAATCACTTTAAGACTGAAATACTAACAGCTCCATGGGGCTAGTTTTTTACACCAAACTTATCAATTAAAGAGAGAGCTAGAGCAAATGGGCATTTCTTAGGCATAGCTTTTCCATACAACAGAACCAGCAGCAACAGTTTACTTGGGACCAGAGATTGAACTTGAATATTTTCAGAAGCGTGAAGCTCCCATTAAACTGCTGGCACTGGCAAGTCCCTAGTCTTGTTCCTGACTTAACCTACACTGAGCTTCCTCCAAAGAGCTTTCTCGATTACTGTCTCCTCCAAAAAACTGTTTTTTTTCCCCAAAAAAACGTGTACCTCTTCATCATCACCACCAGCACCAGGGGAGTGATATGATCCTCTTATGCCACTGCGCTAATTCATACTTGGGATGAGAATCTGACAGCCTGATTCCTTTACAACTGCAACTTGAAGCCTCTCTCACTGAAATCCTAGTCCCTGGTGCTCTTTCTCAGTGCTTTCTCCCACGATGCTCCTGGAGCTGAGCTTCCCAAAAAAGCTACAGTGGCTCCCTTACTTCCAGTTTCCTGTTCCCCGAGCTGAGCCATGGTCTATATTTGCCTAAAGACATACCCCATCTGTAGGCCCTGGGACCTGCTCCCAGAACACGAGAAATGACAGGCCCCATTGAGTCCAGGCCACCACCCGCTCCCACCTTCCAGGCTATGAACCACCCTGACATGTGGGGAAATGTAATCGGGGGATGCTGCCACCATCCTCTGACCCCCCCGATGAGGCCCTGCCACCAACTCACCAGCTTTGATGGCTCAAAACTCCACTTCCACTGACTGGGCCCAATGCCCCTAAAGACCTTCTCTACCTACCCTTCAAAATGCCCTGGATGCTCTCACCACCCAGTCCCAAGGGGACCCAGGACCCAAATAACCACAACTGCCTTTCTCTTCACCTCCCACAGAGACCCCAAAACCTAGGAACCCAGCGCTTTGCCACCAAAACTGCCCACCTGTCTAAGAGGAGGGGGGACTCCCCTTCATACCACCCTGCTACAATACCTGCCAGTATCTCCCCTTTCCCTCTCTGCCTCTCACTTATATAACCACCCCATCTGCTGTCCCCAAGTGGCAGCAAGAAGAAAGTACATCCACCAGTGCACCAACTCCCTAAGCACTAGAGGGGGTCCCTAATGGTGAGCCATAAGCCCTCCCATGAGGGGAGGCTTACACTACTTTAACTATCTTACTGTGTAATAACTTTAATATTACTTCTATGCTTCACATTTAATACTTTCTGAGAATTTGTTTTTCTCTTAACTGTTTCTGCATCTCTATCCTTCAGTCCCTGTGGCACCCCAAGCCCCATCAGTAACCTTCTCATGGACTTACCAGTTATCCACCACTTGCCCAGGACCAAACATGGCGGCAGGTCAACCACCACCACACACACACTGGTTGTGTGGATCCTATGGGGGTGTGTGAGAGAGGGCCAGGATATTTTCCTCCTTTTTCTCCCAGGGCACCAGTGTACAATGACATGCACACACATACGGATTGGCATAAATGCCTGCTGACATCTGTTGGCATTCCTTCCCCTTCTGGTGTGCTTACATGCGCTACCACCTGGCCTCACAAGGTAGCAATCTTGCAGTTAAACATAGGGTCCTTCCACTCAAGGGAGGAGAGTTATCCCTGGGATACTTGATCCTCGCTCTCCTGGTCAGATCCCGATGACTTGTACTTGTTCCCAAATGCAGGTCACCAACATCATGAACAGTGGCCTTCCACTGCACCAATGTGCCAGCTTCTTTCTGGAAACTTTAATCTTGTATTTAATTAATTCATAACATACATTACACTACTCCTCAAAGTGGACTGCCCTGAAGAAAGTAATCCCCGTTGCCAACTGATCCTCACTGCTCCCTAGTAGTACCATATAGAATATACAAAATATAAAAGTTGTTAGTTTGTGTTTGCATATGTTCAAGTTTTCTTCTGTGTCTGTACATACTGTATTTGAGCCTAGGTCTGTGTTATTGTATGTATGTGTGTTTGTGTGCCTCTCTGTCATGTACTGGCTTATTAAACCCAGTAGCTCCAGCCAGCTCGTGTTCCAGATGTTATGGATGTGTGACAACAAGATGCTATTACAAGAAATGTGTTCTTTCTAAAATTGCTCCTGTTTCTTCCCCTCCTTTTTTAATTTTTATTGTTTTCCCTCCTAGGACGTACCTGGAAACAAACTGATTTTCAATTTAGTGAGCCTTCCTGGTTAAAAATAAATGTTTAAAACAAATACATAAAAAAGTGTTGCTAAATTGCTAAATGACTGCCTGCTAAATCCTTGCTACTAATCTGTTGTTTTCTATTGCTAGCACCAAGTACGTCATCCTGATATACAGTGATGTGCTGCAGGAATGCCTAGGGATTTCTGCCAGTTTAATTGAAACACCAAAATCTTTCCGTAGCAACACCATAGCTATTCTTGCCGCGCACTGTCACAAGCCTCCTGAAAGTCAATGAAGGTGATAGATCTTCTCCCAAGTTGTAATGTGTTTCTTTCTTCCTGCTAGAAGATGGATGCTCTGAATCCAGCTTTCTGTTTGGCTGAGATCCATTTCATTAACCGTCAGGCACTTCAGAAAGCACATTGATGAAAACCTTGCTTTGATGATTAATTAGACTGATGGTTTTGTAATTTTCATAGCTGCTTTGGTCCCCCTAGCTTTGTTCTTCAAATAACTATGGATTTGGTTCCCACTGCCAGCATTCTGTCATTCTACTAAATGAAATTCTAGTTGTTCAGTTATTCCACTTCATATGACTTGCACAGTTAAACAACTGCCTGGGACAACATGTGACTTGGTACTTTGCTGCTAAATTTTGATTCCGTGAGGATGTGTCCACATACGTATCATTGTTTGGATAGTCATCAGTACTGAAGGTGGCAAAATGTTTCTGTTTCTGATTAGAGGCTGATCTAATTATGTTTTGTAAAATATTTTTATTAAACTGTAACACTGCAATTTTTCAAACACCTTGATAAAAATAGTATTAAAGATATACATCACATATTACACTATAAATGGATGAGTGTAAACAAATTCACAGTGCTTGTACATAGAGCAATAAAGTAGTGACATTTGCCTTTGTTATCTTTAAAATATGCCCCTCTCCCCCATGTGGAAGTTCCTCTGGGGCCAGCTGTATGACGTCGAGTGATGGGGGATCTCTATGGCACGCTGGCAACCTGAGTTCATGCCCAGAGCCCAGGATGTCGGGAACAGAGGCCAGCAGGGAGCATCCAGTGTGTGCTCCCCTCCCAGGGTGGAGGGTGGATGGTGCATCACTCTGCAACTGCTCCTGGTGGAGGTGTGTGATAGTGCCGTTGATGGCATGGGTGAACTTGTGCCATTGGGGACCCCCTTCCCAGGTCAGCTGTAGCATGCACATCCTTGTAGGTGAGGGTGCAGGGTGAAAAGGAGGAAAACTGCAGCACTAATGCATGCCAGATGACAGCTGTGTAGTCCCTCCCACACCTACTGACCCCCAGCATGCCAGCACCATGTTGCCCCTCAACCTCTGCCCAGATTGTTCATTCCTCTTTTAGTCAGCGGGGAAGCCCCCAGCAGGGACAAGCAGGCCAATTGGAGGAAGGTGGGGGGCTCCAGGTGTCTTCCCCCTCCACAACTGACATAGAAGGCCCCCAGCGGGGACAAGCCAGCCCAGGGGATGGAAGGCCGCAGGAGGACTTCAGTGGATGATGGAAATTTGAGGGTGAGTCTGGCAGGTAGCAGGGGTGGCATCGTCACCCCAAAGGAGAAAGGGTTCTGGTTGGCATGGAGGCAAAAAAAAATTGCCCCCCAAGTCCCCCCTGGAAGAGGAAAATATGAAACATGCCACTGCATCCCATTGCACAGCATACCACCATCTAGTTCTCTAAGACCACTAGTTAGGAGGAACACATGCTGATACCTGTCCCCAAGCTCTCATCTGGGGAAGTACCCCCCTCCAGTGCAATCATAATGGGTTGCCACATGGCCTTTAAGACCTCTGGTTAATTATTGACTGCATATTGGGCACTCTCAATTCTCTTACACTCTAATAACTTGCTAACATACTGAGCTATTGAGGGTGGAGGAAGTACCCATTTGATTTTGGGCTATTATTTTCTTAGCAGTTATGAATGCCAGGTCCTATACTGTCATTTCTATGGAAAGTTTAGTTGGGGAATTTGCCCCCAAGAGCAACTCCAGCAGGGTGAATGGCAATGATAGCCCAGTGATATGTTCCATGATTCTATGTATCTCCTACCAGAGGTAGCCCGAGATATGAGTGCTAGGTATTGGGCGCCTACAATAATGGTGACTCAAACCTCAGTGCATGTGTCCAGGGCTACCATAGGGTAGGGCGGTCGGATGAGGAGGGTCGGCGAATATAGCGACAGGATGTCTCTATATGTACATGCGTGAGGGGAGCGAGCATGCACAGTGAGGGGTGGGATTGAATGTGAGGGGTGCTGCCATGGTGGGTTGCCGTGCCGACCCCGTGGTGTGGTGGGGGGGTTGGCGGCGCTGGCAACAGGGTACTGGGTTCGGGTCCAGGCGCTGGTGTGTTTTTGTTGCACCTGGCCCAGAACTTTTTTTTTAATGTTTTTGTACACCCCTGACATGCACCCCACCGGAGTTGAGAATCCTGAAGTAGGAGGATGCAGGGGGCACAGCCCCCCACATAAAACATTAAATATGTAAGTCCCCAGTACCATATTGCTGTGCGCCAGGGTGTCAGAGTGCTGAAAAAGAATTTCTGCACTCTTGACTTCACAATAACAGTGATCGCCTTTAGGCTTTCACTGTTATCACATAAACCCCCACCAGAAATCTTTGAGCTTGGAGTACATTAGTGCCACATAGATGAAGGTACACTCTTCTACCTTGCATTTAGGGCATCTGGGCCCAGTTCCAATTTTATCTTATGGAACCTGCTCAGGGTGAAATAAGCCCTGTACAGAAAATGATATTGAATTTGATGAAGTTTGACATTTTTCATCTCATATAAAGCATAGTTAATCGCCCTGTGCGAGGCATCATCCTATATTTCCTGATCTAGGTTGGATGCCCACTTCTGCTTAATAAGGGACAAGGGGTTTGGTTTGTTCCCTTGTAGAAGCTTGTAGTGAGCAGATAAGGGTCTAGCCCTAGTTTGTGGGTTATAGACCACTTGTTCTACTGGTGACAGTTCTGGGATATCATCTGGTTTGGGGGTGGCCTTGGCCAGCAAATTTCTTAGTTTGAGGTACATGAAGAAACCAGTCAGGTCTAGTTGTAATCCCTGCTGAGCTGGATAAAGGATTTGTGGGTGCCACCCCATACAGCTTTTCAACTGTGGTGAGCCCCAGTATAGACCACGCCAGATGACTATGGTGTATGAAAACATCACAGCCCTTTAAGCCTTTAAAGGCCTGTGGCAACATCACCGTGGCTGATATGTCCTCCTCATGACCAATTAGACTGCGGGCTGCAATCCATGCCTGTGCAGTGGTTCTTGTGCAGGGGTTTCTCACTTTTCCCATTTTGAGAGTCAGACATTTGTGATTTAAGGTCCCCTCCAACATGGGGTAACCCCTCCCCCAGCTCTTCCATTTTCTGGCACACTGGACTGTCCACTACCTCCTAATCCTCCAGGTTGGCCAGCAGAGTAGCCAGGTAGTATGGCATTAGGTCAGGACTGAGTAAACAAGAATAGCATGGTCTAAAACAGCAAAGGCAAAATGGCACTGTCAATAACAGCGCCCGTCCAAAACAACGACCGCAGCAATAGTGCCAAAGGTAGCGGTCCATGAACACACTGACTGCCACCATGGCAAACCAAAATACAGTGATACTTCTGTTTTTGTGAGGGGCACTGCCCCCAAACCTCCCATTACATGGGGGCTTCACACCCCCAACCCCCCTACTAATAATAACAACCTCTGGGGGAAAGGCAACTCAGGGACATAGACAAACCTTGGGGGGAAAGAAAACATAAGATGGGAGGGGGGAGATAAAATCAAAAAAAGCAGACGTCCCCAGATTCGAAACCTCAGCCACCGTCTAGCTGTTGTCCTCCCTCCCTGTGGCTCTGTCCTCTGCTCCGCAGGAGCTACTCAGTGGAACCCCTCCTAGCACAGGCTTCATCCCTTTTCCCTCCTCTCCCCAACAGCAGTACAGCTACAGGGATAGTGCTAACCTGGCCTGCACTATTCTATCCCTGTTTCTGTACTAGCTGTCGCTATTTCAACAGTGCAGTTTTGACCACACTATTATGGCATCGCTATTTTCACCCAGTATGAGGTAGTACTTACACATATTCAGCAGGCAGAGGCCACACTCCCCTTCCCCCATAGGAAGGAGGCCTGGACAGTAGCCGGCTCATTTCTCTAGATAAAATTGCAGAAATAGGTATTTAGCTGGGTGAATAAAGTGATTCCCAAGTCCCTGAAACAAGAGAACTTTGGAGAGAATACACATCTTGATGCTATTTATGCACCCCAGCATGGATAGGGAGAGTGATGTCCAGCTTTCCAAGGTGGCCTTAATCTCTTGCAAGGGGGAGGATAATTCTATCATAGAGATCCCCTCAGAGTTGGGGATAATGAGCCCCGGATACTTAAGCACTTTCACAACCTTTAACTGAGTTTCCGCTAGAAGATGCTGTGATGATGATGATCCCCCCCCCAAAGCAACATCAGGTCACTTCCCCCAGTTAATTTTGGGCCCAGCCAAGGGACTATATTGTTTCAGGACCTCTACTATCTTAGGGATGGCCTGAGCCAAGTATTTGACATACAATAAAAGGTCATCTGTAAAGAGGTCTAGCTTGTGGTGGTTTACTCTGTGTGCAAATCCCGCTATATCTTGTCTGGGCACATCGCAGCTGCTCCCTGCTGCCCCCCTCTGGTCTCACCCTAATTATCCAACTGGCCCTGACTCTTAGAAACACCTGAAGCTCTGGCAAGCTGCTCTTCTCAGCTCCCAGGTGTTGAACATCCCAATTCCAAAGATCCTTCAGCTACAGGGCCCCTTCCTGGTTGAACTGTCTGCCCAGTGCACTTGCTAACGAAACCAGAATTGGCCCCTTCAAAACCTCTCTGAGACCATCTCCAGTCCTCCAACCCCTGCGACTGTTGTTGACCCTCCCTGCCCCCACCATTCCCTGACAAGGGCCTCTGGACAGCTTCACCCTCCTCTCCCCTTTTTGCCCCTTCCTGAGTTGCCTGCTCAGCCTTTACGTGGAGCCTATACACTAAGCTGCTGTAGACCTGTACAAATAAACCTTTGGATCTGACTATTAGCCATCTATTGTATTCTCTGTAACAAGTCTGTCTGAGTCCTGCTTTTGAATTGTGTTTACTGTTGTATTGTTCTACTATATGTGACGTGGAGCCTTTGTAAACGAGTCTTTGACTCAAAGGTACTTTTCGAATTCGCAATAAATAAAATAAATAATGGCTCCAACATGAGCACATACAGCAAGGGAACAATGGACACCCCTGCTGCATGCCCCTAGTGAGCACAAAGGGTTGAGATAAATCTCTGTTGGTCATCAATGGTGCAGTGGGGTCATTGTGCAGTACTTCGACCCATTTCCTGAACCTGGGTCCCAGTCCAAATCTCTCCAGGGTATGGTGCAAGAACCCCTACTCTACATGGTCAAAAGCCTTCTTAGCATCAAAGACAATGACTCACACTCCCCCACCCCCAAGGTCTTGCTCTCACCTTCCACTGTCCGGTGCCACACCCCATTTAGGTCTGTCTGACATTGGCCTTCCCCTGCTGCCCTTTATAAAGCCAGATTGACCTGGATGAATTATGGGAGAGCTGGCTCCAGTCTGGCAGCCATAGTTTTGGCCATAATTTATAATCTGCTGTGAGGAGTGAAACTGAAACTGGATGGTAGGAGGGGGCAGAGCTTCAGATCCTTACCCAGTTTGGGAAGTACCACCATTGTGGCCAACTGCATGGAGGGGGGCAACATCCCAGTTTCAGTGTACTTGTTAAGCATATCCCAGATGGGGTCTCATAGCTGGGGGAGAAAGATTTAAAAAAAGAGAGCCCAGCTCACAATATAGCGGAATTACATGGTCTCACCTCATGGGATACAGAATAACATTTTTTATTGTGAAAAATCAGTTCAAAGTCCAGCAGACGTGCTTCCCAGAAAAATGGCAATGTTTCATGCTAGTAATATTATAGAACTCTATTGGGAGGCCATCTGGACCTAGGGCCTTCCTATCCTGCAACACCTGAATCACTCTTTCAATCTCCTCCCCACATGAGTGGGGAGTCAATAGAGGAGCACACCTCCTACAGAACCCTGGGTATTGTAGTTACCTCACCAAACTGTGATAGCTGTTCAGTGGGGGCCTCAAAGTTGTGTAGGTTCTGATAATAAAGGAATAAGGCATGACAGGGTGTGTGTCATGCTGGGATAACGCCACGCCTGGGGGGATTGGGCATGAGGTCGCAGGCCGAGTGCGTCCAATGCCCCAGGCATGGCATTATCCGAAACGACATACACCCTGGAGTGCATTATTCCTATTATACAATGGCTTGTTGTTATATATAAAATAAAAAATAATTGTAAAGAATGTTTTTATTAGAGTGGAAAAATATTTTTGTTTCTTAAGAGAAGATGCAAAAAAAGAGGAGATCCATAATGGCTATTATGATGTGACTAGACCTGTGGCATCATGCTGGGGGATAATGCCATGGGACCAGCCCCAGACTGACCAATCACAGTCGAAGATTCTTTCTTGCCATTGTATAATGCTCAATAAAACTGCCTGCTATTTTGGAGTAGTCAGTGGTAGCACAGCCTTCAGTTGTGGTGATAGAGGAGATGTGGGTGGCCCCAAATCTGGCCCTAAGCTGCCTTACCAACCATTTACTACTTCTGCCTATCAAAGTACTATCCAGCCCACACCAGCAGGATCTATTTTTCCAGATGCTGGCTTGTAAGGGTGTCCAACTGAGTTTAAACGTTTTGTAGAACTTGACAGCACAGAGGAGTGGGATTCGCTATGTGTGCTTGCTCATAGGCTGCCATCTTAACAGTCAGGGCCTGAATCTAGGACTAAGATTGCTTGTGGGAGTGGCTGGCATAAGAGATGGTACAGCCTCTTATATAGGCCTTCAGGGCCTCTCACCTTGTGGAATGTGAAGTGTCACCAGGATGATTGAATTCCAGGAATTCTTGAATTTTGAAGGATGTGTAGTCCTTGTATCCCTTACTTTTCAATAGAGTAGGATCTAGTTTCCATGCTCCTGGTGTCAGGGTCTCCACCAACTTTCCCAGAGTCAGCAGGGTGGGGGAATAATCAGGGACAAGTATGGGGTAATGCCGCACTGTCCCCTCATGAAACAAGAGACATGTATAGGCCATGAACATGTCTATTCTAGCATTGGAGGAGTGTGCATGGGAATAGAAAGTGTATTCCCTTCACACTGAGGTCCCATGTCGCCAAACATCCACCAGACAATGGTCAGCAGCCAGAGTCTTTAGGGTCTTTGAACTCTTATCATGGGTTGGGGGTTCTGAGAAGATCGATCTAGTACCCTGTCCCAGACATAGTTCATGTCCCCCTCCCTCCCAGAATCCAGCTGCCCTGCCAATTTGATATTTCTACTGACAGTTTTTGGAAGAAGTCTGATGTGTCAATGTCAGGGGCATAAATGGAACCCCCAGTCAGTACATGCTCCATCCTATTGATGACTTGTCTCATGATGTACTACCCACTGGGTCATTGCTAGTCTTGTCGACTTTCCAGGAGGTACCTGGCTGGAACCAGAGAACAGTGTCCCAGCCCTTAGAGTTAAAGAGGAAGGTCTGCCACTCTCCCCCCAATTTTCTTTTAATATGGGAGAATTCTCACTCTGACATAAGTATCTCCTGGAGTAGGACTATGTCTGGCTTTTGTTTTTTGATATACTTTAGGACCTTACATCATTTGAAATGGGTCTTGAGGCCACTGACATTCCATGTCAAGATTTTAATATAATCCCTCATTGTCAAAATGGAGTTTATGGGTCATATGTAGATAGTGGTAATCTGCACTGCTGGTTTCTGTAGGCCCTCCCGCACTCCATGTAGATGGGTTATTTGGGAAGATATATAGTGAAGCTCTCCAGGATCAAGTCCAACTCTGCAGAATTCTGCAGAAGAGTTACTGCAGGAAACAATGAAATTTCAAATGGGAGTTAATCCCTTTTGTCAAGCAGGGAAACTGTGACGCTGCACTTGATTATTTGCTAAGCACCCCTGCATTTTGGTGCAGAGTCCATTTATGAAAGTCAGGCAGTGCACCGGCACAGGGTGCTGAGAACATTGCTTTAACTTGCAGCCCGCCTTCTTCCATGGCTTAGGCTTGAGCTCTCATCTCAGCTTGCTGGACATTGTTCAGCACTCCCCCTGGCCCTGGAAAGCTGAGCTTAATCTTTTTTTTTGGGAGGGGGTGTTCGTTTTGGTGTTGCTTATAGTGCCCTGACGTGATAAGACTTGGTTCAAAATCACGGACCTGCTGGATGCCTTGGATTCTCATTTGATGGTGGCTGTGCATGAGAGAGACGAGCAATCAAGCATCTGCCATCTTCCCTGACAAAGCCATGCCCTAAGGCTGACCTAATTAGGACCCAAATGGTTTTATAAGATCCACGGTTTATTTTAAAACTTTATTTTAAAACCTAGTGATTTGTCCACACAAATTGCATGTTAATAATCTGATAATTACATGTGAATTATTTATTTGCATTTCTGAACTAAGTTTTTTTTTAATTTTATTTTTTAAGAGGAGGTGCATTTGCTTCCAAATTTTAGAACTGATCAGGCTTCAGGATTCCTTTCTTCTGAGAACCAGTTCTACCACACTCCTGGCCACCAGTTCCTTGTTGTTCTGTATCTTCTAGTTGAGTGTTTTCAATTTATTAGGTTGCAACAGTATTCCTGACATGTTTGGTTACACCTTACAGAGTTCAAATTTTGGTTTTACTGAAAACTGCAAGAACCTATGGCCTGATCCACAAAGGGTAAAAATTAAAAAAACGTTGTTTTCTTTATTCTTTGTTTACTGGGTAGGTGTACTAGTGCATGACGTCGTTTCAGTCACGACCGGGTAGTACACATACATAGCAAACACCAAAAAATGATACAGATCAGCATACAGAAGCCAATCATGATGAGAAAAATGTTGCATCTACTGTATATACAATAAAAACACAGTTGTACAATTTACATAGTACAAAAGATATACATGTGCGAGCATATACAGTTGACAATATACAAATATGTTTTACAAGAGTGCAAATATAAACAAAACAACATGGCTGCGCAAGAAGATTATGCAGCAGAACACAAAAAAAAGATCTAGCTAGCTACATATTTTATTTATTTATTTACTGAGGATTCAGAAAAGTACCTTTGAGTCAGACAGTCCTTTACAAAGGTTCCACGGCACAGAAATCAGATACAAAACAGACATTACAAGGCAATTCACCTTCACCAGGGCACAAAACAAGCTATATACATAGAGCAGGGAAAAGGCTAACAGTTAGATACTAGGAATAATAAGCACAGTTCTTAAACAATACATTAATGATACTCAGAAATCGAGCTGATTACTTTGCACAGGTGCATTTATTGAAGTTTAGCAGGAGGTCCATCATTCTGAGTGCAAAGGCTTCAGGGCAGGAGAATAATCTGATGTGAGAATGTATAAAATTCCAGAGGGAGGCAGCATTGTAACAGAAGGATCTCTGCTCCATGCTTGTACACGTGAGCGGGATTATTAGAGAATTGTTCACAGTGAAATAGGGACAGTGATCGGTTAACAGGGGGAAAGCAACTTTGTGAGACTCTAGAGTATGTTCTTGTGCAGAGTCTCGTACACATCGTTAGCCACTGTAAGCCGTGCTTTGTGCTCCTTCTGCAACCAACTGAGCTGCTCAAGACTAGCACAGAGATGGAAACTAGGGCTCATGGAAGTGGCAAATCTGGCCAACTTGAGGTAAACAGCTTTTTTCTTCATGCAGAAGGACTTGGGAGCAGCATCCACTATGATGGCACCATAGTCTAATAAAGGTAGGAGGTTACATTGCGCTATTCCTACTTTATTATTACTGCATTGGTGGTTCAGTGGTAGAATTCTCACATGCCACACGGAGGTCCGGGTTCAGTTCCCAGCCAATGCAAGATATTTGGGCTGGCAGTATAGCCTAGAGGATAGAGTAATGAGCTGTGAACAAGCTTGGTACATCCAGCAGACCAAATCTGGGTTTGATTCTCACAACCTCTTCTTGCATACTGTGTGACTCTGAGCAAGTCACTTAACTGTCCAGAGCTCCCAAGTCGCCCTTGAAAACAGGCACTTGTGCCTAGTGGGTCTTACCCAGTTACCAAAGACTTAAATAAAATAAATAAAAATAAATAAATGTCAGCTGTGAGATGCCTTTGACTATGGTAAAGCTATCCCAGTTTGTGGAGTATGGACTTGACTGTATTATTTAGGTGGGAGTCAAAAGTGAGGCATGGGTCTAGAGTTATCCCACATGGCAATTGAATCCAGCTGGATGCCATCCAAAGTAGTGACACTGAGCTCTTAGGAGTGGCACTTGATTTTGGAAGCTGTGCCTAGGAGCACAGCTTTCATCTTTGCCACATTTTGGACCAGTTTCTCCTTGAGGAACCACCGTTGTAGAGAATGGAAATTACAGACAAGGGCATTGTTGATGTCAGTCATGTCTATCCCATGGGCATAAGCAACTGCATCATCTGTGTAAAGTAAGGATTTAACAGATATGCAGAATGATGGAGGTCACTAAGGAAAATTGAGAACAGAAAGGGTCCAATAATTGATCCCTGTGGCACATCACTGGTGATGCGGTTTGCGGTGGAGTTCATTTTACCAAGCTTGACAGATTGGGATCTATTCTGGAGGCAGCTTGCAAACCCCTTAGTAGCCCCATTGCCCAGATCCAGGTATTAAGTCTATCTAGTAGCAGTCTATGGTCAACCAGGTAGAAAAGTTTGGTCAGAACCATGAACACTGCACCAATCATCAAGCCCCTGTCCTTAGTTGGTACACAGAATTTTTGAAACTGATCAAGGCAGTACAACTTCCATGGCCCTTCCAGAAGCCATGATGCTCCTGACAGAGAAGCTAGTGTTGGTCAAGATATGCAGTTAGTTGGTTGTGGACAATTCTCTCCTGCACTTTCCTAAGGGCTGAAATTATAGAAAGGGTCCTTTAGTTGTCCAGTACAGTATTTTTACTCTTTTTTTTTCCAAAGGGAACCTCAAGAGCTGACTTCTAAATGGCTGGAACTGTTTAAGTAACAAAAGAAAGGTTGAAGATTTTGGTGACTGGAAGTGCAATCCAAGGTGCAGAAACTTCAGAAATTTTGGAGGCAGGTCATCACCTCCAGCAAAGTTGCACTGTTTAATTTGGCTAAAAGGTTATAAACTGTATTTACAATAACATTTTTATGTTTGCTTGCATGCATGTGCAAGAAACATAGTGCCATCATCCGAGTTTTCGGAGGTGTGGCAGCTCTCTTTCAATTTAGGCAGTGTGTTTGCAGGCATGGGCGCAGTTCTCCAATGCCTGCTCGAGCTGTCTATGACCAGTCCAAAATGCAGTGGCGTACAGTTGAAAGGGGGAGCTATGCTTCAGTGAGCAGCGATAAGATATTGCCTGTTCATGCGTGCTCCCCCTACACACACACACACGCACACACACACATGCACGCATACTGCGTGCTCACCCCCCCCACACACACACACACACTGTGTAACCCAGCCAGTGCAATCTATCGGCTGTGCTGCCCCAAAAACGAGTTCTATGTGCCACGCTGGTGCCCACCCCAGCATGGCTCACATCAATATAGCTGATGGGGTGCCCAATCCCTCATTGGCTCCTTTGGTTCCCGCCCCCAGAGTACAGGGTGCCATGCTGGGAGCCCACCCCAGCATGGCAACACATGCTATTGCCGACGGGGGTGCCCAATCCCCCATCGGCTCCACGCCCCCCCCACCAGCCATCCTTGTGCCATGCTGGGAGCCCACCCCAGCATGGCAAACATCCCGCGTTGTCGTCATTTTAAAAAACAACACCTGAAACTCAAAATGATCCCTCAGTGTCTCTGTCCCACCTGCACCCACCCACTGCGCACCCTGCCTCCCCACCCCCAACTCATACTACTCCGACTCCGCGTGATTTATCTTCGTGGACCGGGAACACGCTCTGCACTCTTCAAAGCCGACCGCAAACTGAGGAAATGCCGGTAAGTTGTATAATGGGATAGATAGGGGGTTTTCAACTTTGCTGCATATCTCAGGCATTTTTTGGAATTTTTGCACCAAATTTTCAACATGGGGTTTTTGGGACCCCTTCTCATGAATGATCTCATGGTCATGGCGTTAATTGGCCCCGAAGGGTGATTTCGCAGTCACTGCACGAAATCACCTTTTGGGGCCAAGTAACAAAATTATACTGCCACTGTTCATAAGGTGAGCTCTCAAAAAGCCTATGTTGAAAATTTGGTGGAAAAATTCCTAAAAATGACTGTTTTACGAGCATGCATTATGCAGTTCTCCACGCACCATAAGTTTGTGAATTTTCAATATTTTCAGTCCAGATTTTCAACATTGCCATTTTACCACACCTCCTTATGAGCAGTACAGCTGTCATTTTTCACATCTTGCCCAAAATGTGTTTTCGCCCAGGTAGCGCACAATAGTGCAATTGGTGTGCTAAATCAATGTATGGGACACATTAAGAAAATCACAGTGACACTGTTAATGAACAGAGGTCTTAAAATGGCTATGTTGAAAATTTGGTGAAACAATTCCTAGAAAATGACTGTTTTACGAGCACGTGTTGCGCAGTTCCTACGCACGCTCGTTAAGTTTACGAATTTTCAATAATTTCACTCCAGATTTTCAACATTGCCATTTTATTACACTTCCTTATGAGCAGTACAGCTGTCATTTTTCAAATCTTGCCCAAAATGTGTTTCTGCCCATGAAGTGCAAATGGCGCAGTCGGTGTGCGAAATCAATGTATGGGACACATTAAGAAAACCACAGTGACACTGTTCATGAGCAGAGGTCTTAAAATGGCTGTGTTGAAAATTTGCTGAAAAAACTCCTAGAAATAGAAACATAGAAACATAGACTTTGACAGCAGAGGACCTCTTGGCCCACCCAGTCTGCCCATTTCCCTACCTATTGGATAAGCTGCAGATTCTGGTTAACCAACAGCCTACTTCCTGCAACCCCCCACTATAATTGCCTTATGTCTGTCCCATGCATGTTTGAATTCCCCCACTGTTTTAGACCCCACAACCTCTCCAGAAAGGCGGTTCTATGCGTCCACCACTCTCTCCGTGAAAAATAATTTCCTCACATTACCCCTTGAGCCATCCCCTCTAACTTTAAATTGTGCCCCTTGTTCTTACACATCTCTTTTCTGAAAGATGCTACCTCCTGGACTTTGCTGATTCCCTTGAAGTACTTAAAAGTTTCTATCATGTCCCCACCCCGTCCCTCCTTTCATTAAGGGTATACATATTAAGCTCTTTCAGTCTCTCTTCATATGGTTTCTGATGTAGACCCTGCACCATTTTAGTTGCCCTCCTCTGGACTGCTTCCATCCTGTCTATGTCCTTTCGTAGATGAGGTCTCCAAAACTGCACACAGTACTCCAGATGGGGTCTCACCAACTGTCTGTAGAGAGGGATAACCAATTCCCTTTTTCTACTTGTGATGCCACTCCCTATGCATCCCAGTATGACTGTTTTACGAGCGTGCATTGCGCAGTTCCTACGCATGCTCATAAGTTTGCGAATTTTCTATATTTTCACTCCAGATTTTCCACATTGCCATTTTATTACACTTCCTTATAAACAGTACAGCTGCCATTTTTTCACGTCACCCAAAATGTGTTTCCACACATGTAGCGCACAATGGTGCAGTCGGTGTGTGAAAGCAATGTTTGGGACAGATTAAGAAAATCACAGTTACACTGTTCATGAGCAGAGGTCTTAAAATGGCTATGTTGAAAATTTGGTGACAAAAGTCCATAAAATGACTGTGTTACGAGTGAGCATTGCGCAGTTTCCACGTACCATCGTAAGTTCATGACTTTGTAATAGTTTCAGTCCAGATTTTCACCAGTGGCATTTTTCCACACTTCCTTATGAACAGTACAGCTGTCATTTTTCACAATATGGCCGAAATGTGTTTTCACACTTTCAGCGCAGAGATGCGTGGTCGCTGTGGGAAATCATTGTTCAGGACAGATAAAGAAAATCACAGTGACACTGTTCATGATCGGAGGTCCCAAAATTTCTGTGTTGACAATTTGCTGTAAAAAAATCCCCAAACTAATTACATTACGGGTGTACGTTGCACAGTTTCTATGCACGCTCGTGACTTCACCAGTTTTTTTAATATTTTTACTGCAAATTTGCAACATTGCCATTTTTTACACCTCCCCATGAACAGTATAGCTGTCATTTTTCACATCCTGTTCGGAATGTGTTTTTGCATCTGTGGTGCTAAATGCTGTAGTCACTGTGCATAAGCAGCTTTCGGCTAACAAACTGATATTGCCACTGTTCATGAGGTGGGGGTCACAAAAAAATCCATGTTCAAAATTTGGAGTGAAAATACCAACGAATGCCTGAGGTGTTAGGGTTTCCAACCATAACACCCCACCCTGTAGAGAATGACAGGCATCAGGGGTGTGACTTGGGATTCTTGCCTGTAATACTCATACCATTCCACACCCTGCAGCCAGTGTGCGGCATCGAGGTATGCCTTGGACTCTTCGGCCCCAAAGTTCACCCCATTCTCCTATACCACACCCACCTCACTGTATTTCCTGATGGAATGGGGTGCGCATAAGGGCCAAAGACCCCAAGGCACACCGTGACACTTGTCAGTGTCTGCAGGGTAGGGTGTGGTGAAATGGCGTGGCCATTATGCCTGATGACCCAAAGGCACACCCCAATGCCTGTCACTCTCTGCAGGGTGGTGGTGGGGTTGGCTTCAGTTCAATACTTCACTGCCGTTTCTGTTATGCAGCTCTGTAACTTCTACACTACCACTGCCAATGCCAGCAAGCAAACATTCGGCACTGACAAATGCTTGTTTAAGTAGAAACAAGGATATGGTGTTTGTGCTTCCTCCTCTCATTTGAATTTATAGAGTTTACCTTCTACATCTGGCTCATACAATTTCTAAACAAAAGCAACAAGAGGCAGCTAAGGCAATCCACGTCTGGAGTCCTCACAGAAAGTAACATACAAAAAAACATAGAGGAGTGAGGCTAACAGACTCCAGTGTGGAATCAAAAGCCAAAATTGATAAAGGCTTTGTTTCATTAATAGCACTTCCAACTCACCCCACCAGCATCTGTCAATATTTCACTGACATACTTTGAGCTTTCTCAAGGCCTTGAGAAAGCTCACAGTATGTGACTGAAACATTGACGGACACCAGTGGGGTGAGTCAGATGTACTATTAAGGAAATAAAGGGTTTTTTTCCTATTATTTATTTATAATTTTGCATTAAAAAACATACAAAATCATACAGCATAGCAGGGTAACACAATAGATTCATACCATATGTTATCATACCACACTAATAATAAAAATCCCTCCCATAGAGCCACCACAAGGGGAAAGTACCATATATCAGAAGAACAACATTGTCACCCACAGCATACAACTAAGAAAGCTTAAAGGTGAGCCAAACATAGCAGGTTATTATATAATCTAGCGTCCATTGACCAGCATAGCACTCTAGTCCATAAGACTCCCCAATTTAATATAATTACATAGCAGGGTAACAGAAAAAAAGACATCCCCACCCTCCCAGGTAGCTTTTATACTGCCACTAACATGCACCTCTAAACATCAAGACATTAAACATATATCAAATGCATAAACATTAATGTAACCGACAAAAAATCGTATAGTGAGAGATACAGTCTGAGGTAAGTCCAGATTCATGCCCTGAGCCCAGCCATGCGACGATTTCAAAAACTTTCACCTAAAGTTATGCATAGGGCAGATTAATTAGGGCTAGTTTCAACATGTGCAATCCCCACAATATATTGCCTGGCTATGATAAAATCTGTAGGTACTTATATTAAACCGATAAAGAACCTTGCCAGACAACCAGAATTACACCCCAACCCATCCCCACACGCCTCAGGTAGTCTCTAGGCCATGTAGACTGGATCTTAGGGCACTGCTTCATTGGAGGAGGCAGCCTCCTCTTCCTCCACATCCAACTCCTACTCGATGGTCTGCATCATTCGTTCAGTGTCTTTAGGGTCCTGGAATTGGTACTGCTTGCCTTGTCAAGTCAGACACAGCTGAGCGGGAAACAGCAGCTGATGTAGAATTTTATACCGTCGCAGCTGACTTCCGATACCATCAAACCCTTTTCTTCACAGGCGGGTACCATAGGCCAGATCCTGAAAAATTTGTAGAGTGCTCTCCCTGTATCGTAGAAAACACCTTCTTCATGCATAACTAAGTATCCAATGCCGATCACCAATGCCAGAGCACATCACCAAGAAAGTCCGTGGTGTCCCCACATCCAAAGGGCCCGTCTCGGGTTGACACGGTATGCTTTTTTGAGGGAGAGCAGGGGATCATCCTCCGAGAGGCCTAGAATAGCCAGCAATAGGGTCCATGCAAATCCCAATGGATCCTCCCCTTCAGCTAATTCTGCCAGTCCCAAAATGCGCAGATTGCGCTCTCTTGCCTGGTTTTCCAGAGATTCAAGTCGCTGGCGAAAAATCACATTTTCTTTAATAAGTTTAGTAGTGGACTCATAACTCTTAGATGTAGATTGTTCCATTTTCTGCATAACCGACTTGCAGCCATCCATTCTAGCTTCAAGGGCTGATACACGTGGTGTTAGTGAGTCCAGCTTTTTATCTGTATCTTGTACAATTTTAACTAGCTGATTCAGGGTCCCCTGGATCGTTCCCAGAGAGGCTCCTCCCTGCGCCGGATCACTCAAGGCTGCAGCTTCTACAGGTGATGAGGGCCTTTCCTCATGCTATCACTGTGATTTATTTGGGGCAAAAACTCCGATGAGGCTGCAGCCATCCCCCGGTTCTTCCCCACATCTCTAGTCTCAGAGGATCCACAAATATGTAGAGATGCCTTTAGTTCAGAGATCCATGCAAACAGTATTTTTTATCCAATTTTGAATTAAGAGACCTAGGAGCTGCTTCCTGAAAGCTGCTCAACAGCGCCTCCATGGAAATAAAGCTTTTGATCACCGTTTACCAGTTCTGGCTTTTGATTCCACACTAGTGTCTGTTAGCCCTACTGCGGTATGCTTTCTGTCTGATTAAATGTTTCCAGATCACAGAAGTGATTGTAAAACAGATATACTACCACTTGGGATCAATATGTTTAATGCTGTTTACTTCAATGACCAAAGGGACCTCAGGGGCTCTGGGGTTTACTGTGTTGTTTATACAATACCAGAAATTTTTTGGATTGCTCAGGTTGGTTGCTTGTTTAGCTTTGAGATACAGCTATTGGCCCGGTTGAGTTCACATTCACAATTTTTCCTTAGGTGTCTTTAGTCCTCCAGGTCAGGTTTGGAGTTTGATTTGATTTTTTTTTTTTGAGACTCTTGCTAAGTCTCTAGTTCTCATTAACTTGAACAGGTCACTTGTTAACCAGTCTGAATTCAAGTTTTTGACTGGAGAGTGTTTCTTGTTGCAATGAAGGGCGTGAGCAAAAACTCTCTGGTCAAGTTCCTCTTATGTTTGGGGAGTCTCCCCTGAGGGCCTGGTTTAAAAAATGAAACCCAAACGGGAACCCTTGGGTTTGAAGATGGAAAAGCATTGTCTGGAAGTTTCTGGGCTTGTTTGGTAAAATTTTCTTAAGGAGTGTAGGGTGCCAGAAACCCATAAGGCACCATAAGGGCTGAATCAAACCGTGTACCATTTGTTATGCAGAGTTAAAAGCAAGGATCTGGTTTGTCCTCTCCTATTTCTGCCTCTTGTCTGCCTCTTGCCTGTCTGACTGTGCAATCAAATTTCTTTGTGACACCTAGGAATTGGCCACTCCAATGGTCCCACAATTTCCCACTGTCATCTTCCTTTCTTCACTTGCTGTTTCTGTTTCTATTCTTTCTTTCTCCACTTGCTTACCTGGGGTTAGAAAAAAATGCATGTGAATCTTTGTGTGAAACTGAGATCCATTGGTTTGCAAATGTATATACAGTGCTCCCTCTATTATCTGACCCTCTGTTATCCTCCACCCTCTGTTATCTGCCCACTTTTGTCTCGTACTAATTTCTGATTTTGCCATTGCCCCCCATTATTCGCCAACCTTGATTATACACTTCCTTCAATTATCTGCCAGCTTTAGTCTTGTACCAAAGTGGGTGGATAATGGAGGGTGCACTGTAATTAAACTATAGTATATGGTTAGGGCTTATTGTAGGTAGAAATCCATGGTTTTTCAAATCTTGTTGTAGGACAGGTCAGAGGTCAGAAAAGTTGTTGTGCTATAGTTCTGATGTCACATCGATAGTACAACAACTTTTTAGCCTTGTCCTACCTCCTGATTGGCTGACTCAAATAGCTGCATTGTAGAAGAAAAAAGAATGGCAGCGCTATTAAGCGGACACAGAGCAGTGGATCCTACTCCTCCTGGCACAAATAGCCTCAGACGACTTTGTGTCATGTAACAATTTTTTTTTATAGTTTAATTTCTAAAAATTAAAACTGCCACTGTGAGAGCAAGTGAGTGGGAGTGATGAGAAACCCCAGACAGCGGGAGCGCAGTGTACCTGAAATGAGTGGCAGTGGTGATGTAGAGCGGGAGCAGTAACTGTGAGGTAACCAACAGTTTTCAAAAAACAATAAGCCCTAACCATATACTATATAAAACAGTGGATGTTTGCCCATCCACAACTAAGGCTGTGTTCCCCTCTTGGGATGTTGATGACATCAGTGAGACCTCTCCAGCTTCACTCTTGAGGTTTCTATGATGTCATCAACATCCCTCAAAGGAAACACAGCCTTGTTGTGGCTGGTCGCCCATCCACTATTCTATATGTTGAAATGATTGCAGAAAGTTGTTTGGATCTATTGGGAAGGATATCAGTCTGGAACACAAGCTTGTTTACAAAACTGACAACAGGAGATCAGCACTGAGACAGAATGCTCCATTTTGTTGCACCTGCAGGCTGGTCTCAGTAAAGAAGCTGGCAAACTTCTAAGGCATTTTGTGTGAGAAACAGGAGATTGATTTACACCAACAAGATGTAGAATTTAAACTGTCAGGAAAATACATCTTATAAAAAAGGCAACAATGCTTTTGTTTAGGGTTCAAGATTTTAAAGAGAAACTCTCAGATGTAGGACTTTATTTGAACTGCCTGTATGAAGAGCTATCCTGTACAATTATATACATGTATTGTTTTATTTTTATTGTTATTGATAATAATTAAATGCTACTTGCAAATTTTATAACTTCTGGTTTGCCTAAGCTTCCTGACTTATGCCTCAACCACAACACCAAGTGACAGGATGATAGGAACATTGAATTTGTTAGTAGATAAAGATTGCTTGACCCATACCTGGTCTCCAGCCACCTCATCACCACTCCCCACTCTCCAACACCACTTTGATACTAGTTTTCCTTTATACCTATTCCATGCATGCTTGAAGCCCACCACGTTTGTGTATCCCCACCAACCCTGCTAGAAGATTATTCCAGACATCCACCACCCTCTAAGTGAAAAAAATACTTCCTCACATCCCTCCTAAACTTTCCCCTCCAGCTTCATTGCATGTCCCCTAGTTCTTGTATGCCTTCTTTTCTGACAAATGCTCCCTTCCTGTACCTTATTTACCCCATAAGATATTTAAAGGTCTCTATCATGTACCCACTCCATCGTTCTTTGAGGGTGTACATGCTTAAATCTCTAAGTCTCTCCTCATAGGATATTTGGTGCAACCCTTGCATCATTTGTGTCGCCTTTCTTTGGCTGACCTCTATCCTGTCTAGGTCCTTTCTGAAGTGTGGTCTTCAGAACTGGACACAGTACTCCAGCTGTGGTTCCACCAGTGAACAATACAGTGTCAACAGCATCTCTCTCTCTTGCTAATGGTTATACCTCTCCCTCTGCATCCCAGCATCCCACTGGCTTTCTGTACTGCTTTGTCACATTGCCTTGCCACCTTGAGGTCATGCATTATGATTATGCCTAGGTCTGTTTCCTGTTTAATGACTGTCAATACCTTCCCCTCATTCTATTCTCTGCCTCTGGGTTTCTGCAACCAAGGTTCACTTTTTGCATTGACTACCAGCTGCGATATCCTTTACCATTCCTCAAGCTTTTTCAGGTCTTTATTCATCGTCTCCACCCTCTTCAGAGTATCTACCCTATTGCAGATCTTGGTGTAATCTGCAAAGAGGTACAACTTCCCTTCCAGTTATTCTGCAATGTCATTTATAAAGACATTAAAGAGGACTGGACCCATTGCTGAGCCCTGGGGAACCCAGCTGGTCACTCTCCCTTCCCCTGATTGAGTGCAGTTATGCACCACCCTCTGTCACCTATCCATCAACCAGTTATCTACCCAGTGTACCACTTTGGTTCCCGGCCCCAAGCTTCCAAGATTTTTCATGAGTCTCCTATGTGGCATGGTGTCAAAGGCCTTGCTGAAGTCCAACTAGGCCAATTCCACTGCTCCCCCAATCTAGTTCTCTGGTCACCTAGTCAACAAAATCTAACAGGTTTGTCTGACATGATCTCCCTTCCGTGAATCCATGTTGCTTTGGGTCCTGTAACCCATGGGATGCAAGGCAATCTACCAGTCTTTCCTTTAGAATGACTCCATTAGTTTCCCCACTACTGATGTCAGTATGGCTGGCCTGTAGTTGCCAGCCTCTTCCCTGCTGCTGCTCTGATGGAGTGGGACCACATCTTCCCTCCTCCAGTCCTCTGGGACCACCACTGTATCCAGTGAGTTATTGTACAGGGTTGTCAGAGATGCAGCCAGTACCTCCTAGAGCTCATTCAATAACATTGGATGTACTCCATCTGGCCATATAGCCTTGTCCATTCTCAGATTCTCAAATTCCTTCAGGACTCTTTCCTCTTCAAATGGACTTGTGGTCTACTTCCCTTCCTCCAGTGGTTCTGTAACCTATTACTGGCCCATCCTCTTCCCCTTTCCACGGTGAAAATAGAATTATTTGTTGAGGATATCAGCTTTTTCCTGATCATCCTCTGCATAGTCTTCCAGTGCACCCCTCAGCCTCACAATTCCTCCTCTTGTCTTTCTTTATTCATTTGTATACCTAAAAAAGGTCTTGTCCCCCTTTGTTACCCCTCTGGCTATTCTTTCCTCAGTTTGTTCCTTAGTGCCTCTCACCACTTTCCCTGCTTCCCTTTATTTTTGTTGGCACACTTCTCTATAATCTTTCCTCTATGTCTTCTTGTATCTCCTGAATGCTGCCCTTTTTGCCCTTACTCTTGCCACCACCTCCCTTGAGAACCATATTGGTCTCTTTTTTCCTCCTGCATTTGCTCACCTCTTTTGCACAGAGGCTTATTGCCTTACTATTTTATCCCTTAATCTGGCCCACTGGCCCTCCACCCAGTCAGGGTAATCCTCCTGCCAGAGCATCTCTGAGGCATTCACCCATTTTTTTTAAATCTGCCCTCCTGAAGTCCAAGAACCTCCTGGTGTGATTCACCTCCACTGCCATCCTAATGTTGAACCACAATATCCAGTGATCACTGGTCCCCAGATAGCATCTCACCCTGACATCCACAACACTGTCCCTGTTTGTGGCTGTGTTCCTTGTCTAGTTGCCTTAGAAACACCTCCTGCAGGGAGTCTAGGATGACCCTGCTTCTAGCCAAGGCTACGGCCAGGAGGTTTCAATCAATATCTGAAGGACCCCATCAGCAGTACCTTCCCTTATTTGCCATCTTGCAAATGACTTCCCCCATTTACTTGTCTAGATCCTCCCCCTGTGTTCTGTAAATCACACCAGTGCAAATGAGGCTCCAGCTGCTATCTTCAGGGTGACCCACAGTATCTCTATCGAAGTCCGGTCAAAACAGTAAATCTGCGCAGTGAAACATGTGCTGTCATAACAGCGCCGCACAGTTTTGGAGTTTATATATGTAATCTAACATGGTTTTTGACCATGCAGTTTTGTACTGAAAGCACGTCGTGGTTATTGACCACACTGTGTTTGATCACATTTATTTATTTATTTTATTTTATTTAGTTTTTGTTGACTGGGTAAGTGCACTAGACAAATTCTGCCTATTTTCAGGCATGACCCAGGGAAGGGAATACAGATGAATGCCAACTAACTTTGAACCAGACTAAGCTGTTGGTGGTATTTTTAGTGAAAGGTGGGAAATTTGGCCAGGGCACCGGGGAAAAGTCCTCTACTCTTTTCGAGAAGTGCCATGGGATCTTTAACACCCACCTGAGCTACCACCAGAAAAGGCAAATGGGACCTCGTTTTAATGTCTCATTCGAAAGACAGCACCTCAGGAGTGCAGCACCCCCCTCATGCTGCACTACAGTGTCAGTATTAGGATATTAACCTAAGTGCCTGGTGTGGGGATAGAACCCACAGCCTTCTGATCTCCTGGCCTCAGAGGTGAGTGTGCTACCTGCTGAGCCACTGACACTGACATGGTCTTGACATAGCGCCAATCCATTCCCTCTTTAGCCCCTTGCATTTCTGATGTCTTAATATCTTCCCTGACATATAACAGAATCTCCCACCTTCCCCCACAATCCTTCCAGAACTGCATGTATCCTGGTGTAGTCATGTCCCAGTAGTGGTTTTCTGTGCACCATGACTCAATGATGGGCACTATTCCAAGTCAGCCTCATGATCTGGAATTTTATTTCCAAGACTTCTTGCATTTGCACACATGGCTTTCTACATCTTTGTCCCACCCTGCCTCATTCCCCCCCTTCCATCCTTTGTCCCTGCCTCATTCCCCCCCTTCCATCCTTTGTCCTGCCTCATTCCCCCCTTCCATCCTTTGTCCTGCCTCATTCCCCCTTCCATCCTTTGTCCTGCCTCATTCCCCCTTCCATCCTTTGTCCCTGCCTCATTCCCCTTCCATCCTTTGTCCCTGCCTCATTCCCCCTTCCATCCTTTGTCCCTGCCTCATTCCCCCTTCCATCCTTTGTCCTCATTCCCCTTCCATCCTTTGTCCCTGCCTCATTCCCCTTCCATCCTTTGTCCCTGCCTCATTCCCCTTCCATCCTTTGTCCTGCCTCATTCCCCTTCCATCCTTTGTCCCTGCCTCATTCCCCTTCCATCCTTTGTCCCTGCCTCATTTCCCCTTCCATCCTTTGTCCCTGCCTCATTCCCCTTCCATCCTTTGTCCCTGCCTCATTCCCCTTCCATCCTTTGTCCCTGCCTCATTCCCCTTCCATCCTTTGTCCCTGCCTCATTCCCCTTCCATCCTTTGTCCCTGCCTCATTCCCCCTTCCATCCTTTGTCCCTGCCTCATTCCCCCTTCCATCCTTTGTCCCTGCCTCATTCCCCCTTCCATCCTTTGTCCCTGCCTCATTCCCCCTTCCATCCTTTGTCCCTGCCTCATTCCCCCTTCCATCCTTTGTCCCTGCCTCATTCCCCTTCCATCCTTTGTCCCTGCCTCATTCCCCTTCCATCCTTTGTCCTGCCTCATTCCCCCTTCCATCCTTTGTCCCTGCCTCATTCCCCCTTCCATCCTTTGTCCCTGCCTCATTCCCCCTTCCATCCTTTGTCCCTGCCTCATTCCCCCTTCCATCCTTTGTCCCTGCCTCATTCCCCTTCCATCCTTTGTCCTGCCTCATTCCCCCTTCCATCCTTTGTCCTGCCTCATTCCCCCTTCCATCCTTTGTCCCTGCCTCATTCCCCCCTTCCATCCTTTGTCCCTGCCTCATTCCCCCTTCATCCTTTGTCCCTGCCTCATTCCCCCTTCATCCTTTGTCCCTGCCTCATTCCCCCTTCCATCCTTTGTCCCTGCCTCATTCCCCCTTCCATCCTTTGTCCCTGCCTCATTCCCCCTTCCATCCTTTGTCCCTGCCTCATTCTCCCCTTCCATCCTTTGTCCCTGCCTCATTCCCCTTCCATCCTTTGTCCCTGCCTCATTCCCCCTTCATCCTTTGTCCCTGCCTCATTCCCCTTCCATCCTTTGTCCCTGCCTCATTCCCCTTCCATCCTTTGTCCCTGCCTCATTCCCCTTCCATCCTTTGGACCTGCCTCATTCCCCCCTTCCATCCTTGGACCTGCCTCATTCCCCCCTTCCATCCTTTGGACCTGCCTCATTCCCCCTTCCATCCTTTGGACCTGCCTCATTCTCCCCCTTCCATCATTTGGCCCTGCCTCATTTTTTACCCCAGTATTACTAAGTTTGTTCTTTGCCCCTTTGTCTCCAGTTCTCCTTCTTTTGCCTTGAACTGGTTCCATGGAGGAGTTTTCCCCCTCAGGTTCTTCTTCACTCCTGCTCCATTTTGTTGGGGGAGCTTTATATGCCTCCCTCTGTCCTTCTGTCACCCCTCAGCTAGTTTAAATGTTTGTCAAAGTAACATTTAAACTACACACTGAGAACTGCAGTTCCTCTCCTAGATGGACACAGGCCATTACCTTTGCAAAGGTACACAGCCTCCAATATTGGTTTCCAGTCCCCAGTGTTGCTGAACCCCTTCTCTCTGCACCATTCCTTCAACCACAAGTTGAAGCTTCTAATGCAGAGTTCCCTGTCCTCCCCTCAGCCATATACAGGTAGCACCTTGGTGAAGGCCACTGTACACACTACCTGTTTTAGACCCTCTCTAGATCTCTAAACTCCCCCTGAATAATCCCAGCTGCATCCCTAACTAGCTCACTGGTTCCCAGCTGGATAGTGACATGCAGCTCCCCGCTGCCCTAGCAGTCCTTAGGATTCACTGACCATTCCTCCAAACCATGGCACCAGATAGACTCCTTACCTCCCTCTTCACTCTTCCCTGTTTCCAAATCTATCCTCCTAATGATTGAGTCCTCCACCTGAAGTTGGTTCTTCTGCTGGAATCCTCTACACCCACCTTGGGGTTCCCCTTCAGGATCCCCTCATATCCTATCTTGCCATTACTAGGGATACCATGCCCCAGCAGTCCTGTCCTGCCAAAATGGTGAAGGAGTTACACAGTGGCACTGGTGGAGGAAAGAATGTTCCCCATCCCTGCTATCCCCACCCCCCTGGAGCCCACCACTGTCTAACTGGCCTTCTTTCTCCTAGGCATCTTCTGGGGCAGTGGCAGTGGACTTAGTGACACCTGGATGAGGGATGAGGCCATCTGGATCCTGCTCAGCTCAGGCCAGAGTCTAGTGACCTCCTCCCTCAACCAGAGAGGTGTGTACATGTGGAGCAGCATCTCAGACTCCAAAATATCTTGCTGAAGACTGCTACTCCACATCCACTGCATTGCACCACTCCCATTTCCATCTATATGTGGTCCTTCCTGCTCCTTAGAGCACCTTGTTGCTCTGTTTGGTTCTACTCCATCGAACCTCCTAGCAGTCTTTCCTGTGTCACCTTTCCCCAGATAGGGTGTCTCCTAAATTCCCCTTTTGCCCTTGCTTTCCTATTTACTACCTTCTTTAAATTCCTCCCTGCTACAGTACCCTCTGCCTCTTTACTACTTTTAGATATTTCCCCTCAGTGCCCCACTAGAAACCTTATTTCACCTTACCCCAAATAGGGTGTCCCTCTTATTCCTACCAGTGGCATGCTTTCTGCCTTTTAACCTTTCCTTGCAGTGACTATAACAACAGAAGGACCTCACCTTAGTCGACCAGCAGAGTTCCCTCCTTGCCTGTTGTCATCTGCAGATGCCTGCTGATGCCTAAGACTCCAGTACCTGTTCCACCCACATATTGAGACATGAGCGTGCTGAGACATGCTGAACAAGGGAGACTTTAATAGTGCACATGTTAGATAGTAGTAGGCTTCTGTCAGCTCCACACCCCAATTACACACTCAATTCATAGGGCTTCTTGAATCTATTTAACCCCAGGCCTAATCTTCTGAGCTAGTTCCCCTACACTAGCTATTACAATGTTAAAGACATGTCTTAAAGTGCCCCAAACACTGCCTAAAAATCCTTTTTTCTCCCCACTTACCCTGCTACTTTCAGCATGAAGAAAAATATTAATAAATATGAATATACTTTTAAGGTAAAGCTAGGTGCTTTCACTCCTCTCTGTCAGCAAAGTCTGTACTTCCCTGGGGTGATGATATCAACATTTTGTTTACAGCATCTATTACAGGAGAAAATGGCACGGAGGTAATGTGACATAAAATGGATTGTCTGAGGACTTGCTCCTGAGTGTCTGATACTGTTCATATCATACATGGGTCCTGAGAACAATCATTTAGGGACATGTGTGGTTCCTGTAGAGACTTTTCAAGGAAAGAAAAGGGATCTTTTTAGCTCCAGGAGCAAAGTACTGACCAATCTAAGGAGAATGTGGAATTAGAGGAGTGAATAATGCTGGAAAGACAACCCATGGCAAGGGAGGAGAGAATGCATGTAGTGCCTATGATCAGCCTGCTGAGCTGCAACATGCCTGGTGGGGTCCAGCTGAATCTTGCCTCACATGGATTGTTGGCTTGGGTGATGTCTGTGTCACATGGGGGTCTCTGTGTGTATTTGAACTCCCAAGACACATGAAAGAAGTGCTTACTGTCATTATTTTTGTAATCAACATTTTTATTAGTTTGTATTTTCAGCTTGGCAGGAAATTAAAGTATAATCACAATATGTAAATTACGTCCTAGCCAGGGAAGGGCTCCTCCCCTTGGAAATACAACTCTGTGGTAACGAAATGCAATAATATTGTACATCAATACATTTATTGTAAATTAAGTCTTCTGGCTGTGGCAGAGGGAGGTAGCAGTTGAAGTCTGAAATTGTGGTGAGGTTCTGGAAAGCTAACTCTGTCATAAGTTTCTGTAAGTTTTTATTGTTTATAAGTTGTGTTTTAAAATTGGCCTAACTCCTTAAGAACTCTCTGGAACAGAGAGACACAAATCCTTAAATCTCTCTGTGCTAGCTGTAGACTGTTCTTGTGGGAGAGGGTCTTTGGCCAGTAACACAGCCAGCCAAACAAGGTTGTTTGCATTTCTGTTAATCTCTGTTTAAAATTCTCACTGAGGCATTTTAAGTCTTTTGACTGTGGCTGAGGGAGGTAGCAGTTGAAGTTTGAAATTGTTCTGAGGTTCTGGAAAGCTAACTTTGTCATGAGTTTCTGTAAGTTTTTATTGTTTGTAAGTTGTGTTTTAAAATTGGCCTAACTCCTTAAGAACTCTTTGGAAAGCCCTCCCACCCATGCCTTGCATTTGCCTTTCTTAAATACAGAAGAGTCACTGGGGGTTCAGCTTAAAGGCTGGGAGGGAGGACTTAGGGAGTTGCAAACTTCCCCTGTGAGCAAACTCTTAAGGCTAATAGTCAGGTGGGGAAAAGTTCAGCCACTTAAGTGTTGAAAGTTTAAAAGTCGTGGACTAGTGGGGAACTTGGTGGCTCACCCAAGGAAACCTACTTGGAGGGGAATGGGGCCACATGTCATTAGGGTCGGCATCTTTGGGAGGGTGGTGGGTTGCACAGGGTGTGGGGTAGCCAAGATATTGGACTGGGCTTGGAAGTTTGTTAGTTGCCCAGTGTGCCATCAGCTGGCACAGTTTAGGGAGGAGGTTGAGGAGCTTAGGAGACAGCTGGGGGAAGGGGGTAGGTATGGTTGGGGAATAGGGCAGGGGCTCTCCCATTGGGTTGCACCAAACACTAGGGGTGGGGGCATAGGGAAAGGAGTGCAGGTGAGTACTCTGGGGTCACATAGGGGCCCTGGTAGATGGGGCCCAAAAAGAGGATACTACAAAGGAAGCTGGCAGGTAACTGGGGACCCTCACAGACAGGGGCCAAAGGGAGGACATTCTCAGGGAAGTAGGCACATGGCTGGGGCTGAACAGAAAGAAGAAACTGGGGAGGTGGATCAGACCTTAAACTTAGTAACCACTTCAATTCTCTTCTTCTGCTTGAGGATAAGGGGGGGTGATATAGCCATGACAGAGGTGGTTAGAGATGGAAAGGGAGTAGGGGGCAGGAGGCAGGGGCTGGATAATGGGAGAAACAGGGGAGAACTTGGAATGCAGGAAAATGGGGGAGCAGGGGATCAGAGCAGGAGGATGAGGGGGTAGAGGGAGGAAAGCACAAGAAAAATGACCAGTTGGGAGGAAAGGGCAAGGAGAAGGACCAGAAGTACAAGGAGGATACAGTAAAGGGAGCTGAGGGTTTAGGCTAGGGGAGCACAACAAGCAAGGAGGGGCTGAACAGAGAAGGGAAGGAAGGGAGGATGAGCTAGGCTAGTTTAGCAGATGGGGGGAAGGACCAGTCATGAGCAGTAAAGGTGGGGGTAGCGAGGTACAGAAGGATACTCAGGAGGACAAGGAGCATAGGATCATAGGGGAGGGGGTAGCCAGGTTAAATAAGGAGGGCATGGCAGGTGGCACTCAGATAGGGGGAGAAGCAAGGAGCCAACTGGGGGGAAGGGCCGGTGGAAAGGATAAGGGACATGGAAGAAGGGAAATGGAGGAAAAGGGGTAGCCAGAGTGCTCCTGTTGGGTGATTCCATGATCAGGGGGATCAAATGGGATAGGGAGGGAGGGAGAAGCCTGCCTGATTAGAACAAAATGCTTCCCTGGACTAACGGTGCACAGGGCCAAGCATGAGGTATATCAACTGGCAAAGGATTGTGGAGGTTCCCCGTACATACTGGTCCACCTGGGTACCAATGACATAAAGGGAAATAGTGAGCTAGAGATACAGGCAAGGTTCAGGGAGCTTGCCAGGGTCTGTCATGATATAGGATGCACAATTTCCTTCTCGGAAATCCTGCCAGTGCCAAGGGCTAGTGGGGAACACAAGAGGAAGATTAGGGTGATAAACCAGTGGCTCAGGGAGTGGTGTGGGGCCAGAGGGTATGGGTTGATGGAGGATTGAGGGGAGACCTGGGAGGATACATAGATACATAGATACATAGATACATAGATACATAGACAGTGTCAGTAGATAAGGGCCTATGGCCCACCCAGTCTGCCCATTTGAGCTTGTAAGTTCAGTTTGTTTTCCTAGAAGTCTGTTGCCCCATACCCCTGACCTCCAGAATTCCTTTATGTCTATCCCATGCATTCTTAAATCCCATGATTGTTTCATCCCCCACCACTTCCTCTGGCAGGGTGTTCCACTTGTCCACCACCCGTTCTGTGAAGAAATTCTTTCTCATGTTTCCTCTGAATCGTCCTCCCTCCAACTTCATCCCATGCCCTCTAGTCCTGGAACATCTTTTTCGCTTAAAAATAGTGTTTTCCTGCACTCTGTTCCTCCCTGTAAGATACTTGTATGTCTCTATCATATCCCCTCTCTCCCTCCACTCCTCCAGGGAGTACATGTTCAGTTCCTTCAACTTGTCTTCATAGGACTTGTGATGCAATCCATGCACCATCTTTGTTGCCCTCCTCTGAACCTTCTCTACCCTGTCTATGTCCTTACGGAGGTATGGTCTCCAGAACTGTACACTGTACTCCAGGTGGGGCCTCACTAGTGTCTTGTATAGCGGAATTATGACTTCCCTTTTCCTGCTGGTGATGCCCCTGCCAATACATCCCAGCATCCTATTTGCTTTTACCTGCTGCCTTGTCACACTGTTTCCTACCTTGAGGTCATCGAGATGATAACCCATGATCCTTTCCTGCTTGGTGCATGCTATATCCTCACCCCCACTGATATATTGTGCCAGGGTTTTTGTGCCCCATATGCATTATCTTGCACTCTTTGCATTGAATTTCAACTGCCAAACCCCTGACCATTCTTCAAGTTTCTGCAGGTCGCTTCATTCTGTCTACACCCTCTGGTGTGTCTACTTGTTACAGAGCTTTGTGTCATCAGTGAACAGAGAAATTCTGCCTTCTAGGTCCTCAAGCAATGTCACTGATGAAGATGTTGAATAGGACCGGTCCAAGCACTGATCCCTTGGTACCCACTGGTCACTCTTCCTCTGTGGAGTGACAGCCATTTACCACCACCCTCTGTGTCCTGCCACCCAGCCAGTTACCTACCCACCACACTACTGTCCTGCCCACACCCATATTCCCCAGTTTGTGTAATAGTCTTCTATGTGGCACAGTGTCAAAGGCCTTGCTGAAGTCCAGATAGGCCATGTCCACTGCCCTCCCTGATCCACCTCCCTAGTCACCCAGTCAAAAATTCAATGAGGTTGGTCTGACATGACCTCCCCTGGTGAAACCATGCTGCCTTGGGTCCTGTAGTCCATTGACAACCAGATGTTCCACCAATCTCTCCTTCAGTAGTGCTTCCATGATCTTCCCCACTACCGAGGTGAGGCTGACTGGTCTGTAGTTCTCTGCTTCCTTTGTTCCCACTTTTGTACAAGGGGACTACATCTGCTGTCCTCCAGTCTTTGGGTACCTCCCTGTTTCCAGTGATCAGCTAAACAGGATAGCCAGAGGTTCAACCACCACCTCTCTTAGTTCTTTAAGAACCCTGGGTGCACCCATCTGGCCCCATTGCTTTATCAACTCTTATTACTTCCAGTTCCTTCAGGACCCTTTCTCTGTAAAGGGACTTGTGTCCATTTCTGCACCATTCTCACCTTGTACTCCCTTCAGACCCATTACTCCTCTTCCTCAGTAAAGACTGAGCAGAAATACCTGTTCAATATGTCAGCTTTACTGTTGTCATCCTCCACGCCTCCATCCTCCCTCTTCAGTCTCACTATCCCTCCCTTTGTCTTTCTTTTTTCACTTATGTACCTGTAAAAGGTTTGTCCCCTCTACCCACTGATTTTGCAATGTGTTCTTCTGTCTGAGCTTTGGCTTCCCTTACTGACCTCCCTGCCTCCCTTTGCTTCTCCTGGTACTTCTCCCTATCCCCTTCTGCCTGTGTCTTTTTGTATTGCCTGAATGCAATCTTTTTGGCTTTCACTTTCTTTGCTACCTCTTTGGAAAACCATAATGGTCTCCTCTTCCTTTTCCTCTTGCTAACCCGCTTAATGCATAATTCTGTTGTTCTTGTAATCCCCATTTTAAATACTCCCCACTGTTCCTCAACCCTGATTCCTGTCCCATTCCCCTTAATGCCTCTTTCAAGTATCTTCTCATTTTCCCAAAGTCTGCCCCCCTAAAATCCAGGATACGTGTTTTGTGTGGTTTGGTTCTGCTCTTTCTGTGATTTCAAACCACAATGACTGGTGGTCACTGTTTCCCAGGTGCTCCCTCACTGTTACCCCATCACACTGTCCCTGTTTGTGAGCACAAGGTCCAGTATTGCCTTCTGCCGAGTTGGTTTCATGACCAGTTGCTTGAGGAAGGCACCCTGAAGGAGTCCAGGATAAATCTGCTCTAGTTGATGCTGCTGCTGGGATGCTCCAGTCCACGTCTGGAATATTGAAGTCTCCAACCAGTACTACCTCACCCTTGTCTGCCATCCTTTGGATGGCTAGCATCAGCTCCCTATCTGTTTCTTCCTCCTGGGCTGGTGGTCTATAGACCACACCTGTGCGGATGGCTGTCCCCATTTTCCTTTCCAGCTTAACCCACAGTATCTCTCCCCCATTTTGTTCCTCCTGGATCTCTGTGGCCCTTATGTCATTTTTCACATACAGTGCCACTCCTCCTCCCTTCCTGCCTTCTCTGTCTCTTCTGAATATGTTGTAGCCAGGTATGGCCATCTCCAAGTCATGGTTATCATTACACCAGGTTTCAGTGATGGCCACAATGTCCAAGGTCTGACTGCACCATGACAGCCTCCAGATCTTCCATCTTGTTGCTAAGGCTCCTGGCATTTACACATGGTTTTCCATGATTTGACCTCCTAGACTGTTTCACTATTCTACTCTAGCCCCTTCCTTGGTTGTCATTTATCCCTGGTTCTCCTTGCTGTCTGCTCTTCTGCTGCATTTTGGCCCTTTTCTGCTTATCCACCTCTTGGGCACTAATCTCCATCTTTTGCACACTGCTTTGCAGAGATAGCCACTCCTCTGGTTCACTGGTTCCATTGCTAGCTGTAGCTAGCTGCTAGATAAGGGGCTGTATGCTAGAGATAGGCTCCATCTCATTTTGGAGGGGAAGGAAATCCTTAAGTTGAAAATAGAGGGGTTCATTGGTGAAAGGTGGGGTTTAAACTTGTGAAGGGGGGGATTGGAGAAAAGGCAATCAAGGGAAGTCCGGTAAAGGAGAGACTCTGTCTCCACCCCCCTGGGGAGCTGGAGGAATGCAGGAAAAGGCCAACTGGTAAGGCGCAGACTGGGGAAGACAGAATTCCCACAGGAACACGAGCAGGGGAAATGGAAGTATAGGGAAAGGGTGGAAAGTAGTCCTGCTAAATGTCAGGAGCTTGGGCAATAAAATGTCTGAGCTCCAGGTGATGCTAACTGAGGGAGAGGTGGATGTGACAGTGGTCACTGAGACCTGGGTCACCGCAGGGCATGACTGGGACCTGAACCTGGAGGGTTACACAATGTTCAGGAAGAACGGGGGGAGGGAAGGTGAGGAGGGGTAGCAATAATAGTCAAAAACTGCATCACCATAGGAGGAGTGGAGGAGGCAGAGGGAACTGTGGAGGCAATTTGGATCACCTTGATAACAAGGGGGAGGGCAAGAGAGTAAAAATAGGAGTGGTGTATAGACCCCTTGCGCTGGTGGAGGAGCTGGAGGAGAGTCTGGTGGCAGATGTTGGGAGGCACTGCAGACTGGGAAGGGGAAGGGTGGTGGTGGTGTTGGGGGGACTTAAACATGCCAGGAACAGACTGGGAAACTATGACATCCTCGGTGGCCAGGGAACAGAGGTTGTTGGATGTCTTTCAGGATGCGTTCCTAACTCAGCAGGTGGGGAACCGACTAGGGAGGAGCAGATACTGGATGTGGTCCTGGCAGACAGTGACCAGATTGGGGGCTTGGAGGTAAGATACCCGTTGGCGGGGAGGGACCATGCCACGGTCTGGTTCTGCCTGAACCTAGGAGGGGTAGAACACTGCACAAAGATGGAGGCAACTGACTTCAGGGGGGCAGACTTCAAGGAAATGGGAAGGATCCTTAAGGAGGACATGGATGGGATTGGGCCAGACATGGATGCTGACAGTAGGTAGGAAATCATCAGGAGGGGGGTGCAGGATGCTACCAGCATCTGTGCAAGAGTAAGACGAAAATGCGGTAGGGCCCAAAAACCCTGCTGGTGGACCAGGGAGATTCAGGAGGTGGTGAGGGAAAAGAAGGAGGCCTATAGGCAATTCAAATGCTCAAGGAGTGAAAGGGACCAAGGGGAGTACGAGCTGGTGGCCAGAAGGGCCACTAGGGTGGTGAGGGCAGCTAAGGCATGGAAGAAGCAGAACCTGGCCAGGGAAATTAGGAGAGGGAACAAGGGGTTATTTAGATACACTGGGGAAAAATGATGGGTGAAGGGGCAGATTAGCAGGATTGAAACAGGGAGGGAGGGATGGGCACAAGACCGGGGCAGCAGGCTGAGGTACTAAATGAGTACTTCACCTCAGTTTTCACCAAGGAAAATGGAAGTGGCTGCATCATATATGGGAGGAGATGATGAAACTGTGGGTGGGGGCCCTTACCGATTGGCGGGTCTGGGGAGGAGGGGCATCACTGGCAGGTGGGGGGAAGGCAAAGCAGGGGGACGAGGTAGCGGAGGTGGAAATCATGGCAGAGAGAGTGAGGGAAGCCCTTAGGTCCCTTAAGATTGAGAAAGCACCTGGGCTGGATAAATTACATTCCAGAGTGCTGAAGAAACTGGCGGATGCCCTGGCGAAACCCTTCAGCATCTCTCTGAGGACAGGGTGGGTGCCCCAGGACTGGAAGGTGGTGCATATAGTGCCTATCCACAAGGGGGGGATCTAGGGAGGTGGCAGGGAACTACAGGCCTGTCAGCCTTACTTTGGTGGTGGGCAAGGTGATGGAGGGCATTGTCAAGGAGAGACTGGGGGGACCTGGAAAAGTTGGGGTGCCTGGACAATAGACAGCATGGATTCATCCCAGGGAAACTATGTCAGACAAACCTTGTGGAGTTCTATGACTGGATGACGAGTGTCTTGGACCTGGGTAGACCAGTGGATATCCTGTTTCTTGACTTCAGCAAGGCATTTGACTCTGTTCCTCACAGGGGCTTGTTGGATAATCTGGTGGAAATGGGAGTGGGGAACCAGATGATCAGATGGATAGGAAATTGGCTCCAGAACTGGACCCAGAGGGTTGTGATTGGAGGGATAGTCTTATCCCCAAGGAGGGTCATTAGTGGAGTCCCTCAGGGATTGGTCCTTGGGCCCCCAATGTTCAATGCCTATGTCTCTGACATAAGGAAGGGAATCAGGAGTGAGATGAGTCTCTTTGCGGATAACTCAAAATTGGGGGCGATGGTGGATGGGGAGGAGGGGAGGGTGGCCCTACAGGGGGACCTGGGGGCTCTGGAAAGGTGGTCTAGAAAGCGGAATCTGAGGTTCAATGCAGGAAAATGCAAGGTACTGCACCTGGGAGCCAGAAACCTAGGCCAAGTGTACACCCTGGGGGAAGGGAATGCTACAAGTCTCGATGGCTGAAAGGGACCTGGAGGTGGTGGTGTTTGTCAAGATGAACAACTCAGAGACTTGTAGGAGGGCAGCGGCAAAGGCCAACAGGATGCTTGGATGCATCGCTAGGGGGCTCACCTCCAGAAGGAGGGAAGTGATACTCCCACTGTATAACTGCTTGGTGAGGCCGCACCTCGAGTACTGTGTGCAGTTTGGGATGCCACATTTAAAGAGGGACATTGAATTCCTGGAGAGGGTCCAGAGGAGGGCAACCAAAATGATTTGGGGTTTGGGGGATAGGACCTATGGTGAAAGGCTTGAAGAGCTAAATATGTACACATTGGAAGAGAGAAGGAATCAGGGGGACATGATAGAGATCTTCAGGTACATGAAATGGGTAAATGGGGAGGAGCAGTCAGGGTGCTCTGAAGGAAGGGGGGCAACTAGAGGGCATGGGTGGAAGCTGGAGGGGAGGAGAGTCAGGGGAGAAAGGAGGTGCTACTTCACTGAGAGGGTGGTGGAGCTATGGAATGCGCTGTCCAGGGGGCTGATGGAGGCAGCAATGGTGGAGGGGTTCAAGAGCAGGTGGGACAGTTACAGAGGAAGGGTTCTGGAAGCAAAAACCAGTGCAGCGAGAATATCTGGGACTGGGAAGGCAGAAGCCAAGGGGGGGGCAGCGAGGTCAGCTCCCGGGGGGGGGCTGACCAAACAAGCGGACACGAAAGACCGTTAGGCCTATTCTGATGGCATTTTAGTATGTTAGTATAAGTTACAGTATTAGTTAGTTAATCTACACTTAATGAACACTTGAAAGGTGTACTGCAGGAAGGCAGAGTAAGTTATGTGACCTCAGATGCACATGCAGATGCTGTGTGTTGTTTTAAGTAACTAGAGAGGAAGTATTCTGGAATTTTGCAGTAGGCAGAGGACAGGCACTTTCCCCATATGGCTGAGAAGTGATCTTCCTTACCTCTGGCACTGTACTGTATACTTTCATAGCTTGCTGTTTTCATAAATTCAGAGAGTCATTTGCTGGGTTTCAGGGGCAATCTGTTCTCTCCAGAGGTGGAGGATGACCTGTTTGGCTGTTAATAGGGCTCGTGCTAGCCATCTGCCCACCCCACCACTTGGTGCAGTTTGGGTAGTTGGAGTTGTGGATGAGTCTGTTTCCAGCATAACTACTGTGGGTGTGAGTGCAAGTGGAGTTCCTGTGACTTGTCTACATACTGACTGTACCTTGTCCCAAAAATTGTGCATCTTGCCACAGGCCCAGATTATGTGTGTGATTGTGCCTACATGTTCCTCACATCTCCAGTGTTTGGCTGTTGGGGAAATGCCCCTTTTGTGCTGTTTGGCAGGTGTTCTGTACCACTGGTGCATTAGTTTAAGTTGGGTAAACTTAGGTTTGGTATCTTTGGATGCCTGAGATAGCATACTCCATTATTGTTCCCATTCCATGGTTGAGATTGCCCAGTTGAGCTCCTTGCTCCAGTGGGATCAAGTGGTGTCAGTAGAATCTGGTAGTAAGCTGAAGAGCTGTTTGTAAAGGCACTCTGCACATTGTTGAGAGGGAGAGGAGGACTGCAGCAGGGAGTACAATACATTTAGGGGGTTCTGCCTTACGATGAAGGCCCAACAGAGGATTAATGGCATGTCTAAGCTGGAGATTATCTCCAGTGATGTAGTTTTGGTATGCTGCACTGACCTCTCAACTTCTGGATGGACTTACATGTCACACTCAAGCCATCTATTAGGTGCTGGAGTGAGGTAATGCCTTTATCCTTCCAGTCTCTCCAGTTTATGGTGTCTCCAACTATGCATGCTGTCCACCTGCAGAAAGGCCATCCACACAACATTCAACAGTTTGCACATATTGTGATATGAGCAAAACCGGTATGGTCCGGGTGAGCAAGCTCAGGTAGGAACCAGTCAAGATGCATGGCCAACACTTTCACCAGGATCTTGGCATCACAATTCAATAATGATATTGGCCTGTGTGATGAACATTCCTGCAGATCTTTCCCAGGCTTAGGTACCAGGCATATAACCACCTCATTAAAGGAGGCAGGAAGTACCCCCTTCCCCTGCACCTCTGAGAATACTCTCCAAAGGGCATCATTTCTTCTTGCATGACCTTATCTGGTCCACTTGCCTTTCCCTTCTTTAGATTCTGTATAGCTTGTTTAATTTCCCTTTTGTCAATTCCCTTTCCCAATTGCTCCCTCTGCTGTTTAGTAATCTGCAGCAGAGTGAACCAAGACAGAAAATCCTTAGCAGTTCCCAAGTTGCCTCTGCATTCTGCCTGATACAGTTGTTGGTAAAACTTTTAAACTGTTCCTTAATTAATTTGTTATCTTGAGTGACACTCCTTGATTATTTTTAATCCCAGAAATATGTGTGTGTAGGTCTTTCTTCCCTTTGTCAGGCGGACCATGAGTGGTCCCGCTTTGTTGCCCCACTCAAAAAATGAGTTCCTGGTGAAAAAACAGGCCGTGCAGGCTTCCCCCAAGGAGAAAGGCATTAAGTGCCTCCTTGGCAGCAGTTAATTCCCTTAAAGTTCCCTCGGAGAACCCTTGAGCAAGGGAATGTTCCAAGAGCTTCACACGCTGCCCTAGTTCCTCCCTCTTACCCCTTTTCCCCTCTTATACTTTGCCACTTAGCTTATAACAGCACCCCTGATGAATGCTTTGCCAGCATCCCAAAAAATCCCAGCTGAATTTACTGATCCCTCATTCTCCTCCTGGTATAACTTACATTGCTTTTTAATATATTCCAAAAATTCTTAAATTTCCTAATAGGTATTTAGGGAACTTCCACAGTGGTGGACCCAACCCTCCCTCCTCTCCCCATCTTACAGACCACTATAACCATCGAATGGTCCAATATGAAAATTGGACTATGATGGATCTTCTGAATTCTATCAGACCATTCACGAGGTATATAAACGTAGTCCAATCTGGGTCACTGACATCCAGTTGTAACATTGTAAAACCTCTTTCTCTATAGTGCATTGTCTTAATGAGGTACATCTTGGGCAATCTATTATTTCCATTCCAGTGATCTTATTCCAGTATGTTAGTAACCTAATTTTTGCAGTTTCAGAAACTGTTAGTTGACCTAATTCAGCTCTGACTAAGGCTGCTGGTACCAAGAAAGGATTACTCAGCAGTGATCTATACTGTATGTATGATTTAATATGGTGTCCAAAGTTCGGTTATCTGCCTGTCCCCAAGTTTTAGCAATAAACAAAGTCTTGGGTTTTGCTTTTCTAATGATCTCCTTCAGTGAAGATTTTATGGAACTTTCCCCATGTTTAATATAGTGGTGCAGTAGTTCCACTATAGGTTAGAGCTGGATAGGCACTATAATGTTAAAATACAGTTTTCAATTGCTGATTGCTTATGTCTCTGCAATTTCTTGATGGAGTTTCACAAAACCTTTGAAAGTGAGATCTGTGGCCCAGAAACTCCTGACATGATAAGTTTGATAGTCTGATGAAATTTGGTTGTGTTTTTCTTTTGACTAGACATGCATTTTTATATGTTTTTAATTTATTTTATTTTCAGATACACAAAGGAGAAGGACATGTACTTTTATACTTTTTTAATTTTCTTTCTTTTCAAATGCACAAAGTACATATGAATAAAACATGATTCAAAGTATAGGAGAATGTATAAGAAATCGTAATACAGTGATTTGGGAAACGTCTTCATTCGTCACCACTCTTGGAAGACCCATAGGATAAGGGTATAACAAAGATTCTTATTCTTAATATAAACTAAATTGGCCCTTGCAGAAAAGATCATAACTTAACATCCATATGATTTCAAAAGGTTTGAGCTGTGCCTTTTGCACATTAGTACCTCACGTTATGCAATAAAATATGCGTATCATGCCCTATATTCTGTGCATGTACTCATGTTCTTCAGTTTAAACCACATTGTACATGCTCCATGGGAGACTTCCTGTAGCCACACCACTGTGGATGATCTCACAGATATCCAGCTGCCTCTCCCTCTGCACTCTTTTCCTGTCAGACCTGGGGAGAAAACAGGCAGATCACCACACTTTGCACTATAATAACCTTAACTCATTATTTTACACAAGATTAGCAATAGTGACCCCTTATGCCCCACAGTATCCAGTAAGAGAGCAACAAGCCATGAGGGTATGTGCATTAGACATTTTTAATGCACAGCCGAGGGTGTAGTGAAGCATGAGGCTGTATTCTTAGTCAGCTTTCTTTAAATCTCTTCAGATGGGCTCTTGTATATTACCCTCTGCACATGTGTGCTGTGCCCTACATTCCAGCATGCAGTAATTCTCTAACCATCCTCATACTCCTGATAAGAGGCAGGCCCATAGTGGAGTTTTTCCTCTGCTGCCTCATGGTCCTCATACTTGAACTCCACTGTTCACCACAGCCACATAGGGAGATAGGGGAACCCATACCCCACCTTTATCATACCCTCTGGGCAACAATCTGGTCCCCTTGGCAACGTTTTTGTAGGCTACCTTTTCCCTGTCCTGAGGCAGCCAGTCCTCCAGATTAACATCATTGTGTGGCAGAACTGCTACTACCTGGGCCATTCATTCCCTTACCCTTGGGAAACTGCCAGCCATGAAAGAAAATTGGGGCCCTGTTCTTGGTTATGGTTAGGGGGTTCATTAGGTGTTGCAGCTGCAATGCCCACAAAAAGTGGATGTTGGTGACTGATTATTGAGCTCAGCATTCTAACTGCTACCCACTACTCTCATCAGCAGTCTCTCTGAGGCAGATCACACAGTCACAATTCCACCTGCTGTAGCTGGCACAGCAGGAAGGATTAATGCTCTGTTACACACCCAGGTTGCATTTATCAGGCTGTTCCTTGTAATAGGTTGTGGAGCAAGAAAATCCCTAACCATCTTGCTTGAGAGATGATGTATCATATCTCTCCTCCATCCCCAATGGCATGGGAGAGGATGGATGGAGGAATTTAAGCACTACAGTTTTAGATTGTTCATCATCCATGAAGGAATTCTGCAGCTCATTTTGCTTAGTTCTAGGCTGACATCTTCTGTTACTAAAATCCAGAATCACTTGCAGCTGATATTAGAGCAGTAGGCAGCAGTGAGAGATTCAGTAGCCTGCTATGAATGTTAGAGCTTTTATAAGCTCCCATCAGATGTTTTCCTGGTGTGCTTTCCTCCAGGAGCTAAGTACAGTCCCCTGTGACTGTACATAACCCAGAGAGGACAGCAGGACCAGCAAACAAATGATCACAGATTATATAACTAACTTTGCTTGTTTCTCTTTTAGATATTTCCTGAAGAAGACCCAAGGTTAAAACATCGATTTTAACTCTATTTTTATTTTGGACAACACCTTATCACCCGCAAGCCAATGGGCTTGTGGAAAGATTTAATGGTACCCTGAAGTCAATGCTCCAAACGTTTGCTGAACAGCATGGGAGGGACTGGGAGAAATACCTTCCCCACCTGTTGTTTTCATACAGGGAGGTGCCCCAAGAGTCAACAGGGTTTTCCCCCTCTGAGCTCTTATATGGATGCTGGGTATGTGGGCCTCTAGACATGATCTGGGAGGACTGGGAAGGCAAGCATGCCAACCAGGGAGCTCCCATAGTGGATTATGTCCTTAGGTTTAGGGAAAGGCTGAAGGCACTTGTGGGGACAGCCCAGAGCAACCTGACAGCTGCCCAACAGAAACAAAAAGTGTGGCATGACTGCAGAGCCAGAGCTCACTCATACACGGTGGATCAGGAAGTCATGGTACTTATCCCAGTCCAGAAAGGCAAGCTGCAGGCTGAGTGGGCAGGACCGTACAAAGTAGTTAGAAAGGTAAATGACGTGAACTATATCATAGAGTTACCTGACAGAAGACATACAGAAAGAATGTACCATGTCAGCATGATGAAGCCATATGCTAATAGGACTGACATGGTGTTTGCAGTATGTAGTTCTGGGGAGGGGACAGATGAAGGAGACCCCCTTCTGGACTTGCTGGAAGAAAGCAAATGAGAGTCCTCTGTGGAGGCAGTTAAATTGTCACCCCAGATGGCCCCGGACAAGATCCAGGAAGTAAGGGAGGTTTTAGCAGACTTTGCCCCACTGTTTAGCACCAAGCCTGGACTAACTCCCTTAGCAATGCACAATGTGGAGACAGGGGCACAGACACTCATATGGCTGGACAGCATATTGGATGTCAGAGGCTGTCCAAAAGGACATTAGGAGGGAGGTGGAGGAAATGCTGGATTTAGGGGTAATCCATAGATCCCACAGCTCCTGGGCCTCACCTGTAGTTCTTGTGTCCAAGCCAGATGGCTCTACTCAATCCTGTGTGGACTATCATGAACAAAATGCAGTCACGAAGTCAGACGCCCACCCAATGCCCTGGACGGATGAACTCCTGGACAAGTTGGGAGGGGTGACATACCTTACGACTATTGACCTGACAAAGAGGTATTGGCAGGTAGAGTTAACTGACAGAACTAGGTAGAGGTCAGCCTTCATCACTCCAATAGGCTTATTTGAATTTAAAGTAATCCCTTTTGGAATGAAGAATGCCCTGGCCACTTTCCAAAGGTTGGTGAACCAGGTGTTAAATGGTACTGAGGAGTATGCCATGGCCTACCTGGATGACATTGCCATCTTTAGTGCCAGCTGGGAGGAACACCTGTCCCACCTTAGGGAAGTGCTAGGCAGGATACAGAGGGCCGGGCTCACTGTCAAAGCTGAAAAGTACCAGGTGGCCATGGCTGAAGTGGCATACCTCGGGCATCTTGTAGGCCAGGGATAGCTCCTAACCAAGTAAAAATAGAGGTGATCAAGGCATGGCCCAGACCAGAAACACAGAAGCAGGTCAGGAGTTTTCTAGGGACAGCAGGGTACTATAGGAAATTTGTACCCAATTACAGTGCCCAAGCTGCTCCCCTGTCTGACCTGGTAAAGAAAAAGATGCCTAAGAAAATTACCTGAGAACCAGCCTGTGAAAAAGCCTTTACCACACTGAAGGAGGCACTGTGCAGTGCTCCTGTATTGATAAGTCCTGACTATAGCAGACCCTTTATAGTCCAGACTGACGCCTCAAATGTGGGTATTGGGGCAGTACTGAGTCAGACATTCAACCTAGGGAAAGATCACCCTGTAGTGTACCTGAGTAAAAAGTTACTTCCCAGGGAGCAGGCTTACTCTACTATGGAAAAAGAGTGTCTTGTTATAGTGTGGACACTAAAGAAGTTAGAGCTATACTTATATGGGCAGCATTTTGAGGTACAAACTGACCACAAGCCCCTGGTTTGGCTGACACAAATGGGAAAAACTAATGGTAGACTATTAAAATGGAGTCTTGCCTTGCAAGGGTATGACATGACGATTTTACATAGGGCTGGAGTGACCAATCAGAACGCAGATGGCTTGTCATATCTATATGAGGAGTGAACTGACTTGAGAAGCTCATCCCATGCAGGGGATAGAGCCCCCAAATTCAGTCTAAGTGGGGAGGATTGTGACGCTTGGCCAGCTGGTTATGATTATTGTATAATATTTGTAACATAAAAATATAGTATGTGATTGTCTCAAATGAGACAGCCTGTACTTCCATGGGCACCCCCCCCCTGAGGTTTCAGTGAAGTTACAGGGTATGAAAACTGACCAGGAAACATTTAATTAACTGACTTCCTTCAGAATGGCATTTTATTACCATTTATGACATGCCTAAGCTTTTTGAAGTGCAAACCAAATGTGACTTTATGACTTCAGAAACAGGACATCATTAGGTTGATTCCTTTTAGCTTTTTAACACATTGGTGCCAGTGTGGGGTTGCTAAGTTCAAAGGAAACATGTGAAATTAAGAAGTTATATATAGGAAATGTCTTTTTTCTTCTGATTACACCTTATTTAAAATACCTCCTGATAGGAAATCATTTTTTGTAATTTTATATTCTAAAAGAAGGAGCTAGATGACTCTCAGAAGGGGTGAGTTTAAACTGATACTCATGTCTGAAATGTAGGTTATACCATCTGGGACTCCAGAGAGACACAGCTTTCTGATCTAACTTTAAAATGCACTTCCAGAGGTAATACCTTAGATATCAACAATCTAACTGTATTGTGGTGGGAGTTTTGCTTTGTAATTTTCCCTTGTTCTTTTATGTGATTGTGAGCACTTTGATATACTGTTCTGTGTTTACATTTTTTCATATTGTTATCATCTTTTAGTAAAGTACCTTTTCTTTGAAAGACTGCCTGGGTGTCTGTCAGTTCTTTTTGCATGTGACGTATAGGTGGTTAAGTCTGACGAAACTGTTCAACAGCTTGATGGTGTTACTGAGCTTGAGTAAAAAGGTAAGAATATATCTAAGGTCTCTTAAAGAGTTTTAAGGGTTCATTTTGGATACCTGGTTAGGTGCCCTTAGGCGAAATATATATTGCATCCCCCTGAAGAGAATATTATCTGAGCCTGTACATTTGGGCACGCTAGCATAAGGTTCACAGTTTGAATTCCCCCAGAACTTGAGACTAAAGGTGATTCAGACCCAAAAGCAGACAGGAGGGTTACCCTGTCTGTTACCTGTTCACACTATTGCACTCTGAGGTTGGCACTGTGGGAGCAGAGGGCCTGACCTGCTAAGTGTGTTTGTGACAATAGCCAGCACCTTCTCTCCCAGCATTTATTTTATTTATTCATTTTATTTATTTATGTCTTTGGTAACCAGGTAAATGAGCTGATCCAGAGGACCATTTTCAGTCATGACCCGGGCCACATAGTGGCATTAATTGGAAAATACAGTACATACAGATACAGAGTAGTTAGAGAAAACATATACCTCAACATGAGGTGGGTACAATGGTATCAAGTAGGTTATACATCATAGAAACATAGAAACATAGAATTTGATGGCAGATAAGGACTGCTTGGCCCACCCAGTCTGCCCATTTCCCTACCTAATGGATAAGCTGCAGATCCTAGTTAACCAGCAGCCTACTTCTTCCTACCCCACCCCTAGAATTGCCTTATGACTGTCCCATGCATGCTTGAATTCCACCACTGTTTTTGACTCCTCAACCTCCTCTGGAAGGCCGTTCCATACACCGCAACCCTCTCTGTGAAAAAATACTCTTTAAATACCACTCTGAGCCTCTTCATCTTCAAATTGTGCCCGTTGTTCTTGCACACCTCTTTTTGAAAGATGCTACCCTCTTGGACTTTGTTGATTCCCTTGAGGTACTTGAAAGTTTCTGTCATGTCCCCTCTCCTCCTTTCCTCGAGGCTATACATATTAAGCTCCTTAAGTCTCTCTTCATATGTCTTCCGGTGCAGACCCTGCACCATTTTAGTTGCCCTCCTCTGGACAGCTTCCATCCTGTCTATGTCTTTGCAGAGATTGGGTCTCCAGAACTGCATGCAGTACTCCAGATATGGTCTTACGAGTACAGAGTGATGAGATCACACCTCAAACATGAGATGAGTAAACTGTTAAACAAGCTGGTTGAACATCATGGGGACAATAGAGATCAGAAAGTATGTTTAATTATAGGGAGCCTGTGAGGGGTGACTACAGGTAGAAACAGAGTTGAGGGGTAACTACAGGTAGAGAGAGTGTTGAGGGGTAATTACAGGTAGAGACAGTGTCAGCTAGAGCAGTCAGGAGCGAGGACACTGGCTCAGTCTGATAAATTATCAGGAGGTTGTGCAGGATTGCATTAGATACATAGAGTGCATAAGTGCGATATGTTGCCTTTGGGAGCATGAGACATGGGGTCATGGAGGAGAGGCATGGGTAGGAAGGGAGGGACAGGTAGCAGTCAGGAGCGTCCAGCTGAGGGAAGGAGGCAGGATGCCTGGTGTTAATTGGGAGAGCAGTGACAAGTGGCCCCAATTAAGAGCCGGTCTTTCGAGCTTTCTTGAAAGACAGGTGGGAGGAGGAGGAGGATGATCAGGTTGCTAAAGGGAGACTGTTTCAAAGGGAGCATGGCATCCAACTTCCCCTCGTGCCTCTTTATTGGCACCTTACAGATCTTACCTCACAAGAAGATCTCCCTCCAAGGCTTTGGGGGACTGTCTGCAGACCACCTGGTCATCAGGGTGCTACTGTCAGTGTGGAAACTCCGCACAGTCCCCACACTCTCCCGGTGGTCTCACTACATAGTGTTGGGATATGAAGGCAATCATTAAAAAATTGAAGTCCCATTATTGAGGTCAACCCGGACCTGCACAGGCAGTCTGTCTCCAGCCTGCTCCCAGTCTCTCTTGGTCTGTCAGTATGCAAACTGACACTTTTCCTGCAAGTCCCTGACTGACACCTACTTATGTGACCAGGTCACCATATAACCTACGGTTACTGCCCCTGCCTTGCCAGCTCAACAAGGTTGAGGGACCTGGGCTCTGTTTCAGATAGATGAGGGGGGTTCTTTTGCAGATATAAAATAGGTAGCATGGTGCCTCCACCCAGAGAAAATTGTAGTGAGCCAGAGGTCTGCCTGGTGCAATCCCCTGGGATGCTGTACCTACCCACCTCCCCTTGTAGTCACCCCACATATGGATTACCATACACCAAAATAATATTTCCATATACATGCAGTTAAAGACTATAGCTAATAATATGCTCACTAGTAACATGTTCATGAGACAGTATTAAATAAGAACAACAAATTTATCAGGAGGGTAGGGGAATGGAAGATGCAGAAATAAATAGCAGTTGAAATATTTGATGAACCAGTGTAACCATAAAACAACAATGATAATAGTGCCCATAGTGATAATAGTGATAATAGTACTCCGCCAGCAACACACAGCAGTTTCTACACTTCCCCACTGGAACCTATGCCCCCTAAAGTCAGTCTGGGTACCCAGGTGGTTTACAGGGCAGGCTTGAACGGTACAGTTGAGTGGCCGTCATTGCTGCACATTGTGTTTTAGTTAACTGAGAACTCTCAACAACTTGGTTTAACTCCCCAGGTCAGGGCAGGCCCTGTGTTTTACTCACTGTTCTGTAGCACAGCTTCACAGGGTCTGGATTACAGGAGCAGGATCAGCTAGTCAAGCTGGGGGTCTCGATCTGTACAAACAGGGTGGCGGCTTGCGTGATGGCGACTGAAATCTTGCAGCTTGTCACCTTCTGCGATGAGGCAGTCTCTGGTGGCTTGTCATGTTCTGAATTGGTTGGTCACAGGTGCTGAAACAGTACAGTACTGGGGACCAGGGCCACATGCCTACCCCACATATGCAAGCATCTAAGTCTATGGAAAGACAATGGGTAATGCTTGGCTGTTGCATTACCTGGCCAATTTTCCAGACCATCCACGCTGGAAGGTTCTCCTCCTGGATCTCAGGATTCCTGCAGTCTTCTCCTCTTTACAGCTGGCAGACATTAATGATTCTGGAAACTAGTCCATCTCACCCCTCATGGCTAGAGGTGGCAAATAGCCTCTGGGCAGTTTTCAAACTGCTGCTTCAAACCACAACAGCTTTGAATATTTTAAACTGGATTCCCAAGACAATAAAAATTTTCTCCAAGAGCAGCAATGGACTCTGACTGCTTAAACCAAGTAGCACGTCATGTGTTTGGCAGGATACAGTTCAACCCTCCTCATAGGCTGAGGGTGTCTCTCAGATGCTGCAGAGTTTTAGCTGCAAACAGTTCCACAAGCATTCACTCGGGCTTTCCAGGTAGTAGAAAGCTTTTTGCAAGTGTCCTGGAATTGGGTTGTGGAAGCCTTAAGCTGACTTCCAAACTTTCCCCTCAGACACAGTCTTAGCCCTCTTCACTTTTGAAGACCTCAAGGTGGATTGCCCTGAGCTGAAAGCTTCCCCAAAATCTGAGGGAAATATGGCAGCTTCTGATTGGTTGAACATAGCTGTCCATCTGCAGAATTAATATGCATTAAGTCCCCTTGAGGCCTGATTGGATGCTGCTGAAATGCCAAAGCATTGTCCTTTTCCCCTTAGCAAGCGCTACTGCTTAGTCCTCCAGGACTCCTCAAACTTTGATTGGTGCAGACTGGGGTCAGGGATGACAAAAATGGCTGCTGCAGTTCTGTTTATTGGCAATTCACACAAAGTCCCCACTTTTAATCAATCCTGCAAGCAAACTAAACAGTTTTGATAAATAAATGCCCCATAGTCCATTAGCTGCCCCTCTACCCTATTATCCGGTGACAGAGTGGGGCATATCAGAGTCTCCCCCTGTCTGTTGCTAGTGCTGTAGCACTGTTCCCCTAGGTGGCAGGCATAGCTATTCTAAACATATAGCAGCCTTGGCTGCTTCCTTAATGGGACAGTTCTTAAGAGCACTTTATCAGTTTTAATTTACCCCTCCATGTGCATCTGAGCCCCCTTACTGCTTCTTTTGTCCCTGGGGCTGGAGCACACAAAAGTGAGCTGAACCTAGGCTGCCCAAGAGCTGCAGAGCGGCTTTAACACTGAGTGTCGTAGTGCTTGCAAGAAGTGTGTGAGCAGAGCCACCAGTGCACACGTGTGAGCAGGAATCAGCTTGAATGTGCATACACTAGGATGTGCAGCACTCACACAAGCTCTAGATCCAGCTGTACTACCGCACTGGTGGTTTCACATATAACACTAACTCCTCTGGTCCCCCACCAGAATTTTAACACTGGAGACTGGTAGGAGCATGCAAGAAAGGCCTACCAGGACTGGGACCAGCGGACAGGGGCTCCAGGAGGCAAACTAAGGTAAGTCCCACCCTGGGGGGGGTTACACTTATATCCTAGTAAAGCTCTTCCCACACTCACCCACAGGGTCAGTCTCTGGGCAGGCAGCTCATAGGGAACAGCCAGCAACCCTACCTGGTGGAAAGGGTTGTTACACTTGCATTTTGAATTTTTTACACTTCTGTGTTTCAATACTTCCTAGACTGCCGACAGAATTGGAACATGTAGGAATTTTGGACTGATATATCACTCTGAGGCACAGCAAGAGTTAATTTACATTGCTTCACAATATTATTCATGGCAGAACTGTGTAGAGCTGGCATCGTAGTTTGTCCTGGAAGCACTAGAACAGAAAATTATGACCAGTAAAGCATTTAATTCTAAGGCATGCACATCAGTATTAAAAATCATTTTCTGAATAAACAAGAAATATAACAGGTCAGAAGAGAGGATGGCAAAAAAAGGAGATAAAGAGAATGGGGTGAAAGATAATTAAAATGCTTTCCTATCACCTTAAGATAGGATGCAGTAATAACATTAACTTCCACTTATCATTAAGCTTACACTCGTTTTGAAAGTGGGAGCCCCTTGATATCGTTAGTATGTGCCTGCTTCGTTACCTCTTTCAGGCATGATTAATACTTAAAGTAATTGTTTTTAAAAGCTGTCACACAGTAGCGCTGAGCCGACAAGTGACTGTGACAGAAGTGCAAATATTTGTATTAGGTGCCAGCAGTCTGTTGAGGTTATGATTAATAAAATGTGTCTGGCCTTCCTGGGGGCTTTTGTTTTTTAATTTATCCCATGGCAGTCTGAACAGAAGCGCTGTTTTCATGACTGACAGCGTAGCCCCTTCCCCCCTCCCCCACTTAAAGGACAAGCTAAATTAAAACAAAACACACATGAGATCCTGTCATTAATGTAGTGGGTGCCCTTTGAAAAAGAACTTGATTAAAAGCGGCATTTTGGGGAAAGGGAGAATGATGTCAGTGGGATGATAATGAAAAGCTGAGGAGACTGACAATGACTAACAACGACTGGGGTGCTTCATCAAATTTAAAAACTTCCACTCTAGCATGTGAGGGAAGGTTTGAAATCAAAACATTCCCTTTAAATTAAAGGAGAACTGCATTTTACCAGTAATCCAGTATGTCATGTAAAAAATGTATTTTTTTGAATGCTGGTTCCTGTTCAGTTATTGCTCCATCTTACTGACTTTCTAGTAAATTCACTGGGTGTTTCTAACATACACTCTGGACTGAAGAATGTTACAGAGCTGTAAGATGTAGTTTGTATTCCTCTTAAGTTCTTAGATTTGTTGCACAATCCATTCATATTGTACTTTAAAAGTACGCGGCTGGAAGGAAAATAGGCCCCGGATCTTCCGTAGGTTATCATGGTGCTGACAGAAATAGTGATACGCTAACCAGACATAGCTTGTCTGATTGTGGCCCATATTCAAAGGGCCCCATAGTGGGTAGAGGAGTCATGCTAAATACACCTCTACCCATACAAATGAGGACATCCTGCACACAGGGTGCAGCGGTGTGTTTAGAGGATATATTTAGAGGACTTTGGAAGTGCTAAAATGCTGCTGAGGAAGCACTACTTACCACTTCCAAAACCCTGTACTTATCAACACACACAGTGGTGTGTAATCCCCACGGCAGCAGAGGTGCAGACAATGTCATTTAATCCTATGCCCGCCCCCTGATCCCTGTCATAATGTTGTCCGATACCGTGGCAGTTTTGCAGCACCCCTTTCCACACCAATCCCCATTATAGTAATGTCAGATACTCTGACAGTTTAAGGGTATCCTTAACCTGCAGCAATCCTTATTATAGAATGGCATCACCCACCCTCCCTGACCGACCCACTCAGCACCTACTGCTCCACATCCAGTACCTGACTCACCCTAACAAACCCATCGATGTCCACAGGCAGAGCAGTGGATGGTGACCAGCACAGACCCTCATCTAACCACCTCGACTAGACTCTAAATGACTGGATATGAGCACACACATACTGTAGAAAAGTGTCTACAGTACACACTATATCGGAGAGTTCTGAAGTGGTACTAAAAAACAATGCATGAACCAACATCTTTACCAACAGACCAGAACAATAACAAAACTGGACTAAGTTTTAAAAGACACCTAAAAAGCAGCAGCACCATCACACACATTGCTGCAGACTTGTAGTGAACTTTATAAGTGGCACTGTGGGCCCATTGCAAAGCAACAGCAATATCACCCAAAGTGCTGCAGGTCTGTATCCTGCAACTTCATGTCTTATAGCATGCAGGTGCAGTGGTGATCATGGGGTGTACCTGAGTTCCTCATTCTATGTTATTTACGTAGAATGTTAAAATATATGTTTAAAACCTGGGTTGTGCTTTGGCATTCAGTTTGGTGGGGTTCACATGGGGGTGGATGGAAATGGGCAAAGTTAGGGCTTATTTATTTATTTATTTGCTAACCGAGTAAGTACTCTGGTCCCACAGACTGTTTTCAGGAATGACCTGGGCCATTCAGATGGCACATAGCATGTACATTAACAACAAATAATAGGGACAATGGCAATAGTCAAGATACGTACAAACAGGATCAAAGCAACAAATGTAAACAGCACAAAACAGGTGTCAGCAGGAGATATACAATATGTTACAGAAACATCAGACAGATCTGGCTCACAGTAAAATAATTACAATTGAGTAAGGTCAAGCAACAACATTTAATTAGAACAGGTACACTGAGCTCCAGATAAGAATGTATCCATAAAGTGCTTTTGAAGAGAGGAGGTGGGACAAGGGATTGAAAATTTTCCGGTATGGAATTCCAGAGTTTGGGTGCAACATATGAAACTGCTCTATGACCCATTTCTCTATTAAGTTTGGGATACAGTATTCTATCAGGCAGCTAGCGGAGGACCTAAGATCCCATCTACTTATCCTAGGAGCCAATAAACCTGCCGAAGGAGATTTATTTCCTGCTTGCAGGGTTTTGAGGATAAAGGAGCCCAAGAGTTGGTCTCTTGGATCCTGGGGGTACAGCCAGCCTAGAGTCTGGTAAAGTTGGCAGTGGTGGGTACCATAAGGGAGCTGAATAACAAATCTACAGATGTTATTATATACTGTGTTTAGCCGATTAAGTAGCTGTGATGATGTTAGAGATTTAATGGGGGAGCTGTATTCCAGAAAAGGGAGTAAGTTACTTCTCCCTACTGCCAGTCTGGCTTCCATGGACAGGAGGTGTTTGAGCCAACAGCAGATACCTAGGTGTTAATTTACTTTTATCGTTGAGCCTATGTGTTCCTCAAACATGAGCGAAGGGTCGAGTGAGACCCCAAGATATCTGAATTCAGTTATCTGCTCTAATAAGGAGCTATCTGGGGACAGGATGTTCAGCAAGTCGGTCATAGTGGCAGTGAGCCTTGCTAGCCTCTGTTTGGATCCGAACATCATGCATTTGGTCTTCTTTGCATTAACTATGAGCCCCTGACCCCTGAACCAGTGGACCACTATGGAAAAATCCCTGTTCAGGGTGTGAGATAACCTGGAGGGGCAACTATCGCTGCTGTAAAGGTTCAAGCCACCCGTGAACATAATCTTCATGCAGGTGTATTGCTCAGTCAGCAGTGGATTTACAAACAAGGAATACAGCAGGGACCTAGTATCAACCTCTGAGGTACTCCCATACGAACATGGAGAGGACTAGACAACACACCACCAAGATGAACCAGCTGAGTTCTATTGTGCAGGTAATTTCAACCCAGCCTAATGAGTTGGAGGAGAAGCCGAGGTTGGTCAACTCCTTCATTAACGTTCTGTGATGTACAATATCAAAGGCTTTTGATAGGTCCATGAATATCGCACCCATGAGTTTACCCCTATACGCTTCTCGAAGGACATGGTCCATAAAATTTGCAAGAGCCGTGGTCATGCTAAAGCCTTCCCTAAAGCCATGCTGGTCCATAAAGAGCAGGCGATATTCTTCTGCATGTTTGTTAATCTGTTGCTGGACTACTTTCTTGAGGATTTTCCCCATATATGATAGTATAGACACTGGCCTGTAATTTTCTGGAAGGTGAGGATCGCCTGACTTAAAAATTGGGATGATTCTAGCTTCTTTCCAGAGGACCGGGACAGTGGCTGTGGTCAGTGATAAATTTATGATATGCAAATGTGGTTTAGCGATGACAGGTGCAGCTAGTTTAAGGAACTTAGGGGAGAGCCCATCACTTCCAGCACTGCCCAAGTTGGGTAGTGCCATAAGCAAGCAACAAACATCAGACTGGGACATCACCCTAAAGTAGAATGGGGGGTCAGGAAGGACCAGTCTTCTGTGAATCAGGTTCTTGATATGCAGGCGGATGCTGAGCCAGGTAGACATCAAGATTTGTAAATTTATCATTAAGGATATCTGCTACCTCAGAAGGGTCAGAATTGGTTCCATTTTCAGTGAAAGAAATGAGACTGAATTTCTTGCCTGGTTTTAGGCTCTTGTTCACTGTGGCCCAGAAACTACAGGGGTTTCCTAGGTCAAGTACTTGCTAGGACTGGAAAAATTAGTATTTTAAGGACTTATATTTAATCTTACATTGGTTTCTGAACCCTCTGTATACATTAAAGTTCAGTGTGGTGGGGGTTGATTTGAAGTTCACCCAGGCTGCATCACGTCGTTTCATAAGGGCAATCAATTCTTTGGTAACCCATTTAGTGTTACCGCCTCTGACTCTTCACATGGAGACAGGGAAGTGCTTATCCTGGACTGATGTCAGGGCAGCTGCAGGGAACCCCAGTGCAGAGTCTATATTGTCCGGAGAGTAGAGTTTAGTCCAATTTATGCTCCTGAGGTCAACATGTAGGGCCTCCAGTCCCCCCCGGCAGAATGTCTAAATGTGATGAGCCAGGGTGGAGGGAGCACCCTCTGGCAAGACCAAGTGCAAAAGATGGGGGAGTGGTCACTGATGGCATTTGATAGTACCCCATGACCTGAACCCTGTCATCCCTCTTAGTCAAATCCCAATCAAGCAGGGTGTGTTTACCAGACCTGGAGTTCAGCCGGGTGGGTGATCAATGAACTGTGAGAGGTTGGCCTCCTTGAGAAGCTCTGCATATCTAGCTTGTTTATTGTCCATCCAGTTTAAGTTGAAGTCACCTATCAGTATAATGTCTCTGGCCGGAGAAAGGGATGCCACCTCATTTTTCATTTCATTTTGCTGGGGTTGAACCATTGAGCAAGCTCATTTAAAATGGTGACCTGTGGTAAACAAATGACATACATGCATACATACAATAACAGTTATTTAAACACATATTGCAATGCACAATAAGGTACAACACTTAAACTATTAAACATAGTTTATCAAACTCTTGAGTCCATTGACCCCCATTTTGAGGATTGTAAATGCAACCCAGGTGAATTTGTTTAGCTGATCTTATAGTGATCTCCAAGAAGATCCATTCAGGAATCATTTCCTGTGCCCTGCTAGAGGTAATGATAGTGCCCAAGAGGTGGTCTTTGAGGTAAATTAGTATCCCCCTCCTTTCTTGGGTCTGGGCCTATCATTCTTATACATAGTGTAGCCATTTATGTGGCAAACAGAGTCCAGACAGTTTGACGTAAGCCATGATTCGTTAACTGCTAGTACATCTGGGTTGTGGAGTAGCACCCAGGCCTCCAGTTCAATAAATTTAGGAAGTAGACTGCCCACATTGATGTGTGCAGTTCTGATTCTCTTGCCAGGAGGACAAAGAGACTGAGTAGCTGAGGTGGATAGTGGGTCAGGGTTTAATTCAATGTCACTACTCCTTAGTAATAGGTATCTGAGGTTGGTGAGATACATAGTCCGGACCCCCAAGATGCCCTTAAGGGCTATTTTAGTGTTAAATAAGAATGTCCCTAGCAAGCAGCATAGCTTCTTATCTAAACCAGCCAGTGAAGATAGGGGGTGTTCTAGCAGGATAGGGTGAGATGCCAGAGTCAACTCCACCTTAGCGGTAAGTGAATAGTTGTCTGTGGGAAAGAGGTCGCAGGTGAGTATCTCACTACCTATGTCATACAGCATCAGGAACATTGGTAGGGCCAGGGCCAAGAATAGTACAGGACTCCCAGGAAGCCATTGTGGACAGCCCATGGAGATGGATGTTAAGCAATGTAAACCTCCACAGACTGAATTGATAACACTAATTTAAAGAAGCGAGAATACAAGTTTTGCCTAGAAAAACTAGCTGCTGTAGGGAAATCTAGAGAAGGTGAAAAGGGCTCCCTTAGGACTGCTGGGCTACCCCATGCAGTAGAGTGACAAACAGGCAATCCCTTTGTGTGCTCTATGGACGGGGAGACAGCTGGGCTTGCTTTGTAGGGCCTTACGAGTGAACCGTCTAGGGACTCCAGCTGAGCATGGCTAGGAGAGTGTGAAATGTATCAAGTTAGAGAGGAGAAGAAAAGGAAAAAAGAAAAAGGTGGAGCCTGTGAGAGTCAGAAGTGGAACCAAGTGCTAATACGTGGATGTGTGTGTGGGGGGTGAGTCCACTGATACGTCTCTGGCACAGGATTGGTCAATATCTCCTGTAAGGGAAGAGCCAATCCTAGGTGGGAGGGTGGTGGGCAGAGTTTAACTGTGTCACATGAAGCACGTTGCTGCCTCCACAAACAGGTCAACTGTAGAGCAAGATGGAGCCCCATGCCAAAGGAGCACCGTAACCTTCTGAGCCAGTACCTGGGGAGTACACAGGGCTGACAGTAACTGAACAGAAAATAAGGTCTTGCAATACTAGTCCTGAGCCAAAAATTGAAGCTTGTCTAACAAAAAATCCTCCTAAAGTTATACACAGCAAATGATTAATAGGTGACAAAGAAACACTGTATAATAATAGCCAGAGGAAAAATGCAGTAACTGATAAAATCAGTAAAAGAACATTTCCCAAGGAACATCAGTTAAGGTGCTGGTCAGAGAAAGGTACAAAACAGCATAAAAGCACAGTAAAAGTAAGATTAAAAACAGGTAAAAAACAAGAAGTGTGCAGTAAAAACGATAAAAAAACTGTCAGCACTGCTACTCTGACCCCTGCTGGAGGCCACATGGTCCACCAACAGGTGGTGCCCCATGCCAAAGGAGCACCACAACCTTTTGCACCAGTGCCTGGGGAGTATGCAGGGCCGACAGTCTTGGGAGCAGAGCAAGAGGTAGGGAGGGCTTCAGAAATACTACCTGCCCTCACTGACCTTCAGAGCTGGTCCAGCAGTGCACACAGGTACTAGAGCTGGGGACATCTGAAAAAACACTGACATTCCATTTCCTTACTTTTGTGACTTAAAGGTAAAGACCCCTCAACCTTTTTATCTGTATACCTGTGTAGTTTGTAGGCATGAATAATGATTCTGTCCATTGCATCCTCAGAATTTCACCCTCATTTAAATTTAAATGAAGTTGCTTCACTCTGTTCTGCCTTGGTGTGAAAACCTGTTTGTCTCCATTAGAAAGGTCAGGATTTGACCCATGTAAGGCATCATAGGTAGAGATGTCACAAAGTTTTAATTCACTGGTGAAGTTCTGGCAAAGTCACCAAATTTGCCTCCGCAGAGCAATTTGTGAATTTGTGCTATTAGCTTAAAAGTTCGCCTAACCATGAATTGCAGAATGTCACCCGCAAACAGTGGAATTTCACCCACCAATGGCGGAATTTCACCCAGAAGCAGTGAAATTCCACCATTCGAAGGTGAAATTCCACAATTCATGGGTGACATTCTGCAGTCAGTGAAATTCCACACTTTCTGGATCGATCGGCACTTTGTGAATTGTGCTAAACCCACAAATTAATTCACAAAGAGAATTTTCCCAACTTCGCCCATCTCTAATCATGGAAGTTGATGAGCCTTAATCACACAAGCCAGCAGAAGTGCTACTCTGTCAGTAAGTTCTGTTGGATGTCTTCTGAAGTCCCTGTGTTCTCGTCTTGTGCTGCCCATCAACGTTTTCAAGGTAAGTTCCCTACTGTTTTCGGTTGTTTAAAGCTTGTCTGAGTTGGGGAAAAAATGCACTTGAAAAGATGCTAGTGTTTGTGACATTTTGTTATTTAGCTAAATATTTGGATTATGTGCTGGGAGCTACAGTAGTTTGCTTGCTGAATGACCTTGCAGTCTCTCTGATGTCATTGTGCTTGCCCCCCTGCTGGCAAACAAACTTTGCTCAGCAAGTGAGCTACTTTTTGCTATTTCATTTCTGAGTGGGAATAAAATGGTTTAGAGTATGTTTGTGACGTCTTATTTCTACTTTATCATAATAACTGGTGCTGCAAGTTCTTTGTGCTCTGATCTCATAGTCCCTTTGTTATTGGCTCCTGCTGACAAACTTCTTAGCAAATGGCTTGCTTTGTTGGTTTAAAGTGTGTTCCAGTAGGATGATTTGTTTGTAAGGTTTTATGTCTGCTTTGTCTGGCAAGTTTTATGTTACAAGTTCTCATGCTGCAGTCAGAGGACACAGCCACTTTGTTCTCATTGTTCCTTTCCTGTGCTAGCTCACAAACAGACTGTGGCTGTGGCAGATTCTAAAGGAAATGTTTTTACAGAAGTTTTTGGTTTGAAGTTCTGCTTCAGCTTTGGCAGAATAGTGGAACCCCCAAAAAAGATGAACACTACGTAAGCATCCCTCTGATCACAGAGTATTAAAAGGAAGATGCCATACTTGAGTGCCCAGTATCCTTGTCTTATGGCATCCCAACTAAGATAGCCTCAATTCTGCATAATTTTGACATGCCCAGAAATTAAATATTAAAAATTATACTGCCATTTTTTTTCTGTCTAGTGCCGTGTTTTTCCATGATGCCCAGTGGTACTGAGAGCTCTGTTCTCTCTGTGATGTGTAAAGGTGCTAGACCTGGAAGTCACTGAGAGGAAAAAATTGCAATCTGATTTCTTTTCTAGTTGGGAGAAGGGGCCCCAAGTTTGTTCAGGGGTGATGGGACAGTTGGCCTGAAGAGAGAGAGAGATATGAGAGAGCAAGCGGGACAGAGTTTATGTCTGAAGTGAAGGAGTGACTGAGGTAGGATTTGCAGGGTCCATGTTCTGCTGGAGTGGGCCGATAAAACATACAGTACATAGAATAAGTCAAAACCAACAGTATTGATGGCAGTTTTGTTGGGAGTTAACATATTTGTGTAGAATGGCTTGGTTCGTGGTGGAGGCAGATCGGGAACCTTTCTAAAATAAATGTGCATTTTACCATTATTTTGGACTTCTGACAGCATCTTTTTTTTTTTTTTCACTTTGGACTGGCAGCATAGTTACCATGAGTGGACCAGACTGGAGATATGGAGAGATGAGACCTCCTTGAATCTTAAGCCAGCACCACCGGAGGACCAGCTGAGTGAGGATTAACATGCATGGAGACTGCATGTGGAGAGAGAGAGAGAGAGAGAGAGAGAGACAGAGACAGAGACAGAGACAGAGACAGAGACAGACAGAGACAGAGAGAGGAGAGGGAGAGGGAGAGGGGAGGAGGAGAGGAGAGAGACAGAGACAGAGAGAGAGACTTTCTACCGAGCCTATAACTGTGCGAACTACAAACACAACTACAGGGACTGCCTTGATTTCTACCGACAGAAAATGTTCATCCGGTGCCACTGGTGCCTTCTTTTTCTTGCCAGACTGACAAACTGAGTTGACCAACCTGATCCTGGCCCAAAGATATTACGCAGGATTCAGTCTTGAGAGCAAAGAGGATGGAGCATGACTTCCTGTTTCAAACTAGTTTGTTTTTGTATGCATTTATAAACACCGGATGACGGGATATCTGAACACCTGGCCTGAAATGGGGGCAAAAACATGTCTTTGTTGTAGTTTGTGTTTGTAAGTGCCAGTGGAAGAGGATATCTGTGTTGAAAGCCTGACCTGAAACCTTGGGGGGAGGGGGGGGAGCAAGTCTCTTGGCTTGTTTTTTGTATGCCTTTGGAAGTACCAGGATAGGGGGATATTTGTGCTGAAAGTCTGGCCTGAAACCCAGGGGAGCAGTTAGTCTGTTTGTATGTATGTATTTATCTGTCAGTACCAGGTGAGGGGAATATGTCTGCAGAAAGCCTGACCTGAAACCTGAGGGGGAAGGGGGTGCAAAAACCACAAGTTTGTAAGTGCCGAATAAGCTGAGTCTAGAAAAAACCTTGCCCTAGTACCTACCCAAAATTGTGGAACTACTTTCTCAATAGCTTTGCCCAAAGGTGGGGTGGAGACAGAGTGTCTGTTTCAGTGCACTTTTCAATAACTCTGGGACCACCCCTTTTGATAAGGAGCACCGGCCAATCTCAGCAAACACAGAGCTCAACTGCCCCACGCAGCTCACAATTAGACATAAGGCCTGGCCATAAAACATTGCCCACAGCTCCAAGATCATCTCACTCACCTCTTCCACTGTCACTGGCTGAAACTGTCCCCAGGACCCCTGAACATGTCCTTGACTCTGGTTCAGTACTGCTGGGCAGTGATGGTACACTTAGCAAAACCCCAGCACTAATAGAGAACCTCCTATCTGAGAACAACCAAGCAAACACCTCACATTTTGCAATTGAAAAGGTTCTTACATGCTCCAGATGGGCTAGATGAAGAATCCTGTCTACAGTCTGAAACAACTGAGCTGGCCAGTTCCTCCTAGCAGCAATCTCCCTAGACAGGAACATTGCCTTTTATGGGTGATTGCTTTTTGATACTTACCATAGCAAGCCATCAAAGTCAGTCTGCCCTATTGGGCCCTGGATTTCCTCAAACAATGCTCCAACCTCTGGCCCTTTGTTTTCAACTCCCTCAGCTCACTGTCAAACCAGGTTGACCCAAGGCATGAAACAGCTGGATGTACACAGATTGGTGCCATTAGGTCAAAAGCTACAGTGACCACCCTACTATAGGCCGCTTCTTCTTCTGATCTCTTGGCACATGCTGCTACGCTGTCAACAGATCCAAGGCATCCAGAAACCAAGAGTCCTTCTGGCGGAAGCCTACATAAAAGGCAAAACTGGACTACCTCAACAGGGGGCAAACTATATGGGGTGGCTTCTGAAAGTGAACTTAATAGTACTATAATCTGACCAACTAAAAGGAGCAATCTTGAGATTACTAGTCTTGAGCCCCAGAGAGAATGCCAGGTTCAAGGCATGGCCACATCGTTTGGTCATGGAAGTAACCACTTATGCAAGGCCCAGGGATTGCATTCCCTGGAAGAAATCTTGACCACACTGCAAGAGTTTGTCATTGATCCAGGTGTTGAAATTCCCCAGAATAAGCCATCTGAGTGATTCCAGCATCCTATTGGAGATCGTGCAAGATGGTGACCGATGTGGGTCTGTTTTGAATCTTACTCTTGTAGAATTGCTAATTTTGTTTTACTCATTTCAGTCTTTTAGTCGGCTTTTAGTCTATTTAATTCTTGCATTATTGTTTCTTTGTGTATTTTGTTCGGGGATCTGGACTTTTGGGACTGGATTCAGAAGTCTCCCCTTTGTTTTTCACTGTGGAGATACTCACGGCCACGAATGTGAGCTGTTGCGCTCTAATGCGATTTCTCTTGGAGTTGGGCTAACTGGAGTATAATTGGTTTTGTTTGCCCTGTGTAACCGAGGATTTACCAGACAGTGATTTTATTGGAACACTCGTGGAACATTTGCGGCTTTATCGACGTCTGGAGCCTGTTCAGTCATCCTTGTATGATTGTGGACTTACCGGATTGTAATCTTACCAGACTGTGGATTAACTGGAACCGCTGTGGCGTTATTGATGTTTGGAGATTGCTCTGCTATCCCTTTCGAGGTTTGTGGGAGGAAACCTGCCTGGGATTTTTTGGGCGTCGGGAACCCGTCATCTGGATGTGCTTCCTCCTTTTGGTTGGAGCCTCTTTGCCTGGGGAACTTTGGTTTAGGACTGGCTCTTCTCCGGGTGTCAGTTTTGGAAGACATTGCCTGAATCTGTAGGGCTGAAAGACTTTGAGCTGGGTGAAGACCTGGGACTGCCCTGGAGAGGGGAACCCCCGGTCCTTGCTACCAGAGGGTGAGGGGGCTAGTCAGCGGCCAGGCAGAGGGTTGGGCCTCTGTCTGCCCTGAGGGGCCTGCAGTGCCAGGGTGGTCGTTGTAGTGCCCTGTCTCTGGGGCCCTGGCCCAGGGGAGTGAGGGTTGTGGGGTGCCTCCTGACCAGTGTGGTCTGTGGGGTTTATTTTGACCTGAGCGACCGCAGTTTCGGGGAACTGTTAAGTTTTAGTTCTATCAGCTTCGTTGGTTTGGACTGAGAAGTAATCTCCAGCTGTGAGTGGGGAGTGACTGGTATCCCGATTGCTCACGAAGAGGCTTTCTATCTGCTGTCCAGTCCACCCCTGACTATTTTGCTGGGACTGTTTGATATTCCTTGTTTTTTGGATTCAAGCATCTGGATTTGAGAGTATAAGTACTGAGGGTTTAATAGATCTAATTAACTCATCGAGGAGATTGTAGATGGATCCCTGGTTTGGATTATCTTTATAGTTTTATACGATGTTTTCTCTGACTGGAACCTTCTCTCTGGACCAAAATATTTTGTCCGTGCAGTGAGAGTGCTCAGCTATTGTGAGTCTGTGGGGAGTGTGAGTCCCTGCCTACCCACACATTTTTATTTTTATTATTTGGGGGGTATTTTATGTTGTTTTATTTTCATGCAGTGAGAGTGCCCAGAGGCTAAGTAAGCTCATAGTGGGAGTGCTTGTTTTCTTAGCCAACTTATATTGTTTTATTTTGTGGGGTTCTCTTTATTTTTCCTTGTTTTCTTTTTTACATTCATGTTTATTTGATTTTATGACAGGATTTCCTTGTGAGAGGAGGGACCCCTGTCTTTATTTATTGTTTATTTTATCTTATTATTATTTTTTGTTTATTTTTGGGTTTTAGTTTTGGTTTGTTTATTTTTCGGAAAGTAGGTTCGATTTTGAGAAATATGGATTAATTGGGTTTGAGTTTTGTTTTTTGGTTTATTCTGTTTTAATTTTGTTTGGAAAATCCTGTTTTCTGAATTTTTTTGGGGGGGGTTGTTTTTTTGTTAATTTCTGTGAGAGTAGGAATCTATTGTCTTATTCCATGTTGAAGGACGGGGATATGTATTATGATCCCACCCCCCTGTTGTGCGCTATTCATCCTCCACTCTTCGTGCCCTCCGCCCTTTTTTCCTCCCTCCTTTACTAATATACTATTTGCCAGCAGATTAGGCCTTATGGTCTATCAAGTCTGCTCGAACCTCAGATCCCTAGTTGGGTGCCGAGGCCCTCCCCTCCCTTGTGTTCCAGAAACCCCTATCATCCATCCCCAACCCCCTGGGACAGGCCATTATCTGATAAATACACTTCCTGTGTCTGTCCCACCCTCTCTTGAAGCCCTCCACTGTGGATCTCTGAACCAGCTCACCAGGCAGTGCATTCCAAGGGTCCACCACCCTCTCAGTGAAAAACCTCCTCCTCTTCCCCCCCCCTCACCCTTCCACCTTCCAACTTCAAACCATGCCTTCTGGTGATACCTCCCTGCTTTAGTCTAAAGATCCCCTCAATGTTTACCCTATTTATTCCCTTGAGGTACTTGAAGACCTCAATCGTGTCCCCCTGTCTCTCCTCTTCTCCAATGAAAACAGGCAGAGCTCCTCAAGTCTGTCCTCATCGTCAAATTCCTAGCCCTCATATCATCTTAGTTGCCCTCCTCTGTACCCTCTCCAGGAGCTGTATGTCCCTCTTCAAGTGTGGTCTCCAGTACTGTACACAGTACTCAAGGTGTGGTCTAACCAGTCCATTGTACACGGCAGAATCACTTCCTTGCTCCTAGAGGTGATCCCCCTTACGATGAAACCCAACATCCTGTTTGCCTTGCTAGCCGCTCTCCTGCACTGCTTAGAGTTATTCATACATGCATCCACCATGACCCCAAGGTCTTTTTCCCCTATTGAGGCCTCCCGCGCCTCCCCTCCCAGGGTGTACCTATGTTTAGGGTTTCCCCGCCCAAGATGCAACACCTTGCACTTGGTGATATTGAAATTTAATTTCCATGTGTGAGGCCAGCTTTCCAGGGTGTCCAGGTCCCCTTGCAGGGCCAACTTCCCTCTTCTCCCTCAACTACTGCTCTCATCTTGGAGTCATCCACGAAGAGACTCATTTCACACCCTATACCCTCCTGATGTCCGATATGTATGCATTAAACAGGATCGAACCCAGGACCGAGCTCCTGCGTACCCACTACCAACCTCTCTAGGGTTCGAGAGCTCCCCACAGACCACTACTTTCTGGGTGCATCCAGCTAGCCAGTTTTCAATCCATCTGACCATCAAAAGGCCTACTCCTAACCCCATCAGTTTCTCCACCAGACCATTGTGGGTGACAGAGTCAAACGCCTTGCTGAAGTCCAAGAATAATACATCCACAGGCTTTCCCTTGTCCAGTTCTGATGTTACCCATTCGTAGAACTCCACAAGATTGGTTTGACATGATCTACCTGGCACAAACCCATGTTGCCGACTATCCAGACCTCCATCTCCTCCAAGTACACCCCAATCATTTTCCTTTAGTATACTCTTTCAATTAATTTTCCCTACCACGAGGTCAAACTGATGGGTCTATAGTTACCTGGTACTTCCCTTGACCCCCCTTTATGGATTGGCACCACATGTGCCTCTCGCCAATCCCTAGGTACCCTCCCTGTCTCAAGTTACCTGTTGAAGAGCTCTGCCAGGGGTGCAGCCAGTATGTCCGCCAATTCCCATAGTATTCTCGGATGAATGCCATCCAGCCCAGGAGATTTTTCTTTCTTTAGGGCCTTGAGGGCTAACCACACCCTTTTGGTGGAGATAGCATCATCCGTCCCCTCCACCTTACTGGCCTTTTTATCCTTATCCAGATGTGACACCCCTAGGGTACCTCTCCCTCCCTCTTGCTCCATTTCTGTTGCTCCCCTGATCCCACTCACTGCCACTTCTATCCCCATCATGCCTTGCTTTGTAGATATCCCATCCCTCTCCCTAGTGAACACAGAGGCAAAGTACTCATTAAATACCTCTGCCTGGTCCCTTGCTCTTCCACCACCCTCCTTCTGATCTCAATCTGCTGAGATGGCCTAGTTTTCTCCGCTCCCCAATGTGCGGAAGAACCCTTTTCCCTCCATGTATCCCTGTGCCAGCCGCTGCTCTTTACTGGACTTTGCCCCTCACCATCCGGGTGACTTTTCTAGATGCAAGATGGTACATTTCTTATCCCTATCCTCTTGTTGTTTTATATTTTTGTAGGCCGCCTTCTTTCTCTGACGCTACCTGCCTACCTCACTGGACCACCAGCATGGTTTTATGTGACCTTGCTCCCTTACATTTCAACTTAGCGCAGATCCTGACTGCCTCATGAAGTCCCGTTTTATGACCTCTCATCTCCTTTCCACACTTGTCATTGATGTAATCCCCTTCAAGCGATCCTTGAGAATATTTCCCATGCCCACAAAGTCTGCCCCTGAAGTCCACTGCCAGTGTCCTAGATCTCACCCCCCTCCCCATGCTTATTTGAAACCAGACAGTATTGTGGTCGCTCCCAGTCAGGGGGTCCTCTACAACCAGGTCCCTTACCAGATCCCCATCTGCCAGAACCACGTCCAGGACATGCCCCTTCCTTGTGGGCTCCATCACATGCTGTGTTAAGAACACATCCTGGAAGCCGTCCAGCAGCCTCTGCTCCTTGGCCACCTTAGAGGACATGGTTCCCCAGTTTGTACCTGGCATATTAAGGTCTCCCATCAATACCACTCCTTCCCCTTTTGGTCCACACTGGGCAATGATGTTGTCCAGCAAACCATCCTCTAGAACATCACTCATCCCGGGAGGCCTATATACTACACCCAGCTTGACCTTATCTCCTGCTGGGGATCATAAGGTGACCCATAAGGCCGACACATTTCCCTCTGCCTCTTCTACCCTAGCAATTTCTATGTCATCTCTAATGAACATAGCCACTCCACCCCCTCTGCCCTCCTTTCTATCCTTCCTAAGGATAGTGTACCCCCACACGTTTAGGTCAGAGTCATGTTTTTTGTTGGCCCACGTCTCCGTGACCGTCACCACATCCACCCCTCGAACAGCATGGCCTGGAACTCTGGCAACTTGTTTCCCAAGCTCCTGGCATTTACTAACACCAACTCCACCCCTTATCCCTGGTCCCCTTTGTCGAACCCCACCCAGGTTCCTTATACTTCCATCCTCCCTCTGCTCCTCCTGAAACCTCCACCCCAGTCTGTTCCCCTCCCCTCCTTGGGTTTGAAGGCTACCCCCTCATCTGGAGGGCTTCTGGTCATCCTCCCTTATCCCTCCCCTCACAAGTTTAAACCCCACAGTTTTCTATTTACCAATGTTGTAGGGCTTTTGGAATTGCCTGTGGGAGGAGGGGCGGGGTTGGGGGCCTGAACAGTGGAGGATGGATGAAGGGAGCGCTCGAATCGGGATTGTTAGGCCCAGAAGATGCCCTGGGGCAAAATGGAGGCCAGAACATGGGTTTCCTTGTCTGATCCCCATACCCAAGGGCACCACCACTAGTAATGGTGGGCAGGTGGCTGGAGGATCCCTGGGATTCTGTCCAACTCGGGCAGTTTTATGCAATGCCAGATCCATTGTAAACAAGACTGCCATTGTGGTGGACTTGGTGGGTACAGCGGATCTGGCTTGCATCACTAAAACCTGGCTGGATAGTAATGCTGGCCCCGTTCTTGAGGCGGCAGTTCCGGCCGGGTATTCGGTGATACACCACCCGAGATTGGACTGCAGGGGCGGGGGAGTTGCAGTCTGTTTCAAGACCGAATTGGGTCTCACCAGTGTTCCAGTTGAGGAGACCAGATCATTCGAATGTGTTGTAGTGGCAGGTGGGGGCTATAGACTGGCTGTCATCTACCGTCCACCCAGGGATGAGAAGCCATTCCTTAAGGAAGTGATGAACTTCGTCATTGACCTGGTATTGGAGTCCCCCAGGTTGATGGAGCTGGGCGACTTCAATGCCTGGATCGACGATGAACTCTCGCAATTTGGACAGCACTTCCTCCAATTGATGAATTCATTGGGCCTCTCACAGGTTGTTACCTCTTCCACTCATAAATGTGGCCATTCCCTTGATCTGGTTTTCCTCCTGGGGATGGAAACCTCTGGCGTGGGGGTGGAACCTGTCGGATGGTCCGACCATCACACTGTGAGATTCAATTTTAGCACCCCCCTGTGTAGACCTACCCCTGTGGAGATGGTCAAGTACCGCCCTTTACGGGATGTGACTCCCAATGGTCTAACTGTGGTACTTGACCTATCAGAATTTCCTGTGATGAGCTCAGATCCAGAGGCTTTGGTTCTGGTCTATAATAAGGCCATTACCAATGCTCTGGATTCTATTGCTCCCATCCATGTGCTTCCTCTCTCCCTTTGCCCTCGGTCCCCATGGTTCGATGGGGACTTGAGTGAAATGTGACGACTAGGACACAGGTTAGAGAGGTGTTGGCAGAAGTCCGGCTTAGATGCCGACCATCTTAGACTGCTAGAGCACTATCAACTCTATCAGTCAGCAATTGCCCGTAAGAAGGCAGTATTCCTGTCCGAGGAAATTGCTGCTGCTCAGAACCGACCGGCCCAGCTCTTTTGAACTGTAGACAGACTGTGCAACCCAGCCTGTCTGCAGGTTTGTAGAGCTTTTTCACAATCCCAGTGCAAGGAGCTTGCTCGGTTCTTTGCAGATAAGGTGGATGACATCAGGGCAGAGACCCGCACAACACTGTCCATGGGAACGGCTGTGGACCAGTCCCCGGTCGCATTCCCTCTCTTTTCCTGGAGTCTCTTCAAAAGGCTGGAAATCGAAGATGTTATGAGGATTGTCCAGGGTGTGCACACTACATGCTGTAGTTTAGATCCGGGCCCTACAGCCTTGATTATGGGCTGTGGGGAGATTATCATCCCGGTTCTGGCGAGGATAGTCTGGTGCTCCTTAGACTCTGGTGAATATCCTTGCTCCCTGAAGGAGGCAGTGGTGAAAACAGTGTTGAAGAAGGCTTCTTTGGACCCCGACTCCCTCAGTAACTACAGGTCTATCTCAAACCTTCCCTTTGTTGGGAAGGTAATTGAGAAAGTAGTGGCTACTCAGACAACCACTTGACCATCCATAGCATCTATGATCCTCTTCAATTGGGTTTTTGAAAGAGGCACAGCACTGAGACTGCGCTGGTTCGGGTGCTTAATGATCTCTTGATGGCGAGAGACCAGAAAAAATGGTCCATTTTGGTCCTTTTGGATCTGTCATCAGCATTTAACACTGTAGACCATGGGGTTCTGCTTAAGCACCTGAGAATCATCTGTGGGCTTTCAGGTTTGGTCCTCAGATGGTTTACTTCTTTCCTCACAGGTAGAACTCAGAGGGTGGTATTGGGGGTGTTTTCCTCTGATCCTGTCTCTCTGTCTTGTGGGGTGCCCCAGGGCTCAATGCTGTCCCCCATGTTGTTTGCAGTGTACATGCTTCCCCTCAGAGACATTGTAAGACGGTATGGGCTGGAGTTTCATTGTTATGCCGATGATACCCAGTTCTACCTGTCTTTTGCACCTGACCAGAATGGAGCACTCTCGGTGTTTAATAACTGCCTTGGCGAAATCCAAGGTTGGATGAGGTCCAGCTGGCTGAAGTTGAATTCTGGGAAGATGGAGGTGATAGTCATGGATCCTGGTCGCCGGATAGGGGGGTTGGGGACAAACCATCCCTCAGGTTTATTCCTGGGGGATGTTGAGCTCCCTATCTCTGAACAGGTACGGAACCTGGGGGTGATTCTTGACAATCGGCTGACACTACAGGCTCAAGTGTCAGCCATCGTTCAAGTTTACCCTTTTACCATCTTAGGAACATCACTAGGATCAAGCACCTTGTTCCATCCAGGGACTTACCTGCTGATCACGCCCTGCTGCAATTCTCTTTACTTTGGGCTTCCGGGGTTGATATCGCTGCTTGCAGCTGGTGCAGAACTCCACAGCCCAGTTGTTAACTGGGACACCTCGTTCTTCCCATGTTACACTGGTGCTGCGGAGACTGCACTGGCTGCCGGTTCAGTGGTGGATCACCTTTAAAGTCGGCTTGCTGACTTATAAAGCCCTGCACGGTTTGGGCCCTGACTACCTGAAAGAGCTCCTGGTTTCCTATCTCCCGGAGCGACCACTCCGCTCGGCCAATGAGGGGTTGCTGGAGATTCCGAGGGTTGTTCTAAAATCTTCTGGTGCCCAGGCTTTTATGTTCATGGCACCGACCCTCTGGAATTCTCTACCACATTGGATTAGAGAGTATGCGACAGTGGGGGGGTTTTAAACAAGCATTAAAATCCTTTCTGTGGATTAAGGCTTTTGGGGAAGATGTTGACCTGGTTTGATTTTATTGTTTCATCATGTTGTTTGATGTGATTTATTTTATTTGGTTTTTATTGTAATGTTTTATCTTGATGTGATTTTACAATTTGTTCTTCACCTTGATTTTTGAAAGGCGTATTAAAAATAAAGATTATTATTATTATTATATTGGGAATGAAGTCCGTTCTTTTACAGCAGGGTGGCAAATAATTGCTGTCATTTTGCCATAGCCTGGAAAAGTAGTGTCGCAATTTGTGAAAGCTTTCGCAAAAATTTGCGGTACTTTCGTGAGTGCGACACTACTTTGTGAAAGTACTTTTTCCAGAAACTTGAAAAACATATTTCTAGGGTGTTTAACCTCAAAATAAAGACATGCCTAGCATCCTCAGGGTCCGACTAGATAAACACAAAAATAATTGTGTTGCTAGAGGGTCCCAAATTTAAATGCCAAGCATTTTTCTGATCACCAACTGAAAACAAAATGGTGGTTTTGCAAAAGTAAAAGGGCCATTTGCAAAAGTAAAAACTGCATTTGTGAAAGTGTTGAACTTTTTGTTAACTTTTCCCATTGACTTATAATGGGAAATTGTTTTTTGAATAACTTTTGAACCATTTAATATTTTTTCACAAAATCTTCAAAAGGCACATCGGGGACTCTGGCTGCATGTTTTCTGAAGTTTTTGGACCGGTCGCACAAACCGTGCAACCTGTAGGGACGAGCAAAGAATTCAAAAAAGCGTAACGCGCACACAGATCATGCTTAATAACTCCGCAGCTGTACATCTGAACAGTACAAAAGTTGGCAGATGCCAAGATGCATGGTTCTTGATTGTGCATTCCAAATTTCAGGCAAATCCGTTGAACGGTTGCAAAGTTATTAAGATGCAAAATTTTAGGTTTAACATGTAAATGGTTCCTCAACCCTAACTATGGTAGCATTACCGTGCTACCATAATATATATATATATATATATATATATATATATATATATATATTATTGGAGCATGGTCACACCCCTACATTTAGGGTTGAACGGTCACTTCTGTGCTAAACTCAAAATTGTGAACTTTACTAACTTCATAACTGTTCAACTAATTTGCATGAAATCCTCATCCCCATTATTTTTTTTATTATCCCTGGTGTCTAGTGGCACCCCCCACATACACACACTCTAATCACTGTCCTCATTATTGTTTTATTATCCCTGGTGTCTAGTGGCACCCCCACCCACCCACTGAATGCTTTCCCAGCCTGAAGTACAGAAACCGGTCCCTAACTTTTTTTTACGTACAAAAAAAGAAAATGGTCCCTTGATGATCATACCTCCCCAACCCCACCTCCCACTCAGTACCCACCATCCCACTCCTCCCAGTACATCCTCACATACTCTCACTCAGCTGAACAGGCCACAGGGAGAAGATCCATTCTCTGATCAGACACGTCTTGCTGCTGGAACGGGTAACTGCAGTATGAGAAACTAAGGTAAACACAGTTTGATGTATTTCAATTGGGTTTTCAACTTTGATGCATAACTTTGTCGTTTTTAAATATTTTGACACCAAATTTTCAACATGCAATTTTTGAGACCCTTCTTCATGAACAATTTTGATGTGATTTCACAAAGCCTGCCTGAAAGGTGATTTTGTGGTCAGCTGACAAAATCACCTTTTGGTCCAGATTTCAAAATGTTCACAATACTTATTCATGAAGTAGGGTCATAAGAAGGGGATGTATAAAATATGTTGGCAAAATATGTTAAAATGGCAAAGTTGAGTGCATCCATTGATATTTTGCTACACTTGTTCATGGCTTTCATAATTTTCAATGTTTTCACCTCAAATTTTCAGCATAAGTATTTATTTACATCACCTCATGGACATGACAACTATCAGTTTCCAAATCCTGTCCAAAAATGTGTTTTCCCACCTGTGGTGGGGAATGATGTTACGGTGGCATGAAATGACATTTCGGCATGAATTTTAAAATTCTCAGCCCAGCATTCATGAGATGGCTATACTGGCTATACTGACAATGTGACTGCTGTTTTGGCTGAAATACTTTCACAGTAACATCTATGGAGGGATGGGAGCGCAGGGCCTAGAGGGCACTGCGCTCCCACAGCCAAATGAGGATATGATTATATCATTTCAAAAAGTAAGGAAATTCTTTGCAAAAAGCTTTGTTAATGCACTAGTTAGGGTTGGTTACAGTGACAAAAGTAGGGAAATGTGGCATTAGGGTTTCCAACCCTAACACCCCACCCCCACCCTGCAGGCAGCAACAAGGGTGGGGTGTGCCTTGGGGTTCTCAACTCTAACACTCACCCCATTCTCATTTCAGCTTATTTACTCATGGAATGGGGTGAGCATTAGAGCTGAGAACCCAAGTCACCACCCCTGTTTTTCTGCAAGATTGAAGTGGGTGTTGGGTTGAAACCCTAACCACATTCATTGCTTTTGTCACTGTAACCAACCCTAACTAGTGCATTAAAAAAGCTTTTTGCTAAGAATATATATACTGTATGTACTGTATAGGATATTATATTCTCTGGCAGAACATTTTCACTTTATTCGCGAATTTGAAAATCCAGCAAAAATTATATGCCAGTGAAAATAATGTTCGTATGAGTCAAATGAAGTTGCCATTGATTGGTCCAAAGAGCAGCTCTGTAAAATTGGGTCCACAAATGTCATTTTGCAATACTTGACATGATATGGTGTGGAGTTTTGTGGTGATTTTTCTTTTTTTATGTTTATTTTGTCAGGGCAGGTTTCACCCATTCAACAGAATAGAATACGAGCTGTGGAAGTGGTTTTAATCATGAATTTTGTCCTGTGTGCAAGGAACAGAGTGAATAGAGAGAGTGACTGGTACCAGTTGCTGGGGAGAGACTGAAAGGCAATACTGCAGTGGCAGCAGTAAACATATTTTAAAAGTAAAAGGTACTGCCTTTCTTTTTCCTTTGAAAAAGGAAAGTAACCCATGGGACCAGAGCGGACATTGTTGAAGCTGCGTGTGGGTGCAGGGAAGAAAGAAAACAGTGAGCAGTTTGCAGGTTTAATTCAATAAAACAAACTCATGGTTTTAATTGCAAAACGTTGACAAGTTTGTGGTTTACAGAATGGTTTGGTAGGTTCTGAATTGTGATTCATGGAATTACACCTTGTAAAAAATAAAAATGTCCATCAATGTCTGTTGCTGGCACCCTGTAACTGTCCCACCACCTGACCCTCCAACTCTGCACCCACCACCCCACACACTCCCCACAAACATAACTCTGACACTGGGGGTGCTCAATCACCCAGTGTTGCCACCTGAAATAAAGAAAACCACCCCTCATCTTTTTCTAAACTCAGTGAAACCCAGTAAAAAAGGAAAACCTCCATCAAGTTTGTTCGCCATTAGTCCCCCACCCAACCCTCCCACTCAGCACCCCACATGTCCCAAGCCCATAGTTACCCACTGGGGGTCCAACGCCATAATCCTCTCTGAACCACAGACACATCTTTACTGTTCAGAGCCAGACTACGAACTGAGGAAATCAGGGATGCGCTTCACTGTATTTCAATGGGGTTTTGATTTTACTGGCCTAACTTGGCCATTTTTGAATATTTGTGCCCCAGATTTTCAACATGACTTTTTTGGGATCCCACCTCATGAACCATGGCAGTGAAAGTAAGCAAATATGTCCCTAAAGGTGATTTCATGGTCACTGCACAAAATCACCTTTTGGGCAGGAAATCACAATTTTCTCTGCTTTTGTTCATGAGGTGGGGTCATAGGAATGCTGTGTTGAAAATTTGCCATTAAAATATTTAAAAACAACAAAATCATGAGCCTACACTGAAATCTGTGAATGCAGGCTTGTAACTTTAGTAATTTCAGTATTTTGACCTGTAATTTTCAGCATAGCCATTGCTTCATAACACCTCATGAATGTGACAGCTATCATTTTTCAAATCCTGGCCAAAATGTGTTTTTGCTTTCTGAAAGGTGATTTCATAGTCAGCCCCAGTTAGCAGCCTGCATGCTTTGTTGAGTGCAACTGTAATTCTGCGAAGGGCAGAGGCTGAGGCAGAGCTATAGATAGCTAGTACATAAGTGATGATGGAGGTGACAGAGCTGTTGATAGCCAACCGGAGAGTGTCAGGAGTCATGCAGTGTTTGTGCCTGTAGAGCAGGCCTGCACGGATGTTGGTGGCTTTGGTGACAGAATCTGTGTGCTGATGGTAGGAGAGTGAGCTGTAATTTCTCAAAGAAATCTACTATGTTCTATATTGGGCAAATGGAATTTGATTCTCACCTGTTCAAAGCTCATCAGACAGCCCCAGTCTAAAAGGTCACCCACAGTGTTAATGCCCCTAAGGGCCCAATGATGAAAGCCCGTGGCTGTGATCCCTGGTCCAAATTCACCATTACCCTGAAATGTACCGCCCCTCCCGCCAGACTTCGGAATCTGCCCCCTTCTTGCAGAGAGTGTACCATCCACAGATTCACAGACTAAATCTGCCTAAGTTGGAGTGAGGGTAGTAAGGGAGCCACACATAAGCCATTTCTTCATAACACCTGATGAATGTGACAGCTGTAATTTTTAAAATCCTGGCCAAAATGTGTTTTTGCTTTCCAAAAGGTGATTTCATAGTTGTTGCACAAAATCACCTTTTGGGCAGAATTTATAGATTTTCTCTGCCCTTGTTCATGAGGTGGGGTCATAAGAAGGCTATGTGGAAAATTTGGGGTAAAAATATTTAAAAACAACAAAGTTACTGTGTGAGTGCACGCTGAAATTTACGAACACAGGCTTGTAACTTTGGTAATTTTCAATATTTTTACCCCAACTTTTCAACATAGCCATTTCTTCACAGCTCCTCATGAATGTGACAACTGTCATTTTTCAAATCCTGGCCAAAATGTGTTTTCTCATGTGTGTTGTGAAATCACCTTTTGGGACATGAGGTCATTCCGCCGTATGTCCAAACAGTGTGGCTGCAAATGCCGCAGCAAAACAGCGACAGGCAAAAACAGAGTCAGGCAAAACACTGAACGGTTCTGTGCACCGTGCCCATTGAAAACAATGGGTCCATGTTTTTTTGTGGGGCCCAGAACTTAAATAACTAACTTTGGTGGGGGCCTTGGTGATGTGGAAAAACTCTGAAGGGGGAGTAGTTTTTTTTTAAACAAATCATGCCAAAACATTGTAGCATTGGAGACCTGGGGAAGCAAACCATGGTTCCAGTCGCCTGACTGCGCCAGTGCTGGTGCCCTGTCACCCCTCCGCAGGGGTATTCGACCAGGCAGCCAGCACACCACCTTCATCACTCTTCCATTCTGTATGCAGCAACAGGGGTAGCAGTATTCCCCTACTGCTGTTCTACCCCTGTTGCTGTAAACCAGGCACTCACTATTCAGTGCAGTTAATACCATGCTGTCTTTCATGCATAGTATTGACCCAGTACCACCTTTTGAGCAGCATCTGAAAATGTTCTCCATCCTTGTTCATGAAGTGAACTCATAAAAAAACTATGTTGAAAAGTTTGGGTAAAAATATGAGAAAACAAATAAGTTATGAGTATATGTTGCAGTTTTTCAACACACACTTGTAACTGTGGTAAGTTTTAAGATTTTTACCCCAACTTTTCAACATAGCCATTTTTTCACACCACAGAATTCATCCTGTCTTGATCATAATGTCAGATCATAAAAAGATTGTTAGACATTTGGGGTCAAAATGTGGGAGCCCACTTAAAAGTAGATATTGCCTCTTAGCTACCTTATCCTGGGTAATTACAGTCTAACAATGTGTCAAAGCAGGGCACCACTGAAAATGAGACACTGCATCTCATCTGCTCTATCTTGGGTAAATATATAGTAACAATGTGTACAGGCAAGACCTGGTACAGCAGCAATACCAACGGCGAACATTTGGCATTGATAAATGTTATTAATTATCACTTCTTTTCCACATCTTCAACTACCCTCAGCCTTCCACAATAGTTCTCATTCTAACAAAATATTTACTTTTTTATTTAAAACATGTTTTATCAGTTAAACAAACAAAGCCCAGAAGACTTGTTTCTAGTTGTGACAGGGGGTGGTGGTGGGGATAAGGGTGGTCATAGGAAAGATTACATCCACACACATAATTTTTAAATGCAGATACATTTCAAAGACAAAGTGATGCAATGTGCATTGTGCAAATAATAAAGTTACAACAAGACCCCACTGTTTGACTACAGGGTAAAGTACAGCAAAACACAGTGCAGGCAGTCTTGAGATACAGTAAAAGAAACATTATCATTTGTAAGAAAGTAAGTGATGTTATATCATGGCCCCCTGATTGTCTGCAGGGAAAAGTACATACAAAGCACACTGCATGTAATCATAAAATACAATGACAGAGGCTACATCATTTAGAAGCAGCAAAATTGTGTCTGGGCAGCTGCAGTATGACATGGAAGAGGAGCTAACATTGAAGAAGAGTGGTGTGCCTTGTTTACTCTTTTGCACAAGTAGTAGGTAGGAGATTTGGTGCTTTTGCCATGGAGGCTGTTCCATGTTATGGGAGCCTGTAGGCAAAGGAGGCTTGCCCTAGGCTGCACCTGCAGTGTGGGATTTGGAATCAGGAGCCATCCTCAGATCTAAGTGAGCAGGTGAGGTTTGCAGCAGAGGTGAAGAGATCTGAGAGGTAACTCGGGAGTTTGTCTGACCAGCACCTAACATCCACTAGGGTGGTGGGTAGTAGCGAGTGCCTCATGTAAGAAGGCACCCAACCAAGGGCATTATACAATACATGGTGCAGTGATGTGTTTGGGGGGGGTGTGAGTATTATGACCCAGTTTTAGTTCCCCCAACCCAAACTTGGTAGCCAAATGTGTGGGAGGCAACCTGATTTATTTTATACTAGCCCAAGAGTAAACCTTAATCCCAGTGTAAGGGACCTTGCATAGATTCCACAATACTGTGAGTTTCAAAAAACAAGCAGATAACAAGAAACACATGTTATAACCATCCAATAGGTTTTATTTTAAGCAACAGACTTGAAAAGAAAAAGATGACAAATAAGCAGTTAATAAGTAATTAAGCAACAGTCTCTTTCAAATACGTTTGTACCAGTGCACTCTTGTTAGAAGAACATGGCATTGCTGGCAATCTTTTGACTTCATCCTGGTGGGGATTGCTTGAAAGGTATGCTCTTTGAACAGTTCCTTTACGTGATACTGTTAGTAAAAGAGTCCCAGTTTCAACTTGGTATATAAACAGTCCAGATGATGAAAGTTTATACAGTTGTTAGCAAACATGAACACCGATTAACCAGTTGATGACTCTGCAGTCCCCAGGTAAAATCTCACTCCCAGCCCTTTTAGTATCTTGCCAAAAATGAGATGTTAGCTAGGGAGTTTATTTGGCAATGGGCTTATAGTCACAGACAAACACTTGTTTTTACCTGGCATATGGGGGAAGTGATGCTTGCTTGCATTCTCTCCCTCAATGGTCCAATGTGGTGTCCATGTGTGGAGCTGGTGGGAGTCTTATTCCTGAATGACTTGCTGCATTAATGATTTTGATGCATGGGAGATGGCACAGGAATGTGTAGGTTGTTATCTTTCTCCTGAGGTACTATAAGTCTGAGTTGCTGTAGACAGATGTGTTGCTATAAAAAAATTGGCAATGGTATTAGATATTGAAATACCATCTTTTTTTAAACAAATGTTTTATTAAAATTTCCCTAGAATAAATACAGATGCACATAGATACAACAGGTGGCATCACATGTAATGTATTAAATGTTAAAGTAGATAAAGCTGCCTGCTAAAAAGAACAGAAGCACTGCACAGTAGGATATAAACATTTAGTACACTTGATAATTTCCATAACAGCAATCAGGGATGATAGATCTAATGTATGTTTATAATCTTTAGAAGTATGTTGGGGTAAAGAGAATCTATTCTGCCCCACCACAGTCCCTTCTTGTGAGTCGGGAGCTGTAGATTGCAAAATAAACTCATCCCAATTGGCCCATTTTATTAAAGTGTTAAGGTTGTCTCCGTCATATTTAAAATTTTATTTCATATATATCTCTTCCTTTACCTGAATTTCTTTAACTAAGTTTATTCAATCACTAACCATGGGAACAACCGGAACAAGTCATCTACATGTGATGGCTTTCATTGTGGCCACCACAAAAATTTGATGTAAATAATTATCTTGAGATGACTTTGCCTCTCTAACTAATATTCCCAGGAATAAAGTTTCAAAGGTCTGTGGGATTTCAGCTGCCAACATTTCTGATATGGTGCTGGCAATGTCCCTCCAAAAGCTTTGTATCTTAGGCTAGAACCAGGATACATGAAAATGGTCTCCTCTAGCCCCACATTGTCTCAAGCACCTATCGGAGCCCTGGGTGTGTCGTGCCTAGTTGTTTTATATGTTAATGTCTCAGTGTGGTATACAGTACAATTTAGTTCCAGGTCTACCAAACTAAGGTCCAACAATAAACAACTTGTTGTCCCATGGGCAAATACGACAAAAAGGATCCCTTCTTTACTGTTCGTACAGTAAAGTCTGGAATCGATCATCGCAAGACCTAGTTGACCAAAAAACTATACTTGGATTTAAGAAAGATACTGATGCACTCATTCAATCTAAATATACCTTGGCCTAAATTGTCCACATAGTGTGGGAGACAATCCTGACGGGCATACATTGCCTAGTTTTGTCTTCAGTGACCTAGTAAACTGCCCAACTCTTATTTCTTGCCAGGGGATCTATGTTCCCCAAACCAGCTTTCTCTGCTTTATCCCATACTAGATGGATCTTCACTTGCCTGTTATATTGCAAGAAAACATATAAGTGGGAAATTACTTATGATTCTACTGCTATCCTTCTTTCTTGCTGGAGATGTTGCTCTAACAGTGTAGGAGTTCTGCGTATTACTTGTAGCAATGGGGAGAATTTATGTATTTTATTTATTTTTTATTTTATTGAAATCTAGGATTACAAATACCTTTGAGCAGGAACTGCTCGTTAACAAAGGTTCCACGTCGAAGGAATGGGGGTATACATACATACAAAGGTCAACATAATAATACATAGTTACACAATAAAAAGAAGCAAGAGACTGAGGCTTAGGAAATTCCAGTAATTCAAAATGTGTCAAATGTTAGGTAGCATGACATACCAGCCAAGGGCAATCTTAGAATTAAGTGCTGCAGGTGAGAGGGAGGAGGGGTATGCAGGCAGGAAGGCCATTGTCGGAGGGTAGCGGGTGAGGGTAAGAGCTCTAAAGGGGAGGGATAAAAGTCAGGAAGTGTCTGGGGGAGAGGAAAGGGAGAGGGGGTGAGGGGTGGGCAGGTGAGACAGGTAGAAGGGGGGCAAGGTGGGGAGAGGTAGCTGTCAAGACTGAAGTGGAGGGCAGTGAGCGGTGGGCCCCTGATTTGGTGAGGCAGTCACAACGACTAGTTGAAATGAGATGAAGTTGGAGTTGTCTCTTAAAAGTGCCAAGAGCAGCAGCAGTAAGAGTTTCTTTGTTGAGAGTATTGTACCACTGTGGTGCTCTGTGAGCAAAGACCCTCTGACCCATGGTAGTCCGACATCTGGGGACAAGGAAGGTTAGTTGTTGTGAACTTCTAGTTCGCTGGGTGCTGTGGTGGTCAATGAGGAGTTTTTCAATGCCCGGGGGCATGACCCCAAGGAGGACTTTTTTGGCTAAGAGGCAGGTTTGATACTGTATCCGCTGATGAGAGGAAGCCATCCTGCCCGAGTGTACAGGTCACAAGTGTGTGTAAGTCGGTCAGCCCCAGTTAACAGCCTGCATGCTTTGTTGAGTGCAACTGTAATTCTGCGGAGAGCAGAGGCGGAGGCAGAGCCATAGATTGCTAGCCTGTAATCGATGATGGAGGTGACAGAGCTGTTGATAGTCAACCAGAGAGTGTCAGGAGTCATGCAGTGTTTGTGCCTGTAGAGCAGGCCTATACGGATGTTGGTGGCTTTGGCGACAGAATCTATGTGCTGACGGTAGGAGAGTGAGCTGTAATTTCTCAGTTGAAGAAATCTATTTATTGGGTAAATGGAATTTGATTCTCATCTGTTCAAAGCTCATCAGAGGGCCCCAGTCTAGAAGGTCACCCACAGTGTTAATGCCCCTAAGGGCCCAATGATGAAAGTCCATGTCTGTGATCCCTGGTCCAAATTCCCCATTACCCTGTAATGTACCGCCCCTCCTGCCAGACTTCAGAATCTGCTACATTCTTGCAGAGGGTGTATCATCCACAGATTTGCAGACTAAAGCTGCCTAAGTTGGAGTGAGGGTAGTAAGGGAGCCACACATAAGGAAATGTCTCTGAGTTGGCCATTTTCTCCTTCCAACCATCCCATGATAGTTTTATGCTTAAGACTTGTCAACACCGGGGAGACTTAGGTCAAGAAATAGTTGTCCTTTAAGTTGGGGAGAGCCAGACCACCATCAGATTTTCCTCTCTGTAGGATGTTTTCTTGATTTGCAGTGCTTTACACCCCAGATAAATCTAGAAATAATCCAGTCTACCTGCCTCCAGAAAACCTCAGGAGATTAAACTGGGAGCATATGAAAGAGATATAGAAATCTAGATAGAATATTCATTCAAACAGACTCTGTCCTTTCCCCCAGAGAGAGGGTAAGAGTATTCCACCTCTCTAGATCCTTTTTGGCTTCTGCTAAGCTTACTTTATGTTTGTTTTTTATGTAATTGGTATATATTTCTTGTAATGTTTAACCCGTTGTATCTAAACCTATCTTGTGCCCACTGAAAAAGGGACAGGCCGTCCTCTTGAGGGTTAAATGATCCACTTAAAATCAAAGCTTCAGTTTTATCAAAGTTAATTCTAAAATCAGAAATAGCTTTGAATTCCTTGACAGTATGCAAAACGTTTGGGAGTGAAGTTTCGGCATCTTCTATCAACAACAGGGTAGCACCGGTTCAGAGTGAGATCTTATGTGTTGTAGGGCCAATTTCTATATCTTTAATATTTATGTTCTTTCTAATATGGGTTGCTAATGGCTCCATGCCCAAAGCAAAAAGCAATTGTGACATGGGAATCCCTGGCAGGGCCTCCTTTGAGATGAAAAGTATGAAAGAAGGCTCCATTTACACCCACCTCTGTTGATGAGCTTGCATATAAGGCTAGCAAATTCGAGTAGAAATCTCAACCAAAACCAAAGGTGGTCAAAACTTCCTCCAGGTATTGCCAGTTAAGCCTATCAAAGTCTTTTTCTGCATCTATTGTAATCACCATAGTTGTTCGTTTACTATGTTTTGTGCCTGCAACAATGTTTAACAGGTGCTGGACATTGTAATCTGAGTTTTGGTGCAATATGAAGCTGTTTTGTTATGATGTACTAATTTGGGGATCAATTGCTGCAGTCTGTTAGCCATGATTTTGGCAAATATTTTGGCATCGATACTAAAGAAATTGGATGATAGGAAGAGCAGTATTCGGGATTTTTCCCAGATTTGGTAATCACTGTTATCAATGCTGATTTCTACTCCTGTGGAAAAGTTTGGTTCTGCATAAAATGGGACATTATTACCTGATGAGGTCATCAAAGGTGTCTGTAAAGTGTTTATAAAATTCAGCAGGGAACCAATCATGTCCCCCCTCCAGCTTTCTTAGTTTTAAGACTCTTTGTCACTAGCCTAATTTCTTCGCTGGTCATAGGATGTGTCTAAACTGTCTCTCTCTCTACGTCTAACAAAGTAGGAAGATTTAAATGTTGAAGGGAACATTTTATTCTCTCCATGTTCTTCTCAGATTGTTCTTGGTTATAGAGTTTGTGATAAAAGTTTATGAATTCTGTCGCCATTTCCTTAAGCAAGGTGAGGATTTGGGGACATGAGTCCTCTTTACAGATTCTACAGACTACCCTTGCAGCTTGTCCTTTTTGCAGCTGGAGAGTGAGGAGCTGGCCCGCTCTACTACCTTGAGAACAGTATGTGAATTTTGTGCGCCTAAGCATTTTCTCCATCTCTTCCATTGATATCTTTAAGATCTGTGTTCTAAGATCCTGAATTCTGATGAGTAAGTCCGACTCTCCCTCTGATTTATGCTTGTTCTTCAAGTCCTCTAGTTGCCACTCTAGTTCTAACCATTTGTTGACCCTCTCTTTCTTTTGATGCGTTAGGTACACAATAATCTTCCCCCTAAGTACTGGTTTCATGGCATTCCAGAGAGTGGTGGGGGCAATGGAATCATCAGCATTAAAAGGAAATAGTCATCCAATGCCTCCTTAAGCATCATGCACAAGTAGTCATTGGCTAATGCCCCCACATTTAAATGCTATAAACCTCTTCGAGGCTAGGAGCCCCACTCCACTCCTAGGGTCCTAGGGCATGATTCAATAAGGTGACTGAGTGAATATTGGCCTCAGTGACTATACAGATGGGGTATGGGCATGTACTACCTATCGATATGGGTGTAAGTTTTAGTGCATTAGAGTAGAAAGTATAATCTTGCTCCAAGGGATGGAGCATCTCCACAAGTTATGAAAACCTGCCTCTGCCACCACTACCCTCAGAGCTTTTGGTGCTGGCAGTTTTTTCAGGGAGCTGATTTACAATCTGGAGGAATCCATTCCTGGATCTGTAATTCAATTAAAATCCCCCCAAGTATACAGAATTCCTGGGTTTTTCCTGCCACCACTGGGAAGACCTCCTGAAAAAAAGTGTGAGAGGCAAGGTTGGGGGCATATATGTTTAGTATAGATACTCGCGAGTCCTGGTAGGAGCCATTCACCAACACCCACCTCCCATATGAATCCACCCAGTGCTGTTCTGGTACAAAAACAGAGCTTTTATGAATTAGAATAACTATGCTAATTACCTTGCCTTTTGGGGGAGATGAGGCAGAAACCTTACCCACCCACTGCCTGCAGAGCTTTTTGTGTTCCGTTGGTGTTCGATGAGATTCCTGAATTAATGTGATCTCTGCTCCTAGTTTAAGGTGGGATAGGACCCAGGCTCTCTTAATAGGGCTGTTTAACCCTTTTACATTATAGGATGTTAGCTTTAAGGATGCCATGACAGTGCGAGTGTGGGATTTTACCTGAACTAAAGCTAGCTTGGTGTTCTATCCTCAAGAAGAACTGCCTACTCTCCCCCACCCCAGACAAAATATTGGATTTGAAAAACTCAAAAATTTGGTATAGCTGGGTTCCTAGACTTGTAGGCTTGGTAGAAAGGGAGCATAGTAGCATGCTAGTGGTTGGAATTCATGTGTCCTGGTACTCTCCAATTAAGCAATAAGGCACGACAGGGTGTGTGTTATCGTGTAATAACGTCACTCCTGGGGTGGTCCTGTCAGCAAGAAGGTTGAAAGATACTTCAGGGACGTTCATGACAGCTGTCAGGTGGGAAAAGTGATTTGTTTTGAGACGGCAAACTTGTCGACAGCTGTCAGACCTAGATACAGTGATGTTATTGATTAATAACATCACTGTCTCTGGGGCTTGTCAGCCAATGAGATTTAAGGAATTTTTTCTGCCATTGTATAATATCTAATAAACCATAGGCACAGTGTAATTTCAGATCCCTTCTATGCCTAAAAAATCTGACTGTGTTTCCTGGTGCAGAGACTCCGCTCCTTCCTTGCTTCACATGTCCAAATTTCTGTTGGGGGAAGAATGCCAAACCCCCACACCTGCTGGACCACAGCCACTAGACAGAATTATAAAATATCTAAAAATACAGCAAGTAGTCAAAAAACATGAAATATAATAACAAGATGAAGAAACAACAACATAGTGACTTCCAATATAAATGTGAGCATCAGCTCAAAACCCCCAAGCAGCGCCAAAATATTAAAAGCCTTCCTGACTGGGAGGACCTCTTCTTATGGAGAGGTGTCCCTAGATGCATATCGCATCCAGAGAGAAGTGACATCACCCAAAGTATGGGACTAAAAGCTAAGGGAAGCATTCCCAGATTAGGATTGAATATTTCAGCCTGCCACAGTCAAGCATTGGTGACTAACTTAAGATAAGTTGGCTAGGTCTTGTGCCCTTAGGCAACTTCTAATGTCTGAATGCTTGGTTGGTAACACCGTTCAACCCCAGACACCAGACTGAGTGAAACAGATGGCTGCATATGAGGGCCCAGAGGATGGCAGGGACACACCAGAGAAAAGTTCAGTGTAAAATCACTTGAAGGAGACAGTCTGGTGGAAGGAGGGAGGAGGCAGGGATGGTGCCCCTCCGTTAGGGCCAGACTACCTTCCCTATCAGATTTGTATTGGATTTGAGTCTGTTGAGTTGGTGCTCTCTCCCATGTTCAGAAGTGTCCCCCCAACCCATGAGGAGGCAGTATAGTGCAGTGGTTTAGGGCTGTGAGCTGCAAACCTGGAGACTTGGGTTTGAATCCCACAGCCCCCACTTGCCTACTGTGTGACCCTGAGCAAGTCACTTAACTTCCTTGTGCTCCCAGATCACACTGGAACAAGCTTCGGCCTAGTGTGCCTTTTCTGGTTAAATAATTTCCCCTCCCCCCCATTAAGCACTGAATGCAGTCAAATGTCCCGCTACCTGTAGTATCTGTGCACAGTTTATCCAATCAGCATCCCCAACCACCTTCTCTTCCACAAATAAAATACATAATACTGTTTAGTCTTTTCATTAGTCCCAGTGTCCAGCTGTAGCAGTGGGATTCTTTCCAGCCAATACATATAACAATCTTGTAGAAGGCTTGATGTTAGCACATACAAAACCTCAGTTCCTCATAACTATGACCGAACGTCTATGCCAACAGTCTGCCAATAGCGAGTTGAAAAGTATTCAAGAAAAAGATCCAGGAAAAGGCTAGTTCTAGTTATTTTACTCCTAGGGGTAATGAGAAAGGCCACAAATGGTGATGCTTTTCAATTCTGCTCAAATGGAGTGTCAGGCGAAGTCTCGGCTGAATGGAGGGAGCACACCACACTGTGGCACACTAGGCCGAGTGCTCACAACTATCAATGGAGTGACTTACTCTAGTGGATGTACTCCTACAGTCACCACCCACTCGTCAGCCCCAATCGCCACTCTCCACTAAGCTATCCTTCCCTGAGGAGGGTTTTCTAAAGTTATATCGGCATTGAGGCCTTCACCTCTCCACCCCCCCATATCATATCATCAGTACTCACTGCGAGCTGGAGTTTAGGAAATAGGCGATCACTCAAACCGCTTCTTCCTGCTGAAAAGTTTAGATTACAGTTTTCATCTTGGTCAAGTCTTGATTGGTTTGGTGCTTCCACTCCACTGACAAAGATGCTTTCTATCATGTTGATTCCTGCAGGTCTTGTAGGTCCCGGGGTTTGCATTTCTTCCTGGGCGCATCTGGAACTTCAATATTCTGGGCTCAAAGTTTGTGAACTGCTTCCTCCAGTGTTGTAAAGGTTTTTGGGTCGTATGGAAAAGCAATTTGCAGCTTTGCTGGATAAGGAGTGATAAACTTCAATTTCTGTATTTTAAGCATTCACAGGATCTGGGAGTATGCTTTCCTTTTAGCTAGAATTGTCGGTGAGTAGTCATTGTCAACAAAAGAGCCTGCAGCCCTTATACTGTGTCACTTCCTTCCTCCAGGCTCTCAATAAAATCTCTTGTTTGACAGCATTATTCATGAATTGGATTATTATAGAGTGAGGCTGTGCTTCTGTCGCAGTTGGCCTGGGAGTGAGTGCACGGTGGGCCCTCTTTATGTTGAAAGGCTATAAGTCATCCACTTCCAAAACTGAGGGAAGAAATCCATTGAGAAATGTGGACATGTCCTTTCCTTCATCTCTCTCTCTGACACACCACATATTCTAATATTGTTACGTATTGGGTGGTTCTCCAAATCTTCACATTTGTCTTGTAGTTGTTGCTGCTCATGGAGAACGTAGAGCCACACCCACTCGAGGCGATCCACGCATGTGTCAGTCTCTGAGGTGTGTTGCTCTAAAGTGGTCCTCTTAGATTCTAGTGCCATAATGCTGTCCTTTAAATCAGAGCGCAGAGTTTGGATTTCCTTGCGGAATTCTTTAAGCTCCTCAAGGATTGCTGCATTCATTGGTTGACCCTCATGGGTCCTTTCTCCGCCATGCTGTCAACCTCCTTGCTCATCTTCATGGATGTCAGCTGGGATCCTGCAGAATCCGAGGCTGGGTCCTGGTTTTTGGGCTTTCTGCTGCCTCCCATCGAGACAGTACACTTCAGTTAAAATAATAATGTTATTATTTCTCGCTTTGAACTAACTAAATATGAAACTTAAGCAAGACCAGGTCCGGAGCTATGCTTTTATCCATCCATAGAGGATGGTGACATTACTGGGTGTCTGAAAAACCATCTTGACTGTATTGTTGTTCAGACATACCACACCTCTTGATGGCATAAGATGTTTGGAATACCATTGTTGATGGTATTGTTGGATATTAAGCAATACCATAATCTCTCTTGACAAAATGGTCATATTTTTATACAGGACATTTTACATAGCAAACGTTTTTCATCTCATGTCATCAGATATTAAAACTACTAAGCTGAATTTTACTTACATTTCAGCTGGGGATGTTTGATAAACATGTTTTCACCTAAGTCAACAAAACATTGTGAACCCTGCTCTAATTCATTACATTTCAACTCGCGTTGGTTTTGTAACACGAAACACTAGGGAGCATCAGTGTTTCAAAAACCTCAACTAAGCAAAATTGATAGTACTTATGCCACACTTGTGTATGCATATTCAGTGCCACTTATCTAGTCTGTTCCAAAACAAGGTTCCAAATGACACTGAATCTTACACAAGCAAAGAAAAAAAACTACACAGCCATCTCAACCTTAAAATGACAGGCTTGCTTTAGCAGAAATAGTAAACCAAGCCCATAATGCACACACTCTAGCTATTCCTCATCACTCTACCTCCATAGGCCAGGAAGCTTTTTCCTACTGCTTTCCAAAGCTTTGGAACTCACTGCCACGTCCTATCAGAGTTCCCCCTTTCTAATTTTCAGTCTCCTTAGGCCTTCATAATTTCTATTCTCCAAACTGTACTTGTTCTTACCCCCCCCAACCCTGACAAGCCTGGCACATTATCCTTTAGCTCTACTTTATTTCTAGTCTCCTAATTGTACTTGTTACTACGCCCCCTTCACAACCCTCCCCACCCTTGCACGCTATCCCCTACTCCTCTATCCCTGACTTACTTCCAGTCTGCTAACTGAACCCTTCCTCTGATTACTTCCTCACATGTTACCACCTATTATACCCCTTCTCCCACCCCTACCACAAACTACTGTGCCATTTTGACTCTCTACTACCATCCACAACCTACTGTGCTATTTCGACACTCTACTGCTGTCCTTCCCCCCACTAGCCCCCTCTTCCCCCCCACTGATGCTGTTCCTTTTTCCATTCCTAGTTTACCCTCATTTTCTTCAGCCTCGCTATTCCTTATCCCTCACCTCCCCTCTGGTCACCCGCCACATTCCACTCCTTCTCCCTGCCCCCCTTCTCTCTCCTCCTTTTCTGCCTGGTCCTGTCCCCTTGCAGGATTCTCTGTCATCCAGAAGGGGCATATATCCTGGCTCTCTTTCTTCTACCCCTCTTCCTTTCCCCCCACCTTCTAATAATGACCCCTTTGCAGGGTTCTCTGCATCCTGAAGGGGTATGGATTTACTCTCTCTCTCTCTTTTTCCAGTTCTCCCTTCCCCCCACTTTCAAATCCATCATCTGCCCACCCCTCTACTTCCCTATCCCTCTCCTCTCCTCCTGTTTCTCTGACTCTTTCTTCTCTACTTCCCCACTCCCTTTCTCTCCCCTCCCTTTGTGCCTGGTCCTGCCCCCCTTGTAGGGTTCTCAGCATCCTGAAGTGGTTAGATCTTGGCTGTCTCTCTCTGTCTCTCTCCCCTCTTCCATCCCCCATCTTCTCCCCCTCGCCTGTCCACTTCCCACTTGTCTTATAAGTGCCTTCCCTTGGGTATACAATAGCACTTCGAATCTTGTGTTTAGCCTACTACTTCTAGCACTTCAAATGTGTTATCCATCCTCTAACCTTTACCCTACTGGATCACCTACTCTTGGGTTGTTGCAATGTATGTTATATCCAAACATGGTTTTGTTTACCCTGGCTGGTTGGTCTGGGTTATTTCTGCTCTGTAATTGTACTACACTGTTTTGTTTTAGTAATTGTACTTGTATTGCTCTGTTATTGCTATGTGTTTGACTGTTCTCCCAATTCTTGTACCCCCTCCCATCCAGGACACTTCTGGAAATGAGATGTTTACAGCTCATGTTGTCTTTCCTAGTGAAACATTTTCCAAATAAATAAAATAAATAATTCAAGTTAAGACTTCATCTGAAAATATGTGACCCTATATTGGCACACAAATGCCTTCTCCTGAAATCATTAAGGCCCTAAAATCGTCTTTATGATTACAGCCAACTTCAATCAATACAAGCTTGATATTAACCACATGTAATACTGAGAACAGTGGTCAGGACATATTGGAGTTCATGAGTAGAGAGGGCCATATTAAATGAGGCTTCACAAAAAACGTATTCAACTAATTTTGGATTATGATAAAGGATGTCAAGGATAAACATTCAGCAGAGATAACAAGCAAAGGAAACTGAAGTATTATCATACACTAACCACTGTGCTTTTGAAAAGTTTACTCAACATCTGAAAGACTCTATAGCCAAATTAGACAAAGAACTCAAAACTGTCAAAAGAAAAAAATTAATAGAGACGAAAAAGATTATGAGTTGGATAGTCTACAACTGAAAAAAGAGTGAAAACCAGAAAGGCGCTTTAAAAAGCAGATCTATATATTTTCATTTTAACACTGATCAAAGTGAATCAGAAGGAGAAGATACAACTAACTCAGCCGGCATGCCCTCTTTTTTAGACAAGGAGAGGCCACCACCAGAAGTGTTGCAAGAACTTCTCAAGAGCACATGAGGAAAGAGATACCAAATATTCCAGGGGCCACAACCCAACACCAGACGAGGAAGTGGAAAACAAGGTGGGGAAAGAGGAGGAGGATGTAGAGGGCACCAATAAATACAGCATCAACAGAAAGAATATTCACGGGAACCCCAGAGCCACTATCAACAGGAACAACATCAAGCACAGAAATCCTCTGACCGACAACAGCAACAACTATCATTTCAAAATCAGGGAAGAAACCGAAGGTAATAAACCTTTCAAACAGAGTATTAAAGAAGGCAGAGGAATCTCTTTTGAATAAAGGTTTTTCATTTGCCCCAACAACACCTATAAACAAATTCCAGATTATTATAGATTTGCAGATATTGTGCACAAATTTAAGTTTCAAATCCTTCTTCAATAAAAGAAAAAAAATAGGCTTCATGGAAATAGAGGTTTCAAGTGCTCAAACTGCAGAAGATTACAATGAAATTCAAGAAAAAAGTCAACATCTTTTTCCATCTCCATCCAGTGTTGCCATTTCAACTTTTCATGATCTACGTGAAAGAGAGCTACACAAGTATTTGAAAATCAGCCAGAGTTACAATACAATAATTTGACAAAAGTGGAAGCAGAAGCACTAACAGGACTGCAAAAAGATAAAAGCATCACTATCAAGGCAGCAGACAAAGGTGGGAGTATAGTTATTCTTAACACTGCTGATTATAAAACAGAAGTATTTCATCAGTTGGGAGGTACCAGATTTTATAAAAAATGAGATCGAGACCTGACTTATGAGTACAAATGTTTAACTGATGAAACAGTAAACGCAGACTTTTCCAGTGGCCAAACTGACAAAAATGTCCATAATTTTTTAATAACTGAACATCCTGTACATCCAACTATGCATATTCTTCCAAAGGAGTACAAATCCTTGGAAGCATCACCAGGTCGTCCCATAGTTAGTTACATATGATCTATTACAGAACCCTTATCAGATTATGTGGATTGCCATTATAATGCCATGTGTCATATCATTAGGCTCATAGTTGAAAGATGTAAAAGAAATTTTGCAGATTTTGGAAGACACAAGTGAATGATGACTGATACTTAATCACGATGGACACTGAGTCACTATATAACAACATTCCACATGAGGGAGCATTGGACTCTTTAGCCAATTACCTGAGCCAAAGATGAGAACATGCTGAACAACTCCCCAACAGCATTCTTGCTAAAACTTCCTGAATTTGTATTGAAATTTGTATTGAAATGCAAGAGATGTGCTCTAAATCTTGGAAAGGAACTTTAAAAAAGAAAAAAAGTATTCTCTAGTAAATTGTAACAGCTGAACCTTCTTATTTGTGAAAGCATGTGCTGAAGTGTAGAGCTGCTCTTTAAGGTACAAGTAAATGAACACTGCGGGGTGATTGCCAGTGGTAACATCACATGCTTTTGCACAACATGTCATAGAAGCTCAGAGTCTGGAGGAACACAAGTTCCAGTTCAGAGTCATAGATAGAGTAAATCCTAATCCAAGGAGAGAGGACTTTCATAATATAGTTCTTCATTAACAGGCATTTTGATTTTCAATTTGGGAACTAAAACTTATCCAGGTTTAAATGGTCACTTAGAATTAGCACCTTTTTTGAAATGAAAATAAAAATGCTACCCGTTGGAGTCTTTGTATCTGAATATATGTATCGTGAAAATATGGCACAAAGTATTTATAGTATTATTGCATTATTAATTGTAGATCTGCCTTTTACTGTTATAAGAAATCTACAGTGTGTGATATCTATGTACTGTAACTCATTGTTTTCTTTCTTTTTTCTCACCACAGATTGGGCACACACCAAGCTAAGGTTGGGAGCCAGTCAGTAGCAGCCAATCTTGTTGCCCCAGGGATTTTAAGTAGAATATTGCACTTTACAAGTTGATGGGCATTATTATGCTATTTACTAATTCTTAGTGCAATAGATGTACACAAATTATCTGTACCATTTGTAATCTCAGTGGACCACGTAGAATATCTGGTCATTACAACAGGAAGAGCCCTATATTCCACATTTCCATCTGGAAGGCTGCTGTATTCCTGGGAGATCTGAGCTGTGTGGCAGTGGGTCTTTGGAGAGACTACAGGAACCGTAACTATTATCACTGCACTGTGTTCCATTTTATTCAGAGACTGTGTGAGCTCATGTTGCTAGAGTATGATGCTGCTAAACCACTTATTGACTTTGGGAATTAGCAAAGCCTGCTGGTGTATGACTTGTCACAGTATTGGGGTGCATTTTAATGCCAAGGAGATTTTATTATTTAGCACTGCTGGTTTGAGTCCCTGCTGAACTGCTGTTTACAAAGTGATTGCTTGTGTGCTGCTGAAAAAGGGGAGCTAAAGTGTACTGTTCAAGGTGTGCTGTTTTTCCAAGAGTGGAGCTGATTAATTAAGTACAGCTGCTGCCACTTCAGTAATTGTACCCTGCTCATAGCCCTGATGCTAGATACTGACTAGCTTTTTCTACCTGTTGCTAGCTGCACCCCCTCCCCCCAATTGGTGGTGGCAGCCCAGTCTGTGGGGTTGAGGTGTTTAAAGATCTCACTTGCCAAACGCGGTGGCGTTTGTGCGTGTAGGTCCAATAAGTGCAGGGGAGTCTAAGGGAGTCCAAGGGAAGTAGGGGAGTGGGAGTGTTTGATTGTAATACTGTCAGTTCTGTAAGTATGTTATGTTAATAATGTGGGATGCTAAATGTTTACCTATTTGGGTGTGAATGGAGCATTCAACCACCAGTTTCCTGATATGAGGCTGGTGACATCTCTTTACCCTATAGAGAGCACCAAGCTTCGCATAGCACTTAGCTACTGCCTGCAAAACATGACCAGAGGAGTCAAGGTGTTGGTCCAGGTGAAGACCTAGAAATTTGTAAGGTGGAAATAGATTCCAGGTGGTCACCTTGGGAGAAGTGTAAATTCAGAGTGGCTAGGGTGGAGTTTAACCAGTGACTAGAGCTGAACAGTAGGAGACAGTTTTCTTTTGTTTCATGATTAGCTGGTAGTCCTGGAGCCATGTTTATACTGCAGTGAAGTCCTGTTGCAAAAGCTCCTCAGTGGAGGGGACAGTAGGGCTGGATGAATAGATGACTGCATCATCAGCATACATGTAGATGCTGCAGGAGGAGAGCATCAAGGGGAGGTAATCTGAAAACTATAAAGAGCAATCGTCCCAGGACAAAGCCTTGGGAGACCCAGAGGGTGAGTGGGCGGGGAGAGAATGTGGTTTGTCTAGCTTAACAGACTGGGAATGCTTAGTTAGGTAGGACTTGAACTAGGTTAGAGTTGGAGGGGAGAAGCCTGAGACAACAAGCTTATCCAGTAGTTAGAAAATGGGCAAGTAAATCCTAGCATTCTGATTGGCTAGGACACTAAGATTAGTGGGCAGGTATTTTTGAATAGAGCCCGCTAAAAAACAAGTACCAATTTGGGGGGCACCATAAGCTATAGAATCCATGGGCACCCCACATTTTCAAAACTGGCATGCCACCATTTTTAGCCACTCACTAACTGGAACCTGAACCAGCACTCCATCTTTCTCCAGACCCCCCTGGCAAAACTTGATGAGAACCTCAGTGATTTCAAAAACAAAGTGGCTCCAACATAATAAACACACAGCACTAACTCCGCTAGTGTGCATGACAGGAATGGCTTTTCATTCATTTTCATTACAGCAGATGGACATTCATCTGCGATACAGAAAATAAAAAAAAATACAGCTACCTAGTCATACACACTAGCACTACCGGAGCAACCGCACTCTCATTTTCAAAAGCAGAAAATAACTTGTACATAGTTTTAAATGCAGTAGTTTGGGTCAAATCATGAGCATACCTACATAATTCTCCCAATGTCACCAGCAGCCTGAAGTTAAGTCTGCCTCACATACTCACTCTCCCAAACCACGCTTTCTTCAGCAATGCCAACGATAATAGCTCCTGGCTCCAGTATATAAAAAAAGCCACAACAGCAGCTACTCTCCCAAATAAAAATGAAATGAAAATAAAATGTAAAGGAAGGGGGGAAAAGTATTTCATGACAAGGGTAGAGGGGGTCTGACTGAACAAACAGTAACAGCCTCCTGTGGGGGCACAAGCAGCATTCCAGCAGCTTTTTAATTTTTTTAACTATGGAGTCTCCATTAGGGAAAAAGTCCTTTAGCCCAGTACAGGTGGAGGAACTACTTACTTACAAAACTTAATCTAAATTATTTTTTTTCATTAACAATTTTTTATCAGACCTATATTTTATTTTACAGTGCCCATTTTCTAAGTGCAATAATGCCCTCCAGGGTGGTCAGTATCGGAAAATACTGAACCTTCCAGGGTTTATAAGGCCCTCCACGTGTGGTGTCAGGCCTCATTATGCCCCAAGGAAGTCCAGTATTTCCCAATACTGCCCATCCTGTCGGGTATTATTGCTTATGTAGATCATGGTCCCTGTGTCAAAGGCCTTGGCTAGATCAATGAAAATGGCTCCTGTGTCCATGCTCCTATCCATATTTGAATGAATGTAGTCAGTGACTCGGAGGAGGGAGGCAGAGGTGGAGTGGTTTGATGGAAAGCCAGACTGATATTGTGTCAAGAGGCTAGAGATTGAGTAGACATTAGCTGCCTGCTCACTAGCCTCTCAAGATCTTTGGAGAGGATGGGTAGGAGGGATATTGTGCGATAGTTAGATGGCATGTTCACAGGACTGCCTTTGTGAATAGGGACTACCAAGGCATGTTTACAACTAGCAGCCAGCAAAGAGGGACTGCTTGAAAATGTTTGCAATGGGAGCAGCTGTTGTGGGGCACCAGTGTTAAGAAACCTAAGGCAGATGCTATCATCACCACAGCTGAAGGAAGTATTTAGGACCGAGAGTCTCTTTGTAGAAATATTCAACTGGGATCACCTGGAGGCAAAAGTTGCCTGCTTGGGGGTTGATTTGTGCTAGTGGGTGGTGAAGGATTGAGGGATTAGAGCCCTCTGACCTTCAGTGAACAACTTGTTTAGGACACTAGTGGACGGAGTGATATCAGAAATGGAATGGTATCCTGCTGACGAGGGGGATAGGTTGAGGAAGCTGTGGATCATCTTACAGAATTTGGATGAGTCCAGACCATTGCATGAGAACTTGCTCTGGAAGTAGGTTGCTTTGGCCTTTCTTGTGAGCTTGGTGCAGAGGTTGTAGAGGGAGGTGAAGGCGTGCCTGTCCAATGGTAGTCCTGTAGATTTATGACTGACCAATGTCCCATCTCTATGCTGGAAGCATACTATTATTTCTGGGGAGATCTAAGGCAGGTGGTGCCCCTGGACTCTGGCTTGTTTAACTGGATCATGTTTGTTACAAATTGCAGTGAAGGTGGCAGTTAAATAGGCTGAAGCCTCCATGGGGTGTTGTGCTGTTAGGGTAAGAGCCCAGTTAGCCAATACAAGATCTTGTAGGAATTTGTCCAGTTGGAACAATTTGAACAATCTAGAAAGGGTAAACGTAAAAGGGACTTTTACTAATTTGATTTTCTGCACACAGTAGGTCATGCAGTGATCATTAAATGCATCCAGCAAGGTGTCAGCAATCTGGATTCTGTGAGGGTGAGATTTTAGCATCCAGTCTATTGTGCTGTGATTGGCAGTCCTTGTGTTAATGTATGTAACTCAAGTTCAGGGCTTTGATTTTGGAATGTAGATTGATGGGGACGGAAGGACTAAAACCATCCACCCAATTAATGTTGAAGTCATTAAGTGTGATATGTTCCCCACTGGATAGGGTTTTGAGACTGAATGATTTGCTACATGTGCTGGTGTTTGGGGAGTAAACATAGGTTGCAGGATCTCACGGTGCGTTTTATTTTTACAAAAGTTATACCATCTATACTTAGTGGGTATAAGCTTCCCAGTATATCTTACTGCAATCTTGGTGTTGTGCAGCCTGTCTCCCTTGTTGTTCTTGTTTTGCCACTTTAGGAAAGCCATGATTTGATGGGTGTAGTGTCAGAGCTGTAAGCAAGACAGGAGTCCATTCGGTTGACCGAGATAGAGGAGACATTCGGAGAGAATGGAGAAAATGGAGCCGCATCTGATGATCTAAAGACATTTGTCTGAGGGATGTCTGCTATTTCACTCCTCTTTTACCCTTTTCAGTTTTTAGTTTTACAAGTCTCAGCCTTTTAGCTCTCTAGCTACTTTACTTGTGGATAAGAAATTAATTTTTAACTATTTATTCAGTCATGGATCTGTGATTTTTGTGACACACTGTACAGGTTCATTATTGCATCCTGTTGTGTTGCCTGCATTTGACTGTATAAATCAGTCCTTTCCAGGATTTTTAGGGCCCCTGAGGTTTTTATTTTTTCTTTCTTCTTGATTTCCTTTTTTTGGTAATGTATATTATTTACAAAAACTGCCTTTCAAGTTTTGCACCAGACTAGCACTGGGCTCTCACGTGAGCACTGATTTAAACTGTGCATGTTCCAACTCGGCGTTCAGCTTTTTTCGAGTGCCATTATCAGTCACACAAGTGTTAGGAAGTGTCTGCGAGCACTAGATTTGCATTTGCAAGTGCTAAATTTCTGTTTTTTATTTAGCAGACAGTCTGAATTTGTTAATATCTCCACTTTATTTTACAGCCCAGCTAGATTTGCTAGTGCTATTGCCAGATTTACCGATTGATGGGCATAAGTGAGTTGAAGATTTTTCTTTTGGCATGTTATTGGTTCCCGTAAAATGCAAAGTCAGTTTGGCCATATTTTCTGGCAGCTTGTGTTTGTGACCATGCTTTAAATGTTTTTATAACAGACTCTAACAGTAAGTTGGATCATTTAATATTGTTTCTAGCATTGTTTTATCATTGCTCAGTTGTAGGCCAATCGTGGGTTAGTTTGGGGAAGTTTAACAGCTGTATTGATGCACTGCTAAAATGACTTATAGGACTTTTAGGGGTGGTCCTTTCTAATTATTTTTCTTTCTGTTATTTTAGTGCATTCCACAACTATTTTACTTGTTGGGACCTCTGGAAGGAACTTTCACTTCACTAGTTTGCTTCAGCAGAACCACAGATTTTGGATCTATGTGGCCTTTATGAAGTTTCCCGCTGCATTTTTTGCACTTTCTGCTGTTTAACCCTGGGAACTGATATCTCCTTTTTAAAAGTCTACAAGGAACAACATAACTCTCTTCAGAGATACCCCATAAAGAAGTGACTAACAAAGGCCAAAAGGAAAGCAAATAACCCTAGAACTCTAGTTCCTACTATATTTTTATTATAGTCAGAAAGCTATCTGCAATTTATTGTTTGTGCTGACTCAGTTACTGCAAGACTCATAATGGTTTATGAAGTTATTCGGCTCCCTTTTTGACTCCCACCTTTGCCTCTCTCTTTTGAAATTTTGAGACTTGAAAATTGACTTCTATGAATAGTCTTGCGAAACAGAGTCACACTTTGAGACAATACTGTAATTGATATCACAGGGGCACTATACAAGATTTTATAAATGTGAACCTTTTTCTTTTTTTAATTGTGGTAGTTTTAATATAGTTGGTACTATGTATACACAAAGTGGCAAAGAGATTGGTACGGGTCAGAATAAGACCCCTCTTAGTAAGAAAAATGATTGTATTTATTCTCAAGTGTTTAAAATACCTTTGACTTCATCATCTACTCCTGTTGAAACAGTCAGAGTATTACCATTGCCACAATATATTAAGTAGGAGGTGACCCTCAATTTTAGGGACAGTTCAAACATGATAGACATCCCTCCAGCCCTCTCCACTTCACAGGAACTGCTGGGAGATGAGGTTGTCATTGGGAATTTAGCCTGTGGTGGCTCATTGAACTCTTTAGGGACCCTTGGCCCCTCTAACCCCAAGGAGGCTATTATTTATCTTAGTAGTAGCACTATACAGGATGCTTATAACCCTAGGAGTTCAAATGAACACTCGTTTGCAATAGGGAGCTTGCATCAAGGGAAAATAACTGATTATTTTACTTTAATTAAAAATAAAATAAAACTCCCAGGGACTTGCATGCCCAACAACATACAGTACAATAATTTCAAATGAGGTCAATGAGTTGGATGATACCACACCAGTGGTGGCAGTGGGGAATTAGGAACAGGGAGAAGAAATCTCTCTCTTTCCTATGGAGTTAACCTTATTTAGCCCACTGAATTTAACTGATTGTGAGCACTCTGTTTCTGCACACTCAGGGGCTTCTTCTATCCTGGCTGGGTCACCAGGTAAAGCTTTTGAAAGATTAGATGCAGAAGTAAATAAGATCAACGTGGCCCCCAAGTTTCTAGCTCAATGTCCAGATACTCGGTCTAATTATACTATCAAAGTGTTGGTCCACCCGGTTATGGCAAATATTGTTCTTTTGGAAGCCTATAATGAAATTAAACATTATATAGGAAATCTATCTGCCATGTTCTCTCAAAGATGTAATGAGCTTGCAGAAAAGATTGAGAATATTAAAGATAAGTCTGAGGGGAGAGCAAGAAATCTTTCATTTTCTTCTCTTGCCATTCCACCAACTACCAAGAAAAGAAAAAAGAACAAAAAAAGGACACTCCACTAAAAAAATTAAAAAAAGGAAAAGAGCAAAGAAAAATAAACAGATACCTGATAACATCCCTCTGACTGAACTCCCCAAAGAAACACCAGACCCTCCCATACTGCCCACTAGGATCTCAGGTGTTGCTGAACAGGCTGTTTCTGCCATGTCAGCTGCTGTTTTAAATAAAAATGAAAATTATAAATTAAAGGTTCCTTGTATGATGGGCAACTCTGGAGGAACTTTGCTTGCTAAAGATGTACCTCTATCCTTTAAAGCAGGTCAGATTCAAGAGGTCCTGCTTGCAAATACAACAATAAAAACTGTTAAGAAAGATACACCACACATAGAGGGTTTAAACTCACATTTAATAAATCAGACTATTGTCACAGGTGAAGAAGTTGTTTTTAAATTAGAAAACATTTTTATTACATCTTATGAAACACAAGAAACATTACAGGAGCTAACAGTATATCTTATCAGAGCAAAATTAGAACTTCCTGTCATAGCCAAGTCTGTCTTACATGTCTTTCGAGACAATAAGGCTCCCTCTAATCCTGTATACTTCTGTTGTCCAATATGGAGATGGCAAAACAAATTTGGGCAAAACAACGAAGGTTGAATACTGTTTGAATCTGTATTTCTTCCCCTGTTACTTGGGCAATGATTTGGAAATATACATATAATAGCAAAATTCAAGATGTTTGCTTTTCAGCGGAAGTTATCTGTGACACTCTTGCACTGTTAAATTGGAATTTTGATGTACAAAAGTCACCGAAGGTCTTGTGTATTTTTGAAATTAAATGATTTAAGGGGGAAAACACAGCTATATTTATTTATTTATTAGCTTTTGATTACCAGGTAAGTGCGTTAGGCAAAAAACCTGCCTATTTTCAAGTACGACCCGGGAGTGTACAACAATACAGTAGTCAAAAATACAGAGGACAAGTCAGGTATTAGGTTGACATCCCTTGTTCAGACACTATTGGCTACCATACTACAAACTGAAATTGTCCCTGATGATTTGGAATTTGCCACAAGGGCACATTGTGGGGATAATGAGACACAAACAGATATTGCAGTAAAGACTAATGAACTATATGAATATTTACTTTTGAGCACTGAGGAGTTGGATAGGGACAGCATCTTTCTGATGACTTTTTTGACTCCAAATACTGCACTCCCATTAACAGGGAAAATCTTAACATCTCATGACTAATATGTAAGTCTAACTCAACTCTGTCCACATGCTTGGACCTCCCCACCGAGGCAATGGATGCTAACCTGCTCTCATGGACCATTGGAGGATTTAGTAATAAAATGGCAGACACAGATTGGGTTAACTTTGTACAAAAATGTGATATATTGTTGTTTCAAGAGACCTGGGTAACTGAACAATTATCTATTAATCGCTATGAAGCACACTGTATTCCTGCCACAAAGGATAATCAGTATGGCAGACCTAAAGGTAGTTTAGGAATTCTAGTCAGAATAGGGAGTGGTATTCAAGTTCATGATTTTATTTCACAAACTAAGGAACTTGCATTGTGTATAATAGAGTGGAACAACATTTTTTTTCCTTATTGCTAATGTTTATATTCCACCTCAATATTATTCAACCTTGTCTTATGATTTCTGGACTAAATTAACTGATGAAGTGGATATTTTGCTACTTAAGTATCAGATAGATACGGTCTTAATTGCAGGAGACTTTAAATTTTGCATGGCAAATTTTGATAATTTAGCAATATTACAATCTTACATGTACTTTGGGGATCTTCCTGTAAGAAATGTTTCAGATACAGTAGTTAATGAAGCAGGTAAACAGTTTGAGTTTATTACTGATAATAACCTCTTGATCCTTAATGGTTGAGTGGAGGGTGATAGGGAGGGACTCTGTACCTTCTTTTCTGCCTCTGGCCTGGGCATTATAGATTATATATTAATCTCCCCTGAAAGTCATGAGTATTTCAAAAAGCTCCATACATACATAAGGCCTGAAAGCGATCATGCAGCACTTTTATTAACAGTGAAAGTTTTAATGAAATAACAACCTGCCTCTGATAAAAATAACTCTTTGAGGCCTTTGATTTGCTGTGGCCAAGCTAAACTATCTCTCACTATAAAAAATAGGTAAAAAGGTGGCAAGGTTATTTATTCACCCCCTATGCCTCATTTATTTTCAATTGCCAAGGGTCCAATTTTGGCCAAATGTCTGAATGAGAAACTGGAACCTTGTTTATGGTGCATTTTCACAAAGATCTATTCTACTGTTGGAAAAAATCTTTCTCCCACCTGGTTTGATACTCAATGTAATATAGAAAATCATAAACTAGGAAGGCTGGTGAGGTTTATCAAAACAAAATCCATCTAAGGCTAATTTTGCATAACTGAACTCAGCAAGAAAATTTTATAAAACGTTTTTGTCACAAAAAAGACTGAATTTATGCAAAAACAATGGTATCTGATGCACCAAACAATAAAAGTCAAAGAATCTAAGTCATTTTGGCTCATGGTCTCCAAAGGAGTAAACTCATATTCCTCTTCACTTACTGATTATATTCCCATGGATGCATGGGTTACCTTCTTTAAAAAACTTCACTACTGACACCCCCTCAACAACTTTCAGTATTCTGGACTGGATGCTCACCAGTACTCATCAGTCTCTTATTTTTTACATATGGCGAAGTTGAACAGGTGACATTACAACTTGCAAACAACAAAGCTCCAGGACCAGTTACCATCACGGGAGAAATTTATAAAGAGCACATGAATTATGAGGTGCCTTTTCTAATTAAATTCTTTAATGTCTGTTTGGTAGAAAAATGTATCCTGCAGTCTTGGTCTAAAAACATATTTGTTCTGCTTCATTGAAAAGGATCGTATCAAATTCCATCAAACTATCATCCTATCAACCTAATTGATATCAGTTGCAAAATCTTTTCTCAAATTCTTTTGGATAAACTTCAATGCTGGATAGATAAATTTAGTCCACTTTCTAACTTTTAAATAGAGAATAATGTATGGTTCAGTGTGTATTACCGGTCAGTAATACCATCGAGAGGTTCCTACATGTCCAGAACTGCGAGATGGTATTACTGATCAGAAATACATACGGAACCATACTTTATTTTTTTTAATATATGGATCCGAGTGTGTTTTGGGGTCTTTTCAAACAGGTGATTTGCCAGTTCAGTTAAGGAGTGTGGGTCATTGCGAACCGCCACACTGTCTCGTGCTGTGTCTTCAGCTGTCTGCTCGTGCCTGACGGTTGCCGGCATCTGCCTCTTTTTTTTTCAAATTAATGAGATCTTACCTGCTGTTCACCACTGGAATGGCAGGATCAACCAGATATTTTAATTTGCTGATCGGGGAAAATAAAAACGGAGAACCGAGTTCGCCCTTGCTAAGCGACAGAATGGCCGCCATGTTTTTTCAACTGTTCAGTCCACCCACACAGGAAAACCAGCAAATGAGGAGGCACGCTTATGATGTGGGGGCAGGAGGTATCAGCACAAGACAATAGCATTACCAGTGATTGACAATACTATTACCAGTGATTGACAATAGTATTATCACTAAACCTTTGAGGCTATTACCAGAATTTTTTTATATGCTTTACAGACGTATTAAATTCAATATCCATATATTAAGCAGGATTTCAACATGTTTTTTCTACAATTGACAATATTATTGTGGTAGCTCATTTGCTTGAAAAGTATTGTGTATTTAGAAAGATGAAACTTTATGTTTTGTTTATTGATTTCACAGCCGCATTTGATTGGTGGTCAGAGAGATTCTCTGGGACACTTTACAAGCCCGTGGAGTACCCTTAAGCCTAATATTCCCTATTTTTCTACTGCATTTTAACACACAAACTGCAGTAAGATATGATAATAACAGGAGCCTGTCTGATTATTTTGTGACCAACAAGGGAATTAAGCAGGGATATCTTCTGGCCCCTTTGTTGTTTAGAATTTATACTGATTCATTATTAAGTTTTGATACCATCTTACCATTGGATTCCCCTAAAATTAATAACACCCATTTACACATACTGGCCTATGCTGATGATCTGATACTCTTTTCACTTTCGCCAATGGGGTTACAATGGAAAATTAATCAGATCCAAATTAAATGTGAAAGGCTTAATTTAAAGATAAATCTATAAAAAACTAAAGTTGTGATTTTTGGTTCCCAATCACACTCCCCAATTTTCTTTTTAGGCACCAGCAATATAGACATATGTCTTCTTATGTTTATTTGGGAATCAAGTTCATATCAAATGGTCATTGGACTTCTCACATCAAAGAGCAAGTAAGTGAGGCAAAGCATGTGGCTAAAGCTCTACAATGGTTCAATTTTAAGTATGGTGGCTTCTCAGTGACGCAAGCCATTATAGCAGGCAAGGCTAAAATCGATCCCATTCTTTCTTATGGTGCAGAGGTATACGCAACTCAAAATTACCCTAACCTAGAACTCCCTTTTTCTTATTATTACAAATCTATATTACAGGTACCCAGCTGCACATCTAACCCAAATGTGAGATCAGAACTTGGCAGGATCCCAATATCATATATATTAAACTTGCGTGTAGTCTCCTACTGGTGAAAAATAATAAATAATGCACCAAATAGAATCCCTTTAGCATGTTTAAATGAAAAAAGACAGTGGCATTTAAATTGTTTCAACTCTCCATGGCTGAAAGAATGGGTCCATATTCTAGAAAAAAATTAACTCTATTCATCTTTGGAGGGACTACCTGCTTAGCATATCAGTTGCAACATCTTACAGAACTAGGCTTAAAGCCAGCATTTTTTCACTTGCCAGGAAACTCAAATGCTTCAAGTAAGACTTTAGAAATGGGCCCCATGATTTGGCCACAATAAAATTGACTCATTAATCATGGATTACCTCACATTACCTATACCCCTACACTTAAGGAAAGCAATCACTTGGGCAAGGCTGGGTAAATTAACCTCAAAATGCAATACTTTAATCAATATAGTCCTGCTGCATTACCTAATGACCTTATGTGTCCCTGCAATAATGGTTTCCAGGAAACATTATTCCATGTTGTTATACAGTGTCCCCTGTATAATACTTGTAGGGAAAAAAAATAAAAGATACTTTGTTCAGATATACTAATACAAATTATGATGTATTATTTATATTAATGCATCCCATGGAAAAGGAGGAGGGTGAAAAGATTGTTCACTTTATAACCGCTGTGATTAGCCTTAAAAGGAAAATATTTCTTGCCCTGAAAACTACGAGAGATAGTACTTGAAATTAACTTTTGTCATAGGGAGATGCAATGTATCTATTTGACTGGAAGGTATCTCTGTATCTGTATAATGAATTTACACTTTGCTTTTGTCGTACCTCCTATAAAAGGGAGGTGCAATGTATTTATTAGTCTGGAATGTATTGTTGTATCTGTACAATGAATGTACACTCTGTTTTTAATTTTCCTATTGTATATTTTCTTATATTGTTATAATGTCCAAAATTTTTATGTCTTGAAAGAACAATAAACTTGACTTGACTTGACCTCCATTGGGTAGGGGGTCCAGCACCTTTTGTGGTATAAAGATGAGAATGCAATCACAAGCTGGCCTCTCCTACAGGTGGAACAATCAAGAACAAATTGATAACAAAACTAATTATCAAGGAGCCAACATCATGGCCAGACACCACAAGGGGTGTTTGGTCATGGTGTTGGCTCCTTGTTAATAAAAGCACCTTAAGTATTATTTAAGGTGTGTGCCACTTATTTTTTTAACTTGTATATTATACCTGTGATTACATTAGGAGGATTCTCAGGCGAGCATTAGGCACCTGTGATTGCAATCAGGATGGAATATGATTGGTAAAGGACCCAAGAGATGAGCTCATGGGATTTAGTGATGGCTTCTTGGAGGGAGGTGATGAAATTGTGGAGACAGGCAGAATATATGAGGACTCTGCCTCCTCATTTAGAGCAGTCTTGCCTGTGGGAAAGGTAGCCTGGTATGTCTATTGCTGAGAAGGCAAATTTGGGAGAGAGACAGTTTTCAGGCAGTATGAGTAAGTCAAGATGGTTCAGAATGACCCAGGTTTTTACTAGGTCATATCTGGGAAGGAGACTCCTGACATTTGGGTTGATAATTTTGAGACTGTTAGGTAAGGGGAGGCAACTGCTATTAGGGATGTGGGGGGCTGGGGTTGGCCTCCACATCTTCTCCCAGTAGAAGCAGTAGGAGGAGGAGAAATTGCCTGCCATGAGGGGGGTCTTGCTCAGGGGAGTGCCAGCTGGAACGGTCAGTGTTAGGGTGTAGGGTCTTCAGCCTCAGCAGTGCCTCAGTTATATGCCAGTTTTGCAGAATGGCTGCATGTCTGAGAAGTGTGAGCTTGTGTTAAACATGTTGGTGACCTGAAGGAGGATGTTTGGGATAAGGGTGGAGAGCATAAGCACTGCCATTTTGGTGTGCGGAACCCTGGCCAGGTGCAGTATGACAATGAGGCATGAGCTGCGTGAAATATCCTGAGTTCCTAGTGTTAAGGAGAGGGGGTACTGGAGGCTGCACCTGGGTGTAGCAAGGGCCAGAGGAAGGGCGGATGAGTGCAAACTTCACCATCGTGGGGGGGGGGTTGACCACTATTTGATCTAGAAGGACAGACTCAGAATATGGTGGGGACCCAGAATGTGGCTAGTAGTAGTACTGTACCCCACAGTTGGTAGGGAGGAGCCCCACTCTCTCAGACTTGCAGTACACAGACTCGGTGCATGCAGGGAGCTCAGAGAAATGTTCCGCAGTACCTTTCATTAACAGTTACAAGGGGATAGTCATAGGCCTGTATCAAAGAAAGCGCTGAGACTCACAATGAAACGCACTCAGGTAGGGATATACAGCAGGGCCCTAGAATACACAGTTACTGACTGAGATCCTAGGCCTCCTTTAGTATGGTGAAAAAGTAATAACAAACAAGTACATTAAATAATATAATTTCTGTCAAACATATTGAACAACAACTGGGGGATTCTTAGTAACCAGATAATCTAAGGTGGAGCAGCAAGTGAACTAGAATATTCACTGACAGGGAACCTTAGGCCTGCTTCGCTGTAAGGGTAAAGACACGTATTAACAGTTTCATCAAATAACATCACATCTATCAAATATGATGAGCATTAACTGAGAAATTTGTAGTACCCAGATAGTCTAAAGTGCAGCATCAAATGGACAAGAGTATTCACTTCACCCAGATAGGGAGCATTTAGGAAAGCTGTAGCAGTGGGTGACCTAATATGGGACACGACTATTCACTTCACTCAGAGAGTGAGCAGCTAAGAAAGCTGCAGCAGTGGGTGACCTAATAGAGGACTAGAATATGCACTCCATCCAGATAGAGTTGGGAGTAGCAGGGTAACAGCAAGCATTAGTGTGAAGCATGCAAACCTTGACACCTTTGTGAAGTGGGAGTGACCTCACAAGTGCTAGGTCACTAGAGAGCAGTTAGGAGTTGTAAGAAAACAAGCCATCAACAGCAGTAGTACCACTGGTGCTAGTATAGAACATAACTGTTTAACTTGACAAGGGAAAGCACTATGTTTAGTGAAGCAGGTAACAACATGCAAAACTTGGTAGAAGGTGGCAGTTTTAAGCACTAACAGAGAACATGATGTACAATGTGGAAGTAGGTTGCAGATCTGAGCACTAACAGAATTCTTGCTACATAACACTAATCTCTAGGAGTAGAGAAGACCTATGAACAAGCACTGGCAACATTGTTAGCAATTACTTTACCAGGAGTGTAAGCCCATCAACGTCTATCAGTTTTGTTGTGGCTATAGTGATGGCTGAGGATCACAGAGTTTCATGTTAGGGAAGCAGGACAGGCAGCATAGATGGCAACTGGCTACCTCCCATGTGAGACTCTACTGCCTTCTGTGCTACGGCCCTTTATGCCCTGGACCACAGCGTGGAGGACCACTAGGGTCAGATGTCATTTTGAAGAGGAGGGACTGGCAAACAGGTTCTCAATTGGCTGGAGTTGTGAACTGTCATTCTGGCCCAAGGGTCTGATTTTGGAGGGCACTTCTGCTATTGATTGATGAAGGGCAAGGGAAAGGACAAAGATCCTCTCAGTCCCAGGACCTGGTGGTGGGGATGGCCAGGATATGGAACGCACTACCTGCCCTGGTGGCTTTATAGTTCCAAAAGTTGATGCCAGGAAGCCCAAATGGCTGCCCCACTGGCAAGCAGGCTCCTGACCATCTGGAGCCATGAGCCATCATCCTGGCCTGAGGGTTCGATTATGGAGAGCACTTCTGCCATCAATCGATAGAGGGGCTACTTACAAGGACGGAGCACCTCTCAACCCAAGAAGCTGATAGCAGGGATGGCTGGGATGTGGAGTATGCCACACACCCTAGCTGCTTTGTAGTTTGGGGTTGGGAGTTTCAAAAGTTCACTTCAGGAAGCCTGATTAGCTGTCCCAGTGGTGAGCAGGCTCCCAATTAGCTGGAGACATGAGCCGTCATCCTGGCTTGAGGGTCTAATTGCAGAGGGCATTTCTGCCATCAAGCAATAGAGAAAAGGGGGTCCTTACAAAAACAGGACCCTTATCAAACCCAGAGGCTGGTGGTGGGGATGGTCAAGATGTTGAGTTCACCACCAACCCTGGCTGCTTGAATCTGTACTTCTGTAGTCCAAAACCTCTGTATGTAGCACTGCTTCCTAACCACCATTAGTTTGCTATTACATCACATGGTCTGGTGTCCCTGATACTGTCCCTGTTTGTGAGGAGTTCTGTATGGCTGCCTCCCTTGTAGGTCCCTCACAACCCTCTGTAATAACAGTGCTTTCTGGAATGCTCCTAAAAGCAGATGATTCCTTGCACTTGCTGCCTCTAGGCTTTTCCAGTCCTAATCAGGTATATTGAAGACTACCTTTAGTGGCACCTTCTCCTGTTCTGCTGCCTTTCTAATCTCCTTCACCATTCCCTATCAGTCACCACTTCTGGAGATGACTTCCTTTATACCACTTTAATCTTTAATTATTTACTTCAAAAGTTTCATCAGGAAAGACTCACTGAGCTTGTAACCGGTCATTTCCAGATGTGTTCTGATGGGATGAGAAGAAGGTAAGAATACAATCCATGATGTGCAAGTGAAAATACATTATACATAATGTAAGGTGCAGTGGTAATACAAATAAAATACAACAGAAATACATTAAAATAAAAGTAAAAATACAAAAAGTGTGCAGTCACGATTTACAGGCAGAATATTCAAAGTAACACAAAATAAAGGTGAACAATAACGCAAATCAAAGTACGAGTGCTATGCAGTACAGTAAGCATTGCAAGACAGTAGCAGATTACCACCACTGGGACTGCTAAAGTGCAAGCTATAAAAACCAGTGCGGGAGGTAGGCTCAGGAGTAGAATGTTACCAGATGAGGTTAACTGATTTAGGCGCAGTTAACCTAGGGGGGTAGTACTTGCTAGTTGTGCCTCTCCTCCACATATTGCACCCACACTGTGTCCGTGCACTTGAATTCCCCACTTTTCTTGACCTCTGTAGCTTTTATACCCTCCTTTACATGTAGCACCACCCCTCACCCCTTCCTCATTCCTTGTCCTAAACAATGCATTCCCTGGAATGGTCAGGTCCCAGTCAGTACTGTGCTGCTCACATCTCTCTGATTACCACCTGGTCCAACTGTGCTTCTGCCACCATTACTTGCAGGTCACTGGTTTTATTCTCCAGGCTCCTGGCATTAGTGCAGATAGCCATCCAGGTCTCTTGCTTCCTTTCTCCCCTGCAACTCCTTCATATCTACTGTCCCCCTTCCATCATCCTTAACACTGTTCCTACCACATCCTCTCCTTCCCCTGCTGGACACCTCTCACCCCCCTTCTCTGTATCTTTCTCTGATTACTCTCTGTCTCCACCCTTTTTATGCCCTGTTTTCTCCCCCATATTTGAATGGCTGGGTGTGTCTAAGTGACTCAGACTGCAGTAATTGGCTGGCATGGTCTTTCAGGGCACATCTCCAGAGGAGTGTTTGCTGGCTTGTGTAGCTTATGGCTTGCTGGACACTATAGGTGGCACAAAGGTGCATTGCCTACCCTTGCTGGACTTGCAACAGTTTCTTCAGACTAAGGATGGCTAGTTCTAGTCCTTCTGATAATAATGTGCCAAAGACAGGCAAGGTCCACAATGTCCTTAGTGGTAGGACTCCAGTGAAAGGGCCTGGGTACACAAGTGCATGGCTTGTGCTGGGATTGCACCAGAGTGAGTAAGTGAATTTCCTCAGCTGAGCTGTGGTTACACCAAAGTGAGTAAGGGAATTTGCTCAGCTAAGCAATAGTCTCATAGGCAGGTGCCCTATCTACATCCAGTGGGGACTGCAGGAGCTTAAGAGGAATTGCAGACTCCAGCATCACTGGCAAAGACTGACCTGGTTTGGATAGCTGATCAGGAGCAAGGAGTGCTGGAACCACAAGTGGCAGCAATGGAGCCCAAATTTGCAGATTACCTTTGGCAGGAGGCTCTCACTCAAGGATGTGCTCAACTCAGGGATTGAGGAGACATAAGAAGAAGGCACATCTCTGGAGGTGCCAGTCCCTGTGAACCTCAGCAGAGTTCTTGGACTCAGAGATCTCACAACTGGAACATGTGGATTAATTTGCACACCAGTGACAGGTATGAAGCATTGTTTTTCCATCAAGTCATTAGTATGTAGATATCTGAACATAGCACTGCTGTAGAGCTCAGACTATAAGTTGGGTCCTGGTTGAGTTTTCTAACAGACAAGAAATATTGGTAAACTCAGTAAATGTGCTGGTAAGACAACTGGCAAAGACGAGACTGCATAGACTGAGCAGGTTCTTAAAAGATCTTTTACCCCGGCGTCTATGTTTACTGACTGCTTGATAACTTGGGTCAGCCCCCCCCAAAAAAAAACAATCACGTGTGATTATTTATTGTTTAAAACTGTTTTAAACTTAATATATTTGAATCTGCAGCACTTGTGTTAACTATTAATCAGCACTAGCACTATGCAGACTATGGAATTCTGCCAGGGGAATTCATGCGGAAAGACAGTTGCGCTTCTGAAATGCTTTTTGCAATTTCTTTTCATATTCCACAAAATTTCATAAAGCATTTCTGTGTAAATCACAGAATACTATTCCACTGATTTCAAAATCTGCAAAATTGGTCTGCAGTTAACATAAACAGTGGAATACTATTCCGCAGTTTATATATGTTAGTATCGCCGCCGAGACCACACTTAGGGTTATAAGAGTGGTCTCACTTGCATCCTTGGGGTATGAGAACCACGCACCCCTGTTCTGATATCCTAAGACTGCTAAGTGAGATCACTCTTACAATCAATAAGCGGTCTCGGTGGCAATATTAATATCAAGCTTGATCAAAAATACATAATTTTTTTTTTAAAACGCTACCCAAATGTTCCCAATTCTAGGGTAGCTGTGTATGAGGCACTCTTCACAGAATAAGTGTTTCTGATGTGCAGAGGAAAGGAGGGCTGCAACCGGTCAGGAACACTCCCTCGCTCTATAATGTAAACAACGGATTACAAATCCGCAATTTTTAAGAAAAAAATCTGGCTTGAGAATTTCAGAATTCTGCAGAATTAGGCACAATTTCTGAAATTCTGTGGAATTCTGTCAGCAGTGGAATTTGAAAATGCTGTAAAGCTCTTATCAGCGTCCTCCTATTGAAAGAGAATCCAAAGAGAAGTTTTGGCAGTTTGAGATCTTGTTGGGCAAGCTGCCTGTTTAATTAATATTGCACTTGTTATTTTCTCTGTGACTAAAGATTTTAAGCATGTGTCTGTATTGAAGGGATATTTGAAATTATGTTTTGAAGTGACCCCTTGTAGAGATATTTGAAATAAGGAATTGCTGAGGTACTTAAAATATGTTAATATACCACCTAGTCCCAGACAACCCTTAATCATTGTTCATTCTGTTTATATAACTGTAAATTGTTATTTATTTTGTTATTTTTAAGTGGTCTTTACTAATGCTGCTGAATTTATTATTACTGTTATTCTGAAGTGCCCTGAGCCCTTGGGATGGGGCGCTCTATAAATAAGGTTATTTTGCCTTGCTTGACTGGGATTTCTATACTTTAAATAACAAAAAAAACTAAAACGGTATTTTTATTTTTTGCTTTGAAATTTGTTTACATGGTAGGAGCCCTAGACCAAAGGTCCTTTTTCAGGCTTGACCCCAGCCAAAGCACATCAAAAGGTGCAAAAACACCAGCCCAATGGCATGGAGGGCTGAGGCACTAGCATGTTACTCCTGCCATATCCGCAACAGAATACCATTGCTGCAGCGACTCCCTGATGGCGAAGACCATCACAGCGACAGGATTTGGGCAAAATCTGCATGTCACTGTGATGGTCTCTGCATGACCAGGGAACTGCATCTCAGGGTGTGTTGTCCCCCGGTCCAACTTCAACTCAGAATTAGAATCCTAGAGACTGGGGTGTGGGGGGGCAGAGGCCCCCCACATGGGGGGTTCGGGGGCACAGCCCTCCTATGGAAACACGGAGGCATCCCTGACACTGTATTGCCAACACTTGGCACTGTGGCTGTCACTGTCGGGGATATCTCAGTGTCCGCTGTCGATGCGGCATGGTAAAACCATCAGCGACCTGGGTTCGCTGATGAGCAGGGGTTTCTGGGGGTCATCTCAGTAGGAGAGGGCTGGGTGAGGATTTAGTGGCCTGCTTGGCAGCTCTCTTCCCCTGTACAGGGGAGGTTGGCTGTCTTGGCCTTTGACAGCCACCATGTGGAGGAGTGGTGGTGGTGCAGGCATCAGAGGGGAGACAGGCACTAGGCCATGGGTGGGAGGAGTGGAGTCACTCAGGTCAAGGCATGTGTGTGCACCTCCACATGCACACCTGACCTTGTCTGGGCCTCCAGGATAAAACGGGAGAAAATAAGTGGAAAAATTGGGGACTGGGGCTTTATGAAGCCCCCCTCCCAGCTAGCAATTACAGTCTGCCTGAGGTTGGAAGGGTATGACTCAGGACGACCACAGAGCAGGAACGGGACAGGCTAATACAGCTGCCCAGCCTGCCAGGGGAGAATAAAGAAAAATAAGTAAAAAAAAAAGGTACAAAAGCAAGTTATACAAACAACAAATAAATGCAAATATGCAACAGCTTTATGACAGCTTGAATAAGAAGACTCAGATAACTATCAGAACTTCCCATATCATATCAGAACCTTTCAGAACCTCAGAACCTTTTGCAATTTTTCACCCCTAGTTCTATTTAGAATTTCTTACATTTGGGTATTATAAAGGCACTTTTATGTGGCAGACAGTAATTCAAATCTGGGTTTTGCAGCTGGGCTCTGCCCAATGTAGAAGTGATGTTGTAATCATATTCTGGATGCCTGAAGGAGTCTGCAGAGGTCTAAGGGTTATATGAAAATAGGCCAAGTGGCAAATCTAATTGTTCTTCTTAGCTTCACTTGACAGTTTAATGAATCCTTCTATTAGTATCACAATCTGGCTGGAATAGAGGTGCCGGGCTATAATAAGAGTCCACACTGAATGGGGACAAACAGAGGTTACATTTGATGCTTTTCCAAATCTATTTTATAGTACTGAAAAATATAGAAACATAGAATCTGTCAGCAGAAAAGGACTGCTTGTCTCACTTAGTCTGCCTGATGGTCCCTGCCTAGTCTATCTCTGCAGACCCTCCCTCATCCCTGCCTATTTACTAATATTCAAATCAAATCAAAACAAAAGAAAAAGTCACTATGGTTCTCAAAAGAGGTGGTGGTGAAGGTTAGGGAGAAAAAAATAGCATTTAGGAAGTATAAGGAAACACAGAAGGAGCAGGACAGAGAACTGTACCAGTTAAGGCAGAAGGAAGCAGGGAGGGTAGTCAGAATAGCAAAGGTGCAAACTGAGGAAAAGATAGCCAACTCGGTTAAGAAGGGGATAAAACCTTTTATAGGTATATCAGGGAGTGTAGAAAGACAAAAGGAGGGATAGTGAGGCTGAATAGAATGGATGGTGGGTGGGCAGAGAGTGACAGTGAAAAAGCAGGGATACTGAATGAATACTTCTGTTAAGCATTTACTAAAGAGGAAGTGGGGGAAGTGCCTAATCCAATTAACAGAAGCATTCTGGAGAGGGGGGGTCAATCCCAGTCCTTTCACAGAAGAAAGTGTTCTGAAAGAACTCCTAAAACTGAAGGTGGACAAAGCAATGGGGCTAGATGGAATTCACCCGAGAATTCTAAAAGAATTAAGCAGAGAACTAGTGGCACCACTGACTACACTTTTTAACAAATCATGGGAGGATGGTGTGGTACCTGAGGACTGGAAGAAGGCTGATGTGATTCCGCTTCACAAAAGTGGGAGCAAGACAGAGGCAGGAAACTACAGACCTATCAGTTTGACCTCTGTGGTAAGGAAAGTGATGGAATCACTTCTGAAGGAAAGAATTGTTGAGTACCTAGAGGTCAGTGGGGCACAGAACCCAAGGCAGCATGGGTTCACAGTGGGAAGGTCATGTCAAACGAATATAATTGATTTCTTTGACTGGGTGACCAAAGTAGTAGACCAGGGAGGGGCTGTGGACATGGCCTACCTAGACTTTAGCAAGACATTTGACACAGTCCCACACAAAAGATTAGTAGTCAAATTAACCAGCCTGGGAGTGGGTCCCAGGGTGGTAGCCTGGGTAAAACAGGGCTGATACACAAGGAGGCACAGAAAGGATGAGAAGGGACTTGACAAGGTTGGAGGAATGGTCAGAATTATGGCAGCTTGGATTCAATGCAAAGAAGTGCAAAGTAATGCACTTGGGAAACAAATACCCAGAGGAAGAATACACAAAGGGGGGAAGGTAGTAACAACAACAAAAATGGAAAGGGACCTGGGGGTAATCATATCAGATGACCTTAAGGTTGGCAAGCAATGTGAGAAGGCGGTAGGGAGGGCTGGGGGGATACTGGGATGTATAGGGAGAGGCATCACTGGCAGAAAACAGGAAGTTGTTATCCCCCTGTACAGACAGTTGGTGAGACCCCCTGTGGAGTACTGCATCCAGTTCTGGAGACCCCATCTTCGCAAGGATATGGACAGGATGGAGGCAGTTCAGAGGAGGACAACCAAAATGGTGCAGGGTCTGCAAGAGAAGCCATACGAGGAGAGACTAAAGGAGCTTAATATGTATACCCTTGAGGAAAGGAAGGAAGGAGAGGGGGGACATGATAGAAACCTTTAAGTGCCTCAGTGGAATCAACAAAGTCCAAGAGGGTAGCATCTTTCAGAAAAAGAGATGTGTAAGAACAAGGGGACACAATTTGAAGATAGAGGGGGACAGCTCAGGGACAATGTGAGGAAGTATTTTTTCACAGAGAGGGTGGTGGATGCATGGAACAGCCTTCCTGAGGAGGTTGTGGGGTCTAAAACTGTGGGAGAATTCAAGAATGCATGGGACAGACATAAGGCAATTTTTGTGGGGGTAGGAAGAAATAGGCTGTTGGTTAAATAGGATCTGCAGCTTATCCTCTAGGTAGGGAAATGGGTAGACTAGGTGGGTCAAGCGGTCCTTATCTGTCGTCAAAGTCTATGTTTCTATGTTTCTATTCCCCTATATCTATCCCATGCATGCTTAAAGCCTCCTACTGTTTTTTCTCTACCTTCTGTTGGCAGTCTGTTCCAGGTGTCCACTACTCTTTCAGAGAAGTAGTACTTCCTCACATCCCTCTTAAAGGTCCCCTTCCAGCTTCATTGCATGTCCTCTGGTCCTGGTTCTCTTTCTCATTTGAAAGAGACTCCCCTTCTGTACCTTATTCACCCTGTGATGTACCTGTAGGTGTCTATCATGTCCCATCTCATTCTCCTCTCTTCTAGGGTGTACATTTTGAGATACCTCAGTCTCCTCGCAGGGCTTTTGATGCAGCCTTTGCACCATTTTAGTTGCCCTCCTCTGTACTGCATTCACCTGGTCTGTGTCCTTTCTGAGGTGTGGCTTCCAGAGCTGGACAAAATACTCCAGGTGGGGTCTCACCTGCAAGCAATATAGTTGTAATGCCATATTCTCCTGATGGTGATGCCTCTTGTTATGCACCTTGGCATCCCACTGGCCCTGCCCAATACTTTGTCACACTGCCCTGGCACTTTGAGGTAATCAGATTCGATAACCAGTGTCCCTTTCCTGCTTAGTGACTTTCAGTACCTTCCCCTCCCATCCTATACTCAGCTTGTTTCTATGCCCTAGGTGCATGATTTTGTACCCCGCTGCATTGTACTTGACCACTCAAGATTCTCAAGATCCCTATGCATTCTCTCCATCCCCACCTGAGTATTCTCTATATTACAGATTTTGGGGTCATCTGCACAAAGGCGTGCCTTCCCTTCCAGTTCTTCCGAAATGTCACTTATGAAGACATTAAAGAGGACCAGTCCCTCCACTGGGCCCTACAGCACCCAAAAAGACGCTAAACCTGGGACAGCCCAAGGTGCTTCAGGTTGTTACCTGGGAGACCAGAGTTTGTCTGAGATCCTTTGAATCCTATGCTCATTGTAGAGGTGAGGTGTTAGACTCTATGGGAAAGGCGGACATGGGAGGCCCAGCTATATTGTACTCCCTGCTGGCCCAATAAAGAGTGGGATAAATGTAAGCTGTGAAGGCAGCTGTTTCCCCATCACCCCAGCTCATGAAAAGGTACAGAGTCTTGACCCTGACTGTTGAAGTAGGACAAAGTCGACAAAGTGTGAAGAAAAACAACAATGCAAAAATAGAACAGTGCTATACCGTAAGTTCTAGTTCATCACTATCAAGAAGATCCCTCCCTTTTAAAATTTATACTGTGCATTCCAGCTTGTGCTCATACTAACTGCTGACATTGCACTGCAGTACTAGAAGGATGATACCCTGTTGGAGGTTGCTTTGCTTCCCTCAACACCACATGCATACACATTAAAGCCTCAAAAACAGTGCAAGGCATTATAGGTATGCAGATCCTTGAACAGTGCAGGGTGATATAGCTTCACCAGAACAAAAATCACCTACTAGCCAGACTTTTACATCTGAACCAGTATAGGCTGAGAACATCATGTGTGTTGTCCTGATGGGACACATCAGTGCAGTGAAGTCATTGCCTCAGCCATGTAAGGAGGTGTTATCCCTCATATGAAATGTTCTTTCTTCTCTATTTTTCCCCCAGTTCACCCCTTTCCTCACCACCCATGATTGGGGTCACCATGGGTTGCACCTTTTCTGAGGCTGAAGGGCCTAGCAAGGAGCTGCTTTCACAGCCAACACCGATGCTACTCCATGGTTGCTTGGCTGGGGGTGCACCAAGATTGGGTGGCCCATACCTTCCCTCCCCGGCAGCTGAGCACCTCCCCTCTGTGAATTGCTTTACCCCCAACAGCTCGAGCATGGGATACTGTGGCTTGTGCTTGAGCAGTTGTCTCCCAGGAGGCAGCACAGCATACCAATGGGATAGCCCCCTCAGATGAAATGACAAACCATAGTCCCTTCAGATCATTTACATGGTGGTTGGTGTTCAAATGGAAGTAAAAGATTCCATAGCCCTTTCTGAAAATAAACCAGGGGACTTTGGTCTGGTTAGCATTCCTTAAACACTGTACTGACAGGAAGAGAGTGGAGGCAGATTATTCCAGGGGTTGGAATACAGGTGTGTAAACCAGTAGAAAACCAGAATCAAATCCAAACAGCTCTACTTTTCCATTTAGAGCCTGATCCACAAAGGTGGCAAGTGCATCTGGTCCATATAACTCTGCAACTGTTATGTGTCACTCACAGTATGTGGCAGCATTCATGATGGTCAACTTCCCCAATTCATACAGGAAGAAGAGTGCAGAGGGGCAAGGCATGGGATGGAGTGTGACTGTACTGGTGCTAAGCTGGATTCCCTTCTCTATGTAGAGTAGGGACCTGTGTGATACAATAGTTCTCCAAGGACTGCCATATCCCTAAAAGGGTAGTACAGCCATACTGCAAAATACAAGAAGCAAGACATAGACCCCAGCCCGCTATGCAAACTCAGAGGGTTGGGGCAAGTGGTGCCAGCAGACAATGGACCATGAAAAGGTCTGGGCAGTGTGGGAGACACTTCCATGCAGGGTGCACAAGTGTTGCTGCTGCTCTCTGGATCGCATATTGCTGCCACCTTCCACGTCCCATCTCTGCTAAACCAGAGAAACAGAATTTGTTGGTAAAAAATGACCACTTGGCTCACCCATTCTGCCCAGATAGTCCCTGCCTAGTCTGCCTCCGCAAACCCTAACTGATCTCCAATGACCTTCCCTTTTCCTTGCCATAGTCCCCTATGTTTTCGCTTCCACCACTTCCACCGGCAGTCTATTCCAGATGTCCTCCACTCTTTCAGTGAAGTATACTGTAAAGCACAAATGTCTATGCTCGCTGATGGTATAACGGTGCTTGAGTGAGGAGAGGCAGGAGACAAACTCAAGGAATGGAAACAGGTTTACTGAGTGGAAAGCACCGAAGAGGATAAGCAGTGTACAACAAGATATACCGTGACTTGGTACTCTATACCGCTATAGTAATTCTTATGCTATATTCCTATAATCTATGATTGTCTATTACTTTATACTCTATAATAACCTTTATACTCTAGTCATATACTCTACAATTGTCTTATTACTCTATGCTTTATAATAACCCTTATAGTCTGTTCATATACTCTACGATTGTCTTATTATTCTATACTCTATAATAACCCTTATACTCTAGTCATATACTCTATGATTGTCTTATTACTCTATACTTTATAATATCATTATGTAATTTCATCACATTAGCATAGCATGTCAAGCAGAGACCAAAAAAGCATTGATTCCTTCACAGGTCGAGAGAGGTGGCCACCAGTACACTTTGTTGGCTGGCTTTGGTTGACTTGGAAGAACTGAAGGGTGAAGAACTAAAAAAAACAAGAACCCAAGCAACGGTAAGCCTCCTGGCTGAACAGGGCTCCTGGAGAACAGAGCTGCAGAGAAACTGAAGCACACAAGGCAAGGCAGATTTGGACCTCCTGGCCAGTGGAGAACCCCAGGGAAATGAGACACATATGCAGACAACTGATTGAGGACTTCTGGGCCAAAGCTGGACCCCAGAGAAACTCAGGATGCTGACAACTGATTGAAGGCTCCTGGGCCAAAGCTGGACCCCAGGGAAATGAGACAGGATAAAGACAACTGATTAAAGACTCCTGGGCTGAAGCTGGACCCCAGGGAAACTCAGGATGCAGACAACCGATGGAAGACTTCTGGGTTCTTGCTCCAAAGCCCCACCCCCCCTTTTTACGATGGATCCGTACCTGTGAACTGGAGTGGTTCCCTGCACTACCTAAAAACTGTTAGGGCGGAGAATAGCCTGTAGCTCTGGAAGTGAAATGGGTGACAGCAAGCTACCTATGCTATACCTATGCTGGCGACTGGCCCCCAATTTGTCAGAAGAAGGATGATGGTACCTGTCTCTAGTTGGTTACTGCTATCAACAGTCTATAAACTGAACAGTAATCAGGTGAAGAGATTAGCATTAGGTCAAGAAATGCTTAGATGAGTAGGTAGTTCAGTGGTGTGTAAGGCAGTTCTTGAAAGGGAAAGCAAGTGCAGGGTTAATCCAATAGTCTCTAGGAACAATCAAGCAAATACAAGCAGACAGGGCACTTTGATATATGCAGAGCCAATGCAGTGTTAATCCAACAGTTTCTTGAGCTAAAGACAGCTTGAGCAGGAGAAGGCAGTTATACTGTAACATTCAGGCACTGTCTCTGTAAATGCAGTCTCAATGTCTATGAAATGTTTCACATTCTTCAAAAGTCACAGTGTCCCACAGAAATATTTTCCCAGTAAGGGACTTTAGAAGGGAGATGCACTGATGAAACTTGCCAAATGCTAGGGGCTAGCTATGCGGGGACCATGGGGTACAAACCCCACCTCCTCCCACAGGTGTTTAGCTCTGAAGGCACCTAATGGGAGAATTACCCTACGGCTGAGGGTAATCTGACTAGCTAAAATGCTGAGGGTCCTTTCCTGACTGTTCTTCCCCTAACTAGGGTCTACAGGGAAGTTACAGGGGTTACTAGCCCTTGGGCACAGACTGTGGCTACTAAGCTGCTGGGGTGGCTATCTGCCTGGTCCAGTCCCCTTTCCTTACTGCTGGCTCTGGTTAAGAACAGAGTACACTTCTAAATAACAGGACAGCACTCTTTATATATTTGCTTGGCTGGTCTACTGGTGGCCACTTGGCTACTAGCCATTTTACTCCACTCTAGGGCATTATTCCTTATATGGGGCTGGCATTCCCTAACTGGCCCACCCAGAGCTGGATACACTGCATATAATGTGGAAAAACACTAAGGAAACAACATTGGACTACCTGTCTTCTAACACATTGGCCCACCTGGTTAATGTGCTATCATGTAAATTGGGACCTCCTTGCCCTGACTGGCCCTTTTAGTTAATAAATTAAATAAATTGTAGCTTTTGGGCTAACTAGCCCTGCCTGGTAGCCCAACTAGCTAACTGGCCTACAATACTGTGGCGTTGCCCTGCCCCTGGCTGCAGCATCCTAGTTGGCTTTATTTATTTAAATAAATTTATTCTGTTCTGGGCAGTCTTGCCCTAGCTCCACCTTGCAGGAGCTTAATTTAAATTAATCCCCACCCCTCTCCCTTCTGCTCCTTAGGTGGAGCTAATTTAAATAATTTAAATATCCCCACCTTCGGGCGGACCTTTCCTAAAGGGTCTTTCCTGCCACACTTGTAGCTGTCCCTCTGAGCACCCTTAAGAGCAAAATTAACTTTGTATTTATTTGTTTAAAAGTTCTTGTGGTCAGCACCTGCCAGATGGTGCTGTCACCGACTCACCATCCCGACCCGGGGAGAAGCTGCTGGAGAGAGGAGGAGTTAGAAGCAGGAGCTGCTGCTGCTGTGAGGGCACTGGAGTGGGCAGGCAGTAGAAGGATGACTATAGGGCCTTGCTGCTCAGACCGATGCTCCTCAGCAAGGGAACGAAATCTGCTTTTAAATAAAAAAAAGAAAAAGAATCTGGGGCTATACTGAGCCCACAATGGGGCCGACTGCAGCCAAATACGGGGACCCACTAGAACTTCAGGAGCTGCCAGAATCTCAGGGAGCTGCCGCACTGCTGCCGACACTACAGAGGAACAAGAGGAGGACTGCCGGTACCATTTTACCCATACTTTTAGCTCCCTGCATCCCCTCTTTCCCTTCTGGCCACAAATCTATACTTTTTCTTTGTTGGGGTGCCTGGGAGCACTCTTCCAATCATAATGACTGCTGGCAGACCACCCAGTTCAAAAATGGCCATTACTGGCCACACAGGAGCCCTCCCTGGTGTTCGGGTCACCGAATCCCTAGCGACCAAGGATGCAAGCAGCTGCCCAGCATGAGGAGGTCTCGGGGATGGCACTAGCTCATGCCATAGCTCGGCAGACTGCAGGGATGCAGGGGAAGCACCATTTTAAACTGCAGGCTGCAGTTTACTTTTTATAAGGACTCCTGTCTATTTGGCCCCCCCCACCCTGCCACCTAACCTACAAGGGGCATCTGGACACTTGGGACCCGGGGGGACTGGGGAACCCCTTACATTAGGGCCCTAACATTGGAGCATTACAATATGGCCTCCAATTCTGTTTTTGTTCCTTCTTTACTGGCTTCTTTAAGCAATAAACCATGACAGGGTGTGGGTTATGCTAAGATTTACCCACACCTGGTGTGGTTCAGTCATGAGGCTGCATGTTATTGAAGATGTGGCTGACTGGCACTTTTTGCATTGGTAATGCTAGGATTTTCCTTGCTTGAAAGATGTCAGTCAGCCAATCAGAATCATGAAAATAATTGTGCCATTTTATAACACTAGTAATCATATTAAGTGTTTCTGATTTACATACACTGGAATTAAGTGCCATTTTAGAACTTTCTGAGGTAGTTTAAGTCCCCTTCAATCAATCAATCACTCAATAATCAAGCAGTAAAAATTTGTTTATTAAAATAAACAAGATGATGGCAAGTCGGTGGCTCAGTGGCTCAGTAGGTAGCACACTCGCATCTGAGGCCGGGAGATCAGAGGGCTGTGGGTTCAGTTCCCACATCTGGCACTTGGGTTAATATCCCAGTACTGACACTGTAGTGCAGCATGAGAGGGGTGCTGCACTTATGAGGTGCCGTCTTTCGGATGAGATGTTAAACCGAGGTCCCATCTGCCTGGATTGGTGGTAGTTCAAGTGGATGTTAAAGATCCCATGGCACTTCTTGAAAAGAGTAAGGGAATCTCCCCGGTGTTCTGGCCAAATTTCCCTCATTCACTAAAAATACCACCAACAGCTTAATCTGGTTCAAGGTCAGTTGACACTCATCTGTATCCCCCTCCCCCGGGTCGTACCTGAAAATAGGCAGGATTTGTCTAGTGCACTTACCCGGTCAACAAAAACTAAATAAATAAAACATATGAGCTATCCACGCTCATTTCTAATGATATGCTTGTTACAATATCTCAACCACAGATTGTTCAATAGTGGAACACAGATTGATTGTTAGGGCAATGTAAGAGTTTAACAAAAATGTAAGCTGCATCATACAGTTATAAAATGGTCTTTACCAGAAGTGTATAATACAGAAACATCCACTGAGTTAACTAAGAGGCCAGCAAAGATGAATCAATAACCCAGTGTGAATGAATATTGAAAATAATGGCTTCTACATGGGAGGATGACAAAAGGTTTTGACATTCTGAAAGGTTTTGCTAAGCCATGAAATGTTCTGGTAGTAATCCAAGCCTTATCAGAACATTCAAAACCTGTTAAAGTACAAAACCAGTTTTAACCATCACTATGACATGGGTAGAAAGAATGCTGACTCCTGATTTGCAAGAGGTACTTCCATCCAGCAATTATCCCAGCTTAAGAGTCTGTCTGAAAGTAGCTCAAGAAAAATATGTTTAAAGACTACCTCCAATTTACTAAAAAGGACCCATTTCATAATCACAATAAGGCACTCCAGGAGGTGTGTTATGGTGGGATAACAGCACTTCTCAGGTGGTGGAAGCACTCGGCTTCACTTCATGCTTCAACCCACCGGAGGTGGGCTATTTTCCCACAACAACCTCTATCATGCCTTATTGCTTAATTGTCCACTCATAAGCTACTGTCAGTAAAAAGGAAGGAATCTGCCTCCTTTTGGGTCTTTCCATATCTCTCAAGAGTCTGTCATTATGAGAGACATCCCTCATTTTGGCCCTTAAAATTGCTCTGTCTCTCATTTGACCCTCATGGAAAAGGTGTTACCCACACAGCGAATGTGCTGTAAATTCAAACTTTAAAGCAGAGACTCTTATTATTCTAAAATACTAAATCCAAAATAAACTTTGTACAAGTAAATACTATGGTTTTCACAGTGTTTTGAGCTTGTATCTTCATGTTTGAGGATGTGTACCTCATTCTGAGGGTCTGTGTCCCTCATTGTCCCTCATTTTGAGTGTCCAAAAATGTCCATGTCCCTCATTTCAGTGACAAAAGGTTGAGAAGTATGGGTCTTTCTATCACCAGCCTTCTTACTATGTAAAGACTTGATTGGGTAGTATAGCAAGCCCCAACATTAATATTTTAAAAATTATCAGAGCCTTATTAGAACTTGAAAAAGGTTCTGTGAAGGTTCTTTTACAGAACATGATAGACATTCTAAACGTATCTGAACCAGTTCTCTCATCCCTAGAAAATATAGACTGACATGTTAAAGGCAGCTCACTTTTAACCTCTGTGAGCTTTGTTTAACCTAAAATAACCTTCCTGTGCTAAATCTTAGTCTCTCTCGCTCTTTCTGTCCATGTTTAAAGAGCAACTCTACAGTTTAGTATGTATGTTTATAAACATTGTTTCAGCTGTTTTTGTTTCCTACAGAATCCATACTGTGAATTATCATTTCCAGGGTGTTTAGGGGCTTTCACAGGCAAGTCATCTATCACACATGGTAGTCAGACATGACCTCTGATTGGTTAATAAACCCTGACTACCAGTTTGGAATTTTCTTTTTTTCATTTGACATTGCACTGAAGGAGTGTAAAAGGCCCTTTGACACATATTAGTACTACCCTATCCACAGTCTGTATAAAAAGCTTGTGACTGTCTGATAGTGATGGTGTTTATGACATCACAGTGCTTTTCATGGCAACTATGGCAACTGACTGTGATGTCACTAACACAGCAATTGTGAGGTCAGTTTGGGTCAGATACTATTTGAAAGACACCATGAAGTAAGTACTGCATTATCTAAAATATATTGTAGACTAACGACAGGAAAAAATAAAAGAAAATGCTAGAAAACACTAAAGTTAAAATGATCACTGTTGCAAATATAATAGTTTTAGCCTTTCATTTTGGAAGATGCTTACTATAGTTTTGTGCCCCCACTTCAGTGCAATTGACATACTGTGATAAAACTGTTTGACCACATAAGAGGTGGCCTAACATTTTTGCCACGTGTTGCACACAAAGTGATGCATGCGTCAAAGTAAAAATCACACACGCTATACATATCTTTTTTGCTTCAAAGTAAGGAAACTGTCATACATGCACTCAAATGCTAGAAACGCTCATGTAAATGTATACTGCATGAACATGTTGGGTGCTGCTCCAACGGTAGAATATCTGCCACCAGTGTTGAAAATCTAATCATTGTTCTTTAACTTCCCTGAGCTTCCAATTGCCTCCTGGTGTATGCCTGCTGATTTTTGTGACTTTTTATGGCTTGTGAGGCGCTTTAAGACACAGCATATGTGAACAGTGCTTTATAATAGTTCATTCCTTATTCCTTCCTTATGAGAGATGCCATATATAAACATACACATCTGTTCAGCTCTGTTATAGAAAGGCCCAAGATGCATGCTGGACTGAGATCACAAGAAAGTCAAAGAAGCAGAAAGAATATGTCTGATCACCTTTCAGAAGTGCCTTGAAGCCAACATTTCTAATGCAAGGTTGGTTACCTCTAAAACCCATTCAGGGTACCACGTGAGTGCAACAGACTCATGTAATTCTATCTGCCTCCTCAGGCGCAGTTTAATGAACCTGCAAAGGAATAGAAAGAAGTTCAGTATTTCACTCTGCTGGGAAAAAAGGAACATTTTACAGAGCAGGCTGTGTAAAACAAGGATTGGTCGGATTTAGCCGAGTCTCACAATGATTTCTTTATGTCCCTATTGAAGATAGTCTGGCAAGTTTTTAGTTCTGTTTTTACAGATAAGGGCTGTGAATTACTACTTTGTAATCCCCGCATGTTAACATGGCAGGAGCTTGTCTGTTGTTTCAGTTTGCCATAAGGAGTCTTCAGTTACACAGTGTAATGGGACTACTGGCTCTCAGCTAAGCCTCAATGCTACCACCTTGTGGCCAGAAGCATGTATTAAGCACCACATATAATTTAATTATAAAGCAACTTCACGTGGGAGGGGGGCAATTCCAGGGCTTCAAGGTGAAAGCCTGAAAATACAGTCATCTCCCAGGTGAGTTAAAGGAGCAGCTCCCTCTATCATAATCAACAGGTGACTAAGTTACAATTAAAACAACAAGGTTAAATTAAATAGAAAGGGCAGTATGGCGCAGTGGGTTAAGGCTCTGAGCTGCAAATCTGGAGACCTGGATTTGAATCCCACAGCCCCCTAGGTACATACTGTGTGACCCTGAGCAAGTCACTTAACTTCCTTGTGCTCCCAGGTTGCACCTGCAAACAAGCTTTCAGCTTAGTGTGTCTCACCTGGTAAAATAATTGGTTAAAAAAAAAAAAAAATTTGCTGTTTCAACCATTTGACTCTCTTCAGGAATTGACTATCAATACAAATGATAAGCATAGTTATGTACTTTTTCCACAACAATTATACTGAAGTGAAACCTTTTTATTTTGTTTGCAGCCCACATGCTGATGTAGAACTGGGTTTATGTTATGCCCCTTTCAATTCATACACACGTTTTGCTGTCAACTGCCCACCACACCACCCCACCCCACCCACCCCACCCTCTTTTGCCGCCTCTCCCTTCTCTCTTTCTCTGGAGAGTAGACTTTTGCACTGGCTCTTTCAACTCAACTTTCTGCCTGGGCTCCCTTGCCTGTTACCGCTACTCCCTTCTGAATTACCCTCTCCCCTCCTCCAATGCTCTCAGAATATTTGACCATTGAGCCTTTACTCTCTCCTGTCCCCAAGTACTGCACCGGGCATGCCACATTTTCTAACTGCCTTCCTTGTCTCCAGAATGACCTCCCTTCCCCCTTCGCTTCACATCCTCCCCTTCTGCACTGAAATCTCTACTCCACTAATATACTATTCCTGTCTGCACCTGCTTCTAATCCTTCCCCCATTTAACTCCCACATTCAGTTCCCTCCAAACTCTCCCCCCTCTTCATCTGTCTGACAGGGAATGGGAGAACAAGTTTGGATAAGTTCATAACTACCCAGAAACTGAGCAATTTTCTGTAAAAGAACATTATTTTTATCAGGTTCTGATAATGTTTTGATAATGTTTAAAGCACTGACTTTGGAGGTTAATATACTCCCCCAGCAAGTCTTTATGTAGTAAGAAGGCCAGTGGGAGTGGCAGGAAGACCCAAAAGGATACTAGAGGTAATGCAATACCACTCCCTATTGCTCTTAGAGTCCTTTCTCTGACAGTAGCTTGAGAGTGGACAGTTTTTGTACTTTAAACTAAAGATTCTGGAAGGTCTGATAAGGCTTGGATAACTATCAGAACCTTTTTTGTCGTATCAGAATCTTTCAGAACCTTCAAACCCATCCCTATTATCTGATCTATTCCCTTACTCTGCCCCCCTCCCTACCCTGTACCCTTCTCTCCCCAGTCCTTTCCATGAGTACTCTACCCATGCCTACCCCTGCTTCCAATCCTTTTCATCTCATCTTTAACTCTTTTTTGCTCAGTTCTCTGTCCCCTCCTAGCTCTTCCTCATTTGTTCCTCAATTTCCTCTTGTTCTCTCTGCTGCCCCCCACCCCCACTTCTCCACATCCCAGCTAAGTACTAGTCCCCTTGCTGGTACTCTCTCTCCCCACAGAGCAAGGATATAACCCCTGTACATTGTATCCTTCCATTAAGTAATTTGTCCTGCTGCTTTAGGCATTCTATCAGCAATAAGCTACAACACAGTGTGGGTACTTCTGTGAAAAAAAGAAATGTCGTAGCCGTGTCAGTCCAGTCAACAATGTAGAGAAAAAAACCCAGCAAATATGTTGCAGGTGTTACCTTTTTATTGGACTAGCAACATTATTTTTAAGACTAACTTTTGAGAGATAAAACTCTCTTCCTCAGGTCAAAGTGAAAACAGCTGAGCAGTATGACAGATATAAAGTTTGGATGTGGATTCAAAACCTAGACTAGCAGTTTACAGATCAAAGCATTGCAGTCAATTTGAACCTCTTACAAACAGGAAGTTAAATTTTCACTGGAGTGTGTCTGTTGGAGAGATCAACTTGTAAGATCAAAGGGCTGCCTAATTGTACTCTGACTCTGGACCATTAATTAACATTTCTAAAAATTCAAGACAGAAAGAAAATACATAACCTTGCTTTAAGAAGGTACCTGTTAAAAAAGCCAGAGGGTGCTGATGTGAGGGTTTAAAAAGAAACTCTGAAGCACTGCTTTAAGCATAATCACTGGTAGTGTATTAAAAGAGCAACATCTCTAAGTCCTTTTTCTTTAGTGTCAAAATATTGTATCATTTTTATTTGAAATGTTCGCCGATCCTGGCTGTTTTTGAAGTTCCCTTTTAACACTCTGACAGTAAAATCACTGGTGGAGTGATCTGGTCTAGAAAAATGTTCCCCTACGGGTGTATTTTCATTTTTATGGGTAACTGTGAATCTGTGGTGATTCATTCTTGTTTTGACTTCCTGTCCGGTTTTACCAATATAGCAGCCTTCCTCACACTTTCTGCATTGTATCATGTATATGGCATTGCTAGAAGAACAGGTATCCAAGTTTTGGATTGTAAATGTTTTTCCATTATCACTGACACGTGTCAGGAGAGATATGTGTACATAGTTTGCAGCGAGGTGCTTTGCATGGTTTTGTACCTTTGTCACCTAGTTGGAGTGCAGAGGGAAGTTTGCTTCGTACTAGTTTCTGCTTTAGGTTTGGTGGTTGGCGGAAGGCTAGCACTGGTGAAGTGGTAAATACATAGAGTTTCATCTTCATACAGTAGTGGCTATAGATCTTTAATTATTTTCTGTAGTTTTTCCAGTTCTGGGTTGTAGGTTACTACCAGAGGTGTGCAATCAGATGTTCTCTATGGCTTGTACCATAGTAGTTCTTCCCTAGGCCTACCGAATTCAAACTTCTGCAGAAGTCTACTGGCAGAATATTTACCTCTACCCATGCCATCATCCAGGGGAAACTTGCTACCTATCCTGGACTACTGCTCTTCCATCTACTCCAGGACCTCTGCATCCACCATGGCAAAACTGTCAGTAACATACAACAGTGCCTGCTGCTTCTCCCTACTGGCCCCCTTCTCAATGCACCACTATACACTCTACACTACACTGGGGTAGCTCCCACTACAAGTCCACTTTGACCTTGCACTGTACAGTTTTATTGATTCTGCCATCTGTATTGACCAGAAATCCCCTCTTGCGCCCATTCTCACCACCCAAACATCACACCACTGCCTATGCTCATCCAGTATCCCCTCTCTAAAAATCCCCAGGGTAGCCATGAACATGGGCATTAGAGCCCTGTCTTTAGCAGCCCCCACACTATGGAACAAGCTGCCCACTGAACTGAGCACCATAAACACTCACCACCAGTTCAAGACTCGCCTTAAAGACTGGCTCCTGTTGGCATCCACCTGCCACTGCTTTAAGGACTAGCCCCCCCCTTATAGGTTCAAGGGGTAGGGCCAAATAGGTTCTCTTATTTACTGAAACGGTCCCACCATGAACCTTACTTTGCTTTGTTATTTGCTCTCCCTCAACTACTGCCACCATGTATTGCCAAATGTAACAACTGTAACTTTTCACTATGTATTACCTGCTCTTGTTATGTTCTTGTTATTTTGATGTTTCTACTCTGTGCCGCCTTATGTGGCCCGTGTCTTGCCTGAAAATAGTCCCTGGGATCAGTGCGCTTAACAAGTTAACAGAGTCATAAAAAAATAAAATCCCCCATACAAATACACACATCTGATGGCCTCCGTAAAGCCAGGGATTTAATTTAATCTGGATAGGAATAAGCAGCAAAGATTTCCTTGGTAGGCAGCTAAGGATAGGAAAGGGATTTTTGATGGTCAGGAAAGAAGATGAAGGAAGTATAGTTCTGAGAAGCACTTTATTTTTTTAATTGGTGTATGTGTGCAAAAAAGGGATTATTCAAGGAAAGAACATTTCCTTATTTTTTTATATTTTAAGGGAGTTTCATTCTTAGGGCCTAGCTGACATTTTTAGCGAGCATAAAAGTGATGGCCATGTTTGCAATAACAACATTTTTACAAAATGTATCGATATTATAGTATGCTGTGCCCTAATTACCAGCACTTTTTTTTAACCAGTAGTAGAACTCTAACACTGTGCAGCTGCTGACCAGTCAGGTTGCAGTAATTTCCCTACCAATTGTACTACATAAATAGATACTTGGTACTCTGGATCGAATACCAAAGATTCCTCCTTATTCATGTTACTGGGACTCAGGAAAAGCAAAAACAAAACAAAAAAAAAAAGGAAAAGAAAAGAAAACACCTCTCACTCTCCCCAGGGGGCCAGGATTAGTGTCGTGATCACCTTCCCCGTCATCTCCTACCCTTCACGACCCATCCTCCCATATACTAAAAAAAGAACCCAACACATCTTTTTAAATCTTCCCACCATAGCCTGACCTCCCCATCTCCAAAGGGATAGTTGTATCAAGTAGTCCCCCTTCAGACTCCAGATCCATGAGTTTGGAGGAGGACGCAATAGTTGGTAAATCTAGGCTTACTCAGCACCCCCACCAAGCTGCATCTCTTTGTTAGTCAGTTAAGAAAGAATGTCATCTGACAGCTGTAGCATGCTCAGGAGGGAGGAGCCAGGATCATTCCATGTCACTAATGACCCTAGGCAGACTGACTGATCAGTCTGCCTAGCGGCATCAATGAAGTGAGCCCCCCACACACACCTGGGTGCACAAAAGCCATCAGATGATAATCTCTCAGTAAGCCCACAAACAGCACTCAATGACCACTTAGCACTATTGCCATGCCTTGCACTCATGATTGGTAGCATTCCTTTCTCTGTGAATTTGCTTTGACATTGAGACCCTATGGGGGATGGAGTGAGGTCACCCTCACACGAGCAGTAGCAGAGATTTGTGACATCCCCAGCCTGTAGACAGGCAGGTGGTAAGGGTGTTGCAAAACAGCAATAACCTCTGAAGAAGCCTTCGAGGGACCAAGATTATCATGTGACTCTAAACAGAATTGAAAGGGGAGGTTAAGTTGGGAGAAAGGGGAAGACAGTAGGTATTGAGGGGGAGGAGAAAGAGAGGCTAAGGTATAGGAACAGACATGTACAGTGAGATCACAGAGGAAGGGATTTAAGGCAGATGGGGAAGAGGAAGATTGGAGATGTAAAATCTATAAGAGGCAGCAGCCTGCCCATCAGCAGTCTTAGATACAGAGTGGGAGAAGGAGTGAGAGTCAAAATGTCTTAGTGTCTTCCTAGTATGAATTAATGAATAATGATGAGGTGCTCCTATAGTAACACCTCATTGTCTGCATGTCAGTCAGTCAGGTGTTACTACAGGATGACATCATCATGAAGTCATAGCAGGAAGACACTGCTGAGACTAAGAGTCGCAAGCCAATCACTCCACCGCGGGACCCAATTATAAGGCCAGCCAAAAACATACTTTGAGGGCTTGGGGGGCCTAGAGGCTGTTTATGTTGCGGGGTTGCCAGAAAAACTCATGTCGAGGGTCAGGGATGCTTGCAAGGTGGTGGAAGGTGGATGACTGGTTTGTGATTTGGTGTGGGTGCAGGGACAGGAATGCATGTATTTATAAAAGCAGTGACAGCACTTTGAAGTATACAGACTTAACTGTACATTGCAGGGGGCTTGGAGGAGGGATGGATGTTGGTGCCATTCAGTGTGCTGAGTGGGTGGTTGGCTAAGTAGTAGGGGTCCTGGCAGACCTCCAGGTGCATTAAGGGGGTAGTATTTTATTTATAAAATACAACGGAGCTCAGATTCCAGATCAGATCTTGGATTTTGATGTCTGAATCTGATTTTTAGGATGTAGGACTTTTGGCAATGACAGGATATCAATATATCCTAAAATCCTAAATTACTTCTGGTATCCAAGATACCCGTTTATAAAAAGGATACTCAATCATCTCTATTCTGAATGCTTACTAGAGGTCATTAAAGCTGTGACAGTTAGTTTCAATCCCTGACTGAAGTGTACTTTGAGATTTAACATGAGTTAAATTGATAGTTGAATGGCAGATGGCCTTGAAGTAAAAATGCAAAGCTGTGAATCAGGAGACTCTGGGTTGAAACCTACCACCTACACTTGCTGTGTGTTCCTGTTTAACTTTCCTTTAGAAAATGGGTAAGGAAAATCCTTCCTCCTCATTAGCCATGCATTAGGAAAGCAATAAGATATGATGGGGTTGTGGGTTGTTGCCTGATAAGAGCATGTCCCAGATGCACTGTGAGGCACGAGGTGCTTGAGCCGAGTGCCTTCAGCACCTGGGAAATGCTGTTATCAACCCACACCCCTGAGTGTCTTACTGCTCTTATAAAATGGACTAAAAATGTATCTATAAGGTTAAAAGAATACTCTGGACTTCAAAGTATGTTGCAATCAACAATAGTAAACTTTATTTAAACAAGGGAGAAAAAATAGCCCCCAAACATGGGGGGGTGGACAAAAAAGCGATTTAACCATAGGTGAAAATATTCTTGCAGTTGTGTACTTTTTTCTGTTAACCGTAAGCAACAACATAGTCATGAACTGGTTGTGAGGTAGTCAGAGAGCATGTTATTTTGAGTAGTTCATGCACTGTACTTTTCCTGGGAAAATACAGTTGTTCAGTATGAACAGCTGTTTTGGTGCTTGATGAAGCAGGAAGTTTGCAGTGTGTTGTCAGTAGATGGTGCCGTGAATTTGTTTCTCACTGTGTCTTCATTTTGAGCCATTTCTTGATGGGTTTGTTGAAGTTGCTGATGCAGTGTTTCAGGGGTTGAGTTTTCTTCAGGAGTCTGTGATTGACGATCAAGGCTTGTTCCAGGTTGGTTCCTTTTTGTGTGAGCTGAGTATCACGTTACTGAGGATGATGTCTGAGCTATCAGTGGATTTCCTGTACTTCTGGGACTGTGCTGTTTTGAAGTAGAAGGGAGAGCTTCCGTCGTGCAGTGAATTGCTTTGTGCTGTTTAGAAGTACTTTTCGGACAGTGCCATGGCATGAAGATCTAGATCAGTTCACTCCATTCCTCAACAGTCATAAAACAACAAAAAATCCTTGGTATTGGCTTAGTTAGAGTTAACTAAATTGATAAATTAACGCTGATAAAAAATGCTAGCAAAGCAGTGGTGAAAAGAATTCGGTGCTAACAGTCCACTAAGTGATCTCTAAGGAATGCAAAAGAAGGCTGGCTAGGTCAGACGATCGCTGAGGTGGAGGTACCAGAGCAAGTGGGAGAGGTAGAAGAAGAGGAGGCTAACTATACCATCACGTCCAAATGATTGATCAATGAACTGAAGAAAATTGGGTCTGCATTAAAACAAATTCAGGAAGACATTGTGGAGACCCACACAGAGGTAAAGGAGGTCTGTAAGCAGATGACTGAACTCGAGGGTGGCTTGACGGAGTTAGATGTTTAGGGGGACCACCGCGATGCAGCCCTCATGCATTTATATGAGAGGGAGAAGGGATTCACAGTAACATTAAATGACTTAGAGCAGAGATCAAGGAGGAATAGTCTCCGAATTCACAGCCTTCCAGAATGGACAGAACAGGATGAAATGGAAACATATATAGAGGAGCTACTACAGGAATTGTTTGGCTGGGAGAACACACTCCTATAAATTGAGAGGGCCCACCGAGCCCTTGTAGCACGGCCTACGGACCTGAAGGTGCATCCAAGATGCATCGTAGCATGCTATGTGAACTATGCCACAAAAATGAGAGTTCTGAGAATGGTCTGGAACAAGAAACAGGTGATATTCTGGGACACAAAATTATACTTTAAGCATGACTTTACACCCCTTGTCATGGATAAGTGGAGGGCAATCCTGCAAGCCATCAGGGGCTTGAAAGTAAAAAACATCAAGGCTCAAATATTTGCACCAGCAAAGATGAAAATATTCTTGGAGGGCGGACCAACATTTTTCAGGAGCTTGGAGGAGGTCTCACCAACTTTGAAGCAGCTCAGGATCTAGAGTGCCCAGGAGAGCAGAGGGAAAGCAATGGGGAATGCATTGAGAGCCTACCAATGGAACCAGCAGGGACTGAGAGGTATTTGCCAAGGAGCATCACCTGGCACAGAGAGACACTGGGAAGCCATCATGATGAGACAGGCCACACATCAACGAGAAGAAACCGATCAACATCCAAACAGACCGGCTAAAGAATGCAACCCCGTAAGTACTTTGGGCAGCTAATCAGGGAAAAACTGATGCAACAAGATTTGTATGGACTACCAGAACTTTTCACTTGACTTATTGCTCAGAACACTGAAAGTAATGCAAAATAACCTAAACAGTTGGGGAAGAAAAATTTTGTAATGCATTTGATGTGCGGGATTTGGGGGGAGGCATGGTACCCATAGTACAATGTAATAGAAATGACTGAACTGCATGGGGGGGAGGGAAAGAAGATGGTGAAGTGGGGAGGATGACAATGCAGCAAATACTGGGGGGGGCATGAAAGGGAAGGTAACCCAAGAGTGGGAAAATGGACCATGCAGGCTAACTGCATAAAAAACATTAAACTGTTCAAGATGGGTATGCATGTAAAGTAGCAATGGAGATACATTGGGGGGGCAGATAGTGTAAAATAACAATGATGGACGGGAGTACAAGTGAAGAGTAGGATGCAGGACAAGTGCTTAAAGGGAAGGAAGGGGAGAGGGTGACAAATGAGACAACTGCCATAGCATTTCTTTTGTAGAGGGAAGCCAGCAGAGACACAAGTGGGGCAAGGAGGGGACCATGCAGGATATGAAACTCTTAATGATAATAGCAAAGGGGAAACCTTGAATATAGAACATGGGAGGGGGGAAAAGGGGAATAGATAGCAACAAGAGAACCCACCAGCAGCAGAGGAAATGAGAAGCAACCTGGACAGTGAGTAGACAATGATAGACCAGGGCAAGTAATCAAATAAAGGGAACCATGGGAGTACCCCAAAAGAAAGACTGTTGAGGGTAGGAGAGTTTCAAAAAAAGAAAAGGCCACGGATGATGAATAGGCACAGGTGAAGGATAAGGCATCAAAGAATAAGGGGGAGCCACAGCCTACACAAGACATATTCTACAGAAGAGGAGCTAGAAACAACAAGCCACAACACTGTAAGGTATTGCATGGTAATATACCTAGAAGTGACTGGAGAGTACACCATATGAAGTCATCCTTCACAAAAGCAAAAAGAGTGGCTCTGCAAAAAGGAAGGAGGCGTGGCGCTCATATGGTCTGGTTAGAAATACAGACAAACTTAACATGAGATTCTTAAAAAATGTGAATAGTTATTTGTTTAATTATACTATTCTGTGCTTGAATAACAGTGGCTTCACAATGTTCAACAAATCTTTGTGAAAAAATTAAGAAAGGAAAGGGGGAAAGGAAGGTTTAACATATGGCTGACTTAAGACTAATCATATATAATGTGAAGGGGTGAATTCTCCTATCAAAAGAGCCCGCATTCTACAGGAGGTAAACAGATTAACGGCAACAGTTGCATTCTTACAGGAGACACATCTCACCCAGACCGAACACAAAAAGCTGAGATGCAGATGTGTGGGATCTGTATACTCCTCAACTTACATGGCCCATTCATTCAGAAGGTGGGTGGCTATTCTAGTACGAAAGAATACCCCACTAGAGGTGGACAAGGTGGTGGAGGATGAGGAGGGACATTTTGTCAAAGTAATGGGCACGTACAGAGGGGTGCCCTGCATACTGGTGAATGTGTATGCCCCCAATGGCTGCTCAGAAAGGTTGGCATTCCTAACACAACATCTACTTAGGCCACTGGAGAAGTAAGACCCATTATTCCTGGTTAGGGGTGATTTTAACTGTGTCTCTTGCCCAGCAATAGACAGAAGTGGAAACAACCACAGAGACCAGAGAGGGGAGAGTAAGAAGCTGAGGGGGTTAATGGGTAAGTGTGGACTCATAGACACATGGAGACACTTGAATGGGAGGGAGAAAAACTATACCTTCTTTTTGAATCCTCATGATCAATATTCAAGAACAGACTATTTTTTACTAAGTAGGGAGTGGGCTTATCTGGCAACTGGAAGTGACATAAAACAGATAGCAACCTCGGATCATGCCCCAGTTACACTGGACCTGGAAGTAGAAACAGTACATAAAAACCTGTTTTGGAGATTGAACATCTCACATCTTAATGACTCAAAATGTTGTCAAAAGATTGAAGAAGACACCAAAGGGTACTTACAAATTAACAATGAGGGGGATACCACGGCAGCAACAAGATGGTATGGACTAAAGGCAACACTGAAGGGAATCTGCATACAATATGCCTCAAAAAAGAAAAAAGAAAGAGAAAAAGCTAGAATTCAATTAGAACATCAAATATTTGATATTGCAGCAGAACACAAAATAACTCCCAATCCAGAACTAAAAAACAACTCCAGAAACACAAAGACAGACTCACAAGAATACTGGAACAAAAATAGAGGGAGGGTTGAGATATATGCAGCAAAGATACTACAAGGCAGGTAACAGGGTGGGAAGATTGCTGGCATGGCAGTTAAGGCAACAGGGAATTAACTGTGCAGCAGTGAGTGTAAGAGGGGGAGCACAAGGAGACATGACTTACATAGATGCCATGACATGTCGGCAGTGTTTACCTCTTATTATAAACAATTGTATGTAGATGGGGGGGGGTATGAGGAAGCCCTAACCAATTTCTTATCTTGGGTAACATTAAAAGAGCCTGGGGACAGAGAAAGGAAAAGCCTATAAGCACACATCACACAAGCAGAAATTCTATTGGCAATAAAACAGTTAAAAAGTAGCAAACCTCCTGGAATGGATGGACTCCCTACAGAGTTTTATAAAAAATTTGGGGAGAAGTTGGCACCGATACCCCAAGCTGCCTTCAATAAAACTTTAGAGGGAGAAGCAGCCCCAGACTCATAGAAATATGCCCAAATAACAGTTCTCCCCAAAACAGGTAAGGACCCACAAAAATGCAATTCCTACAGACCCATATCATTACTCCCTGTCGACATGAAAATCTTTACATCCATATTACCAAGCAGACTCCAAAATCACATACAGAATTTGATCAGCCCAGACCAAACAGGTTTTATAAAGGAGAGGCTGCTCCAGGACATTATCAATAGACTTCTGAACATTTTTACATCACAGAAAAAATCCCCCAAATTACAGCTAGCCCTGTCTTTAGATGCAGAAAAAGCTTTCAACAGGGTGAGGTGGGGGTTTCCAAAAGGTGTCTTGAAAGCTATGGATTTTGGGCCTAAATTTCAAGCATGCATAAATGCCCTATATGTTGACCTGCAGGCAGTGGTTAAAGTAAATGGGATAAATTAGAAGAGATTTTCACTTGCAAGAGGCACAATACAGGGATGTTCTCTGTCCCCCCTCTATTTTGCTCTCTGTAGTGAGCCAATAGCAGTGAGAATAAGAGATAATCAGACCATCAAAGGAATAGTGGTGGCAGGGGAACAACACAGAATTTCATTGTATGTGGATGATGCCCTAATATTCATTCAAAACCCAAGAACCTCAATACCTGAACTACAAAACATCCTGAATGAATATAGAGGCATTATACAGCCAAGGACAGCAAACAGGCAGAAAATGATAAAGAAAAAGCGGAGATTCTAAACAGTTTCATCTGCTCGGTCTTCACAAAAGAAGATTAGGGCAATGGACCCAAAATGCAGAACACATGCGAACTCACCATAAAAGCAGATGCTGGATCAATTACAAGAGACAGTGTCCTAAAAGAGCTTCTCAAATTAAAAGCAAATAAAGCAATGGGCCTAGACGAAATCCACCCTAGAATTCTGAATGATCTGGCACAGGAAACTGCAGGCACACTGGCAGAATTATTCACACAGTCTTTAGACAGGGAGAAAATACCTCAGGACTGGAGAAGGGCCACAGTGGTACCCTTGCACAAAAGTGGAAGCAGGGAAGAGGCCAAAACTACTAACCAGTGAGCTTGACTTTGTTAGTGGGAAAGCTTATGGAGTCCCTACTTAAGGAAAGAATAGTGAAGTTCCTTACGGAAACAGGGTAGCTAAACACTAAACAGCATGGATTTACAGCAGGATGATCATGTCAAATGAATATGATCGAATTCTTTGACTGGGTCTCCAAAATAGAGGACAAGGGAAGGGCAGCAGACATAGTCTATCTAGATTTCAGCAAGGCTTTTGACTCTGTCCCCTGTAGAAGATTGGTCAATAAGCTAGACCACTCCGGGTTAGGACACAAAATAGTTAAGTGGGTTCTAAACTGGCTCCACAATAGAACTCAGAGGGTCATAGTCAATGGAACACTAGCGAGGGAAGGGTGATCAGCTGTGTGCCTTAAGGCTCTGTCCTTGGCCTAATCCTCTTCAATATATTAATTAGCGTTCTGATGGCCTGCAGGGTAAGGTATACCTGTTCACAGGTGAAACAAAGCTCAAATGCCATACAGAAGGGCAGAGGTGGCTAGGAGAGGCAAGAGTGGGATATGAAAAGTGATCAAAGAGTGTGAGGGTGGAAAGGGAATGCAGTGGTGGGAAGGGTTTCCAGGGGCAATACAGAGCTGATTAAGAGAAGCAGCTGCAGGGAGCACTAGCCACCAAATGCTGGTGTAGTTTCCTTTTAAAGAAGCCAAGATTAGTAGTGGTGGTGATTCCCAAAAGAAGAGAGTTAAACCAGTTTGCGGCTCTTACTTTATATGAGCACTGTCCTTGTGAGGTCCAGCAGTGGGGAACAGTGAAGGCTAGACTTTTGAAACTCCTGGTTAGGCGGGTGGCACAGTGAGGTGCCAGTAAGAGTTGAACCCCAGGGGGCAAGAGGCCCATCAAGGTCTTCTTTGCAAGAATGCAGGTCTGATACTTTAGCCTGCCTGATAGCTGGAGCCAGTTAGCCTGTTCATAGATATCGCAAGTGTGGGAAAGTCGAGCAACTGAGGTAAGACGCCAACAGGCCTTTTTTAGGGCTAGGGCAATGCATCAGAGTGTAGTGTCAGTGGCTGATCCATATACAACAAGATCATAGTCAATTATTGAGGTAACTGAGCTCAGAATAGTAAGATTTAAGGCATCGGCCATCAGACAGTGCCTATGCCTGTAGAGCAGCCCTATGTGGCTATTCACAGCTTTAACAATGTTATGGATATGGTTTGTGTAGGACAGAGTGCAGTCAAGGGTTACACCTAGGTATTTGAACTGGTCAGGCTGTTCCAGCGCAGTGCCTTCCCCATTGTTGATTAGTAGTTGGTCTTTGTGTTTGTTGTGGGTTCCATGGAACAGCATTATTTTGGTTTTTGAGTAATTTAGGATGAGCTTGTGTAATCTGAACCAGGTTTCAGCTTCTACGAAACTTCTCTGCAGCTGTAGCTGTAGGAGAGAGGCATCAGAGTGGCTCATGAAGATAACTGCATCATCCACATATAATAAAATGTTGCCACGGCAGGAGGCAGGGAGGTTGTTCAGAAAGATGCTGAATAGTAAGGGGCCCAGGATGGCGCCATGGGGAACTCCAGATCAGACTGGAAGGGAGGTTGAGAGGGATTCTCCAATTCTAACCTGCTGGGAGCAGTCACAGAGATAGCTTTGAAACCATCGGGAAGCATCCAATGAGAGTCCAAGATGTGATAATTGATTAGTCAGCAGAGAGTGGTTGATGGTATCAAATGCCTTGGTCAGGTCAATGAAGGCAGTGCCAACCAGTGGATTGTGATCAAGGGCTTTGTGGATGAGGGGAGGTGAAATCAAAGAGAGCTGTGGTGGTGCTGTGCCCTTTTCGAAATCCGTGTTGCTGGGCACATTGGAGGTTGTATTTTTCCAGGTAGTCAACAAGTTGATCAGCCACTATCCATTCCAGGGCTTTTGGGGGGGGGGTGGAGATAGGTCTGTAGTTGCTAGCTAGAGTGTTGTCACCACTTCTGTGGGTAGGGGTCACCACAGCAGACTTCCATTTACAGGGGAACTGGGAGAGCATAACAGAGCAGATGAAGATTTTGGTAAGGGGGGTAGAACTTCATCAATGGTGAGGGCGAGGAGTTTTAGGTCAAGGGAGTCTCCACTATGCCTGGCCCTCCCGAGAACTTTAAGCAGGTGTTTTTTGGTAAGGCCTTCAGAGATTGCCTTGAAATAAAATGGTGGGTGCAGCTGAGTTGCACCTGAATTGTCAGGTTGGTTTGCAGCAGTAGTAGGACCATAAAAGCTTTGGGGGAGCACGTGACTAAGGTCCGTGAAAGTGGTGTTGAATGCATTGGCTATGGCTACATTATCCAAAGTGATAGAACCATCAGTGTTTAGCATGGAGAAAGTGACTTTAGGGCTTTTACCTATTACTTCGGAGAGGTTGGTCCAGAACTTCTTCCCATCAATCCAGGTGTTTGCTTGGGCACTGCTGTAGTAGTTGGCTTTCTCTAAGTGTATTGCTCTTGTACAAGAATTCCTCACAGATTTGTAGGTCTGAGTGTTTGCTAGGGTGCCAATTGCCTTGGCACTGTGCCAGAGCCAGTTCCGGACTTCATCTGTTCAAGGAGGTCATGGGTTACTCAAGGCTCAATAGTACCCTTGATCGTATGTTTGTTGAAGGGAGCATGGACATCACAGGCTGAGTTAAAGGTAGTAACAAAGTATTCAAGGGTTGAGGCCACATCCTGGGCGGTGTCAATTGGAGACCAATCAATTCCTTGCAGTAGTGTTTTAAGGGGTCCAAGATGACCAGGAGCTAATATTCTGCTGAGGATGGTTTTTGGAGGTGGTTTGTTGAATTTGTTAGACCAGAGGGACACTATAGGTGAAGTGTCACTTAAGGTATCTGGGAGAACTTCTGTTTTTGAGATGTGTTCAGGTTGGTTAGTAAGTACCAGTCCAGAAGGGTAGAGGTCCCCCATCCTGTAGTTCATTCTGGTGAGTCCCCAGACCATTTGTAAAAAGTTAGCAACGGTCAAGGCATCCTTATAGTTGTTCACATTAGGGGCCATCCAGTTGACATTGAAGTCCCCAAGTATGATATCTTCCACATTATGACCTAGGAAATTGATACATTTAGGGAGGGAGGGGAGACCCTGATTAGTCAGTCTGGGTGGAATACAGACTGAAGCAATGGTCAGTACCTTGTTATGAGCACCAAGCAGCATCTTGGCGGCAAGAACTTGGATGTCATTCCCAGTGATGGGTAAGGTCAGTACAGACCCATGAGGGACTCTTTTAGGTAGAGAGCGAAGCCACCACCATTCTTGGAAAGCATGTCTTGTCTGAAAACTGTGTATCCGGGGATAGCAATAGCAAAGTCAGGGATCTTGGGGGTCAGCCATGTCTCTAGGATAGATAGGATGTCTGGGTTGTGCTGAGAGATCCAGGCATTGGCCTTGGCAGGTATTGGCAGGGGCATTACATGTAGGAAGCGAGAGGTCATACTCCCTCTGTACAGGTCCTTGGTGAAGCCACATCTCAAGTACTGCATTCAGTTCTGGAGGCCACACCTAAAAAAGGACAGACCACTTGGAGGCTGTACAGAGGAGATCTACTAAATGGTACAGAAACTGCAACAGGGGCAATATGAATCTAGACTACAGCAACTGCAAATGTACTCCCTCGAGCAAAGGAGAAACGGGGGGATATGATAGAAACCTTCAGATACATAAAGGGCATAAATAAGGTACAAGCAGAAAACCTCTTTCACAAAAACGAGACCATGCAAATGAGGGGGCACAGTTTGAAACTAACAGGGGATAAGTTTAAAACCAGCATTCGGAAGTTCTACCTCACAGAGAGGGTGGTGGACCCTTGGAATAGCTTATCACCAGAGGTTGTGGAGGCCAAAACAGTCACTGCTTTTAAGCTAGCATGGGACAAGTACTGCATTGATCTCGGAAGAAGAACAGAATAGGTGGTAGGCAATCTGGGCAGACTAGATGGATCACACGGTCCCCTTCTGTGACACGTTCTTATGTTCTTATGGCAAAGTATCAGGATACAAAGTAAATGCAGATAAGACAGAGGTTCTGCATATCAGTGGCAAGCTAACTCACAGAGACAGAGCAGTAGTCCCATACATGTGGGCTAGAAACAATGTAGTTCGATATATGGGCATTAGATTTAAACCGAAGATTGCAGACCTACTATATATAAATTAAATTATGGGACACTAACACAAGAATGCATGTTAGACTTAAAAAAATGGAGCATGTTGCAATTTCCGATGTTTGGGAAAATGGATATAATCAAAATGAACATCCTGCCCCATTACTTGTTTTTATTTCCAACACTACCAATCAAAATACCAGGAGCATTTTGGAAACAGCTAAACAAATCCATTCAGATGTTCATGTGGGGAGGCAAGACGAGACTGAGGATAAACAGAGGGACAATGGTACTACCAAGGGAAGAGGGAGGAGCAGGACTGCCGGACATTCAGCTGTACTATCTAGCAGCACAGACACCATATTTAATCACATAAGTCAAATGAGGGAAGAATCCAAATGGCACCAGATGGAAGAGACTAAGGAATTACCTATACCACTATATGCAATGCTCACAGCCAGATTACCCCCAGAAATATGTAGAAGTATTGCTAATCCCTGGATAAACACTCATTCAACATCCTCCTGAAAATCTGTACCCTGTCTAGCACCCCAAGCAAGACTGGGCCCCTGACCCTAATAACAGGAGACCTAAGTTTTGAACCGGGGAGAGAAAACAGAGGTTTTAGGAAATGGAACAGGAAGAAACTCATAAGGTATGAACAACTTATGCAGAGAGGACACATAGTGGCCTATCAGCAGCTGAAAGATAAATATAATTTGGAGGGCCAGACTTTTATAGATTGCTGCAGCTGAGAAGCTATCTACAAGGGGCTGACAGAGATCAGAGAATTGTCAGGAAGAGTACATCATGGGAGGATTTCCTATATGGGTCCACAATACTAAAGGACAGAATCAGATACATATCAATGATGTATAGCCTCCTGATGCAGGCTAAGGGCACCAAGCCCATAAAATTGAGGGAAAAATGGGAGGGGGGAATCACGAATCAACAGTGGAAGGAAAGAAGGTTGGAGGGTGTCAGCATCCCAGAATTGCCAAGAGTACAGGTTGAAGATCCTTCACAGGTTCTTCTACATGCCAGCAATCATGAAACATTTTGGGACAATGAACACGGACCAGTATTGGAGGAACTGTAGCGATAGGGGGACACACCATCACATTCTATGGTCCTACCCTAAACTAAAACAATACTTGGAACAGGTTAGAGAAGAGTTAAAGGGACTCTGGGGGGGTGGACATGCCAGACTCAGGGAACTACTACATACTGGGCAGATGTGTCCCAGGCATGGCAGGTAGAAAAAAGAAAGAGGTCTTCCACTGCATAGTACTGACAGCCCTTAAGACACTCACTGCACACTGGCTAGACCTCATGGCCCCAGAGATAGCAGAATGGAAGAGAAGGGTTATCACAAATGTATAAGACTGAGCATTTGACAGCTAGGCAAATTCACAGAGAATTGGGGAGGGTGGGTAAAGCACACAGAGGTAAACATGGCAAGAAAAAAGCCCAACAGGGGAGGGGGGCATGGGGCCACATCAGCTATGAATAGTGTGGTCAGGGAGAAAGTCTCATAGTGAGCTCATAGGTTCATAGGTGTCAGTTACAAGTCCATGACCTTCTAGAGCCATTTAAGGACTTGCCACTAATCAATGGACAAATTCCCATATTTTTATTACCCCTGTGCTGGTCAAGTAAATGCTTAAATGCAGATAAATTATTAGCACTGACCACAGCCATGGGAAGTTTGTTCCATATTCCAACAATTCTTTGATTAAACCACCTACCCTCTTTGTTGTTCTGTAATTTTCACCTTGCAGTTGTAATGTATGAGCCCTTGTGGCCCTTCCCAAATTTTCCTTTCTACATAAACCTGCGGATTCCCAAAGCATTCCATCTGTGAAAGCCTTATATGCAAAGCAAAGTTCCCCTCTGATTTTACAGTAAGCCATGGAAAACATTCCTAGCTCCTGCAATCTAACTTGATATACTGTATAACAGGAATTATAAAATGGAAGAAAAAAATAGGGACATTTGATTGGTCATTACCTGTGCATTAGATCCATCTAATGCACAGGTAAAAACAAGAGCAGGTCACTAGGTAGGCAATAAGTCCCTATTCATATAAATACTCATTTGGAATGTTTACATTTCAAACAGCAGCCATTTTTTTTACCTCAGCTGACTTCTATCATCTCACTAGCCATGAACACCAATCTTTCAGTGAACTTTACTGTAAACTTAACCAAAGAAATGGAAAACAGCTTTTCAGCAGAACAAGACTCTGTAAACCAGCCACCAATAGCAGAACTGACTGAACTTACAAATACAGTGAGTAAAAGATATGCCAACCTGTCAGCAACAGAAATTGACAGCATACAAGAGGGCATAAATGAAACTAACACTGTAAAAACTACAGCCTGGGCTCTGAAAGTGTTAAATGACTGGATATCTGCCAGAAATGTTACTCTAGATTGGAAAGCAACCCTGTAGAAAATTAAATAACATTTTCAGACATTTTTATGCTGAGTCGCACTTCCACAGGTTCAGAGTATGCCCTCAGTAGTTTCTCTGGCATCGCGACTTTAAACAGACACTTAAACTCACTGGCAGTTGGCCGAAATATTAATAATATCAGCGACCCTCTTTTTAAATCAAGCAACACAGTATTTGTGGCAATAATGAAACGTTATAGGAAAAATAAAAAAGACACATCCAAACGCCATGGTGCCATCACTAAAACAGACCTTGATTTAATAAGGAATTCATCAGTCCTCTCGCCTAACACTGCGCCTGGGCTGGTCCGCAAAGTCTGGCTGGACATCCAGCTCTATATGGCCAGGTGCGGTAGAGAGGGACTGCGACAAATGAAAGTAGACAGCATAGTTATAAAGAAAGATGAATCCGGACTCGAGTATGCCACGTTGTCATACAACGAGCATACAAAAAACCACAGCAACCCCAATGAAATCAACAAAGAAACATACCGTGGGTGTATGTATGAAGTTCTGGGATCTCCTCTCTGCCCTGTCTCCAGCCTCCGAAAATATATCGAAAAACTGCCTCCTGATGCTCCTTCTTTCTACTGCCACCCAAAACGTTTGCCCCAACATTTCTTGAATACAAGTATGACCTGGTATACAAAAGAACAGATGGGGGTAAACTTCTTATCCACGATGATGGCACAAATTTGTAAGGAAGCCGCACTGACAAACCGCTACATCAACCATAGCGTAAGAGCTACTGCCATTCAGCTAATATCAGATGCGGGGCTCAAAAACAGGGAAATTATGTCCATTACGGGACATAGAAGCGAGGCTAGCCTGCGATCGTACTGGGCCCCATCAACAGATGACCGAAAATGTTGGAGCAGGATACTTGCACCAAAAAAGGAGGAACATATAGAAATTCCCTCTCCTGTTGCCGGAAATGCAGACATCACAAAGCAGCCTACATTCACAGTGCCACCTGCCGTCCAATCTTCTAGTAATACACACGGAGCTTTCAACCTGATGAACTGCACATTTAATGGCACAATAAACTTCATTAACCATGAAGCAAGTAAGTAAATCTTACAACATTACTGCTGTACTGTTGTCTATGTTTTTTACTGATTTCTAAGTGCTCCATTTCTATCTCTCTCACTATAGCTATGCATCCCAGTCCTCCATCAGCTATTCAGCCAACTGAGAACTCTCCAAGCAGCCCATCATAATGAACCCTGATGAAGTGACATTTCCAGGCATCTGCAAAAGACTGTTAAAACTACCTATTACCTACTTAAATACCTTATCATTATTTATTTTTTCCTCTCTCATATGCACATCTATGAACTACTTTATGCAGTGGAAGGATATTTATTAAATAAAGCTATTTAAATGTCAAAAAATCTATAGACTATTTATTTATAAACATGTAAGCACAGTTACCTATTTTATAAGTGCAATAAGACTCAGAGGTGTGCATTAGACATATAAGTGACGGTCAGGGGTTAAATGCACTCGGCCTGCGGCCTCGTGCCTTATTACGCCCCTGACCGTGCATTAGAAATGTCTAATGCACACCCCCTCGTGTCTTATTGCTTACATATTTACGATCTGTAAATATTCACTGTGTTCGCTGTTTATAGCAAATGCGCCAATATTTACAGATCACGAATATTATTGGGCTCAATAGCATCGTTTTACAGTTCTGTTCATGGGGGTCTGTTCAGACAGCAAGAAATATCTCATCTGCCAGTGAATATTCTCATAATGCAGGCTTGTGGCAATAACCATATAAACATAAAGTAAACTTGTCACTTTGTTTCTTATTAGTATCCCCCACAACCTCCATATGCTACCATACTGATACTTCTCATATTTCCCCTCATCCTTCCTGTTCCTCCAGTTCCTGCTTCTTGCTTCTTGTTTCTCACTCTGTGCTCAGGGACCCACGCTGTTTGTCAAACTCTATTATTTCCATGCCTCTGTACCCAAACACCTTTTTTAATTTCGTCTGGCACTCCAGAACCTCCATCTCTTCAGACTCTACACGACAATTCTGGGAACTGGATCAACCTCCATCGGGTCACTGGCCGGTCCCGTTCTTGCCATCTCGGGCTGACATAGAATCTATACAAGGGGGACAAATGGGAGTCAAAGAAGACAGCAGGTAATAAGGAAACAAAAAGCTTCTGCTCTAAAATCAGTAAAAGCACAGATATTTCAGATAAGGCAATTATGGCATACCATTTATGAAAAAAAAACACCTAATCACTTATCGGTATGTCAGCTTCTAATCAGCTTCCAGCTAATAGACCACAGAAGCCACCATCTTGATCCCCAGTGCTGAGAGTCTTATCTGGACACAAGTTCCAAATATTTGTAAAGGAGGAGGACAATTAGCAATTTTAGCGAGCATACTGTTAGATGCGTTAATTACTTTCACAGTCTGATCACGAATATTGTCGAGCATAAATATGTTTATGCCAGGCAGAGCGCCAATATTAACAGGCACCAATATTTTCTGTTATACTGTATTTTATCCTTAACTTCATATACTCTTTTGGTCAACCTTCTCTGTACCCTTTCAGTCTGTTTACAGTTAGTAATGCTTTGGGGAGCACAAAAAGAGGCACCATACTCCAAAATGGGTCTAACCAGGGACCTACAGTTTACAGAGGCACAAGGACCTCCTCCCTCCTACTCCTGATACTCCTGAGGATATTCTTTATGATTTTATTCACCCTTTTTGCCACCACATCACTATCGTGTTTGTTGAAGGTTAATGTATTTGAGGTTATCACTCCAAGATCCTTTTCATTTTCAGTTTGAGGTATAACTTTATTGTTGATCATGTATGATGCATGGATATTGTTGTACCCAAAGGGCATAACTTTGCACTTATTTTTGTTAAACATCAGTTTAGGTTTTATGGAACGTGCATGGAGGTTGTGTAATTGTTTCTGAAAATTTGCTGTTGATGCTGCATCATTCACAATGCAGCCCACTTTGGTATCATTTGTATACTTGCAGAGACACACCCCTTCTGACACTTGCATTGTGGAGACAAGAAAGATAGTAGGGGTCCCGGGATCTATCCCTGGAGCACCCCACTAGATATGTTTCCCCAGTGAGAAAAATAACCCCTATTTGGACCCTTTGTATCTGATCTTTCAGCCATGAACCAATCCAGGCTCTCAACACACCATGTACCCCAAGTTCCTGAAGAGACTTCAACAATATCTCATAAGACACAGAGTCAAATGCTTTTGTGTAGTCTAAAAATACCACATCGTCAGGTAGACCTTGGTCCAGTGCTTGAGTCACTGTCTCAGAAAAGTGGAACAAGCTACTAACACAAGATTTTCCAAAGGCAAAACCATGTTGTGTTGTATCTATGATATCTAGTTGTCTCAGATTCTCCTCTAGAAACACCTTAACAAGCTTTTCCACTACTTTTCCTAACACTGAATTAATACTAATGGGTCAATAGTTGTCTACCTTAGTTTTGTCACCTGCCTTATAGATTGGAATGATATGCGCTGTCCTCCACACCTTCAGGATTCTTCCTTCTCTTAACGATATGTTGAAAAGTATAGCCAGTGGCCTTGCAATTTCATCGGCTATGTTGTATAGAAACATGGGGTGAAGTCCATCTGGTCCCCCAGATTTGTGAATATCTAGGTCCTTAAGTTTTTCCCGAATCTGATTGACAGTAATTTCAGTATCCTAGATTTGATTTTCTGAGTTTTCCTCCATTTTAGAACCTGAATTATTTGGTTTCTGGTAGACACTCAGAAAGTGTTTGTTAAAAACATTAGCCATGTCAACCTCATTGTCAATTACCATATTCCCATCCTTTTAATTAATTATTTGTTTATGTCAGGAATCAACCTTAATCTTTTTTTGCACTAGCCAGCAGGGCAAGTTAATTCAAAATTGCACCAACCCACAGATTTTTGCACTAGTCTCAATTATAATGGTACATTTTGCTCACTTATACAGGAAACAATGGAAGCCAAGAAATACTCTGATTATTGCACACTTATCTTGCTTCAACATTGCTTCCAGCTCCCCAGCAGAAAAAAAAGACTGCAATGCCATCACACACAGTGAGCCTGCCCCTTCCTATTGTTTTGTACCATGTCCTCTTTTCTTCCTCTTTCTGCCACTCCCCCATCACCACCACCACAACTAAAACAGAGGACATCACAACAGCAAATGTTCGATCAAGCAGTCCTAGGTCTGCACACACAATAGCTGACATCATCATGCACCTAACCACACTGTCACCACCACCCACAGCTCAATGAACAGAGCCAAGCAGAGAAAGACACTCTCAGCCCCTACCCTATAGTCAACTGGAGACCTGCATTTCTGGAAGTTTTTGTACAGTCTTAAGTGAGCCAGGAGCACATCTAAGATTTCTTTTAGGTGGAGGCTACACGAACCTAAGGGGCTTGAGAAATAGAAAACTATGACATTTTTATTTTTGAAAGTATTGATTTTAATATGCTGCACCCCAACAATAACAATTTTTTCTTTAACACTGTCCTTTCATCAGCCCAGGGGAAACAGTACGCGGGAATAATACTATACTATCTCTGTTTCTATATAGGATGATCTATGCACCCCTAGGGATGCCTATTTTAATCTTTCAAATTATTAATTTTATTAAGATTTATTTTTGTACCATACATATTCCAAAGCTTTGTTTTTAGGATGCAAAAACATGCTGGGTGGGATAAGGGTGGGACTGTATGAATGGTGATGGCTGACATGGTCCATTTAGAAGAGCTGGGGACCCCCTATACTTGCCAGTAATGGTAGCTATGGATTTTTGGATGTGCATTTCAGAGTCTGGTCTGCAGTGGTGTCCAGGGAAAGAACAGAGTTAAGAGATTTGGAGGGGAGAGGGAAGTTATAGTGAGGCTGGGATAAAACTCACCGCCTGCTGGGCCAGCCCTGTATACCTACTTGCATTTTGTCACTGAAATGTTGGATACAGACACTCAAAATGTAAGAAAATGAGGGGCACTGTTCTTAATAATATGGGACAAATTGTTAGACAGAGACACATTCAGAAAACTGGAAGCTAGTGACTTAACATTTATTGTTTGACGTGGAACCTTTGTGAAGGAGTTTCTGACTCAAAGGTTTATAATTCCAAGAATTCAATAAATAAATAAAATAAATAACAGCACTCTACCCTTCATCACATCCTGGACACTAGTTGAAAGTCCTAACAGTGGAGTAATAATGACTCACATTGAGTCTTTTGTGGGATCCCCCTCTTGAACTGCCAGATAATTGCAGCTCTTAATAAGCTGTTAATCACACCAGGCCATCTAGAACATTGAGAGAGATTAGCATGAGGATTAGATCCTGCTAAAGTAGAGACTTGTTTAACTTCATTAACAGCCATGAAAACCTGCACTAGTCAAGACGGACAAGTAGAGTATTAGCCCTGCTCAATTTGCACTAGGGTCTGAGCTAGTAAAACAATGTTAAGATCCACCCCTGGTTTATGTGCATTACTTAAGCTCCCAATATAATTTTAGAACTGCTTACAATTATTATTTTTGTCTGTGGCCAACTTCAGTTTGGCATTAGCCTTGGCTTTACTTATTGCCATCTTACAGTTCTTAACTAGTGCCTTACACTTAATCAGCCTATCCTGGGTTGGGTTAGCCCTATATTTCCTAAAGGCCTTTGTTTTTTTCTTTGATTTGATTTAACCAGCCTTTGCATAATTCTTAATTTTGGTTCTTCTTCTTCTTATCTTTATTACTTCCTCAATTAAAGAACAAGTGACAGTGTAGTGGTCACTGGAGCCCAAGGGTTGCAGTATATTGATTTTTTTAATTGCCCCCGCATTATCTGGAATGGATATCATTAACTGCAGGTACTGTGGAACAATTTTCAGAAGGACAGTCTTACAGGATTTAGGACACTGTCCTACATGCTGGGCCTTTGGAGATCTTAGGGCTCAGCTCTGGGCAGCATGGGCAGAGATTGCATGCCTCAAATTTCATATTCAAGAAGAAATACATTATAAGAACCACCCGCCACTTCCCCAGCATCCAACAGAAAAACCTCGACCGCAGAGGGTAGTTGGTCCCGGAGGTTGGCAGGTGGATAGGAGGGGCAAATCGGGTGCCCTATCACTCTCTGCTCTCCAACATATTGCCTCCAAAAAACATATAAACACTACAAACAGGTGTCTGCCTCTATCTCTGAAATCAAACAAAGAGGCAGAAGACACTGCAGAGCAGGACACTGCAGCACAGGAGCTAGCACAACAAAACTCACCCAAATCAGGAACCAAAACAAAAAAAGCAAAAAGGAAATCCAAAAAACTTCTGATCATAGGAGACTCCATGATTCGGGGAGTTGATACCCATCTCCAGCCTGGGGTAATGGTCAGATGTCTCCCAGGTACATCAGCATGGAGAGACACTGACCGCATTGCTAAAATTGTTCACAAAGCAGGAGAAAACATTGATGTCCTAGTACACATAGGGACTAATGATCTCACCAGCCAGTCAGTTGTGGAGACCAAGGAACACCTGACCAGGCTAGGTGACAAACTATCATCCATTTCATCTGGCATCTCCTTCTCTGAGATCCTGCCAGTCGGGGAGAGGGGAGCAGATAGACGGAAGGTCAGAGAAGGGGAGATAGGGGAGCTAAACACGTGGCTCAAGGGCTGGTGCCAGGAAAAAGGACACAGATTTGTAGGGAACTGGCAACAGTTCTGGGAGCGAAAGTTCTTTAAATTTGATGGACTGCATCTGACTAAGGAGGGAGTCAGTGCATTGGGGAGAAGTTTGACATCTTTGCAGAATATTTAAACTAGCAAATGGGGAGAGGGGTGCAGCACCCCATACGTCGAATGGGAAGAACACCTCTCCCCCTCAGCTAGTGGTCAAACAGGGATTCAGCATGTTTGCAGTTCATTTGCATCACGAGGTAAGAAAAAAGGTTTGTCTCCCCATACGATGCACAGGGGTAATGCCAAACCTCACCCAACAACTAACACACCAAAATCTGGTCAATGGAAAATCATGTACACAAATGCTCACAGCCTGGGAAATAAGATCCCAAACCTGCAGGCAATAATGTCAGAGGCTAAACTGGACATAGTAGCAATTAGTGAGACGTGGTTTACCAGTAACCACACTTGGGAGACTTCAGTACCTGGCTATGTATTGTTCAGAAGAGACCGAGGTACAAAAGGGGGGGAGGAGTGGCCCAGTATGTCAATGAAAATATCAAAGCTACAGAAATTCAGAATACACATAAGGAGCCAGAAGAACTATGGGTCACCCTGGAAACAGGAAATGGGACAGCCATAAGAACTGGGGTTGTCTACAGGCCCCCAGACCAGGGGGATGATATAGACACATTACTGTTAGAAGATATACAAAACATGACAGCTAAAGAGGAGGTTCTGATAATGGGAGACTTCAACATGCCGGATACAGATTGGTCAATACCAGCAGGAACATCTGCCAGAATTAGACACATGGTGGATTCCCTGCAGGGGGAGGGCCTCAAACAACTGATACAGCAAGCCACAAGAGACAGGGCTATCCTAGATCTAGTACTGACTAACAGGGAAGGGATCACAGATCTCCAGGTAGAAGGTCACCTGGGGGCCAGTGACCATCACATGGTATGGTTCAATTTGGCTACTACATCTAAATCATGTCATTCCAAGGCAAAAATATGGGACTTCAGAGGAGCTGACTTTGATAAGATGGCCAACAGAGTTAAGCTAGCCCTGGCAAAAGAAACACAGGTGAGGGGTACAGGCAAAGTGGGCAAGCATTAAGGATGCAATACTTGAAGCAGCATCCCATTGTGTTAGACAGAAAAGGAAGTGCAAAGAAGAAGGAAACCACTTTGCTTCTCAAATACAGTAGCAGAAAAGGTCAGAGCCAAAGGCTGACCTTCAGGAAATATAAGGGAACACAGCGGGATGAAGATAGGAGGCATACCAAACTGCCCTAAGGGAAGCAGGAAGGCAGTAAGGCAGGCAAAGTCCCAAACTGAGAAAACACTAGCACGGAACAGTAAAAGAAGGTGACAAGACTTTCTATAGATACATTATTCTTCCCCTGGGTTCTTGTTTCCCAGGTGCATTATTTTGCACTTTTTTGCATTGAATCCTAGCTGCCATACATCTGACCATTCCTCCAACCTTGCTAAGTCCCTTTTCATCCTTTCCACGCCTCCTTGTGTATCAACCCTGTTGCAGATCTTTGTGTCATCTGCAAAAGGCATACTTTTCCTTCCAGTCCCTCCATAATGTCACTATGAAGACATTAAAAAGGACTGGACCCAATACTGAACCCTGCGGTACCCCACTAGTAACTGCCCTTTCTTCAGAGTGGACTCCATTTACAATTACCTTCTGTGTCCTGTTGTCCAGCCAATGTTTTACCCAGGCTACCACCCTGGGACCCACTCCCAGGCTGGTTAATTTGACTATCAATCTTTTGTGTGGGACTGTGTCAAATGCCTTGCTAAAGTCTAGGTAGGCCATGTCCACAGCCCCTCCCTGGTCTACTACTTTGGTCACCCAGTCAAAGAAATCTATTAGATTCATCTGACATGACCTTCCCACTGTGAACCCATGCTGCCTTGGATCCTGTGCTCCACTGACCTCTAGGTACTCAACTATTCTTTCCTTCAGAAGTGACTCCATCACTTTCCCTACCACAGAGGTCAGACTGACAGGTCTGTAGTTTCCTGCCTCTGTCTTGGTCCCACTTTGTGAGGGGAATCACATCCGCCTTCCTCAGTCCTCGGGTACCACACCATCCTCCCATGATTTATTAAAACAGTAGCCAGTGGTTTCACTAGTTCCTTCCTTAATTCTTTTTAGAATTCTGGGTGAATTCCATCAGGACCCATTGCTTTGTCCACCTTCAGTTTTAGGAGTTCTTGCAGAACCCTTTCTTCTGTGAAAGGACTGGTATCAACCCCCTATCAAGAGTGCTTCTGTTAATTGGATTAGGCACTTCCCCCTCCTCTTTTGTGAATACTGAGCAGAAATATTCGTTCAGTATTCCTGCTTTTTCACTGTCCCCCTCTGCCCACCCACCGTTCATTCTATTCAGCCTCACTATCCCTCCCTTTGTCTTTCTACGCTCGCTGATGTACCTATAAAAGGTTTTATCCCCCTTCTTAACTGAGTTGGCTATCTTTTCCTCAGTTTGGGCCTTTGCTATTCTGACTTCCCTCCTGCTTCTTTCTGCCTTAACGGTACAGCTCTCTGCCCTGCTCCTTCTGTGTTTCCTTATACTTCGGAATGCTATCTTTTTCTTCCTGACTTTCACAGCCACCTCTCTTGAGAACCATAGTGGCTTTTCTTTCATTTGATTTGTTTATTTGCTTCACACAAGGCTTGTTGCGTCTGTGATGGCAGTTTTGATAATTCCCATTGTTGCTCCACCTCCTTCTAGCCTGTTTGCTAGTGCTTTTCTGAGGCACTCCCATTTTACCAAAGTCAGCCCTCCTAAAGTCCAGTACCCTCACTTTTTGTATGGCTTGACTCTGTAGCTGAGTTTAACGTGAACCACACTGTTTGATGGTCACTTGTCCCCAGATGGCAACCTACTTCTAGATCTGAGATCCTCTCACTGCCCCCGCTTGAGAGTACGAGGTCTAAGATTGCTCCCTCACGAGTGGGTTCCAAACTAGCTGTCTAATGCCTGCCACCTGTAGGGCATCAAGAATGGCCCTGCTCTTGATGTGGCTGCAGCAAATGTGCTCCAGTTAACATCTGGCATATTCAGGTCTCCCATCAACAGTATCTCCCTTTCTCTGCCATTCTAAGAATGCCTTCCATCATATCCTTGTCCATTCCTTCCCCTGACATGGGGATCTGTACACAACCCTGTGCGGATTGTGGTGCCTTTCCAGTCTCAAGGTGACCCACAGTGCCTCTTCTCCTCCCTGTTTACTCTTTTGTTCAGTTGCTTTTATCCCTTCCTTTACATAGAGCTACTCTCCTCTTCTCCCTGCCTGTCTCCTGTAGGTTATGTATCCTGGTATGTTAACATCCCAGTCATGGTTCTCTGTGTACCATGTTTCTGTGACTGCTACGATATCCAGGCATCCTCTTCCATTAAGGCCACCAGCTCAGGGAGCTTTGTTGCCCAGACTCAGGGCATTGGTACTCATTACCCTCCATTTCCTGATGGCCTTACCCCCTTTTGCCCCATCTCTGTCCTTCTTGCCTTTGTCACTTTCTCCATTTACCCCTGCCCTTCTCCCTATCGACACCTCCATGTTGGTGTTTGCCACACTTACTACCCTGATTGTTTGGGGGCTAGGATTTTCCTGCTCCTTTCCAGTGCCTACCTTGGCTAGTTTAAAAGCTTGCCAATGAAGCATTTAAACCTATCACCTAGGATCCTGGTTCCCCTCCCGGACAGATGCAGCCCATCATGCCAGTATAGGCTTGCATCACTCCAGGTGGACCCCCAGTCCCCAATGAAGCCAAATCCCTGAGCTCCACACCAGTTTTTCAACCACTGATTGAATCCCACAGTACGGAACATCCTAGCCTCTCCTATGCTATAGATGGGTAGCACCTCCGAGAAGGTTACCGTGCATGCTACTTGACTAAGGCCCCTCCCCAATTCCACAAACTCTTCCTGCACTTCTCTAATCCCTTTCTTAGCCAGGTCATTTGTCCCTAGGTGGACAATGACATCCAGCTCCCTCCCCTGTGCAGCTGCTCTGGCAATCCTGAGGATTCGCTCCCTGTCCCTCCAAGCCATGGCGCCAGGCAGGCACCTTACCTCCCTCTCCCCTTCCTTGCCCAGTTCTACCTTCCTAACAATGGAGTCCCCCACCAGGAGTTGTTTCCTTCCCCTGCAGGGTCCCCTGCAGAACTGTTTAGTGAGTCTCTGAGCACAGGAGAGGTCCCAGAAGACTGGAGAATGGCCTATGTGATCCCGCTCCACAAGAGTGGTAGCAGGGAGGAGGTGAGGAACTACAGACCAGTCAGTCTTACCTCAGTAGTGGGAAAGATTATGGAGGCACTCCCTAAGGAAAGGATAGTGCAACACCTGGAATCCATAGGGGCATAGGATCCAAGACAGCATGGGTTTACAAAAGGAAGGTCCTGTCAAACTAATCTCATAGATTTCTTTGACTGGGTAACCAGAGTGGGACCAAGGGGGAGCAGTTGATGTCGCTTACCTTGACTTCAGCAAAGCTTTTGACACTGTTCCACATAGAAGATTGATAAATAAGCTGAGTAGGCTCAGTGGGTCAGAAGTTGGTCAACTGGGTGGCAAACTGGTTGATGGGCAGAAAACAGAGAGTGGTGGTAAATGGTATACAGTCAGAAGAGATGCAAGTCACAAGTGGGGTACCACAGGGATCAGTTCTGGGGCCAGTCCTCTTCAACATCTTCATTAGTGACCTTGCAGATGGACTAGAGGGTAAGGCTTGTCTGTTTGCAGATGGCACCAAGATCTGCAACAGAGTAGATGATCCAGATGGGGTGGGCAGAATGAGAAGAGATCTGGATAAACTAGCAAAATAGTCAGAAGAGTGGCAACTGGGATTTAATGCAAAGAAGTGCAAAATCATGCACATAGGGAAGAGAAACCCTGAAGCCACCTATAGGCTGGGAGGGGAGTTGCTAGCAGTCACAAAGGAAGAAAGAGACGTGGGCATCATCATCACTGATGACCTGAAATCATCCAAGCAGACCTCTAAAGCAGTAGGTAAGGCTAGGGGAGTGTTAGGGTGTATTAGTAGGGGTATCACAAGTCATAAGAGGGAGGTAATAATCCCTCTTTACAAGACACTGGTTAGGCCCCATCTGGAGTACTGCATGCAGTATTGGAGGCCACACCTTCACAAGGACATTAACCAAATTGAGGCAGTCCAGAGAAGGGCAACCAAAATGGTGCAGGGACTGCATCAGAAGACATATGAAGACAGATTAACAGAGCTCAATATGTATTCCCTTGAGCAAAGGAGGGAGAGAGGTGATATGATCGAGGCATTCAAACACCTTAAGGGCATTAACAAAGGTGAAAGAGTCTAACATGTTTAAATATAAGAAAATAGCAGGACAAGAGGACACAGCTTGAGATTAGAGGGGCCGATTAAGGGGAATGTGAGGAAATTATTTTTCACAGAAAGGTGGTGGATGCATGGAATGGCTTACCACAAGTGGTGGCTATGAATACAGTGCAGGGCTTCAAACAAGCATGGGATAAGCATAAGGGAGCAATACAAATGACTATGAATAGATAGGCCACTGGCAGAGCAAAGGCCGATGGCACATTTATACGGTAGAAAAAGAAATGGGCAGACTGGATGGGCCTTGCGGTCCTTATCTGCCGTCAACTTCTATGTTTCTATGTTAATATTACAGAATAATAGGTCTAAAGTATGTTTTTCTCTAGTACATCCTCTTGCATATTGTTCCAATGAATTACTCAAACATATTTCAATAAACCTCTCTTCTATATGATTACTACCTTGTAATGTATCCCAGTCTATTTTGAAAATTTAAATCCCCCATTAAGATACAGTTATTTGCTATATTCAGATTATCTATCATATTCAGAAATGTGGTATTCTCTACTTCACTTAGACTTGAGGATTGATAACACATACTCAGGATGATAGTTTTCCTACCAGTACTAAATTTAATCCATAACTGTTCTACTGAATTATTAGTGATACTGCCTGTCTCAAGGACCTATGCTTTTAGTGATAAGGCTATAAATAAGCCAACCCCTCCTGACGCCATTGCCTGGAGAAGAGTGCAGCCCACAGAGGAATAAAGTTAGTGGAAAAACAAAAAGAAAAACAAGCACAAAGTTGTTTAAAGTTAGAACATTTTTTTTTATTAATACCAGTTAAAGGTATAGTTCAGAATTACTATATACTGTATTTGAGTTATCGAGATGTACATGTATGTTACACCACAATGATGCTTAACATAGTTTAAGAACCACAACAGCAGTAAGTCAAGTTTAAAACATTCACTGCTTGTATTCTTACATGTACAGTATGCTATCTTCTATATTCACATTTCTAGGGTGGAACATCCATTTGACCCATGAAAAAATGGAAACCCAGGAGATGACAGTAAGGCATGTCATACAATGTGGATAGTGTCCGGAGTGAGATGAGATGGGCATATAAAGATAAGATCAGTCCTTTTCTTTTTCTTCGGTGGCACCTCCGAGGGGAGGAGAGGAAGACAAGATCAGACAACAAGCAGGTAAGGGAAAACCTGAAGAGAAAAGGAAGAGCTGATGAGCAGAAAACAGGAGGGCAGAGGAGGCATAAACAGAGGTAAACCAAGTTTCAAGTATGATAGCTGACATTAGAGATAAATGTTAACTGTAAAAACGGTAAGCAAAACAAGTTATGAATTATGTCTTGAAATGTGTTCAGAATGTAAATGTAACTCTGTACATGTTATATCTGGTCACTTAATAAAGAACTGAGTTTCAAAAAAGAAGTACCTTTTTCTGCTGTGCAGTAAACTGCTATAGCTTATTTGGCCAGTTGCTTTTGCAGGGACCTGTCTCGGTTGGAATGTGGATGTTGCTGAGGTGGTTTCGGTGCCTTCTCGCTGCAGTCTTCCGCCCAAGGTGAGCTTGGAGTTTCAGGTTTTTCTGTCTTCAATGGATGCAGCCCAATAATGCTGGCAGCTCAATTCAGACCTGTGTCCCATAACTGACATTATTTTGTGGGACGCCAGGAGATGCGTAGCAGTAGCCCAGACACTGTGATTAATGTACCGGGTGCTCAGTTTATCTTGTTAACTCAGGGCATCATGTTAGCCAAGTAGTTGACTCCTAGAGGTTCTCATAAGTACCATACACCTGTATTGGCTGTCAGAGTCTGTTTAAACCATCGAGGATGTAAACAAAATACTGGATGGTTAGGTGGTAATTTCAAAACATATTTTCTGAAAGAGGCTACGAGGCACGGAGGGTTCCCTGGGAGTTCCAAAAATATAGCCACTGGACTGCTCATTATTAGTTCCATTTAGCTGCCTGTGATTTTTGGTGCACTCATTAAAGTTTAATGTGATGTACTACAGCCCTTGTTCTTTGCTTTTTATTGAGAAGTTGTCAGGTTTGAGTTGCCTTAAATCTTCTCATTCCCCCAAGCCATACACAATTGTATGTCTAACAATACTTTGTTTAGGGGTCCTGTGGCAGTTGATGTTGAGAGTGCTGTCAAGTTTTTTCGCTTAATTAGATCAGCCTGTGAGTTTGGTGGATGGTGGCTTTTGTCCTTATGTTCTTTTCTGTAATTTTTGCAAAGTGCAGTCAAAAACATTGTTGATGGGTTTAAAAGTTGGTTAACTAATTATGTCTAAATAGTGACCAATTTCTGGAGTGTTTAAATGTCTATTTAAATCTGTTCTGAGACTGAGTGAGCTAGGCAGGCTGTACTCTTTGCCATCTCCCTGACAGACTTCAGCATAGAAACGTCTTAGTGCTGTACGCATTTCCTCTTCTGTGGCACTTTTAAAGTTTAACATTATGTCTGTAGCTGTGGCCCAAGATTTAAAAATGTTTATAGCCCAAGCAGTCTTTTTGTGTGTTGTACTCATCTTTTTGAACTTCTAGTAAGTCTAATTCTAAAGTTGTGGAAAGGTACTCACATTTTTTTCTGTTGTTTTTTTTTTTTTTTGCTGGCACTTCAGTTGTCTCTGTTGGTTTTCCTGTATTTTCTTCAAAATTTTGTAGGATTTCTTTGAACGACATGTCAAATTGTGAAAGAGGAATGTCAGACATTTTTTTCTCTGTGGTGGCTCTATTCTAGGTGTAAGAAAAAAATGACTTTTAAAGATTCTCTCTCAATTCAAAACTGTGGTTTCCCCAGGCATATCATTGGCACTGTGCCCAGGATGTCAAGGATGACAAGAAAATAGTGCCAGCTTCAAGGTTGTTGCACAGAATGCACAGATAAAACAAGTACTGACAAACTGGGCATAGTACATGCTAGAAATCAATGTGCACATTTTAAAACTTTACAGATTTTTAGAATTTAAGGAACTGCCATTTTTTAAACCTTGAGCATACTCACAGAGAGCCGCTCCCCTGTACAGGTCATCTCCTCTGCCAATGTTTTTTGGTAACTTACCTTATGACTGTAACTGTACTTAACTTAGTTGTCATATCCTACATGTTGATTTCTTTTGACTGCACACTATGATCGGCAGCAACCTATCCTTCTCTCACTGTCTCTGCTTCTCACACAAAAATCTAAAGAAATAAGAAAATACCAATAAAATAACACACATATGAATGTTCACTCTGTAGTTGTCATCTCAATCAAACCTTCATGTCCAACTGCTTCTTCTTTATTGCCTCAGTCCAGCACCCATTACAGCCCACCATACTCTTTCCTGCTTGTTCACTCAGTCTGGCACCCATTCACTCCCTTTCTTCCCATATACAGTACCTGCCTGGGATGGGGCTGCAACTTGCTTTTTCATGATTGCCTAACTCCTACAGCCATTCCAGCACTTCCTCTACCACAGTAAATTCACTATCTCACTCTTGAACAAGAAAGAAAAATGAAAGCCTTAACAAAAAAGAAATAAAATGCCTGTACTGGGGGAGGGCAGTAAAGTACAGGCCAGGGCTCACTTGAAACTACAGCTATGGAGGCCCCAGTAGGACAACTAGCAGAGGAACAACAGTACATTAAACTGTTCCACCAATGAGTTGGTTTAGCATTGTTTTTTACAGTTGCCAATGCATTGGCAATGCATATTATATTGTTTTTCAGTGTTTAACCTGCTCAAGAGCAATGGTGGTAAAATGTTTTTGCAACTCATTTAGATTGCATCAGCAGTCCAATCACAATGCAATGCAAAACTGTGTTTTAACTCTTAAGAAACAGTTTGTGCGGGGCTTTGTACTGGATCCAGCAACATTTATGCAACTCAGTCAGAAATGTTAAAACAGCTCATTGGAGGAACAGTTTAATGTGACTTGTACTGTACTTTAGTCACAAATATGTGAATGACAATGCTTTTTAACTATTTTAACTATTTTAACTAATTGGTTTAAATTTTGATAAGCTTAAAAAATACAGAGTCTGATTTTATAAGTGCAATAAAACACTCAGGGGGGTGCATTAAACAGTTCTAGTGCACAACCATGGGATGAAAGCACTCAGCTTACAGTCTTATGCTTTACTACTTGGCTGTGTGTTAGAACTGTCTAATACACATCGTGTCATGTCTTACTGGTTACATGCTTAACCTGTGTTTAATTACTCTAATACTTATGCTTGGCTGTTTAAATCTCCCTTTAAAGGTGAATTACTTCTGCATAGTTAACTTCCCTTCCATGTTCCTATGCATGCCATTGTATGTCTTCTGATATGCATTGACTAATAGCATAAGTTGTAACTGTGAAATTGTCATGATTGGGAAAATGAAGCGGTTTACACATAATGTTATTGCTTTCTTAGATTGTGACCTTGAATTTTCAAAATACTTGGTTTTCTTTTGCTCCAGCATATGAACATGACAGGTGTCATTTATGAAATACGACCCAAAATGTTGTTTTGTGGAACGACTGTGAAAACAGTTTTTTTTGGGGGGGGGGTTGATAAAGACACCTGCCACATTCATTTGATGGGCCTGAAAAACATGAATATGTTGAAAACATGGGTTAAACATTAAAAATATTGCAAAGCCATGAGTAAACATTGAAAAATGTCAAAGGTTGTTCATTAATTTTGTATTTTGTTTTCCAGTTTTGACCTTAAATGTTCAACATAGTGTTATTATTACGCCACCTTATGGACATGAAAGGTCTCATTTATTTAAATCCTGTCCAAAATGTCATTTTGTGGCACAATTATGAATGCACATTTGGGGCAGGATTTGTTAAATAACACATGGCATGTTCATAATGGGGAGAGGGTACAAAAATGGCTATATTGAAAATGTGAGTTCACAATCTGGTAAAATAGCAAAGCTAAGAGTAAACATTGAACAGTTTCAACACTTCTTCATAACATTGTTGATTTTTGAGATTTTGACCCATTATTTGTAATATAGTCTTATTATGACTCCACCTTACGATGAAGAAAACTGGATTTTTCTAAAATCCCACCCAAAATGTGATTTTGTGGAGTGAATGCAAAAACATGTTTCAGAGGGGATTTGAAGAATTATACCTACATTTTCCATATGATAGTAGAAAGAAAAAAGGCTATGTTAAAAATTTGGGGACAGAATTTAGAAAATAGTAAAATTATGAGAAAATGTTGAAGAATGTCAATGTTACTTCATAACTTTGTTATTTTTCAAGATTCTGACCCCAGAGTTTCAACAAAGTCTTTTTATTACCCCACCTTATGATGAAGACATGTGGAATTGTTTAAATCCTGTTTGAAAAGTGATTCCACAGAATGACTGTAAAAACATTTTTCAGAGGGGATTTGAAAAATAACATCTGCTTTGTTCATACGGTGGGGTAAAAAAAGATTATGTTGAACATTTTGGGGAAAAAATCTGAAAAAATAGTAAAGGTATGAGTAAACACTGAAGAATTTTAATGTTGCGATTTTTACTCCAAATTTTCATCATGGTCTTTTTATTACCCTACCTTATCGTTAAGACAGGAGGAACAGTTTTGAATCCCATCCAAAATGTGATTTCACAGAGTGATTGGGAAAACACATTTTGGGGGGCATGATGAACATTTTGGGTAAAAATATGAAGAAATGACAAAGTTATGAGTAAAAGTTCAAAACACATTAAAAAGCCGATAACCAAACCTACCTTGTTTTCAGTCACTTCCCAGTGGAGTGCAGAAGAAGCAGGCTGTCCAGGAATGAGAAGTGCTGCACCAGATAGGTAAGTATGGAATTTTCACAAAATTCCGTGAAATCACATGTACAGTATTTTTTCAGGATTTTCCAGAACTTTTTAATTGGTTGTAAATCAGCCAGTATTACAACTAGAGATCTGAAATCTGGCATGCATATTGTTTGGGAAGGCCCTAAAAGGATGTCAAGTGTAATGACATTTGCAGGAAGTGAGGAGATACTAAAGATGATTCAAAGTCTGGAGGGGTATTGCAGAGTCAGGGAGGGGCTGTGGATATGGCCTACCTAGACTTTAGCAAGGCATTTGACACAGTCCCACACAAAAGATTAATAATCAAGTTAGCTAGCTTGGGAGTGGGTCCCAGCGTGGTAGCATGGGTTGCAAACTGGCTGCACAACAGGACACAGAAGGTAATAGTGAGTGGCACACATTCCGAAGAAAGGGGGGGTCACTAGTGGAGTACCTCAGGGCTCAGTACTAGGTTCAGTCCTCTTTAACATCTTCATAAGTGTCATTGCAGAGGGTCTGGAGGGAAAGGTATGCCTTTTTGCAGATGATACAAAGATCTGTAACGGAGTTGATACACAAGGGGGGGTAGAAAGGATGAGAAGGGACTTGGCAAGGTTGGAGGAATGGTCAGACATATGGCAACTTAGATTCAATGCAAAGAAGTGCAAAGTAATAATGCACCAGGAAACAAAGACCCAGGAGAAAGAGTACACAATAGCAGGGAGGTACTAACAACAACAAAAATGGAACAGAACTTGGGGTAGTCATATCGGATGATCTAAAGGTGGGTAAGCAATGTGAGGAGTCAGTAAGGAGAGCCAGGGGATACTGGGATGCATAGGAAGGGGCATCACAAGTAGAAAAGGAAGTGGTTATCCTCTGTACAGACAGTTGGTGAGACCCCATCTGGAGAACTGTGTGCAGTTTGGAGACCTCATCTACGCAAGGACATAGACAGGATGGAAGCAGTCAGAGGAGGGCAACTAAAATGGTGCAGGGTCTGCATCAGAAATCATATGAAGAGAGACTGAGAGAGCTTAATATGTATACCCTTGATGAAAGGAGGGACAGGGGGACATGATAGAAATGTTCAAGTACCTCAAGGAATCAACAAAGTCCAGGAGGTAGCATCTTTCAGAAAAAGAGAGTGTAAGAACAAGGGGACACAATTTAAAGATAGAGGGATGGCTCAGGTGTAATGTGAAGAAATCTTTTTCACGGAGAGAGTGGTGGATGCATGGAACTGCCTTCCTGGGGAGGTTGTTGGGGCTAAAACAGTGGGGGAATTCAAACATGCATGGGACAGACACAAGGCAATTGTAGTGGGGGGTGGCAGGAAGTAGGCTGTTGGTTAACTAGAATCTGCAGTTTATCCAGTAGGTAGGGAAATGGGCAGACTGGCTGGGCCAAGTGGTCCTTATCTGCCGTCAAATTCTATGTTTCTATGATACTAGTGCAGGTAAGGTGGTTTAGTCAAATCAAATCAAATCATTCTTTATTTTTAAAAAGCGCCTTTCCAAAACCAAAACGCTTTCACAGTAAATAAAGCAAATACATAAAATAAACAATATAATAAAATCAGTCACTGAAACATTCTTAAAAATTAGGGTAAGCCAGGCTAAATAGGTAGGTTTTCAAGGCTACTTTAAAACTTTGGCTGGTCAGGCAATCTCGCACCCGATGAGGTAGAGAATTCCACAGGGTCGGGGCCATAAAACTAAATGATCTGGCCCCAGATGTCTTCAAACAGACCCTGGGAATCTCTAGCAATCCCTCATCAGTGGTGATAAAGGCTCTGTGAAAGTTAAATTTCACAAATGAAATACTAGCAGCATTACCTATTATGCATCCTTGAATTTATGAGCACATTTTGCTAATTAATAATTTCTAAAGTATCAACAATAATTTTTAACCAACTAAACCACATTTATCCTGCTTAATTAGATTCAAAGACATATTTACTTTGGTATGGATGCCAAATCTTGAATGTATACCTGCAATAGCAGTGGAAATATAACATCAAAATATTTTGACAATCTTCACACAAATTAACAAATAAACTGTAAAAATGTGAATGCCTGTAACTTACAATTTAAGTAACCAATTACCTCTCTATTTGGCAGTTTCTGACTCTTCCAAGAAAGTATGCATGTACATTTTCAATTATCTAGCTCCCAGGGTCGCCAAGTTGTAAGTATGGAACTAACTTCCGAACTTTTCACATGAATAATACATTGCCATACTTTGAACCCCTATAATGTCTCCTCCTCTTGTGCAAATGTCATGGAACATGACATTCTTTTAGGGCCTTTTCCAAACAATATGCATGCCAAACGTCAGACCTCCACTAGCATCATGGCCCCGCAATACTCCTCCAAAACTCCTATAACAGTGATGCCCACCATCATGACTAAAGATAACCAGATACTTGTGTCATAACGGTCTAAGTTGCAACTTGATGTAAGGCTTGGCATCACTTGGTGCTACTGTTTTTGGTTCCATGTGATAATAGTGATCGTTGAAGGGTGATCACGGTTAGGGCACATGTATATTGCCAAAAATCAATTTCGGCGATGTACACTCCCAGCGCACTGCAAAAGGGTGCTGAGGACTTTTTTTTTTGTTTTGTTTATGTGGGGAGCTACACCCTCCACACCCTCCTACTAAAGGATTGTCAACTCCAAGGGGGTGCATATTGGGGGGTACAAAAGCAGAAAAAAAAAATCACAGCTGGGTGCAACAAAATGAACGCATGCCCAGAACTGAACCCGGCACCCTTACAACCCTAGCCTGCCACTCACCCACCATGCCACAGGGCTAGCTCAGCAGCCCACCACTGTACTACACCTCACAAACTCTCCCTTCCCTTCTGCTCATCGCACGGCATGCTCGCTCCCCCCATGCACATGTACATATAGCAACATCTTGTCACTATATTCGTGGATCCCCCCATCCGGTCACCCTCACTACTCGGTAGCCCTGTGGACAGGCACCGTGATTGAGTCACCCTTTTTGAAAGTGTTCAATCGAGTTCACCATTGTCACAGGCTACCCTATTTTTAAATGGTAAAAATATGCATTGTCATCTACAGAGTTGTTAAAAAGTCAGCAGGGGGTATTGCACAGACACAATGCTGTACATGCATGTGTTTCCACAAGTCATTAAGCCAATAAGCTGTAGTGGTTATCTGGCATACTGCAAGAATTAAGGGTAGTGCACAGTGATGTCCACAACTATTCTTCATGGTTCGTTACTCAAGACAGTGACCTGAGACTTGGACCACTATACTTTTACTATGGAGCCTCCTATGAATGCCACCTTATTGCTACTTTACCCCGCCTTTACCTTCCTCTACAATGGCAACTCAGGTGTATGACTGGGCAAAATGTATGGACACAGCTTTGACAAAAGAATCACAACATTCTACAGTTTCAACAAAAGATTATAAAATTCAACTATAAGTACCGATGTTATTTTGGAATATTTTGGAATATTTGGCTGCTTAAAACTTGGCCAGCATTTAAGCAAGAGATTTTAGAGTTGACACACACAGACTCTTTGTTTCATATTGTTTATTCTTCCAGCCAGCAGCTTGTCTCTCAGGGATATACTCCATTCAGAGGGATATACCCTGATCAGACTGAACAAAGCCATCATTTAGCTGGCTACCAGGTTTTTCTCTCACATTTTTTCCCTCCCATCTCCCCTGGTGGGGACGGTGCCTCTATGAGCCTCACAAAGCCAAAGTTTTCCCTATGGCAGGAGAAATCTCCCTGGCCCAGCCACAGGGGTCACTGTATTAGTGGAACCTGCATCAAGCCTTCCCGACTGAAATGCACTGCCTAGTGTCAGCTGTTCTAGCCATGGCTTGCCTCTTTACACGAATTCCCAGGCTTGGTTTTGAAGCTGGGTCATCAGTATGGCAGCATGACACTCTGCTGCTGGGCTATGGTGGGGGGGGGGCCCAAAAGCCTAATATTTAGGGTCAAAGAGACTTTCAGCCAAGTCTCTTTTACAAAGGTTCTATATCAGCTGAGGTACAATTCAAACAAGACACTGAATAACAGTATAACAGTGGGTTACAGGCAGTTACATGCAGTTTTATACATTCAATACAGTGGCAAAAATGCCAGAAGGAGGTCAGGTAACAGGGTTGACACAGTATGGAGGAGAGACTCACTAGTGGGGTGTGGCCATAGGCACTTGTCAGATATCAATTAAAGTGCTACAAGGGGGTAGGGAAGGAGGAGGGGAGGATGAATGGGTGTATGGCAGAAGGAGTTGAGGGGAGATGGTTAAGTGCTAGGTGGAAAGAGAAAAGAGGAGAGGGGAGAACAATTAGGAAGGACAGTCACAGGAGCTAGATGCAGACAGGATGTGATGGATACTGTATTTGAATGGTCCAAGTTTTGGCATTGAGGCGATGTCAATGCTGAGACCATTGAACCAGCTGGGAGCTCTGTGCGCAAATGATCTTTGCCCTTGTGTGGTGCGGAAACACAGGATATGCAGAAGCTGGGATTCAGATCCCCTGGTGATGCGAGTAGTCTGTGCTGGGCAGAGGAGAGCTTGGACACCTGGGGAGAAAGGCTTAGTGTTATTTTCTTTGTCATAAGGCAGGTTTGGTACTTGATCTGGTTTGAAAGTTGAAGCCACCCAGTCCGTGCATAGAGATCACACGTGTGGGTGAGGCGATGGGCACTGGCTATGAGACAGCAAGCTTTGTTTAGTGCAATGGATATGCGCCTAAGGGCGGTGGCAGAGGCAGAGCCGTACATGATCAGGCCATAGTCGATTATTGAGATTACTGAGTTAGGATGCTTATAACTCAGTCACCATTAAAGCCAGAGCTCTGGAACTTGGTAAACATCTGTATGGGCCATGGTAAAGTCAGCATGACAAAAGTGGTACAGTACAGTAAGAACTAATACTTTTGAAACTCTGCAGTTGGAACTAATACTTTTAAAACTCTGCAGTTTACATAATTGCAAAATGTAAACATTTCTGAAATATTCAAAGTTTATATAATTCATTCACCCTTAAAAACAGAGATCTGAAACCCAGTGCACATCTGTATGGACCTTGGTAAAGTCAGCATGCCAAATGTGGTGCAATTTGGCTAATACTTTTAAAATCAGACAGAAATAAATAAAATCAAAATTTTGGCAAAATTTCACAAAATCTTCATGGAAATATCGTGAAGTTTCATAGAAGCAAAATCAGCTTTTCACCAGAATTTCCCTGATGGAGGATAAGTTTCACTCAGCACTAGTTGAGGTAAGGAATCCAGGGTAGCTACAAAGGCAAACAAATTGATTATTAATTTAAAACAAAAAAGCGGAAACCAGGAGGGCATCTAGAGGTGTAAAAAACTGTTTCCTATTAATGCAAATGGCAGCAACATTCTGCTACCTACCTCTCCCGATTGTGAAGCACTTCAGGGTAGTTTGTATGAGGGGTTCTGTAAAAAGAAATTCCTTTCCTAGAATGAGTATCCCATGAACGGCAGATGAGAGCATGTTCGTTAGAGGTGACAATGGGAATCTGAGCCAGGCACTCACCACTAAAACAGTGGGAGAGCATTGGTCACAGCACAGTTCCATCTGACCTGGAACCAGAGACGTCAGTTGTCCAGGACATGCAGTGGTGACACAGAAATCAGTTACCAACAAGTTGTCACTACAAGTCACATGGCATATTGCAGCAAAAAACATCATCAATTCATGGACTTCTGTGAAGCTGCATGGTCATGTCACAGTAGAAAAGATATATGAAAACCTGGGACTTGATTTTGTCACCACTGTACCTAAGTAGCATAGGAAACAGATACACTAAGTCTGAAACAGGGGAGGGTGCCCCTTTCCCAGGTTCAATGTCAACCAATTCTAATCTCATCCCCAAAAGGTTCTTAAAGATTCTGGCTTTCTAATCTCTTTTCAAATCTAGTCATTTGCCTCCACTGGAGGAGGCAGTATAGCATAGTGATTAAGGGCACAGAGCTGCAAACCTGGAGGCCTGGGTTTGAATCCCATCAGCCCTCACTTGTATACTGTGTGACCCTGAGCAAGTAATTTAAGAACATAACAATATGACAGCAGACAATGACTGTGTGCTCCATCTAGTCTGCTCAATTTGTTTACCCCCAACTTATTTTTTCCCAGATTACCGCAGTACTTGTCCCAAGCTAATTTGAATGCAGTGACTGTCTTAGACTCCACAACCACTAAAGAAAGGCTATTCCAAGGTCCCACACCCATTCTGTGAAGAAGGACTTTCTAAAGTTGGATTTGAATCTACCTCCTATTAGGCGCATGCTGGGCCTCGTTGTTCATGCCATCTTATTTTCTTGGAACAGGTTTTTCTGTTGCACCTGATTTATAACCTATCATGTATTTAAAGATCTCTATCATATCCCCCTGTTCCTCCTTTGCTCAAGGGAGTACATCTGCCGGTGCTTCAGTCTAGATTCATATTGTTCCTTGTGCTCCCAGGTTGCACCTAGAAACAAGCTTCGGCTTAGTGTGCCTTTCCTGGTTAAACAATTTTCAATGTCCCTTATTATTAATATGTGAATTACATTCTGATTGCTTATTTGCATTTCAAGCCACTCAAACAATGTTTTATGGAGAAGTTATTTTGGGTAATCAATTTTAGAATCAGTCAGTTTTTAGACAGTGTTTTACTTTTTTTTTGGAGGGGTGGCAGCTGATCCCTTAGTCACCATGTTTTCTATTAAAGAAGAAAGCTGGGTTGGCCAAATATCACAGAAGCTTGGGAAACCACTTGCCATGCTTATAGTCTAGTCTGAGATTACACCTCGAGCCTGGAACACCTGGTTTACCATTGAGGTTGCATTCCCCTTCCCCAGATGAGACCTGGAATGAGATCTGGCTCTGTGTGCCTATCCAGGTCACCAAATCTTAAATAACTAAATGTAGCACCACAGGTCATCAGATGGAGTACTGAGAGGTCCACAGAATGCTGTACACCTCATGGTTGGGGAGGGGGACTCTCCATAGCAGCACAGAGTCTGATGCCCCAGGGAGCATGGTACTGGGGGTAGGCCAGGGTGTGGCTTGTTGGAAGGCTGTGTGGTGGTTCTACTCAGTGAGACTTTGTGGGAAGGAAATATGCAGAACCAGGGGAGTGTGTAGCCTGAAAGGAAAAAGTTGCATCATCTCCAGGATCACCAGGGCCTCACTAACCCCTCTGATACTGAGTGCTCCAACTACTCACTCACCAAAATATCTGTCTCAGCTGGAAAGACCAGCACTAATTGAGCCTTACTTCAAGACACAAGCCTGAGGAGACTTAGAATATGATCAGCAGATTCACATCAGAGGCATCTGGATTCTACTGATGTCTACCTGACTCTTTCCTGAAGGAATGGCCTAAAAACTAATTTAACTTTTCATCCTCTTAGCATTCTAAGCTGAATGACTTCATCCAGCACCACTGCACAGTAGCATAATGCTGTAATTTAAGGTCAGAAGAGACCCTAGGCCCATAACCCCCCCCCCATCTCTTAAGCAGGGAACAAAATGTATGGTATGCAAACATATACCAATTTATAGGGATTCCTCACCCACTACTATTCATGGTATCATGTGATTCCCTTGGTAACTAGAAATGTGTTCAGGTTTACTGTGCAGGTCTTTACTTTCTTCATGTCCAGTCTACTGAAAGGCAGTTTCATACAGTGTGTTCACAGCCCTCTGGAATACATGCGTTGCAATGTTTTCCTTACATTAACACCTTTGGACTTCAGGCTGTGTCCCCATGTCCTGCTGGAGCACACCACATCAAACATCTGTATCTATTCAGCCTTGTCAGTACCCTTCAGTCAGGGCCCCTGGTGTTCTGCGGCAGAATTTTCTGATTTCTGCGGCAGGGCTCCTTGACTTCTGCTGCAGCATTTTCTGATTTCTGCTGCATGAGTTATTCATTTCTCTGGCAGAATGCAGTCCTGTCATTGGCTAAATATGATGTGATGTCATCAATTACATCATATGCTGAGCATAGAGGAGGGGCTTCAGGATAAACGGGATGGGAAAGAAAGCCTGACACTATGGAAAAACAGTATATTTATATGAAAATTCACCAAAAACAATGAATTCTGCAGCACTATATATATTCTGCGGCATGATGCAAATTCTGTGCCAAATTCCGCAACCGCAGAACCGCAGAATTCCAGGGACCTTGCCTTCAGTTTGTAGAAGACTGAGCTCATATCCCCTTCTTTGCTTCCTTTTTCTAATAAGAACATGTTAAGGACCTCAAGTCTCACCTCTTAGCTTTTATTCTCCATACCCCTGACCATTTTGATGGCCCTGCTTTGCACCATCTCAGCTACCTACATAGATACATAGATACATAGACAGAGTCGGCAGATAAGGGCCTATGGCCCACCCAGTCTGCCCATTTGAGCTTGTAAGTTCACTTTATGTTTTCCTAGATGCCTGTTGCCCCTTAACCCTGACCTCCAGAATTCCTTTTTGTCTATCCCATGCATTCTTAAATCCCAAGATTGTTTCAGCCCCCACCATTTCCTCTGGCAGGGTGTTCCACTTGTCCACCACCCATTCTGTGAAGAAATTCTTCCTCATGTTTCCTCTGAATCATCCTCCCTCCAACTTCATCCCATGCCCTCTAGTTCTGGAACATCTTTTTCACTTAAAAATAGTGTATTCCTGCACCCTGTTCCTCCCTGTAAGATACTTGTATGTCTCTATCCTATCCCCTCTCTCCCTCCTCTCCTCCAGGGAGTACATATTCAATAAATACCTCACTGTCTTTTTTTATTGGGGGAGCGCAAAACTGCATGTAGCACTTCAGGTGTGGCCTGACCAGGGCCTTGTAAGATGGCAGGATTAAGTCCTCTCCTATGTTGGTCACTCCATTGTTGATGCATCCCAACATTCTTCCTGCCTTCTTAACAGCAGCCATGCATTGTCCGTCGTACATTACCCATTATCTTTTATGACTCCCATATCCCTTTTTCTTCTTCACTGCACCACAAAGAGCCACACACAGTAGATCCTATCTCTATTTTCCAGCATAAGTGTAACAACTTGCATTTGGCTACATTTAATCTCAGACGCCAGTCCTTAACTCCGCTTCTCCCACTTGGCATGATTTAAAAAATACATTATTTACTCTGTCCAATGCAGCATGCTAATCCTCTTCCTCTGTTTCTCACTACTGGGACTGAATGCTGGTATTCTCACGCCATAGTGCTTTACACAGTCCGGGGAGATTACCAACATTTGGGCCTGGTGGAGAGGGACAGAAGATGAGGATCAGTGCACAAAGTAAATAATGCCATTTAAATCACACTAAGCGGGAAAAGGAGAGTTAAGGACTGGGTGGAAAGGGACATGGAGCTCAGATGGATGGGGGTATTACTATATTTGGGGAGGAATTAGGAATGGACATATGTGGAACTTGGGACACTGGCACTCAGTGTGGAACTATGATCAAGGAAATGCAAGCTCAGAACACTGTACTTTTGCTTTAAAGTCTGAGTTTACAGAACCTTTTCTGAGCGGGCAGCATCTTATCCATGTGGGACTGGAATATGAGACAGATCAATTTTGTAGGCTAAAATGAGAGATGTCCCTCATATCATGGGACAATAAAGACATGGGGGGCATTATGATGCCAAACTGCCTGCTGGGGTCAATCATGAATTTAGCGGAATTTACAAAATTCATCCAGGAACCCCTTTTTTCCCCAAGAGATTACAGGACCCTCAAAAGGGAAATCTTAATGAGAGTCCTGCTTAGGGCTCCAGTGAATCCAAGCCACTAAATCTGGGGAGGATCATTTCTACTGTCTGAGGTTCTGCACACCTTTAGTTAAATTGTGTTATGCAGATGAGTGAGTCATGGTGCTGAGTGTGGGCACTGGTTGAAATGTGTTGTGTTCTTCCAGAGGAGTGGAGTGGTGCAGCCAGATTAATGTGATGTGTGGGGTGGAGCACGTGGTCAATAGCATGCAAACAAAAATATCATTGTCAACAACCTCACAGGCAGAACACCGAAAACAAATATAAGGTCAGTGAAAACACCGACCGGTACCAAAAAGTTGCAGCAACAATACAGCCACGTAGAACAACATTAGAGTTTTTATTTTTTGTGGGAGGCTATTCCTCCTGCACCACTCAACATGGGGGTGCAGCCCCCCTCACACCCTGCAAAATTAATATGATCAACTCTGAGGGGGTGTGGACCTCGGGAATGGGGAGAAAGTTGAGAGGGGGAAAATTTGTTTCCAAAAAAAAAAAAATAATATATGTCCAATATTGGGAGATGGGGAACCAAACCATGATCCCCAGGTCTCCACTGGTCTGGCTGCTAGTGCCTTAGCCACTCCACTATGGGAACGGTTTGAATGGGCACCACACCTGAAGCTACTTCACCCTTTCTTCTCTCCACGAACAGTGACTGGGGTTGCAGTAATTTACTAACTCTATTCTGCCCCTGTCACTGTCATTGTTTTCAACCTTTCCACAGCACAATTTATACCGCACTATTATTGTAGCACTATACTGACCTGGTACCAAGGTGTGTGTTGTGGGTGTGTGTGTGTGTGTGTGTGTGTGTGTGTGTGTGTGTGTGTGTATGTAGAGGGATGGTTGGCCACTGTTTGAAATACAGTGTGCAGAGCTTGGTGAGAGGGAGTGAACTGTTCATTCTGGGTGCATCACATCTACTTGAAACACAAAAAAGAATGCTTGTATAGGTATATTCAGCTTTACTGTTCTGTAGAAGGACTTATGGGGTGACAATAACCAGGAGTATGGTCCATCCAGAAGTGATTCAGAAGTCCTGTGAAGCAATGTGCATGTAGGTGTGTGTGGGGGGGGGGGTGGAGACAATAGCTGTTTTCATTGGTACTATAAATGCAAGTTTTGGATGAAGCTTAACCAGACTGAGGGGGCACAAAATGTAAAAATAAAATGGTAACACTGAGCAGTAGTATAATCGTGCCATATACATGCACATTTGTATTCAGCTATTAGCGGACCATATGCATGCAAATACGTAAGCTAAATGTGTGCATCTGAACTCTGGCCACATGCTTGTTGCACTCATGCCACATGCATGCACTCAGTTCCAGTTTAACACAGAATATATGCTTGCAGCACGCATGCCACGGATGTAGAGTTATGCTTGTAGCATGAAAGTATTTCATGTACATTTTTTTGTAAGAGAATGAAGACCTTCCCATTTTCTGTTGCTACAGACAACCCAATACCCTTAAATACTCCATACACTGTATTGCTTTTTGGAAAATCTGTAGACCCTTGTTCCTAATGCTGAAACTGTAATATTAGACTTCAGCATTAATTCAGCTCCACTGATGCAACAGCAAAGGACTGAGCCTCTGAAAACCATCTAGCAAGATAAATTGCCTCTACCACCAGACTCAAAAACAAAAGCAGGAAAGGAACACATCTTGATTGGATTCTTTCGAAAACAGACCCGACAGAACCTCCCAGTCAGGTATCTATAAACTCTCTGCCACATTACATCTGAGTCAAAAAGCACATCAAACTTGACTCACTCAAATTAGAACAAGAACTTGGCCAAATGAACGGAGAGTAACAGCAACTTTTCCTGGACATCAAATTGCATGAGGCGTGTTCCTGCCCTTGAAACTCATCATGGTCTGGTGACTACAATGCAAATAGCTATCACCCAAACTACAGTACTTGAAAGCTATTGACAACAGGAGAGAGTCTGGGCCAGGTTCAAAACTACCTGTGATTCTAACAACAGGGAGACCTACAGATGACTCGGAAACAGGGTGGTAACTGGGACTATGAAAGTAAAATTTGCACACTGTGCAAACCTCTAGGAATCACACAGTACACCTAAAAAGCTCTGATCAGGAATCACTACCATTCTTGGAATAGTCAGGCCAACATTTCACCAACTCCAATCTATTGCATGACTGCAAACAAACGACCAGTAACCTAGGCATTTTTAATTTTTGAAAAAAGTGCTTACTAAGTTTTACATGTTATACAGGGATAGAAAAGAAGGCATTAATTTCTGAGACTATAGTTACTCAAGTATTCTAAATGTACAGCCAGCAGCATGGTATTAAAGTGCAGTGCTGCACTTCACTGAGGTAAAAAAAGAAAAATAATAAGGGAGATGTATTTATGACTTGCCATCTCGGCATCCAAGCCTCAATCACCAATCCCCTGTGCAGCAACAAGATACCTTCCAAATGTATTCAAGCCATAGAGAAACTGACACTTCTTGAGTTACCCCAAAACTGCTCCAGTTTTAACCATATTGATTCATAGGTTCTGATTCAGTGTCTGGCAGAATAAACCAACTTTTCAAAAGATGCTGCTAAAAAGGTTTTCCTCAGCCAAGCATTATGATCTGGCACAGGGATGCCAGAACATGGGGCAAAGTGTGTGTGTGTGAGTGTGTGTGTATGTTGTGGAGGGTGTAGTAATAGCAAAGGAGGCCATGATGGCTTCCCTTCAGAACCTGCATGCCTTAAAGGGGCATTGAATGTTCATGGGCAAATGTGAGGGGGCTCCTGCCACTCCTCGCCCATAGGTTTCAGCACCTATGGATCTAGGGCATCTGTTGCATTCCAGTGTGTTAAGATAACCTGTTTAGCTAGCACTATGGCGGTACAAATTTATACTTTCATCTTGCCAGTCATCTCCTGGGATAGATTAAAGGAATAATGCCCTGACAGGGTGGGAGTTATGCTGGGATAACATCCCACCTCGGGTGGTTGGGCCCGAGGCCACCGGCCGAGGGCGTCCAACACCCGAGAAGGGATGTTATCCCAGCATAACTCCCACCCTGGAGGGCATTATTCCTATTATTCAATGGCTTGTTGTTTTATAGTAAAAAAATAATTTTAAAGAATGTTTTTGTTAGTGTGTAAACATATTTTTGTTTCTTAAGAGAAAGAGGAGATGATCATGGAGGGGATGGGGATCGAAATCATCCAAACAATCAGCAGGGATGTTATGCCAGGATAACATCCCTGCTGTGATAGCCAACTGACCAATCAGAAACCAGGATTCTTTCTTGCCATTGTATAATACACAATAAAACCACCTTACCTGAGATGTGCACACACTACTGCAATACGTCTGAGAGTATCTGCTCTACGTGTGTCCAGAAGGTCCCAGAGGCAAGACAGGACCAGAACATATGTAAAATATCCACTCCTTCTACACCACATCACAGGCATCTACTACCCAGTGACAGACAGCACCTCACAAGTTTCTAAGGGGTATATAGTAAGCCATCTGGATACACAGAAATGTGGTTTTTAAAGAGTGCTGTTAATTAAAAGCTTTATAGCATCCTCTAATAAGGTTGCCCAGTCCTCCTCTGAATACTCATAATTTATCAAGCAAGACCACTTCTGCTGAATATTATACTAACATACTAACATACTATTTGCCAGCAGATTAGGCCTTACGGTCTATCGAGTCTGCTCGAACCTAGTTACTGAATTATCATTAGTAGCTTTAGATGCTCTTAGCAGTACTATGTATAACCTGGAAATTATACCTTTATCTGGATTAGCACCAACCAGAGCCGATGCAACTGCTGAAGGCTCATTCATAATCAGTGTAATACTCAAAGAGCAGGACAGGAAGTGGCACACCTGTAGGTACTTAAAAATGTAAGATACCGAAAGACCAAATTTCAGGCAAAGCTGACTAATGATAAAATATGCCCATTTTCAAAAACATGGCCCACTAAGTGGACACTCTACTACTTTCAAAATGCAAATCTCTGAAGGCACGAAGCATAAACATAGAACCCCTACACCTTGTGGGCATTGGAGAAAGCAATGCTCTTTATACCACATATAGTTCAGGTGTTGTAAGACATTGAATGATGTTAAATCAACCCTTTTGGCCTGACATGTCAAGAACAACACATCCATTAACATATTCCTCTGCATAAGTTCCCTTATGATGTCCATCGATAGTTGGTGCATTGGGAGTAAACCATAGACTCAGCTGACTCAACTGCGCTACCCAGTAATAAAGTTTAAAGTCAGGAAGACCCAACTTTCCCCTGTTATAGTCCGCAGTCAACTGTGAATATTTCATTCTGGGAGTATGATTAATTCAGGCAAGGAGGTGATCAGATACAGAAGTTAAAAAATATGCAGTGATAAAGATCCAAAGGGTCTGGAACAAATACAAAAACCTGGGTAACAAATTTGTCTTTACAACACTGACCCTCTCTGAAGTATATAAAGGCGGATCTATCAATCCAACCAGTGTTTAATATCACCCTTCACCCTCTCCCTCCACCTTCTCCATCAGAGATGAAATTTTTTTTACAAATAAATTTCCACATTTAAGGGGGATGAAAGTGCCCCAATATTTAAACCCATTAACTATCCACTGAAATTGCAGGTAGGCCTTAAGCTGAGAATAGTCACCATATTCTAAAGGCATGAGAATAGACTTGTCCCAATTTATCTTATAAACCAATGTAGCACAGAATATATTAATTAACTGAAAAAGAGTAGGGAGAGAAAATGCTGGATGAGATACTGTGAGAAGCATATCATCTGCATGTAATGAGATAAGAGTTGTGGCACTACCCATCCATATACCCAGTATCTGAAGATGGGATCTATTGCCTGTGCCAGAGGTGGTACCACTTGATATAGTTGAAAGCTTTTTCTGCTCTGAGTGAGATCAGCACTGGATTATCATGCCACTTCAGAGCCATAGCCAAATGTTGAGAGACTAGATTCAAATTAAAGGATGCATTTCAACCCTGGACAAAACCCGATTGGTCTGTAGAGATAAATTATGGAAGAACTTGGTTAATCTGCAGCACCAAAAGCTTGGACAGTATCTTCATGTCCCTGTTTAATGGGAAACTAGGACAATATGATGCAACCTGTTCCCTCAGCTTACCCAGCTTCAGGAGTAATGAAATACTTGATTCATAAGAAGGGTAGGAGGAGGTGGTGAAACTATCTCAGCCTGCAAGGTTGATGTTAAGACCCCTAAAATCACTGGAGCTATGATTTTATACAGTTGTACCGGTAGCCCATCCAGACCAGGGGCCTTACCAGAAGGGAGTGAACTCAACACCTGCAATACTTCCGATTCATAAATGGGAGAATTCACGACCTCTATGTCCTCCTCCAGCAAACTGGGAAGTGAGAGTTAAGAGAAATCAAACTGCTTTCTTGCTATGGAATTGCCTGCACTCCTGTATATACTGTAATTTTCAAATGTACTGCACAAAAGTATCATTTATATCACACTGGGACAAAGATACACACACCTTACAGTATCAATAAGAGGAACTACCCTTTTCTGTACCTCCTTCCAGAGCTGCCAAGCCAGGCTCCACCACATTTGTTCCTATGCTTATAGTAGCAAGATCTATGCCTATTATAGTTTCTCTCTGCCTCCACAGAGGTCAGACAATCCAGAGTTTTGCTGTGTATTCAAAGGGGGCCTACAGACTTCAAAAGTAGGATTCTGTTCACAGGCAGTCATGAGCATCTGCTACTGAGTATCATGAAATGGACAGAAAGAATGCTGGCTCCTGATTGACCAACACACAATTTCAGCTAGCTGTTATCCAAGCACAACAGACCATGCTGAAAGTAGCTCAACAAACATATGTTTAAAAATTAAATTCAAATTACTAAAAAATAACCATTTCATAATCACAATAATGTACTCCAAGGGATGCGTGATGATTGGCTAATAGCTCTTCTTGGCTGGTGGAAGCACTTGACTTCACCTTGTGCTTCGACTTCACCTTGTGCTTCAACCCACCCGGGGCAGGCCCTTATCCCACCATTATGTACCCCCTGTCATGTCTTATTGCTTATGTAAGGGTTGTGATCTCTCTTACATGCAGCTTTTTATTTTTAGCTGTATGGGCTATTATCTGTCCTCTGATGAATGCCTTTAGAGAGTCCTACAATATATCCACTAAGCTCACCGTTCCCACATTTTTTGATAGGCAAGTTTTAATGTGCCACATAAACGCTTCAATAAATCCCACATAAGACAATATTAAAGGGTCTGTTTTCCAGGTCCAGACAGGGGAACTCTGTGCATTAATATTTAGTGTCAATTGCACTGCAGTGTGATCTGAAATAAGAATCAGATCATATGCAACCAAGGCAACCTCTGGCAACAGGTCAACAGAGACATAAATGTTATCAATCCTAGGATATGACCTATGTACAAAAGAATGAAAAGGATGATCATGATCCTGAGTGTGTGTTTTTCTTCAGATATCAGTATGCCTCAGGTCAGGACATTGGGCATTCAGGAGTCTTGTCAATTTAGAAAGGGAGAATGGAAGCACGGATGAGTGAGCCAACACATTAGCCAATGTCAACAAAATACATTGAAAGAAGGCATCAAAATTTGGCACATGGAGGGGAAGAATATGGAGTGGAGCCCCATACAATGGCCAGATATCAGAACCCATATCCATAAAGAGTCCCTTGCCTGCAAATGGAGAATGAAAGAAAGGCCTTTTGAATCAGAAATGTTATTCCCTGAGCCCTCTGGGAAAATGAGGAAAAGGAGTGACACACACAATCTCCCCCCAACTTAACCTGGCAATTTTTAACACCTTGAACCATTACTTTACAAACCTCAACATTACCCTCCATGATACACTCTGAAAAGCAGTGTCAACCATATCACCCCACCACCACCACCACCACCACCACCACCACCAATTAATGCTCTGGACCACACAGCAAACATGCATCCCAACACAGAAGCTACTACAGAAACTTGAAAATTTCCAAAAGTGCAAGATCTGGCAATATATCTGTGATACTGGAAATTGCAGCTGATTATCTGGTAACATCTGTAACCAGTTACTTCAACATCTTATTATTCAGTGGTTTGGCTTCTATGATCTAGAAGAAGGCCATCATAGAATACTTCAAAAGTTGGGCCCCTGCATGATCATAGTAGCTAGTATCCAAGTCCAGTATGTTTTACCCTCAGCAAGTGTAACCCCCAGGAATCCCATGGGTTCCTAAAATTCAGTGAGGCTGTTCACAGGCACCTTGGTGGTTAAGATCTGAAAGTGCCTTCTGCCATGTGCTCTGGTGTATGTGCAGGGAGAGAGGCATAGTGTACTGTATATATGAAGCTCAGGGGAACATCAGTGAGACAGTTTGAGTTCATGGAAGATTTTAGTGGGATTTTTGAAGAGAGTCACCTGTGCCAGAGCTGCACTGAAGGTACCTACATTTTGCTCTTCTCATGTTACCCATGGTCCACTAAAAGCTTCAGTGAAGTGATGGAGGCCATTGGGATTTCTCCAGCTTTCAACTGTCTCCCTTGCAAGCCCAAAGTACAGCTGCCACTGCGATCATCTTGGACTTTTATTTTTTGGAGTCTGCCAGGATTGCAGATGCAGCCATTGACTGCCTTTAGCATGAGACTATTATGTGCTGCTCATGTCTGTCATCCCATCATTTATCAGATGTAGAGAAACACCTTTATTGATGCTAGCATAATGCTAAAGGTCTTCTTAAGTTTGCCACTGCAAAAACTAGGGAACGTCTACAGTATTGCCTTTGCCACTTTGGAACAGTGTTCCACTAGAACCGGAACCACGTTTGTTTTTTTCTGGTACTTGGAACTGTTATTGCATTATCCTCAGCAAGAACAATAATGTATATGATCCACTATTTACCTCTAGCCTAAACTGTGGTTTAGATGGGTTGTTGTGATGTGGTATGAGTCACCCATATGGAGGTCCTTGGCAGCTACCAAGGGCTGCCTCACCAACTGGTAGAGTCTGATGCTTACTCCATGACTGAAGTAGCACCTGCAAGTTCTGTTCCTCGTGCACAAAGATAGAGGATTTAGTTACTAAATGTTGCTGCCCAGGCAGGCATGAACCATCCTTTTCCAAGCTCATGGGAATGGCAAAGGCACACAATCGCTATTCCTATTTTTGTACTATATGCAACTCTACTTCCAGTAGTAGCTGTGACTACCAGACTCTACTCCATAAATGTCTGTTGACTGAAGGCCCAATATGCATGCCATACATCAGTTATCCTGAGGGATGTAATGAAAGAGATCCAAATAACTTACTGAAGTCTTTCAACAGAAATACTATTTTCCCTTGGAGTTCGTGACTTGCATGCTGGCTTCATAGTTCTCCTTACCTTCTTAGAGGAGTGAAATTGTTTGGGACTTTGTCATCTAAAGCTCCTAACTTGTATATAAGCATCCACCATACTTTACACTTGCTGATCTGTATGACTTGTGTGAATACAGGGACAAGTAGAATTTGCAGGTGGTGTTGATATTTACATATGTAACTGTTATTGTAATTAATGATGCCAGTTCCCCTCTGGTTCCAGTCCCACAGATTCAGGATTCCATCTCAAAATATAAATGCATTTTTGGTATGCACCCCCTCCTGAAGAACCAAATGTCACCTCTCAAAAATTCCCTAGGCTGAGGGGGTTACATAAGCTACTGGAGAAACATGCCATGCACACCATTTGTCACATATCCTTAATATTAGTCTTCTAATCAAGGAAGAATCAGGCTTTAAGCAATATTATCCCTCATGCATGGCTTGTCTGAAGGTCACCAATGATGTGCCAAATGTTTTTCACAAAGGAAACCTAATGGGAGGTATATTTGTGGATTTGTCCAAGGCTTTTAATTCTATTAATCACAACATTCTACTTCAAAAACTACAGGATCTGAGTCTGTTTCAATCAATGCTGATTTGGTATAAGACTACCTCTGAAATGGGATATAGGCAGTCAAAGAAAATGGGACATCTCTTCGCCTGGACCACTCTACCATGAGGGATCCATAGTTCCATACTGGGTCCTCTTCCTATTTAGCCTGTTTGATAATGACCTTCCCTCAATCTGTTCTGACTCAAAACCTAAGATACACCTCTGTGCTGATGATGCCATCATACTGTATATGCTAAGGCCATGTCTATCCCCAAACTCAACAGATCACTGGAAACCTCGTTCAACAAGGTGCAGTGCAGAATTGAAAGCCAGCAAATGGTCTCGTACTTTACAGCATCACAGCAAAAGCAATGTTATTCTCTGAGAGAGCACACTAACCTAGTTCACTGCAAGTCTAACCCCACCACAGCCCCCTACCCCTGAAAATGAATAGTGTATCTAGCACCCTGAACTGTGGCTTGACCCGTTGCTATTTATCAAGCACATCTTCAGAAGCATTTGCAGTAGGCTTATCTTAAATTTTTCAAGTCCTTGATGAGAGAGGCATCAGGCTGTTTGAGCATATTTAAGTTCAATATGGATTGATGGCTTGAGAACATTTTCATTACCTACAGGTAAAGACCTTTCTTATTCACAAAGGAAACCAGAGAATCCCACTTCTGGAGAAGAGAACTGGCAACATCTTATAGGACAACTATACCATGGACTACAAGACCAATTATGGGATTCAACTCTTTCAATTATGTCAGCATGGAATTCTAAATTATCCTCAACTGTCCCTTATCCTTCGTGGATTAAGTATACCCTTCTCTAGATTAAAATCTCCTTGGCCCCCTGTTGGAGCGAATTTGAACGGAAAATGCAGGAATCACTGTTTTAATACTCCATCTGCACTCACAAAGTCTGTCCCTGCTCAGTTTGGGCACTGCAGGAGAAACTGCGGCCAGATTTTAGCAACTCACACACATATTTTTTGGTCCTGCCCAATAATAACCCAATTTTGGAAGCAGATTAAGAATCAGTTCAGCAAACTGTCCTGTGACATGGCGTTGGTTACCCCACAATGATTTTATTAATGGTCCCCCAGGGGTTCCGAATACTGTGCCGCTCAATGACTACCACATATCTACTTGTTGCCAACAAAGTTGTTACTTGGTTGTGGAGACAACCACGGCTCCTACTTTAGCTTCTTGGCATAAGATTCTTATTGACATGCATCAAATGAAATGTATGACAGTACTGTCACGAGGCCTTCTGCCACAGTTTTAAATAAAATGGAGATGTCGGTTGTTTTATATGGCATCAGAAGATGACACATCGGTACCATGACAGGTGGGGGATGAGTAGCGCAACACAGCATGTGGCCTTTGGTCATGCAGGCTTTTCACTATGATAACTGGAGCAGCCTGGATCCTCTTGTTAGAATTTTTTTTATCATCATTATGGCTAGATTTTCAGTCTATACTAAACTTTGTACATGCTGCATACTCAACAATTTGCACTAAGCCTGATGCTGATTTTGCTGCGGGGATGATTTACTGACTTTGCTTGTGTTGAAACTAGTAACAGTTTTATAATATATCTGTTGCTTTACATTAAACTAAATAGGAATTAAAAAAAAAAAAAGCATTTGCAGTGACCATCAGAAACTTGACTTGGTATTCTGCAGTTGCAGTTGCCTGGATCCTAGAAACAGTTGCTCAACAGTCTCTAGTGCTGGCCCAGGAATATGCAAGCAAAGTTTATAGATTGGTTATCCTCACAACCTTAAATAGAATAACTGTGGGATTTAATCCCATGTGTAGATTTCCATTCAGTTGTGACCAAACATGCTACCACTGTCAAATGAAATCATGTCTTAAGCTCTTATCACTATGCACTGATGACTCAAGTCGGACTCATTACTGCACAAAGGTGCTGATTGCCTCTAACCTGACAATCTATGCAACCACCACCCTGTAACTTTGTAATGTATTGCTTCATATGTTTTTTACAGTTCCTTGTATCTCCAAATCAATCGACTCAAATTCTGATACAAAAGGGAAGTAAATGAAGGCAGAATTTATTAATGGTTTGTGGGTGTTTGTTTTAAATGATTCAAAACCGTTCAAGAAAAGATAGCCTTTATTAAGCTAGCCAAGTGAAATAGGACAGTGTTGTACTGAAAAAAAAGAGTTTGGACCCAGCTAAATGAAGACAATATGTATGCTGGTATAGAAGAGGTTTTCAACAAAAAGCAAAACTCTTATTTTCATATGGCAAGGCTCAACTGACACAAAACAATATATGCAGGTGGTCTCTGGAAACAGGATTTCAAAATTGCAGGGCAGGGTTTCAGAGACTGATTCTGGCAAAGGAAAACTAGGCTTGACTGCTTAAAAATACTCCAGTCCATGATAGGAAATCAAAACCAAGGAACTTTCATTTTATAGCAGTTGAAAATAAGCATGACAGGATTGCCAGTTGGGTTCCATCATAACCTGAGCACACAGCAATCTCCTCCAGAAAGGACTCTGCATGACTGCAAGGCATTTATATTGAAACCAACACACATCAGCTATGAAAAATATTAATATCTATGCATCACTGCAGATTTCAAAGAGATGCATTTGATGAGAGCAAAGAAAAATAACATAGTTTAAAAGGCAACTCATGTGGAATTAGAAATATTGCATCAGGGTAAAAAAAAATCCATAATCCCAGTTGTGCCTGTTTTATCTACTTCTTCTGCAGAGCATCAGGTTTCAATTGCAAATAGAGCTAAACTGTCTGTTATGGAGGAAATTCATCTGGAATGAGAATGAATGGGGGATTTGAAGCCTTGATGATGATAGGGGAAATGTATTTTCAGAAGGATTTTCTGGCATGTAGTTTTTCAGCACTTTGTGTGAGTAAAAGTCTAAAAGAACTGAAAAGGTCTCTAGTGGAGTTACAATATGGAGGAAATACTGAAATGGTGGCTCATTACAGTGTTGGTGGTTAGCTATAGTGAGCTAGACCTCTGCATTGCAAGCCCTCATTGCTGACTTGGATACATGGCTGTCAAAGATGATTGGCTATGGCAGCTTTCCCAGCCTCTGTCATGCCACAATTGGGGCACTGCCCTCTGTTGCAAGGATGGAGTCTGCAACCTGGAGATAGAGTAAAAACAGATGTGGAGTTCAAAGGCCAGGTCACCTCTGCCTGCCATGCATGTCCCTCAACTGTAACAGATGTAATGATCAGAGATTCACAGACCAGAATATGCAGATAAATGTGAAGAAACTGCACCAAACAGCTGGATGAGCTAAACTGTATGGTGGAACTGATATGTTAAAGATGAAAGGGTAGAACTACAATATTCTAAATTCACATGTGCTTACCTCTGCTATCCTTCTCTGTTTGTATTTCATTGGTCCAGTACAGTTAGGGTTGCATGGCCACTTCTATGTTAAACCTCAAAGTTTGCACTTTAATAACTTTGCAACCATTTGTCCGATTTGCCTGAAATTTGGAAAGCACAACTGCTTACCATAGATCTCTGGACCTGGAAAGTTTTGTTCTGATCAGATGTACAGTTCCAGAACTTTGGGGAGCTCGAAAAATGAAAAATAATGCTTTTTGTGCATTTTTCAGTAAGCCATATTGGACTGAAGGATGCATCTGAGTGGCTTCAAATGTGTTTGTTTACATGTGGCCTGGGTTGAACTGGTGCCTTTTGAAGATTTGGTGAAAAAATATTGCTCAGTTTAAAAGTTATTCAATTTTTCCATGCCCCATTATAGCCTATAAGAAAATGTATATGTGCATTGCAAAAACTTTCACGATCGCATTTTTGTTGTTGAGCTCCCCTAAATTGTTTTTGTGCTGCCACCATCTTGTTTTTCAGTTAGTGACAGAGAAAAAACATTGTAGCTCAAAAAATAATGCTGTTCAGTAAACACCAACAGTTGTGTTTACCTAATCGGGCCCTGAGGGACATGCCCCTAGCATTAGTTTTTCACTAGGAGGTGTGCAAATATATTTATTAAACTTTTGCCATATTTTGATCATGTCAACATTTTTTATTGCAGCGAAAACAATCGCATTCAGGGAAAAAAGTAACCATGATAACATTTCTGTGTGCACGATAACATTCCTATTCTAGAGATAGGAGCATTGCGATAACATTAAAGTAATTGCAGAAACACTACACGAACACATTTTGCTATGTGTTGTTTTCTTTGTCACTTCATTGTGGCAAGGTGGATTGTGCTATTGGCCCGAAATTTTCAGGGTGGCAAGCCCTAGTCCCACAGATGTGCCTTTTGGTGGTTAGGTATGAAAACATTGAACAGGCCCATAGTTACAGCATTCTGAAGTTGAGAAATTTTCCCATAGGCTAACATTGCGGCACCTATGATGCCTTTCTGTGCTCGTATCTCAAAAGTGATTAGAGATACAGATTTTTCATTGCAAAAATTCTTAGTACAGGGGGACTAAGTGCAGAAGTAGGTTGGAAAGTCATGAATACCATGAAATTTGATTTTTTTTCTAACTTGTATGGTTACTGAGATATTTGGGAATTAGCATTCCAATTGCTCATTTTCATGTCCATAGGCCACTATTATGCCCACAGAGTTAGCATTCACAGTGCTTTTCAGTGCCCATATCTCCTAAACAATGTGAGATATGGATTCAGTCAATTCATCACTCATAGTCGTCTCACTGTCATGATTACAATGACACTTGAATTTTCTTCCTAGCTGCTATGGTTCCCGAGACATTGGCAAATTAGTGTTACAAGGGTTCCTTGCCTTATAGGTCAGCTGTATGGCTCCATAGTTATGTGTAAGTGGGAGCATAGGCCCTGGAGGGCCCGCACTCCCACAGACACATATCATTATGCATAAATGGACAGCTTAGTGGTAACATGGGGCCCACACCAACACATGGCCCTGTATGTTAGTGAAAATATCAAAGCTACAGAAATTCAGAATACACATAAGGAGCCAGAAGAACTGTGAGTCACCCTGGAAACAGGAAATGGGACAGCCATAAGAACTGGGGTTGTCTACAGGCCCCCAGACCAGAGGGAGGACATAGACACATTACTGTTAGAAGATATACAAAACATGACAGCTAAAGGGGAGGTTCTGATAATGGGAGATTTCAACATGCGGATACAGATTGGTCAATACCAGCAGGAACATCTGCCAGAACTAGACTCATAGTGGATTCCCTGCAGGAGGGCCTCAAACAACTGGTACAGCAACCCACAAGAGACAGGGCTATCCTAGATCTAGTACTGACTAACAAAGAAGGGATCACAGATCTCCAGGTAGAAGGTCACCTGAGGGCCAGTGACCATCACATGGTATGGTTCAATTTGGCTACTACATCTAAATCATCCCATTCCAAGGCAAAAATATGGGACTTCAGAGGAGCTGACTTTGATAAGATGGCCAACAGAGTTAAGCTAGCCCTGGCAAAAAGAAACACAGGTGAGGGGGTACAGGCAAAGTGGGCAAGCATTAAGGATGCAATTCTTGAAGCAACATCCCATTATGTTAGACAGAAAGGAAGTGCAAAAGAAGAAGGAAACCACTTTGGTTCTCAAATACAGTAGCAGAAAAGGTCAGAGCCAAAAGGCTGGCCTTCAGGAAATATAAAGGGAACACAGCGGATGAAGATGAGGAGGCATCCAAACTGCCCTAAGGGAAGCAGGTAAGGCAGTAAGGCAGGCAAAGTCCCAAACTGAGGAAACACTAGCACGAACAGTAAAAGAAGGTGACAAGACTTTCTATAGATACATTAGTGAAAGGAGAAAGTCCAGATGGGTATTGCTAAGCTTAATGGAGAAAAGGAGCATGTGGAGGAGGAGGACCATGTAAAGGCATTTATCCTAAATAGATACTTTTGCTCAGTATTTACTGAAGAGAAGGTAGGGCAGGGCCCACAGCTCAGCATCATGGACACAGGGGAGGGAGGTGAGCACTACTCCTTCACAAAGAAAGGGTCCTACAAGAGCTTGCTAAGCTCAGGGTGGATAAGGCAATGGGACCTGATGGCATACATCCCAGAGTACTTAAGGAGCTAAGGGAGGAACTAGCTGGAGCCATTAGCAGAACTTGTTTAGTGAGTCTCTGAGCACAGGAGAGGTCCCAGAAGACTGGAGAAGGGCTCATGTGATCCCGCCCACAAGAGTGGTAGCAGGGAGGAGGCGGGAACTACAGACCGGCCAGTCTTACCTCAGTAGTGGGCAAGATTATGGAGGCACTCCTTAAGGAAAGGATAGTGCAACACCTGGAACATAGGGCACAGGATCCAAGACAGCATGGGTTTACAAAGGAAGGTCCTGTCAAACTAATCTCATAGATTTCTTTGACTGGGTAACCAGAGTGGTGGACCAAGGGGAGCAGTTGATGTCGCCTACCTTGACTTCAGCAAAGCTTTTGACACTGTTCTGCATAGAAGATTGATAAATAAGCTGGGTAGGCTCGGGTGGGCTGAAGTTGGTCAACTGGGTGGCAAACTGGTTGATGGGCAGAAAACAGAGAGTGGTGGTAAATGGTATACAGTCAGAAGAGATGCAAGTCACAAGTGGGGTACCTCGGGATCAGTCCTGGGGCCAGTCCTCTTCAACATCTTCATTAGTGACCTTGCAGATGGACTAGAGGGTAAGGCTTGTCTGTTTGCAGATGACACCAAGATCTGCAACAGAGTAGATGATCCAGATGGGGTGGGCAGAATGAGAAGAGATCTGGATAAACTAGCAGAATGGTCAGAAGAGTGGCAACTGGGATTTAATGCAAAGAGTGCAAAATCATGCACATAGGGAAGAGAAACCCTGAAGCCACCTATAGGCTGGGAGGGGAGTTGCTAGCAGTCACAAAGGAAGAAAGAGACTTGGACATCATCATCACTGATGACCTAAAATCATCCAAGCAGACCTCTAAAGCAGTAGGTAAGGCTAGGGGGGTGTTAGGGTGTATTAGTAGGGGTATCACAAGTCGTAAGAGGGAGGTAATAATCCCTCTGTACAAGACACTAGTTAGGCCCCATCTGGAGTACTGCGTGCAGTATTGGATGCCACACCTTCACAAGGACATTAACCAAATTGAGGCAGTCCAGAGAAGGGCAACCAAAATGGTGCAGGGACTGCATCAGAAGACATATGAGGACAGATTAACAGAGCTCAATATGTACCCTTGAGCAAAGGAGGGAGAGAGGTGATATGATCGAGGCATTCAAACACCTTAATGGCATAAACAAGGTGAAAGAGTCTAACATGTTTAAATATAAGAAAAATAGCAGGACAAGAGGACACAGCATGAGATTAGAGGAGGCCGATTAAGGGGAATGTGAGAATTCTTTTTCACAGAAAGGTTGGTGGATGCATGGAATGGCTTACCACAAGAAGTGGTGGCTATGAATACAGTGCAGGGCTTCAAACAGGCATGGGATAGGCATAAGGGAGCAATACAAATGACTATGAATAGATAGGCCACTGACAGAGCAAAGGCCGATGGTACATTTATAAGGTAGAAAAAGAAATGGGCAGACTGGATGGGCCTTGCGGTCCTTATCTGCCATCAACTTCTATGTTTCTATGTTTCTATACCATTTACTACTAATATTACACTTTTTCCAAAAGAAAGGAAATGATTTGCAAAAAACTTTGTTAATGCATCAGCTAGGGTTGTTTCCACAGTGACAAAAGTGTGGAAATTCAACATTAGGGTTATCACCCAACACCCCCGCCTCATCCTCAAAACCCTAACTCATCCCCCCACACACACACACATGCAAGACACATGCAAGATTGTAAGACACTATATGAGTCAGTCACATCTGTAAGCACAATAATCCCTACACTGTACTCATTTCACATAACACTATGTAATGAAAAAACACATACAGTATGATGGACTCTATACTGCCAGCACAGTATCATGACACATTATAGCTGGCATATCTTTTTCATACAGTGAAACTTAGTCGGTACAAATTTTCTAAATATTGATTTTTATGTGTCATAATTCAACAACCGGCTCGCTGCAGGTATCGCTGCTACCAGATGGACATGTGGCAGCAGGAAAGACACAGCTGACGCATACATAGTACTTTTCAGATACTGCTCAGGTATGAAACTAGCACCATTGCATGTTGTTATACTGCTGCGTTACCTGGAAATACTCATTAGCAGCATGTTATGGTTAGCTTTGGATGTTACAACTGTTGCTGCCACATGTTGCTTGTAAACTATAGTACAAAACATTACTTTTAATATTACTACCATTTGTTATTAGGACTGACTCACTCTATCAGAAAAAAATAGGCAAACATCCAGTGACTGTTGCTAGGGTTATCCAAACCCATATTTCCAATATAGCGATCTATAGATAACATGCTGTGTGTTTCATCATTTGTTAAAGGGAAACAGTGGAAAACTTAAAATTTCTGCAATGCACGTTTGTGTGCTGGACTTTAGTTTCTCCACCCATTAACTCTGTGCCAATGCTTACAGTAAACTGTTACTTTATTTGGTTTCTATTTTGAACTGTGCCACACCATTCACCAACACACAGCCACTCGCTGTGTGCTCCTCATATGCAAATTAGCAGTTAGCTGTGAGAGAGGTTCTCTACACTTTATTCTGGAGGCACTGATTGTATACCTCTCTCACAGCATCTGCGAACACTGTGTACTGATGCTTGGTGTCTGCTTTGCTCCTAACTGGTGTCCTTTCTGCAGTCACTAACTTTAAAATCTACAGTTATACTTACTTTATGTGTCACAGGGCAAAGAAGTTCAAGTGGCTTGTTTTTCTCCAATTCACTGCAGGACGCCATGCTTTCCACTGTTGTTTACACTTCCTTTCCTCTCCTGCATGCGCAGCAGGTGCCAAAATGTTCCACCCCTGCTGAGGAAGCCATAGCAACCAAGGGTTGCTAAGCATATCCTTAAAGTTACAGTGGGCAATAATAAAGTATTTGAATCTGGTGCAGCTTCTAAAGGTAATGCATACCCCCCAAGTGACCCACACTGCCTGGCAACAACCCACTCAGTGAGTCCTCTACATCTGCCTATTTTTTCCAAGACTTCCAACCCCACTGTGCAATCTGCCTACGCTTTGTTTATAGTTTAAAAAAATACCTTTTTCTAGTTCTTAGAAGGTAAGGACAGACTAGTGGGGGCAGACTGGCAGACAGATGGAGTAGTGACCGAATGAACATGGCAAACCCAGCATCACACTGTAGACCTGTCTACCTCCCACTGGCAGCTGTGAACTGGTGTGCGGTGGTAACTGCAAGTGTGAGGGGGCCGAGTGGAGTGGTTGAGACAGCATTACTAACACTAAGACTCTGAGCGCCCTCCACCAAGACCTATCCTCGTCTCTGACCCATACTGATCTTTGTCTCTTCCCTAGAGCAGTCTGCTCTGCTGCCCAGAATGATCATATGTGGCTTGTGGCCCCAAATGATACTCCACTGCTGCTGGTGAGATTACGCTCCTTGGTGGTCTCCGATGGGTGTCTGCAAATCCGCTCCAATGCTACTGCTGGTGGGTGGAAAAATCAAAAGGCAACTCTGGCAAGGAGCATGAGAGGCTGCTTATCAGCTAGCAGCTTGGACCTGAGTGGGAACAGATTTCTTTGGGTCCATGTAAAATACATTAAGGGACAGAACTGAGTGAGGACACACCATGATTGGTGAGTAGGAAGGGTGATGTCATCAGATATGATGCAGAACCCACACCGGTACTGCACATAGAAGGAGACAGGCAGAATCTTCCACTCCATTATAGGTGGTCCAGCCTGTAACATCATTGGTTGCAATTAGTCAATGGCTCCTAATGCTGATAGCATCATAGAAATAAAAGGTGCTGAATGGTGAGGACATATCTACCACTGTGTCTACTTCATGGATGGCATTAGGAAGGCAAAGATTTCTCTATTGGAAAAAAATAATCACATGACATCATGTGAGCTAGGACATCATTCATTGTACTGCAATTATAGTCCTTTTAGTTCTATAGATACCACTGCTTGTAGTAACTGCTGCATGAAGAAGCTCCTTAATTTTCTTAATTTTCACTGAAGCAGCAACTTATGCAAGTAGCATCAACATTAGCCACTGACTGATTATAACCAATGATGCAAATGGTAAGAGCACCTGTGATGACTCAGCTGGGGGGGGCTACATACTGAGTGGGTTTAAAAGATCAGAGACAGAAATCAAAAGAGAGAGACATTTACAGAACAAGAACATGGGTAAGTAGATATGAATTTAGAATGTGGCAGTGCTTTCCTTCCCCTTAAAAGGCAGATTTTAAAAAGATGGGTGAATGCCTCAGGGATGTGACCTGAATGGGGTAGAGGAATAGTGGGCGAAGATAAAAGGGAGCATAGTAAAGGCAACAAACATCTGTGTCAAACAAGTGAGCAAAAGCAAGAGAAAAAAGAGACTGCTGTGGTTCTCGAAAGAGGTGTCTCTAAAGGTAAAGACTAAAAGGGCAGCATTCAGAAGGTATAAGAAGATGCACAGGAAGGACGATAAGGAGGTTTATTGGGGGAAACAGAGGGAAGCTGGGAAAGCTGTAAAGAGTGCAAAAGCACAAACTGAAGCAAAAATAGCCCAGGAGGTAACAAAAGGGTACAAGACATTTTTTAGATAAGTAAGTGAAAAGAGGAAGACCAGGGGTGGCATTGTAAGGCTAAAAAGAGAAGGGGGGACTGTGCAGAGGGGGATCAGGACAACGCAGACATCCTGAACAAATACTTTTGTTCAGTGTTTACAGAGGAAGGAGAAGGGCAGGGGCCACAAAAAAGAAACAAAAGTTTTGGAGGGAGGTGGACACTAATTGTTTATTGGAGGAGAGAGTCCTGAAGGGACATGCTAATCTGAAGGTGGACAAAACAATAGGACCAGATGTGGTGTATCCACGGGTATTGAGGAAGCTCAGGGAAATACCGGCTACACCTCTGACAGTTCTATTTAACAGTTCTCTGGAAACAGGAGTAGTTCCAGAGGACTGGAGGGGGGCAGATATAGTCACACTACATAAAAGTGGTAGTATGAAGGAGGCTGGCAATTATAGGCCAGTCATCCTAACATCAGTGCAGGGAAAGTTAATGGAATCACTGCTGAAGGAAAGGATTGTGAAATATATTGAATCTAGTGGGTTACAAGACCCAAGGCAGAATGGTTTCACTAGGGGGAGGACATGTCAAATGAATCTTGTAGATTTCTTTGACTGGGTGACCAAGGAACTAAATCAGGGTGGAGCAGTGGACATGGCTTACCTTGATTTCAGTAAGGCGTCCAACAGAGTTTCACATAGGAGACTATTAAGCAAGCTGAGTAGCTTAGGAATGGGTCCTACAGTAGTAACTGGATAAGAAATTGGTTAGGGGATAGGCAACAGATGGTGGTGGTAAATGGAGTTCATTCCAAGGAACGGAGGGAGGGTGACCAGTAGGGTGCCTCAGGGATCAGTGTTGGGACTGGTTCTCTTTAAACTTTTTATAAGTGATATGGCAGAAGAGCTGGAAGGGAAGGTCTGCCTCTTTGAGGATGACACCAAAATCTGCAATAGGGTGGACACTCGGGGAGGGGGCATGGAAAAGATGAGCAGAGACCTGAGGAAAACTAGAGTGGTCAAGGGTATGGCAGTTAGGTTTTAATGCAAAAAAGTGCAAATGCAAAATAATGCACTTAGGACACAGAAACCCAGGGATGGAGTATAAAATGGGTGGAGTGGAATTGAGAAGCACCAAGAAGGAAAGAGACCTGGAAGTAATCATATAGGATAACCTAAATGTGGCCAGGCAGTGTGACAAGGCAGTTGGGAGGCACATGAGATGCTGGGGGGCATAGAGAGGAATATCACCAGCAGAAAGTGGGAGGTGGTGTTACCTCTGCATAAATTGCTAGTAAGACTCTACCTAGAGTACTGTGTCCAGCTCTGGAAATCACATCTCCTGAAGGACATAGACAACGTGGAAGGGTCCAGAAGAGGGCAACTAAAATGGTGCAGGGTCTGCATCAATAACCCTATGAGGAGAGACTAATTGACATCAGTATGTACACCCTGGAACGGGGGGGAAGGAAGATATGATAGAGGTCTTTAAATACCTCACAGGGGTAAATAAGGTACAGGAGGGGAGTATTTTTCAGAAGAAAAGGTGCTCAAGAGCAAGGGGACATGCTATGAAGCTGGAGGGGGATAGATTCAGGAGAGATGTGAGGAAATACTTTTTCCCAGAAAAAGTGGTGGATTCCTGGAGCAGCCTTCCAGCGGAGGTGATGGGGCAAAAACAATGGTGGAGTTCAAGAATGCATGGGATAAGTAAAAAGAATCATAGTGGAGAAAGGGGGAGAAAGAGCTGTAGATTGGGCACAGTCTGATGCAATAGTGTAGTCAGGGAGAAATGGGCAGACTGGATGGACCAAGCAAGCCTTAACTGCCATCAAATTCTGTTTCTTTAATTAAAAAAAAAATGGAAGCACTGAGGCAGCAGCCTCAACCAGGCATAAGGGATTCCTGCAATCCCTGCAAGGGGCGGGTCTCACACAGCTTGTGAGGGAGCCTACAAGGGAGAATTCAATTCTAGATCTTGTCCTAAGCAATGGGGACAGGATAAAGGAAGTCACAGTGGGAAAGAGCCTAGGGACTAGTGACCATTGAGCTGTGGGGTTCACCATAAGGACATCGCTGGAGGCTAGCCACGCAAGGACTAGAATCCTGGATTTCAGGAGGACAGACTTCAGTAAAATGAAGGCTGAATTCAGGAGGGCTATGCAGGGATATGATGACATAAGGGGAGTGGTGGAACAGTGGGATAATTTATTTATTTAGAATATTCGGAAACAACCTTTTAGCAGTGTGCTCTTTTACAAAGGTTCCGCATCAGGTAACCAAAATACATAATACAGTGAACAAGACAATACAACAAATCATTCCAAGAATCCAAACAGAGTCAGAGAATAAAACATAAGAAATTCAAAGTACCATATAGAAGGGAAAATATAACAACAGTTCAACTGAAAAACAAAAGTATCCCTGGGGCCAGAGAGCAAACAGTGCAGTAGACAAGAGTAGCTCACAGCTAGAGCATTGTCAGAAAAGAAGGATAAGCAGATGAGAGAAGTCTGAGACGAGATGAAAGAGGAGAAGAGGGTGAATACCAAGGAAGAAGAACAGGAAGAGAAAGGGGCTGAGGAAGTTAGAAGGTATTAGCAGGGGGTAGCAGTGGGGGTAAATTAGTGGCTGGAGGTGGGTGACTGCAGAGGGAGATGAGGTGAAGGGAGGTAGGGTATGGGGAAAAGGGGTAAGGGAGGTTGAGTGAAGGGGGAGTAAGTGCTAGAATGGGCAAACGCGGAGTCAAGGGGGGAGAGTATGTGATAGTCATTTACAAGGCTAGCCTGGGTCTAGCTAAAGCAAAATGGTGAGGGTAGAAGTAAGTCCCAGAATGGGCGGACCCGGAGTTAAGAGGGGAGGGTAAAGTAATAGAAACATAGAAACGTAGAAGTTGACGGGAGATAAGGACTGCAAGGCCCATCCAGTCTGCCCATTTCTTTTTCTACCTTATGAATGTGCCATTGGCCTTTGCTCTGACAATGGCGTATCTATTCATACTCATATTCATATTCATGATCTAAGCAATGGTCTATGGGATAAGATATGGGAAGCCCTGTACCTAGTAGCAAACCATTGTGCCAGGCCTTGCAGCAACAGCAAAAGAAAGAGGAAACTATTGTGATTCTCGAGGGGAGTAGCAGAGCTAGTAAGAAGAAGAAAAAAATATATGGCATTTCTGAGGTACAAGGCAACACAAAGCAATGAGGACAGGCAAGAATTCTTAGAAAAACTAAATAACACGAACAAGGCAGTAAGGGCAGCAAAGGCCAAAACTGAGGACTAGCTAGCTAAATCAGTGAAGGAAGGAGGGAAGGTATTCTTTAAGTATATTAGTGAGAGGAGGAAAAAGGTGGGGGATTGTGAGACCTAGGGAAGAGGGAGGCAGGGTAGTGGAGAAAGTCATTGAAAAGGCAACCATCCTCAACAAACATTTCTGCTCTGTATTCATGGAAAAAGACAACGAGGACTGTCCCTCATTATTGGAGATGGGCAAATAGAGAGAAGGGGTGGATATTAGACCTTTTTCACAGGACAGAGTAAAAAGAGCACTAGAATGGCTTAGGGGGTGTGTAACCCCCCTTGTTCCCAGGGTTACAAGAATCCCATTAGAATTAGTGGTAGGCAGGGAAGGCAGCTAGTGATTTTCCAGTAGATGGATTTCACTCTGTCTCTCTCCCTCTGTTGTCAGGCTGAGAGCTGGAGGGGTGTTGTCATTTAGAACTCTCGCAGCAGCATAAGCCACAGCCAGCTATTGTGAGAGAGGGAGATAGAATTCTGTAGTAGTTGGTGGCTGGGGTCTGCAGAGTGTAGTTGCAGATCCAGCAGCAGCTCTGATATACAGCTCCAGTGTTCCTGTTTGTTTTTTTCTTTCTCACCCTAGTGGAGTTCAGAAATCTTCCAGCTTGTGTGAAGTGGTGGAAACTGACTCCAAGGGATTTTCTGTGTTTCATCCCAGGAGGGATGGAGCAGGCTGCCAGGATGTTAGGGACAATCCCCTTGATCCTACCAGGACATTTGGTGAAGCTGCCCTGTGTACATCTTCTGTGAGTACTTTTGTTTTGTGTGAAACTGCCCCATTGGTACCTGCATTTTGAGGGTGGATTCTCTGACCCTGTCACCCTAAGCAGTTTTAAAAGTTGGATGTCCTCTGTGGAGTCCAGTATGTGACCTTCCAAGTGAACAGAACTTTTTACCTTTGACATCCCTGTGGTGTCCTGTGAGGATGTTAAGTGTGAAATATATTTCTAGACAGCATCTTCAATTTTGATACAGTGTGAAGTGTATTTACCACAGGGATGGCCGAGTATGAACTTGGAAACAAAAGGTGGGAGAAACCCCATCTGGAGTGACCAGTTTAGCTCTCCGGGTTGTGAAGGGCATCTTTGTTCTTTTCTGTCAGTGCATGTGGCCATTACCTGAAGAAAGTTCTACCCCAGTGAGTGGGTTTTCTCCAGTTTTACCCCAGTGAGTGGGTTGTTCTCCAGTTACCCCTTGTATGTGAGTCCTCCAGTTAAGCCTTTAGTGCTCCATCATGGTCTGTGTGCCACAACTTATCCTATGCAATATGGGACTTCCAAGTACTGGCCGTCTGTGCCTAGTCTAGGGAAATTGCTTGTGTGTGTTCTACAGGTGGCTAGTCCACAATTTCTTCAGTCATCCTATGCTATATGGGAAGTTTTGGAGTTCTGTACCTCAGATGTCTGCATTTACCATGTTTGTAACCCTTGGGGTCCATCTTCGCTTTTTGTGTTCCTACTTTGTTATGGAATAAAGCCACACTCTAGAATCTCAACCTGACTTGGACATTTATGTTATTGCTTCCCATGTTTGGAGTTACTTAGGTACCCCTGTCCAGAATTGCAAACCTAGCATAGCCCTGAGCAAATGTTTTCTCCCTGGGACCTGGGTTGTGGCCATGGTATTGATCCCACCAGGTGTGTGCCAGGTAGTAGCCGGACTTGGATTGTGTTTTTTTTTACTGTATCTGGCATATTCCACCCACATAGAATTCTTGTCTAATGGTGGCAAATCAATGTAACCCCCACCACTCTCTATTCCCTTAGACTATGGGAGGTGTGCCTGCTGGTTAAATAAGAGGCTGGTGTGGGGTTACAGGTGGATAAAGCTATGGGGCCTAATGGGATACACACCAGGATCCTAAAGGAGCTCTGGGAGGAACTGGCTAAACCTCTGGCTAAGCTGTTCAGTGGATCAGTGGAAACAGGTGTGGTTCTGGAGGAGTAGATGAGGGCACAAGTGGTTCCCATGCACAAAAGTGATAGCAAGGAGGAGGCAGGAAACTACTGCTTGGTCAGTTTAACCTTGATAGTAGGTAAAATGATGGAAACCCTGCTTAAGGAAAGGCTGGTGGACTACCTAGAGACAAGGGGGCTGCTGGACCCAAGGCAACATGGATTCATGGCAGTGAGGTCATGCCAGACCAACTTGATTGATTTCTTTGAGTGGGTGACAAAGGAAATAGAACAGGGCAGAGGTAGATGTGGCCTATATGGACTTCAGGAAGGCCTTCAACACAGTCCCACACAGGAGACTAATCCACAAGCTGGCAAATCCAGGGGTGGGGACAGAGGTGGTCACATGGGTTAGAAACTGGTTGAGTTACAGAACACAAAGAGTGGTGGCAAATGGGGTTAACTTACAGGAGGTATGGATATCAAGTGACGTACCCCAGGGATCAGTGCTGGGACCAGTGCTCTTCAATGTCTTCATAAATGATATTGCAGAGGACCTAGAAGGGAGAGTTAGCCTGTTCACAGATGATACAAAGCTATGTAACAGGGTACATACAAAAGACGGTATAGAAAAAATGAGGAGAGATCTGAAAAGGCTAGAAAACTGGTCCAAAGAATGGCAGTTGGGTTTCAATGCAAAACAGTGCAAGATTATGCAACTAGGGAGAGGGAATCCTAGGGTCATGTATGAACCAGATGGGGTAACACTAAAGGAAACACAGAGGAAAGGAATCTAGGGGTAGTCATAGAAGACAACCTCAAAGTGGCTAAACAGTGTGACAAAGCAGTCAGAAAGACTAACAGAATATTAGATTGCATAGAGAGGGGGTATAACAAGTAGAAGGAGGGAAGTGGTGGTACCATTGTACAACTCTCTAGTATGGTCTCATCTGGAGTACTGTGTTCAGTTCTGGAGGCCCCATCTCCAAAAAGACATAAGATGGAGATGGTATAGAGAAGGGCAACAAAAATGGTGTACGGGATGCAGCATAAGTTGTACGAGGAGAGACTCAGAGCTCTCAATATGTACTCCCTAGAGAAAAAGAGAGAGAGGGGATACATGATAGAGACCTTAAAGTATCCAAAGGGGATCAACAGGGTACCAGAGAGGAGCATCTTTCACAGGAAGGTAAATAGCAGTACAAGGGGGCACAGTATGAAACTAAAAGGGGGAAAACTTAGGGGGAACTTGAGGAAATTCTACTTCACTGAAAGGGTGGTGGAGAGATGGAACAATCTCTCCCAGGAAGTGGTGGGGGTGGCCATGGTTCAGGGATTCAAGAATATGTGGGTTAGGCACATGGGAAGTATCAAGCTAGGGTGGAGGGGGACTTGTAGCATCTAGGGTACCTTAAGCATTAGAAAGAGGGATCTGGCAGACCGGATGGGCCACGCAGCCCTTATCTGCTGACAACATCTATGTATCTATGTATCTATACTTAAATTCGTATACTCTTACCCCCTGTTCTCTTTCTGTACATACCTCTTTTTTTGTTGTCTGTCTCCTTCGTCTTTAAAATTGGCTCTGTATACAGCCCCCTGTTTTGTGATTATAATCAGTGACATCATCACATAGAATCAGCCAGTGGCTTTTATCGCTTATACTGCTACTTGCTTGGGATGCCACTGTGATGCACACTGTGCACATTGAGGGGCTGATCTCTTTCTATTGATGTAGCAGCCCATGCAAGTAGATGTCTCAGTGTCCCAGGCAAATTGGGTTTGTATCTGGGCAAAGTTTTGTGATTCTGGCCCCAGGACTGAAAATTTTTTTTTTATATTTTTTTGTTTATTTATTTATTTGTTTGTTTTTATTTTAAGATAATTAATTCACTATAAGAAATGTGTTATAACACTTACATGTGGTTTATGTCTTTATAACTGGAAAGCACTGAATTAAGATCAATACAATAATCTACCACAAGGATTTACACCAGAAGCACTGGTTTCTATGCCTATGTTTTATTTGCATTTTCAGTTTGCATTTGTGGTTTGACTTGGGGTGAACTGTGAAGTTTTGGGGAGCCAGAGGAAGTGATTGAACCAATGTAAGGTACAGTACAGTATATGGATTAGAAGAATAGAAGACATCTAAGGTAAGTCAAATTATTAAAAATATATATTTTTACGTAGTAGAGGATTAAAAAAATATAGATTACGGCACAGATATTCAAAAGGGTTCGCCATGCACAACAGGGTTCGGCGTCTTAACTCCAACATTCTGGGTATTCAGAAGGGCCAGTTCGCCACCAAAAACATGCTGAGCAACAAGCGCAATGGAAATGAAGGCATACTTGTAACCAAAGGGAAGCGGGTCCATGCATAAAGTGCGCAATGCGATATTCGAACACTTGCGCAATGCACAAGAGTGGCTAAGCCGGAAGTTGCGCAGTAGCGGAATTGAGCCAAAATAAAAAGGCTCAAGGAAGCGGCGCAAGAACCCTAGCAGGCCGCAAACTGGGGGAGAGAGACAGAGAGAGAGAGAGAGAGAGAGAGAGAGAGAACAGAAGCTGGAAGGGCAGACAGGGGCAGTAGGTCCAGGAGGACAGAGAGGCCAGCGGGGGGTGCCCAGTGCAGTGGAAGCAGCAGTGGGCAGCAGGGTAACATCAGGAACAGCAGCGGGGCAGAAGCCAGGAGATGGACAGTGCCAACTTCCACATGGAAGCTGTAATGAGGTGAGACACCCATGCTGCAGGGGCGTGGCCGCGGAGGGCTCGTCGTGGTATGCCCGACAGGCGGTATCGTGCCTGCATCAGCTTGAGCTGTACACAGATGTCGGAGATCGTGGGCGGTACTGCCTGAACAGGGCACATACCGTGAGCTGTGTAGTGATGTGATGCAGGCACCCTCACGACGGAGTCACGCTCTGTCTGTGGAGACCAAGGTGACAGCCTGCATGTGCCTGCTCGCCACGGGCACCTTCCAGAGGCTGACAGGGGACACCACAGGCATCACGCAGTCGGCCACATCATGCATCCTCACCCAATTCCTCAGCGCACTGCTGCCACATGCTGCGGAGTACATCCATTTCCCCAGCACCGCGGCAGAGCGTACAGCAAACATGCAGGAGTTCCACAGGGTAGCACGTATGCCTGGCATGCTAGGGGCCATAGACTGCACCCATGTGGCCATTCACACACCACCTGGCCCCGACGGCCAGGCATATCGGAACCAAAAGGCTCTCCAGTGCAACCGCCAGGTGGTGTGTGATGCCACTGGTGCATTATCAATGTCTGTGCCACACACCCTGGTGGAGCACATGATGCCTTCATATGGCACCAGTCTGCACTGTGCCATCGATTCGAGTGGGGACATCCTCACAGGACATCTAGTGGGTGAGTACACATGTATGGAATGCAAACTCTGGGCAAGGGTGGGAATGACACAGGTGCCATGATAGTGGCACACAAGGCTATGGGCAATATGGACCTGACATGACACTGCTCTCCACTATCTCCACACAGGTGACTGCAGATACCCACTCCGTCCCTGGCTGCCCACACTGTAGCGGTGCCCCACGACCCCAGCACAGCAATGCTTCAATGAGGCACATGCCGCAACATGTAACATCATAGAGTGGGTGTTTGGGATGCTCAAGCCATGCCTCCGATGCCTAGACACCTCCGGCGGTGCCCTACAGTACAGCCCCCAAAAGGCCTGTGGGATATTCCTGGCCTGTTGCATCCTGCACAACATGGCCAAAGACCATGGGATAGCCGTACAGGTCGAAGAGGGGGACAGCAATGGGGATGCCAGCTGCGCCCGGTGATGTTGGTGATGAGCAGCCTCTAGGACGGAGGGACCCCCAACTGACCCGGCAGGCCCAGCTGCACCGGGACACCATTGCAGAAGAGCACCACGCCCAACACAGGTAAGTCAAGGGGACATGTGCAAGCCACACTGTCCATGCACAAACGACAGGCACACAGGGGAACACACCGTGCATGAAGGTCAGGGGAGTTGAAGGTTCCAGGCATACCAACACACCATCAGGGAGGGGTGAGCACTCATATGGACACACACACACACCAGGTAGCATACATGGGCAGAAGCACAGCACTGCAGAAACGACATTTCCAACACACAGCACCACCGACCACCCCCACCACCTGTACTGTACAAGTACGTGTGTCAGGACCTGGGCACTCTTGCACCTTGGTGTACAGTGCAATGCAGGCATCATCATGCACACGCACCTGTGGACAGCAGTTGGGAGAGTGTGTGGTGTCCATGTGTCAGCATGGTGAGCAGAGCATCCAGCAGTGCACTGCCCACCATGACACACATTGCACACAGGGCAGCACCAGACAGGGCCCGCGACTGGGAGACAGCTCAGTCAGGTAGCACTGTCCCACGGCCACCATGGATGCGGGCAGCCCACTGTGGCCCAGCAGCCCTGGCAGGCTGGAGCAGGGGCCACATGGGGTGGCGCTGTTGCACCAGCAGAGGTCCCACTGCGCGAACGCCGACCTTGCCCGCACAGGGTTCGCATCATGCGTTAAACAAATGTGCACCAGGGGTGCTCGATGCTCACGCAGAACCCGCATCGACAGGCCTGGTGTCGCACGATGCCGGAATGGGAGTTGAGAGCGCACTGTGTGGGGGTGGTACAGGGCACCTGACAGTGTGCCCAATGCATCCGGGCGACAGACCACTGCTGGGTCAGCCTGTCAATGGCAGCGGTCACATCCGTCCACATAAGGACCAGCTCGCTCGGTCCCGGAGCACACTCCCCGCTTGCGCTACCCACGGACACAGACAGTGCCTCCATGGACCTTTGCAACCCGCCCCGCAGCTGTACTGATTCCTGCAGCAGGCGGTGTGCACGTCCAATGGGTACTGTCCCAATGGCATCGTGACCCCATGTGGACGTGTCCTGGTGCACAGCACCCCTTGAGGGTGGTGCTGTTCTGCCAGGACCAGGTGTGGCAGATCAAAGGGCGGTGGACATGTGCCACTGCTTGACACTGTACCCCAGACCTGGTGTGTGACTGCTGCTGCCGCCTCCAACTGCTGAGCCCCAGGTCCACCTGTTCCACCTCCGCGCTGGCAACAGTGCCAGACACCTGCACAGCCACCGTGCTGCCTCACCTGTGCTGACAGGCACAGCCTGGGATCAGCAGCATGCTGGTACACAGGTGTGAACCAGGAAGGCCTAGGGCATGTGCTGGCCTGCCATGTGTCCGCCGCTCGGGGACACACCCCATCACTGCCCATTGCAGGGCTAGCATCATCAATGGTGCAGGTACATGCCACTGCCATAGGCACAGCATGCTGGCATACCTGCATGCCAGACTGCTGAGACACAGGCTGTGCACCCCGCACCTGTATCACTGACACCAGAGTTTTTGGCCCAGCGTTCATGCTGCTGCAGTGCCTGCTGGCTGGTGGCGGAGGTGTATGGTCCCTCCTCCACGTCCAGCAGGTCTGCATCACTGTCTGGACCCACCACCACCACCATCTCCTGAAGATGAACAGGATCTGTAACAGAGAGTACATGTGAGTGCATGTGAACAACCGCCCCCCCCAACACCACCACCATGTCATACCGTGCAGTGATGGGCTTCCACCTGTCTGGAATCCTCCACCTGGTACACCCGCAATGGCACTCGACTGCATGGCCGTGACCAGTGTCTCCTCTGTTGGGGTCAGCTGCAACACCACTGGCAGGCCCCCACCAGTGCCAGCACATGCCGCCCTGAAGGCTGCCACCTTCTCCTTCAGCCTCCTGTGGTCAGTCCCCATCTTCTTCTTGCATTCCTGCACAGAGTGCTGGTGGCTTCCCTGCAGGTTGACAGCCCGAGCTACCCTCCCATGCAGCTGCATGTTCCTGAGGGGTGCCCTCCGTCCACTCAATAGTGGCTCATCCTCCAGGTAGGCCTGGAAGAGGGCCTGCCGTCTGCAGCTGTGAAGTTCGGCCTCCTCCCACGCCCCGGCGTCCTCACCCTCACCTTGTCTCTGGTCAGTCATGGTGATCTGTATGGGTGGAAGTGACACCTGTCACTGTGCAGTCTACAGCATTTCCCCATGAGCACAGGTGTCGTCCGGGGACGGAAGCCCCCACGCTTCTTCTCCGTATGGCAGATACTAATAGAAACAGTGCCTTTGTCCCTTCTATGCTCTTTGATTCTCAGCCCCTCAGCCTTTATCATCCTCCGCACCCCTGCCCATGAGCATTGTCCTGAGCATCACACAGCATGTAACTCACCTTCACCTGCAGTAACCGACCTGGCCAGCACAGCCCACTGTCGCATATTTATAGCACAACACATGCAAATGAGGAGTGGCGCAACGTTAATGACATGCTAATCGCGCTTACCGCGCTTTGAATGGCTGATCGAATGATTTGCATATGTCGACTGAATATCGTGAATTTGCGCTATGGCAGTAATGGAAGGTCCAGCTGAGCCAATGGCGCAGGTTTGTGCCCGCGTGCTATACTGCATTGCGATGCTCAGACAGCTTACGATGTGTTCATCGTGACTGCAGACCTGCTGAGCGCGATAGGGCAATTCAGGCCATGGCCACCATTGTGCCAGTGGCGCTACAGCACTGGGCACTATATGGCGCTGTGGCACTACTGCGCGATGGTCCACTGTGGCACTGGTACGCAGCTTGGCAGTCGCACAGGATGCCTATACGTCTGACGGCGCTCTGCGTAGCCTTGCGTCATTGCCGTGACCTTGTGTATGCCCTCTGCCCCCTGGCACAGTTCGCATGCCATGTGTACGTCCTCATTGCACTGTCTGGTGACAGCGCCATGTGAAGTGACGGCGCTGTTCGCAGACAGCCGATTGGAGCCTGTGGTGGTCTATTGCGCAACATCTCCACGTGGGGTGCAGCCGGAGCGCCATATTGCCTGCTGTAAACTGGCTGAGATGGCTAGGAGGAGGGCAGTGAGTTGGAGCCCACTGGAGGTGGCCAACCTGGTGGCCCTGGTGGAGCCCCACTGTGAGGCACTCCATGGTGAGGCCCCCCTCACCATGCCTAGGGACACATGTGTGGCAGCAAGTGGCCACTGACCTGGTGGAGGTCACTGGATGGGGCCGGTCTGCTGAGCAGTGCCGCACTGGTACAGTGACCTCCGCTGGAGGGAGCCAGACCTTTGACGCGCTGCGGTCGCATGCCAGGCAGCGGCGTGTGCCTAGGCCAGGTGAGTGTACCATCTATGCACCTATATTCTCTGTAGGGGTGTGTGTGTGCTTGGGTGGCTGTGCATAGGTGCTGCTTGGACACAGTTGGCTGTGGGCTGTGTGCAGCTGTGTGATGGATGGTTATGGCTGTGTGGGCAGGCACCTCACTGGGGCAGGGGGCACTCTGCTTTGAGTCACACTGATGTTTGTCTCAACATATGTCTCCCACAGGCCGGAATCTGAGGACGAGGGTGAGGGTGAGGTGGCCGTGCCAGGGCCCCGTGCTGGTGGGTGTTGTGCCCAGCAGCAGCAGCGCAGACCCAGCTGCTTGAGGAGTGTGAGACATTACTCATGGATGCTATTGCATGCTGGGGGGGCAAGACCACCAGCCATGCACAACACAACCATGCAGGAAAGGGGAGGTCATAATTCCACTATACAAGACACTAGTGAGGCCCCACCTGGAGTACAGTGTACAGTTCTGGAGACCATACCTACGTATGGACATGGACTGGGTAGAGAAGGTTCAGAGGAGGGCAACACGGATGTTGCATGGATTGCATCACAAGTCCTATGGAGACAGGTTGAAGGAACTGAACATGTACTCCCTGGAGGAGAGGAGGGAGAGGGGGATATGATGGGGACATACAAGTATCTTACAGGGGGGAACAGAGTGCAGGAAAACACTATTTTTAAGCGTAAAAGATGTTCCAGGACTAGAGGGCATGGGATGAAGTTGGAGGGGAGACGATTCAGAGGAAACATGAGAAAGAATTTCTTCACAGAACGGGTGGTGGACAAGTGGAACACCCTGCCAGAGGAAGTGGTGGGGCTGACTTGGTCACGGGATTTAAGAATGCACGGATAGACATAAAGGAGTTCTGGAGGTCAGGGTAAGGTGCAACAGACTTATAGGAAAACAGTGAACTTACAAGCTCAAATGGGCAGGCTGGGTGGGCCATAGGCCTTATCTGCCGACACTGTCTATGTATCCATGTATGTAGGCACGACACAGGTGACATGCATCACTGTGCAGTATCACAGCACGTCTGTGTACGCATCACTGGAGGTCCAGGCATGCACTGGGCACATAGCTGGGTAACTGGCATCGCACCACGTTGCCACGTCACTTGCCAGCCTAGTTTGTACTGTGATTGACGTGGGCAGTGTGTGTGGGCGGTGGTGCGCATAGCTGGTGCCACCTGTTTGTGATGGCCATGTGCATGTTCACTGTGGGTGGGTGCATGCCATCAAAGGTGTGGGACATTGGGCTATGTGGCTTGCAGGTTGGGTGGTGTTCAGGGTTGTGGTCAGTCACAGCCATTGACTGTGTTCCCATTTTCCTAGGCCTCATAGTTCTCAGGAGGATACAGCGGACATACGAAGGCTGACAGAAGGGTCCTTAGAAAACCAGGCCATCCTGAGAGACATTCACAGACATGGCCTGCAGAGGAGGCATCACGGAACAGTGGCACTGAGCAGAGGAGGACCAGTCTGCTGGGCCTTAGACCAAATTACCCTTCCCGCTTCACCCATCCCTACCACCCTGCCTTCCCTCTCCAAGTTGTTCATCCCTACACCTTCCCACCCCTACCTTGTACCGCAATTCCCTTGTAAATAATTATAGTTGGTTGTTTTGCACTTTACACATTTGATAATACATTTATATTTTGATATGAATACTGTGTTGGTCTCTGTTTTGCAGCTGGCTATGGTTGTTCAGTTGTAGTGGTGACATGCCATCTGGGGTGATATGGTCGTGTGTGTGTGTGTGTGTGTGTGTGTGTGTGTGTGTGCATGGGAAGGTATCTCCAGCATGGCAGTGACTTTCTCTGGTCTTGCTATCTGCTGCCACCCTGCTGGGTGCACAGGGTGTGTCTGGCTTGTAGGCTTCTGTGTTGCATGGGGCTGACAGTGCTGGGGACTGCATGGTTTCCTGCAGTGCCAGTCACTGCACATGGTGGTGTCTTGGGGTCACAGTGCAGGGTGTGCTGTGCGATGGGGGCTGATGTGCACTGTGGTTGTCAACCCCTGTGTGTGGCACTCTCAGCCTGCCAGTGGTTGTGCTGGGGTGTCATGGCTCTGCTATGCTTTGTTGGCTTGTCCCCATGGGCAGGTAGATCATCTGTCCCACCCCAGTGATGCTGTTCTTGGGGTGTGCAGGTGTGGTGTGGGTTCTGCAGTGTGTTCCTGTGCCCATGTGTGGCATGGCTGGCGGTGGCCCCAGCCTGCCTCCCTGGATGTGCAGTTCCATTGCTCTGGGGGGCTGTGCTTGCTATGGCAGCTCTGGAATGCTCAGCTGAGCTTCCCTGTGCTCCATAGCGCAACATTTTGGCTCAGCTCTTCCTGGTTGCGGATGGCAGTATGTGCGATATTCAGACGTTGGTTGCTTGCGGAATTTGCTCTGCTCCATGTTTGAATATCGCACCTGTTGCGCATTTGCGCAACTGGTTTGTGCTTGCTCCTGCTGTTGCGCTACTTTTGAGCGCAGTTTGAATATCTGGGCCCACATGTATATTTATAGTCACCATATTAAGTAGCTGATAGTTTTGCACATCAAGGTACTTGGAGGAAGCACATTAGCACGTGTTTTAACTTGTGATTTGTTTTCAGTAATCCTATATATAGACACTTGCTCATCGGCATTGTATAGGAATTAGGACTTAGATTTCAAAATGGATTCTGAATGCATTTTGGAATTGGAAACAAATAAGATTTTAGTTGCAGAATTTCCGAAATTCAGAAAAATCTTATCAAGATAGGCCAAATCCCAGCAACCCTATAACACTGGTAACTGATTCTATTCTACTTCTTTATATACGTGTCTACTTCCTAAAGCAGAGGATCACTGTTTGTGACTAGGCTCAGAGCAGAAGGGAACGATATACAACAGGACAAAGTCAGGTTAACAAGAATAACAAACAAAAAAAAAAGAATAACAAGTATATTCTATTCTCCTAGCATGATTCTGTTTTTGCACCTAATACATCTTTTTTTTTATCATGATAGTGCTGACAACCATCACCTAGATGGCTATGTGGATTTTTTTCTGTTTCTCACTTATGACCCTCTCTCCTCCCCTGTAGTGCTGTGAATAGCCCACTACAAGTCATATATGCTGGCTGCCGCACTGATGGCCTTATTCAACAGCTCACTGGAATACAGCATGGTTCTGGAGGACTGGAGGAGAGCAGATCTACATAACATCGGTAGCAGGGAAGAGGCTGGCAACTACAGGCCAGTCAGTCTCACCTCTGTGGTGGGGAAACCAATGTAGACACGGTTAATGGAAAGGTTGATAAAGTATCTTGAATCCAATGGGCTGCAGGACCAAAGACAGCATGGATTTGCAGGATGGAGGTCATGCCAGACACATCTGATTGATTTCTATGACTGGGTGACCACAGAAATAGATCAGGGGAGAGCAGTGGACTTGTCCTATCTATACTTCAGCAAGGCCGTTGAAACTGTGCCACATAGAAGACTGATAAAGAAATTAAGCAGCCTAGGGGTGGGACCCAAAGTGGTGAATTCGATTAGAAAGTGGTTAACAAATAGGCCACAGAGTGTGATGGTTAATGGCACTTACTCTAATGATGGGATTGTGACCAGCAGGGCTTAGTACTGGAACTGACCCTCTTCAATGTCATCATAAGTGACATTCCAAAAGAACTAGAAGGGAAGGCATGTCTTTTTGCAAATGACACCAAAATCTGTAATAGAGTGGACAATCAGGAGGGAGTGGAATGAATGCGTAGGAATCTTTGGAAACTCAAAGAGTAGACAAGAGCATGGCAATTGAGGTTCAATGTCAAAAAGTGCAAAATCATGCACCTAGGGTCTTGGAACCCAGGAGCTCAGTATAGGATAGGGGAAGGTACTGGGACCTTGGGTTATCATATCTGATTACCTCAAAGTGGCAGAGCAGTATGACAAAGCAGTGGGTATGACCAGTGGGATGCTGGGATGCATAAGGTGAGGTGTCTCCTGTGAGACCCCACTTGGAGTATTGTGTCCAGTTCTGGAGACAGCACCTAAGAAAGGATAGACACAGGCTGGAGGCAGTCCAGAGGAGGGCAACTAAAAGGGTGTAGAGTTTGCATGAAAAGCCTTACAACAAGGAGAGACTGCAGGATCTCAACATGCACACTGTGGAAGAGAGGGGAGCAAGACAGAACATAATAGAGACCTGTAAGTACCTCACAGGGGTGAACATGGTGCAGAAGGGGAATCTCTTTCAAATGAGGAGGCGCCAGGACCAGAGAGCATGCACTGAAGCTGGATGGGGGATGTTTAAGAGGAAAGTATGGAGGTCCTACTGCACTGAAATAGTGGTAGATGCCTGGAATAGACTTCCAGTAGAAGTAATGGAGGTTAAAACAGTAGGGGGCTTAAAGCATGTGTGGGACAGACATTGGGGCCTATTAGTAAATTGGCAGGGAGGAGGGAAGGGCTGAGGAGAACAGTTAGGGTCTCCAGAAACAGACTAGGCAGAAATCATCTGGCCTGACTGGGTGGGTCAAACAGTCCATTTCTGCTGAATATTTCTGTGTTACCTGGCCCACCATCAGGGATTGCTGTAGTGGTGTAACCACCCCAGGCTGAAATGTGCTGTCATGGGCAATGCTCTTCCCAGTCAGGTGCCTGATTGTCAGCATCCTAAATCTAGTCCTGCATCAGTTCACAGGAGACATAGGACCATATTACACTGCTATTGGGCCATCAAGCTTTCCATACATCGCATTTTCAGTGGGGTCTTGCTTTTAACCAATGTCACACATAATTGGAGGTTAAGTGAGTTACTCAAGGTCACCAACTGAGCCCATGACTGTGGTGGAGCAGGGGGCCAAGCCTTGGATCACATGGTTCCCAGGACTGTGTTGTAATGACTGGGCCAGACGGCTATATAAATGTACATTTAGAATGAAAGGCAGGCTGGAAAAGACAGACGGACAGACAGACAGACGAACATATTACCCCTGACAAACATGTAACCCTGCTCACAAGGGTTGTCCAAGCCATGGAAAGTCTTGGAAAATACACTTGGAGGGACTGTACTTTGGGCAAACAGCCCTGGGCACAGAAGCAGTCTCTTGTACAATATTATGGCATGGTGCTTTCAAACGAGGTGCTCCTTCTTAGGCCAATAAACCTGTAAGGGTTGTCCTTCAAGAAGATAATTAGAAAGACACCCACTGAAGAGGTAGTCCCTGCCATGAAGCAAGTAAACACACAGCACCCTGAGCCTCACACCCACCCAACAGATGGAATACCTAGGGGCCATTGTAGATGCTCACTCAGGCCTTGTCCACTTGACAAGCAAAGTAATAATGCAAACATGCCCATTCATGAACCAGTGAGCACTGATTTTAGAGCAAGTCCTCTAACTGCTGGAATTGATAGCCTTCTGTATAGACATTGTCCCATTGGCAAGGCATAACATGAGACTGCTACGGGCCCTAGCAATCCAAAACTGGATGGATCAAGAACCAGATCTGACCAGAAGAAGAACAATATTCAGACAGGCTCAAAACTCCTTAGCATGCTAGATAATACACAACATAATCAGAGGCAACCCCCTGGAGATAAAACATGACACAGTGATGGGCACAGGTGCTATCCTGCTACTGTAGGCTGGGGGCAACCCTAGCAACCAGAAAAGCACAGAGAAAATTGGCAGTAAACAATGTCCTGAAATGGGCTAAAATATGTACAGTAAACCTGGCCATAATCCAATTTGATCCCAACAACAAGGGAAGCAATCCCCTGCTCCAGTCCAACGACAGCATCATGGTAATATATGTTACAAAACAAGGGGGAACAAAGAGTCAACAAATGGTGAGAGAAGTGGTGAATGTACTGAAATGGGCACAAAAGAATCTTCAGCACGTCATGGTGATTCATCTGGCCTGCAAACTAAATAGCCACGCAGACTGCCTCAGCAGACAGGCAATCAACCTGGGATAATGGAAACTAGTCACATCAATTTTCCAATACTTGTCAGACAAATGTGGCCCATTTTAAAGAGATCTAATGGCATTGGACAGGAATTCCCAACTACTGAGTTACTACTCCCAGTTCGAGGACAACAAGTTGAAAGGGATAGATAACCAGTCACTGGAATGGTACTTCCAATGGGCATACTTATTCCCCCCAGTCGCAGTCATACACCAGATCCTACACAAAATCTAAATCATCGTGTACCCCAGTGGCTATAATCACATAATTTTGGCACCAAAGGACATGGTTTGCATCGCTGGTAGCAATCATGATAGACCACACATGACAACTACCAGCTAACACAGGGTCCAATAAACCCCCTGACCCATGTTCACTACAGTTCATGGCCTGACTCTTGAAAGGGAAAGATTATTAAAATAAGGCTACAATCCAAGAGTGATGAATACGCTAGTGCAATTGAGAAGGCTCTCCACCTACAACATGTATAGCAGACACTGGACTAAATTTGTTGGATGGTGCAAAAACAACAAAAGAATCCATCAATGGTGAACATCACTGAACTGGAGCCTTCCGGTTTGAGCCTCACCTGAATAGTGGCTTAGCTAGCGAGCGTAGTACAGACCAAAACATAATCCACTCTAATCGTGCATAGCAGAACTCCATCCTGTCTACCATGTGATGAATAACAGATTTTCTAGTGCCCCTGAAGCAAAGATTTAAGGATATCCCACCAATTGGAGGTGGAAAACAGCTAAAAAATGCCCCAGAGCCTATTCGCCAAGTTGCGGCCTGCCTGGCACCAGAATCTCCTGCAAACGGAGCAGACCTCAGTGCAGGGGAGGAAGAGCTCGACTGCACAATTACTTCATGGCAGTTATGCCAGACCTTAAAGCAAATGAGTGAGACCCTGCAGAGATTAGAGACCAAGGTTTCCAATCCCCGAAAGGATATCACTGCTCTAACACAGAGAACTGGAGACCTTGAGACAGCAATGGTTGACTATTCACAAACGACGGATGTCCACAACACTGCCCTTCTTGAACTCAACCATCATACTAGCATACTAGAGCAGTGCCTTGAAGAACTTGAAAATTGCAATGGAAGAAATAATATTCAGATACACGGATTACCGGAGAGTAGTGAGACAGGGAATATGATTGCTTTCATCGATTCTTTTCTCCACGATATTTTAAACCTGCCTAAAGATAAGACCCTGAACATAATTAGAGCACACAGGTTCCTAATTCCTATACCTTGGGATCCAAAGGCAGGCCCAGATCTGTAGTACTATCCTCCCTGGACTATCGGATTAAAGAAGAAATTTTAATGATGGCATGGTCTAAGAAAAGTGTAGAATTTGGGGACGTAAGGCTGTACTTTGATCATGACTTCACCCCCCCCCAAATGCTAGCTAGAAGGAGACAGGTATTAGCAGTTGTGAAAATGCTGCAACAAAAAGGGCAGAAAGCCTTTGTGGAATATCCGTTGCTTTTGAAGGTACTTACAGAGAAGGGCCCAGTTTGGTTTCAGGAGCTGGAAGAAGCAGTGAAGTATCTAAGTCAGTACGGGGTCACCATCCCGGAGTGGACACCAGATCAGAACCAACAACAACTCTGTAGCAGGCCTGGATGGAGGGCGGACAGAAAAGGTGAGGAGGAAGAACCTACATGAATGCTTCCAGCTTGTGGGACTCTGTATGGGCCAAAAGATGATCCCCGAGAAATGGAGAAGAACGAGATGCACCATGAGTTGCAGGCATACCAGGAGGGACCGCAGACAAGATAATGGGGGAGAAAGCCATGATCTGAACCATAGGGACACTCAAGTAACACTTGAGGTTATTCTTGCTTTCTTTTCCATGTCTCGAGCTAGTGTGAAGCTGGGCACGATGCTAGATGATGTCGGGACATCTCTCGGCAGACTTTTTGACAGTTAATTCAGTGAATTGAAAGTAAATTGAAAATACAAAACACAATTAATGAAGGAGATGGAGGGGAACACTAATAACCAGAAACGGAGAGCGGAATTAAATGAAATGAGCAGAAGTTTGATGCCTGGGGTGGGCAGTCATGTGGGGCCTGCCTATCAGGAGGGCACCCTCTAAGTGGGTCTTGGGGAGAGAATGGCCTATAACACTTTGGTATAATTGGGAATACGAGAAATCTCCGGTCTGGAGGGGGAGATGGACCTGCCAAACCTCAAAAGGATATTACAAATGGAATTTTAAACAGAGCTTTATTGACCACAGCAATGTCCTAAGTAGAAGAACTAAAGAGAGGAAAGGTGGTGGGAAGTCTCTGTCTGGAGATGGCTCCTCTAGGCCACTCTGAGGAAATCCTGAATGCCACTAAAATGCTCCACTGGATGTCTGATGGGTCAGCCCAGTAAAGAGAAGGGTGGATGGGTGTCTCCCCTAGAGACTGAAGACACTTAAAAGAGCAAAAGAACAGGGTTCTTGTGAGCCCCGCTACTTATTTACAGTCCAAAGGAGAAATATTAATGGTTCTGGGGACTTTACATCTCACCAAGACCAGACCGATTCCCTCCCGCTCGCATTCTGGGGGGGTCTTCCTGGGGGGGCTCCAGTATGTTGCTGCCTCACTGTAGTCACCAGAACCCTGCTCTGAACAGCTGGAAGCAGCAATCTAGAGAATACATTGGTTGGACGTAGAAAAGCTCTGGCCAAGTTGCAAGAACGATTAGCTGACCGACTCTAATTAAAACATCTGGGTTGAAGAGTGCTCAGTAAATAGTGCCTCCAGAGGCATAGTTCATTAACTGGGCTTCTGGATTATGCACAGAGCTGTAAATCACATGCAGAAGCTCTTGAAGGGGGTCTCCTGATGTGGAGGCATAACACACCTCTCCTTATTTACCCTCCCCATAATAGGCAGTAGGTAAGAAAAGAGACCCACTGATTTGGGTCTTCATCATTGGAGGTCAAACATGCTGATAAAGTTTATAAAGTTTGTGGCTCTTTTGGCCATTACTGTTCTGAGTACTGTTTATGTTTTCTGTATTTTTTATATAAATATGTATGCAAGTGCTTGCCAGGATTACTGGAGGGGAAAAAGGGGATATCTAGAGACACAGGGCCAGAAGCACTGATTAGGGATCTGGAAGGAGAAATTTTAAGTGAGAGTTTTCCTTTTAACAAACCGGACAATAGATAACAAGGGCACAGGTATTTGTTCATACAACATGAATGGTCTCACCAATCCAATTAAAAGAAGCAAGATCTTAAACCAGGTGCGGAGGGCTTCTGTAGACTTCCTGTTACTTCAGGAAGCTCACTTAATGATGAAAGAGCACTATAAGTTACTGGGGTTAGGCTTTGGGGCAATGGCAGCTGCATCCTATAAAAAGGGCAGAAGACGAGGTGCTGTGGTGCTGGTCCCATCCAAAACCCAATTTGAGAAGATAGACTCAAGGGTGGATAAGGAGTAGCAATTCACATTATTGAAGGGTAGATTTTTTTAATTGAAAAAACTTTATTAGTTTTAAGTATAACAAACAATAGCTCATACAATCCAACAGGAACATGAAAAATAAAAAAAAAAACCTTCCCCAACCCTCCACCCCCCAACCACCCATAATCTTCCCCTTCCCCTATGGAGTGCACATGATATCAAACTGGAATACAGAAATAAAAATTATAGATTGACATTTTTTCATCATTGAGGAGTCAGAGAGCTAATAGTAGTTAGGAAAGATAAAGAGGATATAATTTGCCCCATTTTTTGTTAAATAAAGGCATACAGTGCCATATACTTACAATTAATTGCTCAGTCCTTAATGAAAAAGAAAGTTCTCATAACCACTCACTGTATGTGATGTGTGATTGGTCTAGCCAGTGTCTAAGAAAAACTCTTTTAACTCCTAAGGAGATAATGGCCTTGTGATATCTCCTTTCTTTTACCTGTATCCGGGAGTAATCATCCACTATACAGATATCCAGGAAAAAAAACCCTTGCAGATCTAAGACAAGATCCAACCGTTCCTCAGTTTGTGCCCACAGGAACATACCTTTTTGCAGGACCAAAATAGGTGTAGTAGGGTGCCTCCTTCCTTGCCACATCTGGAACAAGTAGAGGAAGGGAGACAACCCATTTTAGCCAGTTTGACAGAAGTATAGTACATATTATTTAGGATACGATACTGGGTAAGTCTGAGGCAATCTTGAGATAGATAAGTGTATAGATCCTTCCAGAGGCATACCCAGTTGAGTTCAAGATCTGGAAGAAGAGACTCCCAAATTTTGGAACCTGCTTGGGAAGAAAGTCAGAAATGGTTAAGCAAGTACAGGTATAAGGAGGAAACACCATGTGGTTTATAGGCAAAGTCTCGGATCTGCTGCAGGAAATCCCCAAATAGAGAATGTTGTGATAAGATGCCAAATTGTTTTACCAGAAGAAGACATAGTTGATAGACTTTAAAAATATGAGTAGGTGCCAGTCGGAACCTAGTAAGAAACTCAGTTGAAGAAAGTATAGATGTCTGAGAGTAGAAATCTGATACTCTCAATTCAGGAGGTGCCAGGAGCCAAGTAGTAAGTCGTGGCTGACCTTCTATTCTAATGTTTAAGTTGGAAAAGATAGGTTGAGAGGAATCTTTAGAAGGGGACATCATTAAATAGGCACTAAGCTGCAGAAGTATTCGGAGAGATGTACCTATCGGGGAAGAACCTAGGGCCTTGGGAATGAGTTTCCAGTGTGAAAAGAAAATAGAAGTAGGACTTAAATTGTAACTGGAAATAAGGTAGGATTCTATCTGCAGCTAGATGGGGACATATTCTTTGCCAGCTATTATTTGAGATATAGAGAGCCATTTTCCACATTTAGAAAGATAGCTGGCCCAATAATATAACATGAAATTAAGTAAGCGTAGACCACCAGATTCTTTCGGTAAACCTAGCTTAAGGTAAGAACGTCTAGGGGCTTTATCCAACCAAAGAAATGAGGTAATGTCGGAGTGAATATGCTTAAAAAAGGAGAGCGGAAGCCAGATATTAAGCATATTTAATGGGTAAAAGAGACTGGAAAGCACATTAATTTTGATAATATTGATTCTACCCCATAGAGAAAGAGAGAGGCTCTTCCAGTGAATTAAATCTTGATAAATAACACTCCACAGGTCCTCCAGATTTAATTTCCGTGATAACGCAGAGTCAGTGGTTAAATAAATGCCGAGATATTTAATGCAGTGGGAGGACCACTTCACACCAAATGGAACAAAGGCTTGTTTATAAGTTAAGTGGTTGAGGGGATATATTTCTGTTTTATTAAGATTTAGTTTATAGTTGGTGTATCTGCCAAAGTTATCTATTATCTTTAGGGCCTCTGTAAAAGAAGAAATAGGGTTGGAAAGGTGAAGGAGGATATCATCCGCATAGACTGAAAACGAAGGGACTAGGTTTCCAACCAAAATGCCAGCTATATTGGGGGAAGATGTCAGTTGCCTAATAAGTGGTTCAAGATATAGGTTGAAAAGAAAAGGAGAGAGAGAAAATCCTTGACGTGTACCAGTATATAAAGAGAAGGGGGAGGAGAATACACCATTACAGTATATTTTGGCCATTGGGGAAGAGTAGGTTACCTAGAGCCACTGTAGAAATGAAAGAGGAAAGCCCATCCTATGCAGAGTGGACCACAGAAAAGACCAGTCCACCCTGTCGAAGGCTTTTTCAGCATCGAGAGAAATCAAGGCCATAGGAGAGGAAGAGGATCCTGCCACATAAAAAATGTGGGACAGTTTACGGAGGTGGTCCGCAGAGGACCTCCCAGAAACAAATCCTACCTGTTCAGGACTAAGTAGACAAGACCAGACTTTTTCTATTCTGGAGACTAGGATCTTAGTGAGAATCTTGATATCACAATTTAATAGAGAGATAGGGTGATAGCTAGTTGGGCAAATGGGTGACTTATCTGGTTTGAGAAGTAAGACAATGGTAGCTTCCAGTAACGAAGGGTCAAGGATGTCCGAGGACAGAATTAAATGATATAGATGAAGCAATATAGGTGCAAGATCTTTAACAAACAGTTTATAAAAATGTGAAGGAAAACTGTCAGATCCCAGGGCTTTGTCTGATGCTAACTTGTTTATGGATGCTTCCACTTCCTCTAAGGAAATAGGAGGGGAGAGAAGGGTTTGATGGTGCTGCAAAAGCTGTGGTAGTGCGGTCGAATCTAAGTATGCGCAGATTTCCTCTTGAGATGGCGGGGATGAGCGTTGGCCATATAAGGTAGAATAAAATTGTTCAAAAACTAATACAGTGTCGTGAGGGTGAGTTTTAATTGAGCCATCAGGGGCGTTAATAGAGGGAATGATTCTCGAGGTTTCCAGTTTCCTTAAATGGAGAATAAGCAAATGGCCCGCCTTCTCTCCTTGTTCTATATATTTGGTCTGAGTCTTAAGTAACACAAATTCTGCTTTCTCTTGCATTAAAATGGCATATCTGTCTCTAAGACAGAGCAAGGTTCTATATAATATAATAATAATAATAATAATATTCTTTCTTTTTAATGCGCTTTTCAAAAACTCAAAGCGCAGAACAAGTTATAGGATCACATCATAATAAAACATTACAATACAAATTACAATAAAAATCATTAATACATTACATCAAACAGCATGAGACAATAATAAAATCAAACCAAATCCGTCAGTCTCTTCCCCATAAGCCTTAATCCATAAGAAGGATTTTAAGGCTTGTTTAAAACCCCTACTGTTGCACACTCTCTAAACCGATGTGGTAGAGAGTTCCAGAGGGTTGGAGCCACAAACACAAAGGCCCAGGCACCCGATGATTTCAAAATAACCCTCGGAATCTCCAGCAACCCCTCACCGGCCGAGCAGAGCAGTCACTCCGGGAGATAGGGAACCAGGAGCTCTTTCAGGTAGTCAGGGCCCAAACCATGCAGGGCTTTGTAGGTCAACAGACCAACTTTAAAGGTGATCCGCCACTGTACCGGCAGCCAGTGCAGTTTCCGCAGCACCAGTGTAACATGGCAAAAACAAGAAGTCCCAATTAACAACCGGGCTGCAGAGTTCTGCACCAGCTGCAAGCGGCGGATATCAACCCCAGGAAGCCCAAAGTAAAGGGAGTTGCAGTAGTCCAGATGCAAGGTCACAAAGGCATGGATCAGCATAGATAGGTCCCCAGATGGAACAAGGTGCTTGTTCCTAGCGATGTTCCTAAGATGGTAAAAGGAAACTTTAACGACGGCCGACACTTGATCACATAGTGTCAGCTGATCGTCAAGAATCACCCCTAGGTTCTGCACCCGTTCAGAGGTGGGGAGCTCCACACCCCCCAGGAATAAACCTGAGGGATGGTTTATCCCCCACCTCCCTATCCGGCGACCAGGATTAACAACCATCACCTCCGTCTTCCTGGGATTTAACTTCAACCAGCTGGACCTCATCCAACCTTGGATTTCACAGAGGCAACTATTAAACACCGAGAGTGCTCTATTCTGGTCAGGTGCAAAAGACAGGTAGAGCTGAGTATCATCGGCATAACAATGAAACTCCAGCCCATACCGTCTTACAATGTCTCCGAGGGGAAGCATGTACACCGCAAACAACATGGGAGACAGCACAGAGCCCTGAGGCACCCCACATGACACAGAGACAGGATCGGAAGAAAACACTCCTGATACCACCCTCTGAGTTCTACCGGTGAGGAAAGATGTAAACCATCTGAGGACTAAACCTGAAAGCCCACAGATGATTCTCAGGTGCTCAATCAGAACCCCATGGTCTACAGTGTCAAATGCTGATGACAGGTCCAAAAGGACCAAAATGGACCATTTTTTCTGGTCTCTCGCCATCAGGAGATCATTGAGCACCCGAACCAGTGCAGTCTCGGTGCTGTGCCTCTTTCGAAAACCCGATTGAAGGGGATCCTAGATGCTATGGATGGTCAAGTGGTTGTCTAACTGGGTAGCCACTACTTTCTCAATTACCTTCCTAACAAAGGGAAGGTTTGAGATAGGCCGGTAGTTACCGAGGAAGTCAGGGTCCAAAGAAGCCTTCTTCAACACTGGTGTCACCACTGCCTCCTTCAGGGAGCAAGGGTATTCACCAGAGTCTAAGGAGCACCAGACTATTCTCGTCAGAACCGGGAAGATAATCTCCCCACAGCCCATAACCAAGGTTGTAGGGCCCGGATCTAAACTACAGGACGTAATGCGCATACCACGGACAATCCTCATAACATCCTCGATTTCTGGCCTCTTGAAGAAATTCCAGGAAAAAAGAGGGCATGTGAGGTCCACGGCCGTTCCCATAGACAGTGTCGTGCAGGTCTCCACCCTGATGTCTTCCACCTTATCTGCAAAGAACCGAGCGAGCTCCTCGCACTGAAAGAGCTGAGCCGGTCGGTTCTGAGCAGCAGCGATTTCCCCGGACAGGAATACTGCCTTCTTACAGGCAATTGCTGACTGGTAGAGTTGATAATGCTGTAGCAGTCTGGGGTGGTCGGCATCTAAGCCGGATTTCAGCCTACACCTCTCTAACCTGCATCCAAGTTGACGCATCTCCCACAAGTCCCCATCGAACCATGGGGACCGGGGATGAAGGGAAAGAGGACGCACACGGATGGGAGCAATAGAATCCAGGGCATTGGTAATGGCCTTATTATAGGCCAGAACCAAGGCCTCAGGATCCATGCTCATTATCAGAAATTCTGACAGGTCAAGCACCGCAGATAGACCATCGGGAGTCACATCCCGTAAAGGGCAGTACTTGACCATCTCCACAGGGGTAGGTCTACGCAAGGGGGTGCTGAAATTGAATCTCACAGTGTGATGATCAGACCATCCAACAGGTTCCACCCATGCCGGAGGCTTCCAACCCCAGGAGGAAAACCAGATCAAGGGAATGGCCGCATTTATGAGTGGCAGAGGTAACAACCTGTGAGAGGCTCAATGAATTCATCAATTGGAGGAAGTGCTGTCCAAAATGCAAGAGTTCATCGTCGATCCAGACATTGAAGTCGCCCCAGCACCATCAACCTGGGAGACTCCAATACCAGGTCAACGACAAAGTCTGCCACTTCCTTAAGAAAAGGGGTCTCATCCCCGGGTGGATGGTAGATGAGAGCCACTCTATAGCCCCCACCTGCCACTACAACACATTCGAAAGATCTGGTCTCCTCAACTGGAACACTAGTGAGACCCAATTCTGTCTTAAAGCAGACTGTAACTCCCCCACCCCTGCGATCCAACCTCGGGCGGTGTATCACCGAATACCTGGCCAGAACAGCAGCCTTAAGAATGGGGCCAGCATTACCATCCAGCCAGGTTTCGGTGATGAAAGCCAGATCCGCCATTCCCCACCAAGTCCACCACAATGGCAGTCTTGTTTACAACGGATCTGGCATTGCACAAAACCGCCCGAGTTGGACAGAGTTCCGAGGATCCCCCAGCCACTTGCCCGCCATTATTAGCGGCGGTGCCCTTGGGTATGGGGATCAGACAAGGAAACCCACGTTCTGACCTCCATTTCGCCCCAGGGCATCTTCTGGGCCTAACAATCCCGATTTGAGCGCTCCCCTCATCCATCCTCCATTGTTCAGGCCCCCCACCCCGTCCCCTCCTCCTTCGGGCAATTCCCAAAGCCCTACAACGTGATAGATGGAAAACAATAAAGGAGAGGGGGGAGAAAAAGGGCGGAGGGCCTGAAGAGCGGAGGATGAGTAGCGCACGACGGGGTGGGGAATAATAACACATATCTAAGTCCTTCAACAAAAACCAATAAAGTCCTACTCTCACAAATCAATGCAGGAAACAAACCCCCTAAAATTAAAACCAAATTTGCCAAATAACATAAGCAAAAAACAAAATGAATCCCAATTACCCCCTATTTCTCAGAATTGAAACCTACTTTCCGGAACCCAAAAAATAAACAAAAAAAGACCAGAGTTGCAGAGGCTAGGGATAAGGGAACTACTAATAAGAACATAATCCAGTCTGGAAGAAGTGTGATGAACCATTGAGTAAAATGAGCCAGTGGGTTCAGAATTCTCCAGGGGTCGCAAAGGCCTAGCAGGTCCATAAAATCCTTTAAGGCTCTTTGTGCTTGTGAAGTAGGCCTGAGGGGGTAATTAGACGGGTCCAGATCTTGAGTGAGGGGAATATTCCATTCACCTCCTAGGATTAGGGGGAGGGAGAGGAAGGGGGTTAATTTGTCAGTTAACTCTGTTAAAAAGGCTGGGTCGCCCCCTGCTGGTCCATATATACTTCCCAGAACAAGTTCCCTGCGAACAAGGAGGCATTTCAGGAAAATGTATCTTACCTGTGGGTTAGCAACAACCTGGTCCACCTGCAAAGGGACTGAGCGGTTAACTAATATAGCTACCCCTTTACTTGAGGTTGAGGCTCCAGAGGCAAAGACCTGGCCAATGTCCTGCCTACGGAGCCTGAATGCCTCATGGGGAAGAAGATGGGTTTCCTGAATGAAGGAAATTTGAGCATGTAGCAACGAGTTGTGTTTAAGAACTTGATATCCTTTTGATTGTTCTCTGACACCTCTGACATTCCAAGTTAAAAACTTAGTCAATCCTTTAGTCATAATCACAATAATTAAAGGAAATAATTGACACAGCATTTCCCCCTAAGTGCACTCCGCAACCACCCTCTCCTCCCAAATCCCCATCCCTTTGTACCAAACATTTAAGAATAGAAAAAATTAAAAGGACTATGTACCATATAGACAAAATAACTGGTAACAGTTTGGAACTACCCTCTCTATAATGTACCCAGACCCAATAAGTAGTAATTGAACACCAGTTAGACCACTCTCCCTTCCTCTCTCCCCCAAACCCCAAAAACAAAAACAACGCCCCAAGCCCCCAACCCCCACCTTGAAGAAGAAGCACAGTAACATGAATGGAAACACCAACCTCCCATTACCCCAAGGCACCTGTTAACAAAGTTTACTATACATAACAATATAATAAAGTGAAAACAAAAAGTCAGCATCAAGATGGCACATCTGTCCAACCAGGTAATTCTATTAAAGTGATCACTAAATAGACAGGTCCAATTTCGGGATCCAGTGTTATCATTCATTAAATAAAAGTTAGAGGAGTGGGTAGGATCTGCCAGAGAAAAAACTCAACAGCAAATCACATGAACCCATCCATACATAAGGGTCCAGGTACCACCTCCCAATAACCAAATTGCGATGTGCTCTGGCTTAGCAACAACTAGAGCCCAGGCAGTCCCCCCCTCCCCCCACCCACCTGCACCCTCCTGAGCTAACTATATGGTGATTAACTGCCCAACTGAGCTGGGCCAGCAAGTGAGCATTCTGGAGCAACGTTACAGCCTTACAATTTCGGTTTGAAGCACTCCATGGCAATAATAAGGGAAGTGGGATGCCAGGTGTAATTATGGGGGGATGGGGAAAGGGGGAAATATTTAACCAGGAAAGGCACATTAAGCCAAAGCTTATTTCCAGGTGCGACCTGGGAGCACAAGGAAGTTAAGTGACTTGCTCAGGGTCACACAGTATGCAAGTGGGGGCTGTGGGATTCAAACCCAGGTCTCCAGGTTTGCAGCTCAGAGCCCTAAACCTCTGCACTATTCTGCCTCCCTGCCTCTAATTATATCATTAGAGATGTGATCCTACCTTATTCCATAGCTACTGCTGGTAAACCAAGGTACTGGGCTACAGAATGTGGGAGATAAAGCTGCAGTGAAACTAAAGGAAATTCCCCTCTCCCCCTCGGGAAGCAGTGTAATAATAGGGCATGCGTCCCGAATCACCACTTCTGACATAGTGTTTCCCAGGGAAAGATAAGGAGGTTGCACCAAAACAGTCCCTTCACAAAATAGTCCAATCGACTGGAGAACATAGGTTCCTGATCTATAAGTGGTCAGCATCCAAGCAAAAAGCCCTCCCAAGCCTGAGAGAGAAAGCGAGGCAGTCAACTCGATCCTGGGCTGTTCACTTCCAGAAGTCACACAACTCCAAGCCAGGTGCAATTTTAACTTATTTCTTGAGCCATTAAACTGTAGTCCATAATATTGGAGACAGTACTTCAGGGGTTTTTAAAGCGGTCCGCGGAGGCGAGTAGCAAGATCTTGAGAAGCCTGATCAGCCGACTCATAGAAGTGCCACTGGCCAGCAAGGTGAACTTGTAAGGTGGCGGGTACTGCATTCTGAATTTAATGCTGGCTGCTATTAACTTAGAGACAGTGTTGTGAAAAGCCACCCGCTTTTTCCTGGTTTCAGCCGGCAAATCCTGGGATATTCTAAGTGAACTACCCTCCCAGGTTATACTCTGTAGATCGTGGTATTTGTGCAGAACTTGTTGCCTTTCCAAATAACTGAGGAATTTGAAGATAAAAGGTCATGGCAGGGAGCCGTCCTTGGGACGTGGGCTAAGAGAGCGATGTACCCGCTCGATGAGGTAAGTGGGATTGTAAGGAGAGGGCCCCACAATTTTAGTTAGTAACTTTTGCATAAACACGACTAGTGAGTAGCCTTCAGCTGCTTCGGGTAGTCCAAAATAAGCATGTTATTCCTACGGCTTCTTCCTTCCAAGTCCTCAGTTTTGTCTTGCAGCCATTTAAGTTGCTGGCAGAGACGAGTGATTTCTGGATCAGTTTGTGTTTGCCAGCATTCCAGCAAGGTACTGTGGGCCTCCGTGTTGCCAACCAGTTGGCCTAGGTCCCCGAGGTTCATATGTAGGGACTTTAACTCAGAGGTGCTAGATTGTAGAGATTATTTGAAAGGTTGCAATTCAGGCAGAAATCTATCTTCCATTAAAGGAATTGCAGTAAAAGAGGAGGCAATTTGGCCACTTGATTGTTATGTCTGTGCTCTTGCTTTCTTAGAGGATTTTTCTGGAGTAGCAGGAGGAGTGTGCCTTGGTTGGGCCTGCCGCATATCCATTTCCATCTCTTCGGATCTCGATATGGAAAACCGAAAAATCAAAGATGATTGAAAGCTGTCAGTAGAGTGCAATTGCAGGCAGTCAAAATTTTAGTAGGATTAAGTCTGGATTAGTTTAGAGAGCACTTGTTTGGTAGAAAGAGGAGGGAGCCTGAAGTCAAAGCTACCATCCAAGTCTAGACATCACATGATCTCCACTGAAGGGTAGATACCTGGGTAATATTTTAACCTTGGCATCGGTGTGCTTTCCCCCAGGTTCTACATTTCAAGAATATCGTGCTTTTTCAACTTTGTTACAGGAGTGGGGGGAGGGGACCCTTATTTGTAGTGGCAACTTTAACCTAATCTTTAATCCCCTCTTGGACTCCACCTCCTGGACCACAGGGAAAGTACACCAAACAGTGAAGAAGGTTCACAATTTATTAGGGGAACTTGGTTTGATAGATGTCTGGTGCCATCAATATGGTAGGCAGAGAGACTATACTTTCTTCTCTGTGGCTCATAATATGTGCTCTCATTTAGATTACTTCTTGGTTCCTAGGGATGAGGCATATCGGGTCTCTGACTCCTGGGTGGGAGATTTCCTGCTGTCGGACCATGCACCCCTTTTCATGGTAATAGATCTGGGAGGGACATGCCGAAACACTTTCTGGTGCCTTAATGTTTCTCTACTTGGGGATTGGGAGGTAAAAGAAGTGATCTCGGAGACTTACAGGACCTTTTTGGATGGGAACGCAGGACAGGACACCTCTCAGTCTATACTATGGGACACTGCCAAGGCGGTGCTGTGGGATAAATTTATACAGCTGTCATCTAAGAAAAAAAGGGAAAGGGAAGCCTGTAAGGATGCCTTAACCACACTTATTCAGGAGTTAGAAAGGCAGCAGAAACAAAAGATAGACAAAGAGCATGCAAGACAGTTACAAAAGTATAAGAAAGAACTGCTGGCATCGTTAGACTACCAGGTGGAGCAAAATCTCCTTTTCTTACATCAGAAGTACTATGAGTACAGCCTCACTCTCTGCGGCTCTTCGCTAGCCATTTGCATGCCCAGAGGGTGAAGGCTACGGTGGGGAGTATCTGGCATCATCAAAGAAAAAAATAGTGCAGGGAGTACATGAGGTAGCAGATGCCTTTAAGGAATACTATGCCAAACTATGTACGGAAGACATAAACCCTAGCGGAGAGAAAATGCAGGATTTCTTAAGGAAGCTAAAACTACCAGGCCTCTCAAAGGAACAAGGTGAGGGCATGATGGCTTAAATGATAATGGAAGAAATGAAAACAGAAATTGGGAGATTGAAAGTGGGTAAATGTCTAGGATCTGATGGTTTCCCATCAGAGTTCTATAAGTTCCTCCGGGACCACTTACAGCCCTTACTCGCATAAATGTAGGCAGAGGAGATGAGGGGAAAGGAGCGCTTTCCTCCCTCATGGACAAGGGCTGGTATTTCGGTAATATCCAAGCCGGGAAAAGATCCAGCCAGACGTGTATCATGCCAGCCAATCTCACTGCTAGACACTGACTATAAAATCTTTCCCTTGATCCTGGCCAAGCATCTATGGCACTTTTTGCCCACCTTAATACACAAAGATCAGACGGGGTTCATTCCTGGCCATCAGGCTCAGGACAACTTAAGGAGAACTGCCCATATAATTGACCACATCGATTAGCATAAACACCCATCTCTGATAATGAGTTTAGATGCCAAAAAGGCTTTTGATAGGGTTTCTTGGCCCTTCATGAGGTGTGTCCTCTCCCGACTTGGGTTCCCACAACAGTTCATTACAGCCCTCTTTAAGTTATATAAGTCATCTCAAGCCTATGTCAGGGCCAATGGTCGTATATCTAATGCACTCAGTCTGGGACAAGGCACCAGACAGGGGTGCCCCTTGTCCCCCTTGTTATTTGCCCTTTACATTGAGCCCCTGGCTCAGAGTATCAGGGAGAATCCAGATATCAAGGGGATCGTACTTGGGGGGCAGTACATAAATTAGCATTACATGCGGATGTTGTACTTTTATATTTGTCAGATCCACAGACCTCACTGCCCGCCGTTTTTAAACAGCTAGAGGTATTTTCCACATTAGCAGGATACTAGCTTAATAAATGCAAGACGGAGCTACTGAGCCTATATTTTCACCCTGACATAGAGACCAGGCAGAAATTACCAATGAGGTGGGACTTGGTAGACTTAAAATACTTGGGAATCAGAGTGGGGGTTGATACCTCTCAACTTTGGCAACAAAATTACCCACCTATAGTTAAACAGTTAAAAGAGGATTTCCAGAGATGGGTCGTGCTTCCCTTATTGCTAGTGCTAAGGTTCAGGCGATTAAGATGAATGCTTTGCCACACCTCTTATATCTGTTCCAGTGCGTGCTATGCATCGTGTCCCAAGCAGATTTAGAGGCATGGCAGAGGCTGTTTTTTGCCTTCCTTTGGGGAGGTAAGAGACCCAGAGTGTGAAGGACTTTATTATACCTCCCAAAGAGTGAAGGGGGGCTGGTCTTCTCAAACCTACAGGGATACTGGGTGGCAGTTCAGATGCAGGTGGCTCTCTTATGGGGCAACCAGGATTATGATGCTTACTGGAAGAGAATAGACTTATGGAAACAAAGAGACTCTCCTATTCAGGCAACACTATCCAAGGAAGGAGGTCCCACAGATGTACAGGGATTTTCGGGAACCAAGGCAGTACTGAAAGGGTGAAAGAGAGGAATAGGCAGTGATGCTACTTCTAGACACCTCTGGAGATACAGATGGTGGGCTTATGACCCGCAGTTTGTACCTGACCAACTAGATAGATGATTCTTAACTCAGGCCAAAAGAGGGTTTCATTCCCCATACCAAATGTTAACAGGCCTCACAGTTCACTCCTTCGAAACAATACAACACAAATTCGGTTTAATGCCGGAGGATAGACTTAGGTATTACCAATTGAGGGATTACCAAAATAAACAGATAAATAAACTCACCCCTGAAACTCAAATCCTCACCGAGGTCTACTTGTTTCAGATACTTTGGAACCCAGAGGGGGTTAAGCATGCCATCTCATTACTATATGCCAACTTTATTGCAGATCAGGAACTTTCAGCACACTACTTGAAACCAGATGAGAGCAGGACCTGACCATCTCTCTAACAGACCACCAATGGACATTAATCTGGAGAAGTACATGGGCCACATCTAGCTCCCTGTCCTGGAGGGACTTCGGGTGGAAACTGAGGGCCCATTTATTTTTGTTGCCAGCTCAAGCTGTTCACAGCAATCAAGGAGTAACACCAACTTGTTGGAGAGGGTATGGGGAAGAAAGGACCATGCAGGTTCACATTTTTTGGTATTTCCCTCTGGTCATTCCATTTATGGACAAGGTAATTTTTCACCTAGCCCAAATTTTTACAATACAAACACCACTGGGCCTGGAACACTTGGTACTAGGCATTATACCCAGAGGATTATCAGGTAAGAAAACAAAGTACTTGTGGTTAGTACTAGTAGCTGCCACATTAAAATCCATAACCAGGTAATGGCGCCAGAGACCGCCACCGGATCCCTTGGAGTGGGTTGAGGTGATAGAATCTATACATCGAATGGAAAAAATAACTTTTAACCTCAGGCAACAGCCCCAGGTCTGCCAAAATAGATGGATGAGGTGGCAGTTGTATGAGGGTCTATGGCAACCTGAGTAGATGCCTTATCAAATAAGGGAAATATAGTTAAAACTTGGATTAGGACACAGCTGGAAAATAGTAATAGATATACAGTAATAAAATAAGATACTAAGTCTTTGTATAGATAGATGGCTCTTATCCTATACAAATGCTTGATCCATAATCATAGCTACTGAATATCTATCCCTATGTAAATGTATATCCTGGTATAGTTTAGTTGGATGTAATAGATTAAGTAGTAGATCCGCTGGTTTGGACTATTGGAAGTGGAATTTAAACACTGTACACTCAGCTTTCCAGTGGTCATCTACGAGTGGATGTAGAATTGTAAGATTAATCATATGTGAAAATGTATTTAATGGTATGACGATTCTAATAAAGCAAGTGTATAAAACAAAAGAACATCACTGAACTACTCATCCTACAGGATGGCCTGGACAGGACTCTCTGCAGCCTCATTTAGGGTACAACTGGTGGCCATTTGAGCCGTAAGGGGCCAGGTAGGTCACAGTGCTCTGGAAGCTCATCCAGACACTATTCATTTCCTCGAAGCATCACAAAACCTAAAACCCAAGGTACCAACACCCACATCACTGTGGGATTTCAACAAGGTATTCAGAGCAATGACTACACAACCATTCAAACCACTAGACTCAGTCAGCATGTTACAGTTAACTCTCAAGACCATTTTCCTCACCCCAATTTGTTCAGCATGCAGGATCAACAAGTTGAGTGCCCTCTCAAGCAAGAAACCCTTCCTGATGATCCACCAGGACAGAATGTTGCTCTGAGCTGTGCCATTGGTCATACCTAAAGTGGCAGGAAAGGTCTACATGACACTGACTATCAAGCTACCTTCCTTCAACCACATAATGACAAACAAGCAGGAGGACAACATACTTATGTTTGGCATCTGGAGGATGATCATAACTTATCTCAGCACAACTAAGCAGACAGGGAGAGACAGACCCTTTATGCCAAGGACAAAGAGCTGGCATGACAGCACCCAATACTACCATAGCCATGTGACTAAAGAGGGCTATAAATGAAGACTTCCATGTGTAAGGAGAGACACCGCCCAGTGGGGTCAAGGTCTACTCCACAGGGGCAATCGCCACCTCCTGGGCAGAGAAGAATGAGGCATCAGCCACACAGAAATCTATGAGGCTGAAACCTGGTCCTCAATTGATTCTTTCACAAGACATTTATAGAGACCATGGACTCTGAAAGCCCAGACTTTGGCAGGAAAGTGCTATGAACTGCATTGCCTCAGTAAAGAACTAAAAGTCTTCCACAAGTCCTGCCATTTGGCCTTCTCCCCCTAATTTGAGTATTATATGGTATGCTATAGTAACCCACTTCATTAATGCTGGGAATGCTGTAAAGGAATATGAATTGTGATGGTAGATTACATACCTAGTAAAGGTGACTAAACAGCATACCTTTATGGCATTCCCCTGCCCATCCTAGGCAGAGAGGCAGAAAGAGAAATGAACCCTATTATGGGAGGAAACTGCTAGAATATAAATGCCAATTTTAATACTAGTATAGACTGTAACACAGTAGTTAGACAAAAGAAAATAATATCAGTCTCTAATAATAATAACTACAGTGCAACTGTTGGTCCAAAACCAATATATACTGTATCACACTTGTCTAACAAAGAAAGCAAAGTTTAATTCACAGATCATCTAACAGAGCTTGAAAAGACTTGAACTGAGGAACAAGGGAAAGCTGAGGGAGAAGGTGAGATCTGGTTTTGAAAAGATCCAAGGTCACCTGTGCATCTTAAGCTTATAAGGTGTAAATAACTCCATTTTGTTAGTGCTGGGACTGCTGAAAAGGGATGCTCTTATGATCATCATTACCAGGTGAGTAAGCCACCATTACAGGCAACACTTAGGCTGGGGGCCAGGGAAGTGCTCTCTTTAGATTTTCTCCCCATGAGAGCTCTGGCACACTCTGGGCACTTTATCCACAGACACTCTTTACTACACATTGGTGCACCTTCTTCCCATTACTTATGGACCACTCTCCTGGCAGCTCCTTCAGTTCTTCCTGCTTGGAAGCCTAACGTCATTCTTAGGTGCCTCTTGCACATGATGGGACATGGACCCATCTGGTTTACTAACATCTTTTCACCCCTAGGAGCTTCATCATCACCAATGACTGGCACTCTGGTGCCTTGAATATTTACCCCACGGGTACAAACACCTAGATGCAGACTACAATTCTGCTGGTTTTGCTGAAACACACAGGCCTTATTCTTGCATGTCCAAGAAAGGGGCCTCCATCTTGTGGAGTAAGGCTGGCTCCTGATGTACTGCCATGTACCATTGATGGTCCACAGAGACCAGTGCCAGTAAGGAGAGGCATGGGCTGTTTGACCCCAGGTTCACATTCCTTGGCCACGCAGTCACAGCTACAACTAACTCTATGGTAGGCTTTAAAGTTGGGAGTCAGAACACTTATGAACCTGCATCGACAAAGGACCACAGACCCATTCAGTCCCAGTGTCAATCTTTGGGCTAGAGGATTCTCCCAGCCACACATTTGCCCCAGGCCACCTAACAGGACCCTCTTCTTCTCTGTCTACTGTGGCTACTCCACAAAGTTTTCTGCGCTCCTCTTATTAATCCTCTAGGCCATAGCACGTATGCCAGCTTGACAGTGAAGGGAAGGGGAGTTTAAGTACAGTGGATAGATAGATAGATAGATAGATAGATAGATAGATAGATAGATAGATAGATAGATAGATAGATAGATAGATACTGCATTTCCAATATTGCTCAAATCACTATACAATGCAAACAAAACAACAAATATAGCAAGACAACTCATTTAGTTGTTTTGGTTAAACTAACTAGCAAATGGACAGCAGAGCTGTGTGCTGATATTGTTTTACTTTGACACCTTTGATACGCAATGCATAGTCTTATAACATGTATAGAGTACAGTAGCTTCCAAATCAGTCTCTTATAGCCACTAACTGAAAGATAGATATAAGTAGTTCAGCAGCACTGGCATATCAGCACTGAAAGATACTTATGAGAAGATTCAAGAGACATAATGCAGAAATGAAAATGCTATATACATTAGTGTTTGAGCTGATTCATGTGTGATTGATCTGCTGCTAATACAAATGCCACTATCGTCACAATTTGTAGCTTATTTAATCTATCAATTCTGCCCTGTTTTACATAATGGATTATTTGCTGGCATTTGATGTTGTAATCCATCTCCATGTCTTCTACACAATTAAAAATGAAAGATAGACTATTGCTTAACAACTAAACTTGATAAGGATGGCTTTGTGGATCCTATAGCAGCATTTCATCACCAGGTGGTCTCAGCTTAGACGCTAATATTAAAATTGGATGCTACTTAAGCATTAACACATGACAGGGCATGTGGTTAGTGAGTAATTACTTCACCCCTCCCACCATGGATTTGAGGCATGAGGCATTTGCCAAGTGTCCTTCAACCATGGTGTGGGGGGAAGGGAGTGTAATATTTACCCAATAACCGCAAGCCCTGAAATGTGTTATTACATTTATAAAATGGCACCAAAATAGTTAAAAATACCCACAAAACTAAATAAATCTTTAAATTAAGAATAAATGAATCTCCATTTTTTGATTAGTTCTACATCAAACAGCTGGGTTTATAAAATGGGCAAAGCAAATCCTTAAATCTAATTGTCTGAAAGAACATCTCAGCCATGTCCTTAGCCAGTAATGATGTCAACCAGAACTAAGCTTCCCAAACTGACCCAACAACAACAACAAAATATTACTGAGCAATTACCTTTAGTCTCTCTGAGGTGGGCACCAATCTCTGTTCCACAACTCGACCGCGATCAATCTCCTAAGCCGACCACAAAACCAGAAGTTGATCCTCAATGGTCAGCTCACTAAAAAGGTTAAGCTGTCAGCTCTAAATGCAGAAAACATGTCACATGTTCCCTTCTGTAAAACAAAAGACCATACCAAAATTAATCACATTTAAAAACCTCACCACAGTGCCGACCGCAATCTCCAAAGTTCGTCGGAGAACCAGAAGTAACTCTCTAACGGCGGTCTCCATCAACTGTGGTCAGTAAATCTTACAAACAAAATTTATCTCCTCTTGAAACCAGGCAGAAAAGGAAAAAGCGGAAAAATACAAAAGAAAACCACACACACACCAAAAAAATGTCTAGGGCAGCGAGCGGGTGCAGGGGCCAAAGGTCACTTCAGTGGCTGGCTCAGTCAACAGCTGTTACTAATCATTCAAAAGGCTTTTTTTCCTAACCTCTATACCCTCGATCTGTTTGTGTGCAGCCCTCATAATCCTGTTTATGCCACACAATAACTTTCTTTCCCTTGGCACAGCTCAGACCCCCGCTGTCTACAGCGGCCAGTAAAGGGCACAATCACTTCCGATACTGCTGGTGACTTCTCTACCTCTTTAAAAAAAATCCATACAAAACATGAACAAAATAAGCACTCTCTCTTTCTGACACTATTAATTTCTGACTCTGCCTATAGGGGTGGTGGGGGGACTCAGACGCAGCAACACCGGCAGACACAGCTGCAGCTGCCAGTGAAACTGCATGCTCAGTGTGGGAGAAATAACTGCTCTCACAATTTAAACAGAAAAAAACACAAAAAACACAATGTGAGAGGCGGATCTAAAGTAGCAAAAACAACAGTGATACACAGATAACCTCATGAACACATAGAGACAATGTACTGCCAATGAAACACTTTAACTGAGACTTATTAGAAGGACTATTTTTTACTATTTAAGGTACTGAAACCTCCTATTTTAAATTTTTGACATTTTTATGTTTTTTGCTTTTATCCATTAAATAATTATTTGGGGGCATTTTATAAGTTCAATAACACACTCCAAGGTGTGGGTTATCTCCTGATAAGAGCATGCCTAGGTGCATAAGGTACTCGGCACAAGCACCTTGTGCCTTATAACGCACCTGGACTTGCTTTTATCAGCAGATAACCCACACCTCATCGTGTGTTATTGCTTGCTTATCCTATAAAAGGGGTCACATTGGTTGGCAGGTAAGTCACTCAAGTTGATAGTTGAAGCTTTTTTGCTTTTCCCAACTGTTACAGTTACTGACAATTCTGGCGCACTGTGATGATAGTTCAACGCACTTAGGTCAGCATAGAAAACAAGCTTCAAAACCTGCAAGGCACTTTCTAGATCAGATCATTGGATTTTTTCTGGACCATTTTATAAACACTGTTTAACTTGATTGTCTTTAGCACACATGGCATGGCCAGTGGGGTGGGGAACCAAATTTAGAAAAAAATATTAAACCCACCCAAAGTTTGCATATTTGAGTTCTTGGAACACAGCTAGGATGATTTTGCTTCTGTTTGAGTTCTGTGGTCCTATTCCCTGTGGCGATGGGTGGCAGCATAAAAACAGATGACAAATGGTCTCCCCATTGTGCCACTATCCAGTGTTTGTGCTACTCACAAAGGGCCTCATTAGTTGAAGATGGGGAGGAGTCCACCGGTGACTAAGTCACTATGTAAATGAGTTTCCCAGATATTAAAGGGCAGCACATGGGGGTTTACAGAAAAATAATCTAAATTATTAGTTTCTTTAAAGTGTTGTTTGCTTGCAGCCTCAGTGGGCACAATTTAAAGTCAAGAGTGCTTATGTTGTTGTTTACAATCTGATAAATGCATACCTATGGCACATACTAGGATCTTTGGGAGGGAAGAAGATCACTGGTACACTGGTCACCTCCCTCCCAGCAGCTCAATGGAGATACCGTCACCAATTTTTCTTCAAAGAGTCTGAGCTTATGTGGGAGCAATAGGTCAGAAAACAGTTTTTATCATGGTCACTTGGACCTGCCTCGGGCATTACAACTCAACATTTTTACAATTTATATAAATAAATATAGAATTCACATCTGATATTATACCTATTTTAAAAGTTCTAGATAACGATAAATCACGTTTCTGTCACACCCAGAAGTATAGAAAAACAGATTTTATGAATCCCTGTGCAATCATTCTAATTAGACTAAGTTGCGTAAATAAGAAGCATAATAGAAAAAAATGCAAACACAAAATAAGTAAGGTTTCAGAAAATCAAATGAAACAAAAAGAAATAAAACTAAAACAAAACAACTTGCAGTTTTGATAATTTTGCAAACAGTAAAATTGTTTTTGTAAAATTATTTCAAATTGTATTGTTCAATTAGTACTTTGACTTTTCTTTGGAACTTATTTAAATACCTTTTCTAGTGCAAACATTTTTATCTTTTATTTAAACTTAAGATTAAACTATGTCCCAAGATTTTGTATTTAAAAGTTAAGTTTAGTCTGTTACCTCCACAGATAAGCCAAATTAGAATATTAAAAATTACTTAAAATAATACTTAAGCATCTGGTTGTTTGTAGAGGCTTGGTTTTCTTCTTTTTAACTTTAAAAATCTTGGTAAGAATTTCTCCTGGATGATAAAAAGTTCTTTAGTCACTGGACTTTGCTCTAGTCTCAGTCCTTTTTCCATCTCACACTTGAACCTGGGACTCTGGACTCCTCTGGCATCAATTCAGCAGTGCAAACTTGCTCCTCCTGGCTTAGACATCAATGAGCATCTAAAGACCTCCATTCTACTTTTGGCAGGAACATCAGACAACAAGATAAACACCAACAAAGTTCAACGACACAGCAGTATGCCTTTCTATCATCTCAGCTGGGTGCAGAAAAGGATCTTTTTGTTCCTGGCTTTGTTGTAGATTGTGTATTCTTTCAGGCTTGGAACACAGCACCCCTGGTGTGAACACATCAATGGCTTAACCCCTTTGTTGGTCCAAACATCAACAGGTGTGGCTTTAGGCTTTCGGCCAAGCAGAAATCTCAAAACAACAAAATTACTCAGTCCACCTGGCATAGACCTTAACAGCTTGGAGGTTCAAGAGATTATGGGTGGACCTGGAAGGGCGTGGCTTTATCCCCTTGAATCCAGAGTGGCATCATTGCTAGTTCTGATTGCTCCTTGCAGATGGGGTAGGTGTGGCTTCCCTCCCAGGACTGCCGCTTTGCTCAGAGTCCAGTTTTAAAACATTCATAGATTCATATACATGTGCCAGCAGAAAAGGACCTTCTTGGCCCATCAAATCTGCCCTTTCCCTTTCCTTACATGCCCCCTTCCATGAAATTACTTTTCTTCTATCTTTTTTATGCAAAATGATATGATTTTCAAACAAACATATTTGAACTTCTCTCATTGAACCCAGTTTTTTAAAGCATCTTTCATGTTTATGTTCATGTTCAACACAAGATGGCGGCCACGCTGGGTCAGCCTTCATTTTAGTTCTGTTTTAGTTCTGTTTGAGCTTTGTCTTAAACTTCATTTTAGTTTATTTTATTTCGTTTAGTTTATTTTATTTTGTTTAGTTTATTTATTTTGCTTTTATATGTTTCAAACGTATCGGGAACGCTGGGGCTGAGCTGCTATCTTTTAGCTGAGATCCGAGATCAGCAAGGATCGAATTTTCTTCATTGGTGTTATTAATCGGCACGGTCGTGGGGTGCTTTGGAGAACTGTGCGTGGGACTGAGGTGGCTTTGACTGCCTAATTTTTTTAGTATTATTGGTGAGAGTCGGCTGCTGTGGTGGCTGATTTCAAGACTGTTAGGCGACTCTTGCCAGTGTGAGACAGTCGCGGTTCCGATGTTACTGGGGTAATTGTTTGTACCCTAGGATTGAAGCACCTGCTTGAATTAGAGAGACAGTTATTAAATCAAGTGAAATTGTGAAAATTGCGAACCTGCTGAGATGTTCCTTGAAGATACCTTGAAGATTTCTTGAAGATATTCTCTCAGGATATTGGTGGAGGTTTGGTGGTGTTTTTTCCCTTTTCTGGAACCCAGTGACTGAATTGTAGTTTCTATTTGGGGATATAATTTTCGCCGGACTATAGGAAAGACGTCATCGGTTTTCTATGTGTGTGGTACCATTGGAATAAGGAAGTGGAAGGCAAATAACGGCAGTAAAATTGGTGATGTTCTGGTCCACATAATTGGAGGTTTTGGCTCCCTGACCCAGATGGGGGGATTGGTTTTCCTGCCTCCGGAGGGTGGTGGGGTTTGCTTTTCTCCCTAGGTGAGGCGGGGGTACTATCGGAGGGTGGTTATGCCTGCCTCATCGTAGCGAGGGTTAGGTGGAGCTGGAACCTATGGTGGAGTTGCTCGTGGTGTCTGTTCATTTGCTGCCTTTAGGACTCTGGCTATTGTGAATTTTGCCTGAATTTGGTGAAGTATCCCCGAATTATTTTTGTTGCAGCTACAGTGTTTTGAATACTGGGTGACTGTTAGGAAATTTAATTATATCCAAGTTCATTCACAACTATCGGTCTCGTGAGAGGAGACGGATAAATGTTGGAGCCATACTAAGTGGTGAGAGCACAGAAGTGTGGACGTATAAAAAAGACCTTGAACTTTGTTTTGGGTAAAATGAGGGTACTTATTAATGAGTATTAAAGTGATGGGCCAATTTTTTTGTGCTTTAGGTGGTAAGCTCCTCTTCCCGCAGTGGTGAGAGCACTGTAGGTGGGGTAGATAATAATATGTTTTTAATAATTTATCAGCACTAAATTTACTAATAGATTTTCATTTGTGTGTTGGATTTTTAGTTTTTATTTGTAATTTTGTTTTATAAGTTGAGTAGGTTTATTATTATTAATTGTGGTGTGATTTATGTGCTGGAAAGATAATAAGATGGTCGGGTATTATTCCCCCTCTATGCTCAGGGACCTCCGTCCTTTTTCCTGTCCTCCTTTGTCTCCGGGAGTCTACAGAAAGTGTAGGGCTCTGGGGATTGTGAGAAGGAGACGGAGGATTGGTGCTGGGCCTGGGGGGGGAATGGAAAGGAAGTGGCGGATAGGGATAGTGGGGTCAAGGAGACGCCTGGGGTGAAATGGGCACAGGAGGGGTTCTCCTGTCTTGTGTCCATACCCAGAGGTTCTGATCAGGGTCAGCAGGTAGGGCGGTCATCATCGGAGGCTTATCCTACTCGGGCGGTGTTATGCAATGCCAGGTCTATTAAAAACAAGACGGCTGTGATAGCCGATCTTGTTGGGTCATCTGATGTGGCATGCATCACCGAGACTTGGCTGGATGAAAATGCTGGGTCTGTTTTAGCTGCAGCAGTTCCAGCTGGGTACTCGGTGATACACCGCCCGAGGCAGGATCATAGGGGCGGGGGTGTTGCCATATGCTTTAAGTCAGAACTGGGCCTGGTGGAGGTACCGATCGGAGTCACCAGATCCTTTGAATGTATTTTGGGCAAGGGTGTGGAGTGCAGGATACTTCTTGTATAACGTCCACCAGATGACGAGAATGCTTTCCTGCAGGAAGTCGCAGACTTCATTGTCGACCTGACGTTGGGGTCCCCCAGATGGTTGGTTCTGGGGAACTTCAATGCTTGGGTCGATGATGAACTGTCTCGATTTGGTCAAGACTTCCTCCAGTTGATGATATCATTGGGCTTCACACAGTTTGTTTCCTCCTCGACCCATATTGGTGGACACTTATTGGACCTGGTGTTCCCTTTGGGGATGGGGATATCCGACCTAGTGGTGGAACCGATTGAATGGTCTGACCATCACACCATTAGGTTCAGTTTTGAGGCTGCCCTTGTTTGGTCAGCCCCTTTGGAGATGGTCCGATACTGCCCCTTGAGGGGTGTTTCCCCAGATGACCTGATGGCGGTGTTGGACCTATCAAGCCTACCAACAGATTGCTTGGATCCAGGTGACCTGGTACATGCTTATAATGAAGCAGTGACAGGGGCCCTGGATTCCATTGCACCATAGAAACATAGAAACATAGAATTTGACGGCAGATAAGGACCGCTTGGCCCACCCAGTCTGCCCATTTCCCTACCTACTGGATAAGCTGCAGATCCTAGTTAACAAGCAGCCTACTTCTTCTTACCCCACCCCCAGAATTGCCTTATGACTGTCCCATGCATGCTTGAATTCCACCACTGATTTTGACTCCACAACCTCCTCCGAGCCGTTCCATGCATCCACAACCCTCTCTGTGAAAAAATACTTCTTAAATTACCTCTGAGCCGCCCCCATCTTCAAATTGTGCCCTCTTGTTCTTGCACACTCTTTTTGAAAGATGCTACCCTCTTGGACTTTGTTGATTCCCTTGAGGTACTTGAAAGTTTCTATCATGTCCCCCCTCTCCCTCCTTTCCTCGAGGCTATACATATTAAGCTCCTTAAGTCTCTCTTCATATGTCTTCTGGTGCAGACCCTGCACCATTTTAGTTGCCCTCCTCTGGACAGCTTCCATCCTGTCTATGTCTTTGCGGAGATTGGGTCTCCAGAACTGCACACAGTACTCCAGATGGGGTCTCACCAGCTGTCTGTACAGAGGGATAACAACTTCCTGTTTTCTACTTGTGATGCCTCTCCCTATGCATCCCAGTATCACCCCAGCCCTCCTTGCTGCCCTCTCACATTGCTTGCCCACCTTTAGGTCATCTGATATGACTATCCCCAGGTCCCTTTCCATTTTTGTTGTTGTTCGTATCTCACCCCCCATTGTGTACTGTTCCCCTGGGTTTTTGTTTCCGAGGTGTATTACCTTGCACTTCTTAGCATTGAATCTAAGCTGCCATACATTTGACCATTCCTCTAATCTTGCCAAGTCCCTTCTCATCCTTTCCACCCCACCCTGTGCATCAACTCTGTTGCAGATCTTAGTGTCATCTGCAAAGAGACATACTTTTCCTTCCAGTCCTTCTACAATGTCACTTATAAAGACATTGAAGAGGACCGGTCCTAATACTGAACCCTGCAGTACCCCATTAGTAACCCTCCTTTCTTCTAAGTGGACTCCATTTACTGTTACTCTCTGTGTCCTATTCTCCAGCCAATTCTTTACCCAGGCTGTCATCTTGGGACCCACTCCCAGGCTAGCTAACTTGTATATTAATCTTTTGTGGGACTGTGTCAAATGCCTTGCTAAAGTCTAGGTAGGCCATGTCCACAGCCCTCCCTGATCTACTACTTTGGTCACCCAGTCAAAGAAATCTATCAGATTGTCTGGCATGACCTTCCGCTGGAATCCATGCTGCCCTAGGGTCCTGTGCCTCTGACCTCTAGATACTCGACAATCCTTTCCTTCAGAGTGATTCCATCATTTCCCTATCACTGAGGTTAAACTAACAGGTCTGTAGTTTCCTGCTTCTGCCTTGCTCCCACTTTTGTGAAGGGAATCACATCTGCCCTCCTCCAGTCCTCAGGTACCACCTATCCTCCCATGATTTGTTAAAAGGGTAGTCAGTGGTGTCACTAGTTCTACCCTTAGCTCTTTTAGAATTCTGGGATGAATCTCATCAGGCCCTATTGCTTTGTCCACCTTCAGTTTTAAAGAGTTCTTTCAGAACCCTTTCTTCTGTAAATGGGCTGGTATCAACTTCTGTATCCAGAGTGTAACTACTGTTTGTTTTATGACCTCCCCTCTTCATTTGTAAATACTGAGCAAAAATATTTGTTTAGTATCTCTGCCTTTTCACAGTCTCCCTCTCCACCCTCCCTCCCTCCCTTTATTAAGCCTCACTATCCCTCCCTTGGTCTTCCTTTGCTCCCTGATGTACCTATAAAGGTTTTATCCCCTTCTTAACTGAGTTGGCTATCTTTTCTCAGTTTGGGCCTTTGCTATTCTGACTGCCTTCCCAGCCTCCTTTTGCTTTAACTGATACAGTTCTCTGTCCTGCTCCTTCTACGATTCCTTGTACTTCCTGAATGCTTTCTTTTCTCTTGAACCTTCACTGCCACTTCTTTGAGAACCATAGTGGTTTCTTACATTGTCTTGTTTTGTTTATTTGCTTCACACAAGGCTCATTACCTCTGTGATGGCAGTTTTATTATTCCCCATTGTTCTTCCACCCTTCCTTCCTGCCCATTTGCTAGTGCATTCCTTAGGCACTCACCCATTTTGCAAAGTCAGCCCTCCTAAAGTTCAGTACTTTTGTCTTTGTGGCTTGACTCTATTGCTGTGTTTATTGTGAACCATACTGTTCTATGGTCGCTAGTTTCCAGATGGCTACCCACTTCTACATCTGTGATCCCTCTCCATCTCCATTTGAGAGAATCAAGTCTAATATTGCTCCCTCTCAGAGTGGGCTCCAGTACTAGTTGTCTAAGGCATGCCCCTGTAGGGCATCTAGAATAACTGCACTCTTCAAGTGGCAGCTGCAACTGCACCCCAGTTAACATCTGGCATATTCAGATCACCCATCAGTAATATCTCTCCCTTTTATGCCATTCTAAGTATACTTTCTATCATTTCCTGTCCATTTCCTCCCCTAAGGGGAGTTCGTATTCATCCTCTCACTTCTCGCCCCAGGTCTCCCTGGTTTGATGAGACTGTGAGGGAGTTGAGGAGGGTTGGATGAAGGCTGGAGAGGCGTTGGCGGAAGTCTGGTCTTGATGATGACAGGCTTAGTTTGGTGGACCATTATGTGGTCTATCAATCCGTAATCTCTCGTAAGAAGGCAGAATTCCTGTCCAGAGAGATAGCGGCTGCACAGAATAGACCAGCTCAGCTCTTTAGGACTGTGGACAGACTGTGCAATCCAGTCTGTCTGCAGCCCAGATGAGCCTTATCTCAAGAATGATGTGAGGAACTTGCTCTCTTCTTTGCAGATAAGGTTGTCAGAATCAGATCGGACATCCGCTCTTCCCTCCCCAGTGGGAATGATGGTGGTCGGCAGGAGATGTCGAACTCCCAGTTTAGTTGGTCTGACTTCAGCCTTGCCATAATCGATGATATTGTGATGATCATTCGAGCGATGCGACCGACTACCTGTGATTTGGATCCTGGCCCCACACGCCTTTTAATGGGTTGTGTGGATAAAATAGGCCAAGTCCTGGCTTTGATAGTCTGGAAGTCTTTGGAGAGGGGGATCTTTCCAGATCCCCTAAAAGAGGCTATAGTTAGGCCTCTATTAAAGAAATCCTCCTTAGATCCAGATTGTCTAGCAAATTACAGGCCAATCTCTAACTTACCCTTTGTGGGTAAAGTTATTGAGAAAGTGGTCGCAGTACAGTTGGAAGATCATCTGACCAACAACAATATCTATGATTCTCTCCAGTCTGGATTTAGGAAAAGGCATAGTACCGAGACAGTGCTGGTTCGGGTACTAAATGACCTCCTAATAGCGAGAGATCGTAGGACTCGATCCATCTTAGTACTACTTGATCTCTCTGCAGCGTTTGACACCGTTGACCATGGTGTGCTGTTAGAATGCTTGCGGTCTGTCTGTGGACTATCTGGTATGGTCCTCAGATGGTTTCAATCTTACCTCGAGGGTAGAACTCAGAGAGTGGTGTCAGGAATTTTTTCCTCGGCATCAGTCTCCCTATCCTGTGGGGTACTGCAGGGTTCTATTTTAGTGCCCATGTTGTTTGCGGTGTATATGCTGCCGTTAGGAGTGATTATTAGATGATATGGTCTGGGTTTTCACTGCTATGTGGATGATACCCAGCTGTATATGTCTTTTGTGCCCGGCCAGGATGCTGCCTTGTCGGTATTTAATAACTGCCTTGCAGAAATTCAAGACTGGATGAATGGGAGTTGGCTGAGGTTAAACCGGAGAAAACTGAGGTGTTGGTCGTGGACAAAGGCCGATGTGAGGCGGGTTTGCCGGATGGATCACCCTCAGGATTATGGCTTGGAGGTGTTCAGTTGGCAACCTCAGATCAGGTGCGGAATCTTGGCGTAATAATTGACAACCGTCTGACGCTTAAATCTCAGGTGTCAGCGGTGGTCAAAACTTCCTTTTTCCATCTGAGGAATATTGCCAGGGTGAAGCACCTGGTTCCTCTAGAGGACCTTCCAACGTTGATCCGTGCCTTCATTACCTCCCGTCTTGACTACTGTAACTCCCTATACCTAGGGCTATCGGGGGTTGAACTTCGCCGTCTGCAGCTAGTGCAGAATGCGGCAGCCAGGCTGTTGACTGGATCTTCTAGATCCAGCCATATAATGCCTGTGCTTTGCGGACTGCACTGGCTGCCAGTGGCTTAGCGAATCACCTTCAAGGTCAGTTTGCTGACCTATAAAGCCCTACATGACCTGGGACCTACCTACCTGAAAGAACTCCTTTGCCCCTACTGTCCCTCCCGCCCCCTCCGATCCACTGACGAGGGATTGCTAGAGATTCCTAGGGTCCGTTTGAAAACATCAGGTGCTAGATCATTTAGTTTTATGGCACTGACCCTATGGAATTCTCTACCTAGTCAGGTGAGAAATTGTCCGACCGTCCTTAGTTTTAAAGGAGCTTTGAAGACCCACCTTTTTAGCATAGCTTTTAATGATTTATTTTAGTTTTAATTTTATTGTATTTATTGTTCAAAATGTACAGGCGCTTTGGTTTTAAGAAAAGCGCCTTTTAAAAATAAAGCTGAATTGAATTGAATTGAATTTATAGGACCCATATTTCCTGAGCTAAGTTAACAAGGACTATAACTTCCTTTTCTTAGCAAAGTCTTTTAAAACAAAGTGATAATTTTGTTCTAAATGTTCTAGGCTTTAGAATAATGTAAGATTTGTCCATAAAACCCCTTAAGAAGGTCCTCAAAAACATTAGATTCCTTTGCAAGCAAATGTTTCTTTGTCCTCATAAGAGAGTCCATAAATCAAAATGTCAAACTTGTTTTTCATTCCTCTTTTCAGATGGTTTATCTCTACATAGCAACAAGTTGCAAGTACAAAAAATACATCTTTGGACTTGTTATGATGCCACCTTTCATATAAGACTAAACTTGATGGACAGGATTCTCAAAAGGGATGCACCGGCACATCCCTGACTTGCACACTGGTGCGATTATGCACCAATGCATCACAGATGCACCACATACCACCCATAATGATATGCGGTGCATCTGGAGGGGCTGTTGAAGGGGGTGTACCCATGCATATAGAGTGCAGCCCCATTCACAGCTCAACATGGAGATGCATCTCTGGGGCAAGTTCAGAGATGTGCCTCCCAACGATAAGTCTACATCGAGTAGAAGTAAGTGGGTGGCCACCCACAGGCAGGCTGCCATACTGCAGACAGCAGCATGGCAACCTGTCTTCTCTGGCAGTCCTGTGTGCCCTCCCTCCCTCTCTGCCCTCATCCCCAGTAGAAAACTGCTCCCTGCAGTGGTAGTGCCAGATGAGCTGATTCCCCTTCCTGCCCGCAATGCCTGTAGAAAGCCACTCACTGCTGTGGTAGTGTCAGATAAGCTGATCCCCCCTCCCTGCCCACAACACCATTAGAATGCCACTCACCATTGTGGTAGAGGGTATATACTGAAACCCCCACCCCGCCCCAGCCTGGTCACACAGAGGACCCTAAGTCCACACATGCCCTGGTGGTCCAGTGGCCCTCTACCCACTCAGGCACCCTCTCCCTGTTCCCCCCATCCTGGCAAGTCCTGAAGGTCAGTGAGCAGCACAACCCACCTGCATTCCACCATGGCTGCCCACCGACAGAGCTGTCTGTGACTGACAACTACTGTACAATTGTAAGCCCATTGCTGGACACTGTCGACCAATGGGCTTACAATGTGTACTGTATTCTGTCAAAATGACAGGGTACAGTACACACTGCAAGCCCATTGGTTGACAGGGTCCTCCAATGGGCTTACAGTTGTACAGTAGCTGTCATTTACAGACAGCTCTGTCGGTAGGTGGCTGTAGCGGAATGTGGGTGGGTTGTGCCACCCTCCAACCATTGGGACCTGCTAGGATGGGAGGAGCAGGATGGAGAGAGGGTGCCTGAGTGGGTGGGGGTCCACTGGATCACCAGGGCATGTGTGGACTTTGAGTCCCCCGTGTGACTGGGGTGCAGGGTGTTGGGGGTTTCGCATATACCCCTGTCACTGCAGTGAGCGCATTCTAATGGTGTTGTGTGAGGGAGGGAGGGTCCACTTATCTGGCACTACTGCCACAGGGAGTGGCTTTCTGCCAGAGATGTGGTCAGAGAGGTGGGATCTGCATATATTTCTCCACCACCACAGGGAGCGGCTTATGACTGGGGACTCAGGCAGGGAGAGGGGTGGTGATCACCTTACAGGGGTGATGGGTGTGTGCCTGTGCTGTTGCACATGCAGGGTGCTTGGCTAATTCCACCAGGTGCATCCCTGCAAGGCACATGGGGCTGTAATGACATGCAAATAGCCCCATTGCACCATGCATGCCTAATGTCCCCATTTGCATGTTGTTGGACCTGAATGGCAACTTTTGGCACAAAGCATCATGAGATGCACTGTCCCATTGGTTTCCCAGCCCAACCGGGGTTTGCACCAGTGCATCCAGGGCTGGGTGCAACTGTAGCATTCACAGAGGGGATGCACCAGGAGCATCCCCAGTGCATCTTCTGTGAATACCACAGTTGGTGCTCAGTGCATTTCATTTGCACTGGGGCATCTGAGATGTGCCAAATGCATGTCCTTTGAGAATCCTGCCCGATAGGTTTATTTTAAAGATTATTGTTCCAAAACATTTTCATATATAGCTTTTGATCCCCATTAGCCACATTTACACAATTTAGGCAGATAAACAGTTGCAATCTCCTCTTCAAACTGTGAAAATCTTATATTGGCAGCATGAAAATTGGTCTTGCAGGAGGAAAAAGTCTTTTCTTCCTATTAAAATCAATGGGGAATCAAACGGATTCTGAACTTTTTTTTCTTGAAGGTACCTTTGCTGTGCCATCACTAAGACCTCTTATCACTGGTACCTCAAGAAGGATGTGGGGAGGCTGGAGCAGGTTCAGAGAAGAGCCACAAAAATGGTGAAAGGGTTAAGCCACCTATGCTATGAAGAAAGATTGAGTGATGTGAACATGTACTCCCTGGAACAGAGGAGGGAGAGGGGAGACATGATTGAGACCTTCAAGTACCTTAAGGGTATAAACAGGGTGCCAGGGGGGAGTATCTTCAAGATGAAGGGAAACAAGAGGACGAGGGGGCATGGCCTGCAGGTGGAAGGAGGCAGTTCAGGGGCAACATTTGGAAATACTCTTTCACAGAGAGAGTGGGGGAAAAGTGGGACAAACTCCCAGAGGCACTCATTGGAGAGGAAACAGTGGAGGGATTCTAAAGGGCATAGGACAACTACAGGAGTGTGTTGGGGTGGCACAGGTCCAAGCAGATAGCTGGACAAATGGGCAGAATTGTTGGGCCTTGTTTCGGTCCTTTTCTGCCATCACCCTTCTATGAATCTATGGTTGTCAAGGAGATTTTGGCACCTTTGATCTCTCAGGAATGGAAGGGGCCTCTTATGTAGACTGGCCACTGCAAAGTTTCCTTAATATTATAGCTTAAGTTTTTTTTTTAACTGGAAAGTTACAACTTCCCTTTTTCAGTGCTTAAAGCACAATTGATGCCACTGAGAAAATATTGGAAAATACAATAGCTGGGCACAATTCTGCTTCTATTTTATGTATCTTCTATAGATTTCTCCTCTTCATTATTTATTACTGAAGAAATTCCCACAGAAACAAGATCTTTATCCCTAGAGTTCATCTGCCTCTTTAGCTTGCTCCCTACTTGAAATCGTAATGCGCACCTGTGACATCATAGCCTGTTGCCATGGGAATAACTGTGATGTCATAAGCAGGGTATTATGACATAGAGTTGGGAAGAAGCAATAGGAGCAGATGAAACTTCAAGGAACAATTACCTGTTTTCATGCTCATGACCTCAGTAATACATAATGGGGATGAGAAATACAGAGTTAATGAGAATGATACAACGGCAGGAAAATTTCCTGGACTCTGATTGGTCAGTGTGTGCCTGAGACAGTGATGATATTACACAATAACAGCACTGTGTTGATTTTTTGAATGATTGTATGGATTTTATGGATTTTTTTCAGAAACAAAGATATACTGCCTCACTAAAAATCTACTAAAAACATTTTTATTTTTATTTTTGTTTTGTATAACATCGAGCCATTGTATAATTTCAATAAGGCACTCCAAGGTGTGTGTTATCGTATAATAACGTCACTCCTGGGGTGGTGGAAGCACTCAGCTTTGCCTCGTGCTTCAACCCACCCCAGGAGTGACGTTATTACACGATAATACACACCTTGTCATGCCCTACTGCTTAAATATAAGCTGCTTTGTGTCCAAATATTATGTTTCTCTAAGTTCTTCTTAAGTTGTCAGTGGCTCTTTAAGGTTTACACAGGTACTGTTTTCTCCTTCTGCCTGTAGCTTACATAAATAGCATCTTTGACCAGAGTTTTATAGTATGCCTTCTCATTTAGCTTAACTTAATAATTAAGCATTTATAAAAAATATGAAGTAGTAATTAAAAATAATGAAAAGAATAATATAATAAAAATATAATAAAATATTTTTTAAAACTAAGTTTTGCTCCTACACTTACAGGTCATAAAAGTATCATCTGATACCACCTGCTCTGGCCCTGAAGTCTGTATTTTCAACTATAAAATGGGTCAAGGTAGAAGACATAAAAAACAACTCTCTGTTTGGATGAGCCAGGTCACCTGTCATGACTGTATGCACTCAAGAAAGCACAGTGCTACATTTTTAAGCTAAAATGTGTAATACCAGGCTTTTTTATAAGTGCAGTGGGTGCTGTGCTTATTGAGATATAGAAACATTTACCTGGTGTGTGTGGAAGAGCACTGGGCCTGTGATATTGTGTCTTAGTACACACCAGAGGAGTGCGTATATGTCCCAAAAAATGCCAATCCTTTTGTGTGTTATTGCTTATATAGCCACCTTTCATTTTGTGAAGTAGTTCTTATTCATTTATTTATTTATTCATAATTTTATAAGTTGCACCAAAAAAGACATACTGAGCTGCTAACAGTTCATTTCCAGATGCGTCCTGGGAGTAGGGCAAGTGGAAAATCATACACTGCAAATTCAATATATCAAGGAGCACAATCAAAAATTGAAGACACATCAATATAACAGACACGTGTAGTACAAAGAAAATCAGATAATTTAGTTCATGGAACTACTCTTACAGATGAATGAACAGGTAATGAAGGGAACAGATTGCCAGGGGGGAAAATGGTGGTGGGAGGGGTGATGGAAGAGTGTCATGGATAGCTGCAGGAGGGAGAAGAAAAAGAAATTGGTTCTTTCTGACATTTTCCTTTAATCTTCCTTCTGTCAATGGCATCTTGTGTTCCCTTGTCTAGTCATCCTGACAAGCTATATTTGGTGTAATGGTTACCCCGTTTAGACATTCAAAGGCCTTTGATTCCTCTTTTTTTCATAAAAAAAAAAACAGCCCCATTCCTTTCAGTCAATGCTCATAACCCATGTTTGCCAAACCTTCAAACACCTTGATCTCTCTATGTAAAACATGCTTAACAGAGACTGAAGACATGGTTATGTCCATCAGTGCTCCCAGTTTGGAGGAGCAAGCATGAGCAATTTTGAACTTAAGCACATCTACAACCCACATTTTGGTAACAAGAATCCCACAATCCTACCTGATCTGTGGCTCAAAAGAGCACAGTCAGACCACTGAGGCCTTAAACTATTCCTAGTTAAAAGCAACACACTGCAGTGCAGCTTGGATACTGTATTAAGGGCATCACTGAGGCCGAAGAATCTGCTGCTGATATCAAGATCTCCTTCATAGGCAGGTTGCCATTAGAACCACAGGAAAGGCCTTCATTATTGTGATGTCCTGAGCTACACACAGCCATGTGGGAAACCTGCAGAGTCCCACTCTCAACTCCCATATTCTAGGCCAGCGGGATCTAGGTGCAATATGGAGGCATCATGCTGAGAGTATGGGAAGAGGGAGCTATCATGTCCTATAGCAGCAGTAGAGATAGCTTTGACTTTGTGCACAACCAAGTGGTATTGGCTATCTCCACCCACAGAGTGGTGTGGCAGATGGCCATTGGTATTTGCAGAGTTGTGGGTAGGACCACCCTTACAAAAAATAGGCCTAATGCGCAACTGACTCAGATCACTAATCATTAATAAAGTTTCAACTGTTCATTAGTTTTGGTTTGGTTGAAATGTTCACATGCAAATTAGTTAGTTGCTAACCCCTTCTAGGACAACCAACAGTAAACTAATTCTTAATTTTTTTGGGCAGTTAAATCCTGTCCCACCAGCACAGCAGTAGAGCTAATGCTTGAGACGCTGATGACCTGGGTTTGGAATTGAACCCAGACTGTTGCAGGGTCTGTGGGGGAGAGGAAGATCGAGCATCCAAACAACTCCTCTCCTCCTCTTCCTCCAGCGGGAGGGTGTGGAAGCTACTAGTGCTGTACTAGCCCCTGGCAGAAGCTGGGGGAGGGACACCTGGAGTTTGTAGTTTTGGGAGGTATGGCAGACATTGGCATGTGTGCCACTATGTCATTGCATGCCACATCTCCCAGGGGACAGACAAGGAAAATGCTGGACAAATTATTATTTAATGCACAAAAATGTAAGGTGATGCATCTTGGGAAGCAAAACAAATGTTTTACCTATACATCTAACAATACAATATTACAAACAACTGATAATGAAAAAGATTTGGGGGTCACCTTTTCTAGGGACTTGTCCTTTGAAACTCTTACTACTAATATAGAAAAAAAGAGCAATCAGATTTTGGGTTGCATATTAAAATATATTAAAAGTAGAAGTGAAAAGGTAATAATCCTCTTTTCTCAAGTTTGGTTCAACCACATCTTGAGTATTGTTCATCAGTATTTGGCCCATCTTCAGTTAGAGGTATTAGACTAATTGAAGGTGTGCAACATAGAGTTACCAAAAAAATTAAAGTTGTTAAGGGGCAGAATTATGGTTGTAGATTAAATAATCTTGGACTTTTTTCTATGCAGTACAGGAAATTAAGGGGGGATCTGATATTGGTTTATAATGGATTATATAGGAGGCAGTATAGCGCAGTGGTCTAAGGCTCTGAGCTGCAAATCTGGTGACATCCAGCTGACCAGACCTGGGTTTGAATCCCACAGCTTCCACTTTCATACTGTGCAACCCTAAGCAAGTCACTTAACCTCCTTGTGCTCCCAGGTTGCTCCTGTAAAAAAGCTTTCAGCTTAGTGTGCTATACCTGGTTAAAAATTAAATAAAAAAAAAATAATGCCTTTAACAATAACAGAATATTTGAAACTATAGGACTATGTTGGAATCAATCTATGACATCTACAAGATCTCATAATAAAAAAATTAAATGGAACACAAAATAAGACAACTAAAAGAAGTCAGTGGTTCACTCAAAGTGTGATATCAGCATGGAATACGTTACCCGAGGATATTGTTGAAAGTAACTCTGTGAGCATTTTTAAAAGAAAACTAGATTTATATATGGGTCAATGTCAATATTTCTTCCACCAATGAGAGGTGGCAAACTCATAAAAGGCATCACTGCCTACTGAGTTTGTAAACTACCTATGAACCTATGAGCACAGGATGCCACCCACCTTGCACCACATGCCCTGCACTGTTGAACCATGGCACTCCTCAGACACTGAGCTAGAAGTCTGTGGGGGAATAGACCCCCCCAAAGACCCCACCCTGGGGGTAGGCCAGGGAGGAACACCAAGAGAAGTAAGTCCCATGGAGATGGATGAAAGGGCTGAGTGCAAGTGTAAGACCTATGGGGGCCAGTCTGGGTGTAGGAGGCAAAAAAAAAATCATCATTGATTGAGTATAGACTTGCCATTTATTTCTCTACCCATTCTGACATCTCTGACCGTATTTATTTATTTGATAACTGGGTGGATGCACTGATCCCATGCACCGTTTTCAGGCACGACCCAGGCCAACAGCATGGCACAGTGAGTAATGCAAATATAGGTAACATGACAATAAATTGCAGGCATCCACGATTAGGTAAAAGAAACAAAGTACATAATGGCCATACACACAAATGATTGCAGTAGAGTACACAGTGCAGAGAACATAAAGGCTATACATAAATGGCTTGCAGTAAGGTACACAGCGCAGTAAATAGGTCAATTACACAGTTACGATACACAAAACCCCAGAGGGATAGTCAGGTAATCAGCATAAGATAAGTGCTGTAGCATAAGCAGGAAGGGGGAGAGTACAGAGCCTAGTGGGGAGATGGTGCCCTGCAGAAGTCGCAGAACACCACATTAGGGGAGGGGAATATAGCGGTAAGGGATGGCACACATTACTTGGATAAGCAAGAGTATTTGGCTTCTGACAGTAAACAAGCTGTGAGGCGGGTTTTGGAGGTGTGGAGTAAGAGTCGGTTGAGCGGAACGACATATAGATTTTTTTCCACGGGGAGGGGGCAGAAAATGAAATGGCTTTGCTGTCCAATAGCAGAGGTGATTCTGTGGACTTCCAGTGGTGGAACAGATGATTCTCAGAGGCACCTTAGCGCCACTCTGCCCTTAAGTAAGGATGAGTATGGGGACAAGTGGCCGTCTCTGAGGGTGTTATCTATAATGTAGCCAAGGGCATAGTCAGAGTGTCCTTGGAGTGGGAGCCACCCTAGTGAGTGGTGCAAGTCACAGTGATGGGTAGAGTGAGACTGGAGCATGAAACAACAGATGCTATTATATACTGAGTTAAGCTTGGCATGCAGGGCAGAGGACACTTGGGAATAGACAGGGGAGCAGTAGTCTATAAGGGGGAGAAGGTTGCCTTGGGGAATCGCAAGGCATGCGTCAGAGGTCATGAACAGTTTTTGGTGGTAGGCAAACCCAAGTTTCTGGTTTACCCTGCACATTATGTTGTTGATGTGTTCCGTGAACTCAAGGGAGTGGTCACGGGTAACATCTAAGTATTTGAAACTGAGAACATTTGGTGGGGGGAGGAGGACTTCAGGTGTGAGCACTAAAAGGGATGAGTTTGACTTGGAGATGTTGGAAATGTATGGTTTGGATCAGAGCAGCATAGATTTCATTTTCTTTTCATTTACCATGAGTCTGTTAGAAAGAAACCAATTGTGAGCAGCACTGTAGTTAAGGGTTAATGTGGAGGATATGTTCGTAAGGGACTTGTCACTGTGGAACAGGACACTGACATATATTATTTGGTCACTGGCATTCCTCCCTCCCCACTTTCTCTACCCAATTTGCCCCGTGCTTATTCCACGCATACTCTAAGCACCCCACACTCTTTGCCTCCATTACTTCCTCTGGCAGGCTGTTCCAGTCATTCACCACCCTTTTCGTTAAAAAGTATTTCTTCACATCTCTTCTAAACTTCTATCCTTTAGCCTCATTGAATGCCCTTGTGTTCTAGTTCCTTCGTTTCTCTGAAAGAGACACCCCTCATGCACCTTGTTCATGCCTGTAAGGTACTTGCAGGTTTCAGTCATGTTCTCTCTTTCTCCCTCTCTCCCTCTCTCCCTCCCTCCCTCCCTCTCTCTCCCCTCTACTCCAGGCACTACATGTTGAGTTCCTGCAGCCTTTCCTCGTAAGGCTTTTTGTGCATGCCTAGCACCATTTTGGTTGCCCTCCACTGTACTGCCTCCACCTTGTCAATGTCCTTACAGAGTTACAGCATCCAGAACTGTACACAGTAGTCCAGGTGGGGCCTCACTAGGGAGTAATACAGGGGTAACACCACCTCCCTCCTCCTGCTAGAAATCTTCTTCCCAAATCACCCCAGTGTCATACTAGCCTTTCCCACTGCCTTGTCACACTGACGAGTTACCTTGAGGTCATGTGAGATGATGATCCAAAGGTCTTTTTCTTGCTTGGTGACTGAAAATACCCCCCTCCCCCATTTTATGCATAGTTCCTGGGTTTCTTTGCCCCGGGTGGATAATTTTGCACTTTTTGGCATTGAAACCCAGCTGCCACACCTTAAACCACTCCTGTAGCTTCTTCAGATCCCTTTGCATTTTTTTTTAACCCTTGCTGGGTGTCCACTCTGTTGCAGATTTTTGTATCATCCACAAAGAGACACACCTTCCCATTCAGTTCCTCAGCAATATCACTTGTAAAGACACTGAAGAGGACTGGTCCTTGCACTGAACCCACCACTTTGATACCCAGCTTACCACTTTCTCCCAAACCCCCAGGCTGCTTAGTTTCTTAACTAGCCTCCTGTGTGGCACAGTGTCAGAACCCTTACTGAAGTCAAGACAGCCACATCAACTGCTCTCCCTTGATCCACCTCCCTAGTAACCCACTCAAAGAAACCTATGAGATTATTTTGACATGACCTCCTCCCTGTGAGACCGTGCTGCCAGTGGTCCTGCAGCCCATTCGCCCCCAGATACTTCATGAGTCTCTCCTTTAGTAGGGCCACCATTAATTTTACCACCACTGATGTGAGACTAACCAGCCTGAAATTGCTAGCGTCCTCCCTGCTGCCTCTTTTGTGCAAAGGCACTACATTGGCCCTCCTCCAGTCTTCTGGAACTACCCACATCTCCAATAAGATGCCGGATAGCAGAGCCATAGGGGCGGCTAGCACCGTGTTCAGTTCTTTTAGGACCCATGGGTGAATCCTGTGTTGTCCCATCACCTTATTCCCCTTTAGGGCTTCCAATCACTGCTAGGCCCTCTCTCTACTGAGCATGGACTTGTGTCCACTGTCCCCTCCCCCCGGTGCTTGCTGCTACTTGCTGGGCCATCCCCCTAGCCCTCTACTGTTAAGACTGAGCAGATGTAATAATTTAAAATTTCAGCTGTGTTTTGATCTTCCTCTGTACAGTCCTCCTGCTCCCTGCCCTCCTGATTCTCACAATTTCTCCCCTTGTCTTCATTTCACTTACGTATCTGAAGAAGGTCTTGTCCCCTTTTGAACCTCCTTAGCTATCCTCTCCTCTGTTTATGCTTTAGCTACCCTCACCCTCCTTCCTGCCTCCCTTTGCTTTACCAGATGTACCCCCTGTCTGCTTCCATCTGGGTCTTTTTGTACTTCCTAAATTCTGTTTTCTTCTTCACTGCCTTTGCCACCTCCTTAGAGAACCATAGTGGCATCTCCCTTCCATTCTCTCTTCCTTCAAACAGCATGCTGTTGCTTGGCTAGCTGCTCCTTTATCCTTTTCCATCGAGTCTCCACTCCACCCGGCCATCCTCCCCTTCGGCAACATACCCTCCTAATCCAATGCAGCATACTGTATATGCAACCAGAAACCAAAATGTGGTTCCCAGTGTGGCCCCATGGACCTGAAACAATGAAGCACATTAGGAGGAATCTGTTCTGACAAGGCCCAAGTCAAAGACAGAATTGGTGGGAATCAAGACTCACTCATACACTCACTCACTTACTCACTCGCAAACTGTAGCTTGAATCAGTTAATTGTTATCGATAAAAAATAAATTGGTTCATTCAAACTACAATTGTTTGTGAGGGAGGGAGTGAGTCCTGTTTCCATCCAATGCCATCTAATATATGCAACCACTTAAAATGAAATAACTGCTGGATTAGCTTTAGGCAGGACTATAAGCACGCAGTAATACCCAACAAGGTGGGCAGTATTGGGCTATACCAGACTGCCCAGGGGTGTAATGAGGCCCGACACCACAGGCGAAGGGCCCTATAGCCCCTGGAAACTCTGGTATGGCACATGCCACTCACCCTGGAGGGTACTACTATGCTTAGAAAATGGGTCACATGTGACATTGTTGAAAGACATATAAAAAAAAAAATTTTTTAAATAAAAATCAATGAAAAGTTATTTTTTCTTGTACAGTAGTCCCTCTACTGACAGAATTACCAGAAGAAGGTGCTGCTGTTTTGTTAATGATTTACAGAATGTTATGGCTACCCTACCACCTCCAGTACTGTTGTTGTGTGTTGTATCCCCTTCCAATAAACCCAGCCAGAATGCATGGGATAGACATAAAGGAATTCTGGAGGTCAGGGGTAAGGGGCAACAGACTTCTAGGAAAACAAACTGAACTTACAAGCTCAAGTGGGCAGACTGGGTGGGCCATAGGCCCTTATCTGCCGACACTGTCTATGTATCTATGTATCTATGTAGCCATAGATTACCATAGCTTTTTTTAAACGTAGCTGTTATTATCTGTGCTCTGTCAGCTTCAGAATGGTGAAGAGTGGTCATGGTCAGTGACATGAGAATCCTGAGTTGAGATGTTAAAATTAAGACTGAGCACGGTCGGGAAGACCAGCTGACTGGCTATGACTTAAACAGCTTTAATTTTCTTTTTTTCTGTGTGTGTTATTTCATGTTTGTGAAAGCCAGGGCTGAACTGCAGTTTGACAGCTTGTGAGGTAGAGCAACAGGTAAAACCGGGAAGCACGAGCATGAGAAAGTAATGCTACATGTTATTGAGACCGGCGGTATTTTTACAGATTGGTCTCTCGCAGATGGAGATGTGCTGCTGGCTCGCAGCACCAAAGGAAGTGGGCTGGTGACTCGAGGAGTGACAAGCATCTGAGGTTAGAGCGGCACGGACAGCACTATGTTCAAAATTATTTTTTTTTTATTTAAAAATTCAAGAGGTGGGGGTGGTATAAAAGGGAAAGAGGGGGGATGTTAGTCAGTAGGTCGCCCTTGCTAAGTGAGACAAACAAAATGGCACCTACGTAGTTTGTGAAAATTCCATGGCACAGTAATATTTTGAGTAAAAAGGCAGAGAGAGACTTGGTTTCATTATTTCCCGGTCACTGTTTCCTGATTCTGGACCAGGTGGTTGGCTTTCTGAACCAATCAATTAGTAGGATTTTGCAGACCTATTTTCTAAGGTTTACTAGGCCTCACAAACAATCTGCAAAGGTTGAAAACAGCAAACTACAGGCACAAGTTTCATTCTACTGAGAAATCCTCAATATGATATTGCTTTTGTCCCTCAGTACTTTGCAATGAGATTCTTTTCATTTGTTCTTGAGTAGTGCTCTGCTTACCTTGCCCTATTTTGTTTCTTTGCTCTCAGGGATACAAATTTAATTCAAGTACGACTCCAGTCACTTGTCCACACCTGAGCCCCCAGCATGCAGTAGTTTGCATTAGGAACAAAGCACTTGAGGTTTAAAGTAAAAGAAAGAGATTGAATGCCCCCCTCCCCCCACTGCTCTTAACCCTCTGGTAGAAATCTGAGTTGCAGCAACAGAGTTACTCGAGGAAAGTCACACAGTGTTTCTTAGGCAGCTTTGTTTTCGGCATGTGGATAAACAGATAGCTACAGTTTCCTTTTCAGAACTTTTAAGTTCACACTTTCTCTAAGCAATTACTAAATTGCTGGCTCAGACAAAACTGCTCATTAAAGGAAAGCACGGTGTGTGCTAGAGGCCTGAATATTTTTTATCTTTAGTTCTCATGCTAGTACCAAGCACGTTAAAGGTTAGGTGCATCATTCATTATCTTTTATTATACTGGAAAGGCACGCTTGAGGATCCTACCACATTCACCAGTGCGATATAAAAATATCAAATAATAAAATGAGAAGAAACACCAAAATGTGCCTTTAAATCCAAGATAATTAGTCAATAGACTACAGTTAAGGATGCGGTGGGCTGAGTTCTTACAGAACATCTTATTACGCCCCTCATAGAGTACCTCTCCCTTAAACTGTTATTAAAGTTCTACTTTGCTCCTTCCTGTTCCAAATCTTATTGGACCTTTCAGCACAACTCCCTTAGTTGAGGTGTACCTGCACTCTTTTGCTGGGCCTGGCTCATGGGTTTTTGCCCTACTTACAGTCTAACCTTATGCTTATTAAGCACCTCTTTCAAATCCAATCCCTGTTTTGCACTTCTTTGTATATATCTTTTATCTTTTTATTCATGTTACACATACTATATTTATAGTTTTATCAATCTCCCACTGTTTGCCACCCATACTACATTGTGTTTATTTCCACTATTTTTATTGTCTAGCTGTTTAATGCTGTCTGTATTTTTTACCTCTTGTACTCTGCCCCTGGGTTGCACCTGGAAATACATTTTTAGCTCAGTATGTCTTTCCAAGTCACCAAATTTAAGTAAAAACAATATTTTTACAAACACAAACAATGTGGACCTCAGTGCATTCTGTATTACCAGTTTGGTGCATGTAGCTGAGGAAAATATGCAGAAAAAAGGAAGGGAAGCAACTTTGCTTCCAAATGCTACTGCACTGACCCGTTCCCCATTTGTAACTACAAACTATAAGAAGCATACAGCTTACCTTGCTGTATCCTAATGGCTTTATTTGTGAAAACAGGTGCAAGAAAAGATCGCAGTTAAAAGATGCTACATAAATAGGCGGACAAACACTTGGGTTAAAGCTACAAAACAAATCACATGCCGGCACTCACTGAGTGCTCTCACAGCCATTGCTTGCCAGCAGCAACACGCTCAACGCGTATGCTCATCAGTTGATGTTTCGCCTTAAGGCTTCCTCAGAGCTGATGGCTCAAGCACACACATTCACTCTTATTCAGTTAAATTCATACATATTCATAAGATGGGAGTCACCCACACTTACATACAAAAAACTCTTTTAAAAACTTTTTTCACACTGGTCATATGTTTCCTATCTAACAACCACACTATAAATAACATTGGAGTTGTAATTCCTCATTAATTCCCCTTGGAAATAAAGTTTCCAATTTAAAAATCCAAAAAGACTCTCGTTTGGACAGTTTATTTTGGAAGTCTCCTCCTCTTACCCCCAACTCCACTTTCTCAATTCCTGTAAAGCAAAGGTTAGCTGGTGACCCATGGTTTGCTGCACACAAATGTTTAGCCACTGCACTTGACTCTATTGTGAATTGCTGACTTGTGTTCACAGATCCTTTCCCTTAATGTCCATTTTGTTTGACTGACATACCCCAAACTGCACGGGCATGTCAATAGATAAATTACCCCAGTAGTTGAGCAGTTTATGAACGAGTCTATAGAAAAATTTTTCCCAGATCGTGGATGTTTAAATTCTGCTGAATCAATTGTTTTGTGACACTGTGCACAGTGTCCACAACCAAAGTTGCCTTTTTGGGGGTGGGGGTAACCAAGTGCTATTTGGACTGTTTGCTTGTCCATGTAGGCTATGCACAAGTTTGTCCTTAATATTGGTGCCACTACAATATGTTACCCTTACTGTTTTATTCTCAAATGTAGCACAGCTTTGCAATACTTTCCAGTTTTTATTTATGATAGTCAGTATCTCTCCAGTTTGTTTATTGTATATTGTAACGAAAGTAATTGGATGTGCTGTACTCTCTTTCTTTTTAGATGTTAGAAACTTTCTTCTGTCTTGTATATTTGCTTTTTTCCATCCCATTTAATACTTTTTCTGGTGAATACTCTCTTTCTACAAATCCCTGTGCCATGCCGTTAGCATGTTTCTGGAATTCTCCTTCTTTACTGCATATACATTTTACTCTGCACATCTGTCCCACTGGTATATTGTCCTTCAGCAGTTTTGGGTGACTACTCATGTAGTGCAGCAAACTGTTTCAATCAGTTGGTTTCCTAAACATTGTAGTGCAGATGTCACTGCCTTCTTTACAAATAGTTAAAATTAGGAAACTGATAGATGTCTCGCTGCTCTCCATCGTAAACTTTAAATTCTCATTTGGCCTGATTCATAACAGTAAGGTTAACTCTTCCATGGGACCGTCCCAAAACATGATACAATCGTCTATGTATCTTCTCCAAAATGTGGCCTACTGCTTAAAAAGTGCATTCTCATACATAAAACGCTCTTCCTAGGTACCTACATATAAACTTGCTAAACTAGGTGCAAAGGTTGTGTCCATTGCAGTGCCATCAATTTGTTCATAGAACCTTCTCTGATACATGAAATAATTTGATTCCAACACCATCCTTGTCATATCAATTAAAAAGTTTGTTTCTGGTTTCTCTGAAGCACCACACTGACTCAGATACTGGCGTAAAGCCTCCAACCCCCCCTTAATGTGGTACATTTGTATAAAGGCTCTCAATGTCAAAAGTTACCAAAATCATACACAAATTATCCTGCACCTCCATCAAGGAGCATATTATATCATTGGTGTCTCTGACATAAGATCGTAATTTATGGACCAGAGGCTGCAGATGGCAATCTATCAATTGTGAAAACAGCTCCATCACTGAGCCTATGGCTGCAGCAATTGGTCTACCAGGAGGGTTTTCAGAGTTTTTGTGAATTTTAGGTAACAGGTATATGCACAGTTTAATTGGATTTAGTCTCCTTAGGAAATCACATTCTTGCTGTCGTAAATGTCCTAATTGGTTCTCCCTGTTTAATAAATTCATCCGCTCTTAGTTTTAAATGTTCTGTTGGATCCCCATTGAGTTTCTTATAATATTTCACATCATTTAGTTGCCTTTCCAGTTCTTTTTCATATTTCTGTTTTCCCCATATCACAATTGATCCCCCCCCCGTCCAGTGGTTTTTTATTAATAAATCTGGATTCTTTTGTAATTGTTCCAGTGCATCACTTTCCTTCCCTATCAGGTTTTTATTTGTTTTATAAGTTGTCTTTTTTTGACAAAAACTCCTATATTTCCTTCTCTACCATTGCTGTAAAGGTATTCACTGCATAACTGGAGTAAGTGGGGGTAAAGAATACTGATTTTTTTTCTCAAATGTGTTGTATTAACTTGTTCAGTCATAGTGAGACTCAAGATTGATGACCCTGGCACATTCACTACTTGCCGTTGTTAGATGTACCTGTTCTGGCCTATCAAAAAAGCACTGTAAATGAAGTTGTCGATAGAATCAGTATAAATCAACTCACACTTGAAAGGGGTTCACATTAGCACTTGGAACATAGGACAAACCTTTTTGCAATGCTCTCTCTCTTGTTCTTTATTTAAGGGAGTATCTGTTAAATGTATTATGGGTATTTGTTGTTCCAACTGGACTTCCTGGGTGGTCCCGATTGCTGTCAAGGCCTTCTGCCTCTGCTTCTTCCTCTTCCTCTTCCATTTCCCTTTCCCTCTCCTCATCCTGCGTTTGTATTGTCCGTGTAATAATGTTGTTGTTGGGGATGTGGCAGGAGTAGTTTGGTTCCTTGTGAGGTCCCCTTCCCCGTCCTAAAAAAACTTTTGTCTATTCTGTTCTGCATCACTTTCAGGGGATGATTTAAAATGATTTACTCTGAACTTTTGTGCTCCTCCCTTGTATCTGTAGGGTTCTTGTCTGGTTTTACATTGCCAATTATATACATGACCTCTGGCATAATCCTTGTCATCTAGTTCATGCTTCCCCAACTTATAATCTTTTAACTCTTCCTGAAATTTGCATCTTTGTGTCTCTATTTTTTTAAGTAGCAAGTATGTCTCTTGTTGCCATACTCTGTTTAATTTCTGTCTCCATCTGTTCAATTTTTTTTTTGCACAGCCTCTATGTCTCTCACAGTTACAGATGTAGAATTATTAGACTCTGTTTCTGCTGTCATCAAGATGATTATGCAGACCGGCCCAGTGGCGCTGAGGGTTGAGGCACTGGACTCCACACCTCACACCACACTGGTGACCTGAGTTCAGGAATGAGCTCAAGTGCCAGGGGTAAGCAGGGGAAGGAGAGGATTGAGCATTTGAAGGACTACTCTTCTCTTCCTGGGGAGGGATCCAGGAGGCTTCTGGCACAGTGGTGACACCTGGTGGTGATCGAGTGCACAACAAGGCACTGAGCAGTTAAGGGGAGGAGCATGGCAGATGCCTATGGCTCAGCCATTCTGGCATCATTGCACACCTGTGCTCCTGGGGCAAACCTTGCAGAAAATTCCCCTTGCTCTTGGATAGGTGATGGCTCCCCTCAGCGCTGCGTCACCACATGACCAGTCTTGGCCCTTGCCTCTGCCCTCTCTGTCTTTCCACCACCACTGCAGCACACTTGATTATAGATAGAGTGCCAGAGTGGAGGCGGCCCTACCTCAGGGGGGCTCAGAGCTGGCAGGTCTGCTAGCTGTGGATGGTGGAGGGTGGCTACCTCTGAGGAGGCAGGACTTCAGCAGTCAGTAGAGAGGTGCAGTGAGTATGGGCAGCCTGAGAGAGTTCCAGGGTGCAGGGAGCAAAAACAGAAGATACAAAAAAAAAATTGACATCTGCAGTTCTACTCCCACCTTGTAGCCTGATCCAGTCAGATCTCAGAAGATTAGGATTGTGTCTAGTCTGTAGTCAGATGAGAATCTTCCAGTAAACACAAGGTGCTACAGGAACCACTGCTGGTAGCTCTGCATTAGGCATTCTGTCCTTGGTTACAAGTAAGCATATCAATTCTCCAGCACTGCCTTAGGGGAACACTTTGCTGTCATGAGGTGCCATCTTTTAGATGAAACATTAAACCTATCTTTCTGTCTAGTATTTGTTTATGTGAATGTTATGGATCCCAAGGCATTTCTCAAAAAAGTAGGAGAACTCTTTATTAAAATAACATCAAATTGGCTGGCCCAGTTGTGTGGATGGCTGAGGCAGTGATGCCTTACTCCTGCCATGCCGGTGACCCACATTCACAGTGCGAGTGGGACATCCGGGGCTGGCCAGAGTGGGAGAGGATTGAGCATCCAGAGGATTGCTCTCCTCTCCTGGGGAGGGTGGGGAACAGTGGGCAGCTTTTTCCAACACCTAGTGGAGGCTGGGTGTTGGCATGCCTGGCCAATACAAGTGGGGCACAGAGGCAGAGCAGCCGGCAGGAGCTCTACATGTGGATGCACGTGTGGCATGCCCATGTCAGCATTGCACACTCTGCCACCAGGAAACAGTGACAATTGGCAGCCAGTTCAAGTGGATTGATGGACGTCTGCCTACCACACCGTCTCCAAGGGTGCCACCTGTACTGGATCCAGTCCTGGTGGGGAGTTGGGGGCTCCCTGCCACCCCACCATGGGGGGGTACAAAATGGGTGTAATAACAATGTGGTGGCCTGACTGGGAGACAGGTGCAGAAGGATGGTAGGCAGGAAAAAAAAGGGCTTCCTGGAAAGTAGGAGCTGACCGGGGTGCCACGGGGGAGAAAAATGTGAGTAAAAAAAAAATAACATCAAAAACCAACTCATAAACAGAAATCACTTGCATTGTATTATTGCAACTTTCCTACAAATAAACAGAACAATCAAGAAGTAGATACTAAGCAATACCCATTTCCTATATGCTATCACCCTGCTCAGTGCTTATTTTACCCAATGATAGCTGTTCCACAAAGTGTGACACTGAGAACCAGGTAAAGCACATAATTCATGATGACAGACTGCACAAAGTTCATTTTAGACTTTTCCAAATAATTCTAATAAGGTTGTGTTTTTCTGATGCATTATGTACTGACAATGCATTTGCAATATGCACCATTGAAAGCTTGCAATTATCACTCTCAAGGTGTTTTTATTCCATTTCTTTCAAGTGTACAGTAACAGTCCCCCAAGTAAGACATCCAAGGACATTGTAGAAAATATGGATTCTTGCCACTGCAATGCAACAAGGGTCTAAAACTGTCTAATATATATGCCTTCAAAGTACAAATATTCCAAGGTTTCTAGTTGTTGAGTACAACCAGAGTGAATGCAAAATCTCTCAGCTAAGTTCTTGTGGCAGAGGTTACTTTTAACATTCAAAGTCCCATGGCAGCAGGACCATAGGGTACACTGCATCTTTGCAGGTATCTGTGTATCTGTCAACTGATATATGATTGCTGTGTGATTCTGAACCCTTTTTTAATCTACTGTAAATTGCCATATTTATATTTAGCATTATTATTGTACTATTTATGTATGCTGTTTTTATCATGTCTTGTTTTAACTATTGTTAGGTGCCCAGAGCCTCCGGGATTGGGTGCCCTACAAATAAAATTGCTTGCCTTGCCTTGCCCTATAAAGGAAACAGAAAATATCCCTGGGCTGTTGTGAAACATGGGAGATGAGAGAGAGAGACAGAGAGAGAGAGAGACACTCAGAGCAAAGCAATATGGGACCACAGCATGTACTGCTATCAATATGTTGACAGAGGAGCTTGGCAGCACATACTTCAGAGCAAGGATCTGAAGCAAAAACTACTATAGGCTGTGATAATATTTGTCAAAAAGTTTTTGCTCACAAGGAACTGCAGAACATCATACCCAGCGCCTCCCTGGCCTCCAACGTTTCTTGCATGTGTGTGCTTTCTCAAAGGTGTCATCATAGCTCACACATGTGAGAGCTATACAAATCCATTTAAAGTGACAAGTGTTCAGTTTTACAGTAATAATGCTAACGTAAAGACGGTGAAAAAGCACACTTTAGAATAAAATGAGGTGGGATAAAAAGCAGGGGATTGGGGGGAAGGAGAATAAGAGTATCAAGGCTGAAAAAAGATACTTTATATCATTCTAGCCAATTGGTTCTGGCTAAGTTGGTTTACTTGGCATGTTGTGAAAAGCATATTATGTAGGAAAAACAAAGCGGGCTTTCACGGTCTGTATAGGGGAATGCCAAAGGTTGGGAAGGGGGAAAGAGAGAATGCCCTTGCTAAACATGTCATAAAATTTGGCAACAAACATGTCTTTAAGTTCAGAGGCTTATAAAGAGTCCCAATTGGACCAAGTGGGGGAGACCTCAAAACTAAGTTGTTGAGATGTGAAACAAAATGGCAATCCATATAAAAATCTAATAGCCAGCCTGGATTAATTGATATGTGTCAGCTAGCAACATTTTTTTGCGATTAATTCTGTTCAGATGATTTAAATCATTTGCGGTAAAGAACCTACCAAATACAAATGTTGGTGTGTCAGTGTATTTTGGGAAATTCGGGGATTACCTTAGTAATATGCAACATGACTGTTAAGATATGTACTGCTGGTTAGTATACCTGGTGTTTCTTTCTTTCTTTCCCAATCCCCCTTCGCCGACCCCCTTTTATTTGTTTTATCTTTACTCTATGCCTCTTATGAAATTGGCAAGGAGGATACGAAATATCTGTTTTCAGCTATGATACTCTTATACCCCCTTCCCCAATTCCCTGCTTTTTATCCTACCTCATTTTATTAAATGGTGTGGTTTTTCAATGTCATTGCACTAGTATTATTAAAACTGAGCACTTGTCACTTTAAATGGATTTCTGTAAATCTCACATGCGTGAGCTATGACAGCATCCATGAGAAAGCACATGCATGTGTGAAATATTGGAGGTTGGGACAGCAAAGGGTATAGCATTCTACAGTTCCCTGATGTGAGTAAAAACTTTTTTTGGAAACATTATCACATCCTACAGTGGTTTTTGCTTCAAATCCTCGCTCTGAAGTATGTGCAGCTGGGCTCCCCCTCTCAACATATTGAAACACAGGAGATGTATAGAAACAGAAATGCAAGACACGATACTAAATTTCCCTCCGACTGTGCAGTTGTAAATGATCCACTGTAATGTTCCATTGCCTGACTTTATTAATACCATTGTTAATATAATTAGGAACAATCCTTATCCTTTGCTTAAGGCCTGCCCATTTTCTTTGCCTGACAATTGTGTAAATACTGGTTTACCATCTTAATCAATATACATCCCAAATCTTCTGTGTATCTGAGAATACTTCAGTCATATTATATGAAATTATATACTGTATGAAAAGGCTAGCAGATTTACCATCATCGGTCTCCCTTCTGTTATAGGGTGCCAAGTATATGCTCTTGTTACAAGATTTAGCTTGGTTCCCTAAACCAAATGAAAACAGATGCTGTATAACTTTGTTTCTTTATTCGATGGTGGAGGAAACATACATGTCAAAAAGTTAGTAAACGTATTAAAAATGTATTTTACATATATGTCCTATTTTCCGGGCCATGGGCCAGCTTTTCCATTTTGTACTTTCTGTTCCACTGTTGTGCCAGTTATCCTGTCACATGTCCCCTTTCCTAAACTGAACCCCTAGAATCACCATTGGACCTTCAGTAATTTGAATCTGATGCCACATTTGTAAGTTGGGGTACAGTTCCTAACTTCATATCTCTACTTTTCTGTACAGTTATCTTGAAGCCAGTAACTTGTATGAAATCTTGAAAAAAGACAAGTATTTTTTTACTTGAAAAGTAGTGGAACTTCCCAGATGTCATGGCCAACCCCCACCCCAAGTCACTAATCCACTAACAGACTAACCTGGGGTAATATCAATCTGTGGCAAAGTGTGCCATTTTCTTTATGTTTTCATTTAGAGTAAATGCCTGTGGGGGGATACAAAACAGTACCACTACATTATAGCTTCACACATAGTATTGGGGTTAAAATAATTGCATAATCATTCGGTTATTACAAAAGATATCAGAGGTCACTGACTGCAGCTAGAAGAAATTTCTCCTTGGACATCATTGTAGCAGAGAAAAATACTGTCTCCCCTCTTCTGAGTAGTTGATAACATCTTGACATCCACACTGTTTTGCCATATCTAAAGGTTAGGTGGAATGGTGAAAAGCTTTTGGTGATTTATTTTCTGTCAATATTGCAGAAATTAGATTCAGGATATCCTGCACTGTAGTATAGGTCAAAGTTGTTGTGATCAGGATTTGAAGGCCACAGAACCTCAGTTGCCATGGTTTGGTGTTTGCCAATTAACAGCACATAAATTTTCCAAGTTAACAGCACAGCAATTCTCCACGTTTTGTCAAAATTGTGTCCTTGCACCTGTGTCTTAGACCCAGCTCCCTTGCACCTGATGACTGCTGGGTGTGAGGTGCTGTTTCCCATATTCATGGCATTCCCATGGGCAGGCTACTCCCATCATCTTTGAAGGATGCTACAGTGAGACTTTTCCTAAAGAAGCCATCATTAGATCCAGATGTCATAAATTATGAACTCATCAATAACCTTCTATTCTTTGGTACATTTATAGAGAAGATGACTGTGACACAACTAGGATAACACCTGGAGAACTATAAGATCTACCTGTACGTGCCTTTCTACTGTTGTTGTGCATCAACATAGCACTGAAGTCACATTGTGAGAGTAATGAATAATCTCTTCCTCATGAAGGATTGGGGGCAAGCAATGCTAGTCCTTGATTCTTCATCAGCGTTTGACACTGTCGAACACTAGGACTTTGTAAACAATTTGAGGAAGGTGGTGGTCTCTCCAGAACTATTTTGAATACGTTTTGTTCTTTCCTCTTGAAACAGTGAGTTGGGACTTATGTAATCTTCTCTTTATGATGTTAACTCTGACATTCCTCAGAGTTAGTTGTGTCCCCAGTGCTGTTTGCAGTGTCTTTGCTTAGGCTTGGAGTGGTGATCACAAAGTGAAGTTTAAGTTTTTACTATTATCATAGTCAGCTAAATCTTTCATTTGTACCTAGACAGGGCTACCTGGTAGCTATGTTGGAGAGAGGGCTTTCCACAATCTCAATTTAAATGGCCATCAGTGGGTTGAAGCTGAAACTAGATGAAATGGAGTTGCTACTAATGGAGTCTGCTCACTGTAGGTCAGCCTTTAAGAACAGCCTTGGGCTATGCACAATTGTTGGAGTACAGCTAGAAGCTAAGCAGGTTATATGTAATACCTGCGTCATTCTGGATGAGGGGAGGTCATAGATTCTCAGGTGTCAGTAGTTATCTGAAGTGGCTTTTATCACTTAAAAAACATTGCTAGGTTGTCTTCCTACCTCAAGCTAGGATGACTTGATAACATTGGTACAGGCTTTTCTAACTTCCTACCTAGATGACTGCAATGTGCTCTACTAGGGTGTGCCTTTGAATCTGATCCTCCATCTGTAGCTAGTGTGGAATGAAGCAGCTCATCTCCTGACCTTCATTCAGAGGTAAAAGCATATAACTCCCACCTCGCTCCACTCAGCACTGGCCTCTGGCTAGAGTTAGGTGGCTGATTCATTTTGAGGTTCTACAGCTGGTTCATAGATAACTCCTGCAGTCACTGTTCAGAACCCTCATGCTTCTATCACAGTTTTAATTACCCAGGAGAGCCTAACTGGGATGTGGCATTTTATTCATGGAAGGGAGGTCCTGCTTCTACATACTGTAGGAATGCAGGAATTTTAGACTTCCTGCCAACCAGACTGTAGCATGAAATTAGTGAGTAAATTCACATGTTGCAGAACAATGTAGCCAGAATTACCCTAAATGGTGGCTATCACACCTCAAAATGCCAAATGTTTAGGACCACCTGATGGCCCAGCAGGTAGCATGTCATTACAGTGTGATTACATTAGGGACATCGAAGTTACTGAGCCCCTGAGTAACAGTGACCACTTTGTGATCAGGTTTAATATGGAAATGGAAAGAACACCACAATGAAGGGTGGACCAGGCAGAGGCTCTTAACAAGTACTTCTGCTCTGTGTTCATGAAAGAGAAAGGAGGGGCAGACACCTCCTGGGAGAGGATGAGTGGGCGGGGGGGTGACTGATATAGGGATTACAGAGGATAGGGTGCTGAAAGGATTAAGTGCACTGAGGGAGGGGATTAGGCACTGGGTCCAGATGGTATTCATCCTAGGGTACTCAGGGAACTAGAGGAGGTCCTGGCAGGATCACTGGCTGACCTGCTCAATACGTCCCTGGACACAGGATGCATACCGTAGGACTGGAGGATGGCCTATGAGGTGCTTATTCACAAAAGTGGTCCTATGGATGAGCCAGGCAACTACAAACCAGTGAGCCTCACCTCAATTGTGGGAAAACACATGGAGACAATCCTAAAGGAGAGGTTGGTGGTCTTCTTGGAGAACAATGGTTTCCAGGATGGTCAGCAGCATGGGTTTGTCTCAGGTAGATCCTGCCAGACAAAACTGATTGAGTACTACGACTGAGTAACAAGGGAACTTGACAAAGGTCATGCGGTGGATGTCCTGTATCTGGATTTCAGCAAAGCCTTTGATTCTGTGCCACATGGGAGACTGGGATGGAAGCTGGAATATACAGGGGTAGGAACAAAGATGGTTAATTGGTTCACCAATTGGCTGAGAGTAAGGCAGCAAAGGGTGGTGGTGGTGGGGGAGCTCTCATCGCCAAGGGATGTGCTGAGCGGGGTGCCACAGGGATCTGTATTGGGACTGGTGCTATTCAGGATTTATATAGCTGATGTCTCCAATGGGGTTTGAAGCAAGATCAGTCTTTTCATGGACAACACAAAGATGGGAGCAATGGTGGATGACAACAATGGGTGGAGGGGGCTGCAGAAGGATCTGACCAAACTACAGGAGGGGTCAGATGCATGGCAGTTGGAGTTTAACACCAAAAAGTGCAAAGTATTGCACTTCAGGGCTAAAAACCAGGGGAGGAGCTACCCATTGGGGGGGTGCAGCTTGAAAGCATAGCGGAGGAAATGGATCTAGGGGTGCTTATAATGGGGAGTACGAACAACGCAGTGTAGGAAAGCAGCAGCAAAGGCCAAAAGGATGCTGGGGTGTATAGCGAGGGGAATCTCCTCCAGAAATAGGGAGGAGCAATCACAGTGAGCAATGAGCAATCGGTTTAAATGCTTCATTGGCAAGCTTTTAAACTAGTCAATGGGGGAGGCACTGACAAGCAGCAGAAAAATCCCAGCCTCTCCCTACAAAACAGGGTACTAAATGAGAAAAAGACCAAGGTAGAACGGTGAGTGGGGGATGCTGCAACAGAAGGTAAGGCCATCAAAAAATGGAGAGCAATGAGTACCAATGCCCGTAGTCTAGGTAACAAGCTTCCTGAATTAGTGGCCTTGATGGAGGAGGAACATCTGGATATCATGGCAGTCACAGAAACATGGTACACACAAAATCATGACTGGGACATAAACATACCAGGATACACTATCTACAGGAGGGACAGGGAGGGTAAAAGAGGGGAGGAGTAGTTCTTTACATAAGGGAAGGAATAAAAGCAACAGAACAAAAAGGGTAAATAGGAGGAGAGAAGAAGCACTGTGGGTAAATTTGGAGACAGGCAATGGCACCACAATCCGCACAGGGTTGTATACAGACCCCTTCTCAGGGAGGGAAGTGGACAAGGAAATGATAGAAAGTATACTTAGAATGGCAGAAAAGGGGAGATATTGCTGATGGGTGATCTGAATATGCCAGATGTTAACTGAGCGCAGTTGCAGCTGCCACTTGAAGAGTGCAGTTATTCTAGATGCCCTACAGGGGCATGCCTTAGACAACTAGTACTGGAGCCCACTCGAGAGGGAGCAATATTAGACTTGATACTCTCAAATGGAGATGGAGAGAGGATCACAGATGTGAAGTGGGTAGCCATCTGGAACTAGCGACCATCGAACAGTATGGTTCACAATAAACACAGCAATAGAGTCAAGCCATACAAAGACAAAGTACTGGACTTTGGGAGGCTGACTTTGCCAAAATGGGTGAGTGCCTAAGGAATGCACTAGCAAATGGCGGGAAGGAGGGTGGAAGAACAATGGGGAATAATAAAACTGCCATCACAGAGGTAACGAGCCTTTGTGTGAAGCAAATAAACAAAACAAGGCGATGTAAGAAACCACTATGGTTCTCAAAGGAAGTGGCAGTGAAGGTTCAAGAGAAAAAAGCATTCAGGAAGTACAAGGAATCACAGCAGGAGCAGGACAGAGAACTGTATCAGTTAAAAGCAGAAGGAGGCTGGGAAGGCAGTCAGAACAGCAAAGGCCCAAACTGAGGAAAAGATAGCCAACTCAGTTAAGAAGAATAAAACCTTTTATAGGTACATCAGGAGCAAAGGAAGACCAAGGAGGGATAGTGAGGCTTAATAAAGGGAGGAGGGTGGGCAGAGGGAGAATGTGAAAGGCAGAGATACTAAACAAATATTTTTGCTCAGTATTTACAAAGGAAGAGGGGGAGGTACATAAAACAAACAGTAGTAACACTCTGGATACAGAAGTTGATACCAGCCCATTTACAGAAGAAAGGGTTCTGAAAGAACTCTTAAAACTGAAGGTGGACAAAGCAATGGGGCCTGATGGGATTCATCCCAGAATTCTAAAAGAACTAAGGGTAGAACTAGTGACACCACTGACTACCCTCTTTAACAAATCATGGGAGGATGGGGTGGTACCCGAGGACTGGAGGAGGGCAGATGTGATTCCCCTTCACAAAAGTGGGAGCAAGGCAGAAGCAGGAAACTATAGACCTGTTAGTTTAACCTCAGTGATAGGGAAAATGATGGAATCACTTCTAAAGGAAGAATTATCGGCGTATCTGGAGGCCAGAAGGGCACAGGACCCTAGGCAGCATGGATTCACAGCGGGAAGGTCATGCCAGACAGATCTGATAGATTTCTTTGACTGGGTGACCAAAGTAGTAGATCAGGGAGGGCTGTGGACATGGCCTACCTAGACTTTGCAAGGCATTTGACACAGTCCCACACAAAGATTAATATATAAGTTAGCCAGCCTGGGGTGGGTCCCAAGATGACAGCCTGGGTAAAGAATTGGCTGGAGAATAGGACACAGAGGTAATAGTAAATGGAGTCCACTCAGAAGAAAGGAGGGTTACTAGCGGGGTACCACAGGGTTCAGTAATAGGACAGTCCTCTTCAATGTCTTTATAAGCGACATTGCAGAAGGACTGGAAGGAAAAGTATGTCTCTTTGCAGATGACACTAAGATCTGCAACAGAGTTGATGCACAGGGTGGGGTGGAAAGGATGAGAAGGGACTTGGCAAGGTTAGTGGAATGGTCAAATGTATGGCAGCTTAGATTCAATGCTAAGAAGTGCAAGGTAATGCACCTGGGAAACAAAAACCCAGGGGAAGAGTACACAATGGGGGGTGAGATACTAACAACAACAAAAATGGAAAGGGACCTGGGGGTAGTCATATCAGATGACCTAAAGGTGGGCAAGCAATGTGAGAAGGCAGCAAGGAGGGCTGGGGGATACTGGAATGCATAGGGAGAGGCAACCAGTAGAAAACAGGAAGTTATTATCCCTCTGTACAGACAGCTGGTGAGACCCCATCTGGAGTACTGTGTGCAGTTCTGGAGACCCAATCTCCATAAAGACATAGACAGGATGGAAGCTGTCCAGGAGGGCAACTAAAATGGTGCAGGGTCTGCACGGAGGACATATGAAGAGAGACTTAAGGAGCTTAATATGTATAGCCTCGAGGAAAGGAGGAGAGGGGACATGATAGAAACTTTCAAGTACCTCAAGGAATCAACAAAGTCCAAGAGGGTAGCATCTTTCAAAAGTGTGCAAGAACAAGAGGGCACAATTTGAAGATAGAGGGGCGGCTCAGAGGTAATTTAAGGAAGTATTTTTTCACAGAGAGGTTGTGGATGCATGGAATGGCCTTCCGGAGGAGGTTGTGGAGTCAAAATCAGTGGTGGAATTCAAGCATGCATGGGATAGTCATAAGGCAATTCTGGGGGGTGGGGGTAGGAAGAAGTAGGCTGCTGGTTAACTAGGATCTGCAGCTTATCCAGTAGGTAGGGAAATGGGCAGACTGGGTGGGCCAAGCAGTCCTTATCTGCCGTCAAATTCTATGTTTCTATGTTTCTATGTTTAGGTGATCCTACCCCTATACAGGTCACTAGTTAGACCACACCTGGAGTACTGTGTGCAATACTGGTGACCATTCCTGAAGAAGGACATCAGGTTGTTGGAGGGTGTACAGCTGAGGGTGACAAAGATGCTCCAAGGATTAAAGGGATACTCCAATGAGGAGAGGCTGTGCGAGATGAATATATATTCCATGGAGGAGAGGAGGGATAGGGGGACATGTTAGAAACCTTCAAATACTTAAAGGGGGTGTACAAGACTAGTACAGAAGAGATTTTCAGATTAAAAGGGGAGGGTCACAAGGGGTCACCAGCTGAGACTGGAAAGGGGGAAGATTCAGGAAAGAAGTCAGGAGACTTTTTTCACAGAGAGGGTGGTGTACAGGTGGAATGCTCTGCCTGAGGAGGTAGTAGCCTGTAGCATGGTAGATGATTTCAAGAGATGTTAGGAAAGGGTGAGGGAGGGGATATTTATGAAAAATGAAGGGATGGGTGAGGCAGCTGCAAACTCAGGGGCTAGCTGCACAATCAAGCAGACTAGATAGACCATGAGGCCTGTTTCTGCTGGCATTTTTGTATGTTCACATGTTCGTACAATCTAAAACTCAGGTGCTTGACTTTCGGAGGACTAATTTCAGGGGCATGAGGGAGAAAATCAAGGAACACTTAAAAAGACTAGAAGAGGTGATGGGGTGGAAAGAAAGTGGAACAATAACAAGGACAACCTCTATGTAGTAGCAAACTTGCGCCTGAAACAAGTCAGTAAACAGAAAAGACAGAGAAACATAGAACTATAGAAACTGTTGGCAGAAAAGGATTGCTAGGAACAATCTAGTCTGCCCAAAGATTTCCAAGCCATTGTACCTTCGCTGACCCTAACTGGTCCCTGAGGTCCCATGCCCCTCCAAGTTTTTGTGTTATTATAGCTATATATCAGTCCCATGTGTGCTTGAAGCCAGCCACAATTCTAGCTTCCACCACTTCAGCTGGCAGTTGATTCTATGATCTTTCACCCTCTCAGTGAAAAAGCACTTCCTCACGTCTCTCTTGAACCTACCCCTTCCAACTTCATCACATGCCCTCTAGTCCTGGTGCTCATCCTCACTTGGAAGAGCCTCTCCCCCTGCACACTGTTTACCCCAATGAGGTACTTGAAAGTCTCAATCATGTCACCCCCCCACTCTTGTGTCTTCCAGAGTGTATATGTTGAGGTCCTTCAACCTCTCCTCATAGGGCTTCTCCTGCAACCCCTACAACCCCTGCACCATCTCTGCTGCCTTCTCAGGATGGCATCTACCCTTTCATTGTCCTTCTAAGGTGAAGTCTCCAGAACTGTTCATAGCACTCCAGGTGGGGGCATACCAGGGAGTGGTACAATGACAGCACAACCTCCTTCTTCCTGCTGGTGATGCCCTTCCCTATACAACCCAGCATACTACTATCTCTGTCCACGGCCTTGTCATACTGGCTGCCATGTTGAGGTCCTCTGATATAACAATTCTGAGGTCTAGTGACTGCCAGCACCTCCTCCAATCTTATACTCGGCTCTAGAGTTCCTGTGCCGGAGGTGCATGATTTTGTACTTCATGGCATTGAACCCCATTTGCCATGTCCCTGACCACTCCTCGAGTTCTCCAGATCCTTCCACATTGTCTCTACTCACTTCTGGGTTTCTACGCTATTTTAGATTTTAGTGTCATCTGCAAATAAGCAGATCTTCCCCTCCAGTTCCTCTGCAATGTTCCCTATAAAGTCATTAAAGAGCACTGGTCTCAGAACCAGACTTTAAAGCCCTCACTGGTCAACCCCCTCCCATTTGCTGGAGTGTGTGCCACGTACAACTACCCTCTGCCTCCTACCCTTTATCAGTTGTGTGCCCAATTTTCCATTGTGTCTCCCACCCCCAAGTTGGTCAGTTTCCTGAGCAATCTCCTGTGTGGCACTGTGTCAAAGGCCTTGCTGAAATCAAGATAGGCCATGTCCATAGCCCTCCCCTGGTCTATCTGCTTGGTCACCCAGTCAAAGAAATCTGTCAGACTTGTTTGGCATGAACCCCACCATGAACTTGTGCTGCCTGTAGCCCTGTAGCCCACTGGACTCTAGGAACTTAACCAATTTCTACTTTAGCAGAGTCTCTATTAGTTTCCGCAACACTAAAGTTAAACTGACAAGCTTGTAGTTGCTAGATTCCTCCCTGTTGTCACTCTTGTGCAGAGAGACCAAGTCATCCCTTCTACAGTCTTCTGGAACCACTCCTGATTCTAGTGAGCTATTGAACAAGGCTGCCAGTGGGGCAACTGGAACTTCCCTGAGTTCCCTCAATACCCTAGGGTGTAACCAATCTGGTCACACTGCCTTATCTACTATCAAGGCAGCAAGTCCCTTCGTTACTCTCTCCTTATGAAAGAGTCTTGTGTCCATACCCTTCCTCTATCTTTACTGCTGCTTGGTGGCCGACCCCCTACACCCTCCACTGTAAAAACCAAGCAAGGGTACCTGCTCAAAATGTTTGCTTTTTATTGATCTCCCTCTGCAGAGTCTCCTCCTCCTTCTGCTCCGCACTATTCAGCCACTTGGTTTTCTCTTCTCCCTAATGCAGCAGAAAGAAATTCTTTGCCACTTTACTCACTTCCCTTGCTATTTTTCCCTCTGTCTGTGTCTTAGCCCCCTCTTGACCACTCTTCCTGCTTCTTTCTGCCTGACTAGGTAACCTCCCTGTCTTCTTTGCTCTGATTTTCACTGTGCCTTTTGAATACTATTTTTTAAGGTTGCATGGCAAAGCCACACTGTCTTTCTGCTATGAAGTAGAGGGACATGCAGGACAGCTATTGTGTATACTTGCACAGTGATGCAGTCATTTCCATAGCATTGGTTTTTCACTGCCTTCCCCTCCACTGGACCTCACAACACCTTCTCCCTTCCCCTCCTGCAGGGGCACTGAAGAAATAGATCCATAGAGTTTTTAAAAACACAGGATATGATTACCAGTTTCTAAGTTTATTCTGCTGTCAGTTGATGATATGACTTGCACTAGGACCCTGGGAAACTCTAAGTCAAAGGCAGATGTTGATTGAATTTCTAGTCATGCAGTGTTACATTACAGTGAACTGCTGCAGATTCACGAATAAACTACTTGCATTTTTACACAGTTCCAGGTAAATTCACATAGACTACTGTTTCTACATATTGACATAGTTTCCTTTCATGATTCAAAACAGGTTTGCTTTCAAATGTTTACTAATGTAATCCCCTGCTTTTCTGTCCAAGATTACCAGAATGGTCTGCTGTAATTTGCAAAACTTTTCACAGCAAATAATTGCGTAAAACAAATACCTTTCAATACAGTCTGCAGTAATAATTGCTTAAATAATAGTAGGACAGTGCTGGGGGGTGGTGATAGTGATTCAGGGATGATATACTTTTCAGGGAATGCAGAGTGGAGAGGATGTGTTGGTGGGATTAGAAGAAAAAAAAGACTGAGGATTCCATCAGTGGTCTGTAGGCTGAGACAGACCTTGAGGGAACAGGCTGCAAAATGAGGTGCAGGTACCGGAAAGCAAATATATAGGGGTGGTCAGTACCAGTGGATCCAGCTATGTATCCAAGTAGCACCCACAACTTCATTAGTCCAGCAAAAATCTGTTTAAGCTAATCTTAGCTTTAAATGGTAATATCTTACATTTTGAGGAAGAGCTGCCTCCTTGAAACAATTCTAGATGAGCCCCTGGTGATCAGCAGTGCAGAAAAATACCACAATTTTGTGTGCAAAATCTGCTTTATATGGTGCAGAACAATTCACAACTGCCACAACTCAGGTAAGAAATCTTACCTCTACTGGTTTTGCAGGACTACTGCCTCATCACCCTCCTGATGACGCAGACATCTTGTAAAACTGGTCAAGATGTCTTACCATAGCTGTGGGTGGTTGTAAATTGTTTTGCTTCTAATAAAGTTGATTTTGCACACAGAACTGTGATGCCTAAGACTTAATATTTTACATTGGGCAGTTTGCATGATGAAGCCGAGATTGCTGTCACTTTAAATGCATAAAAGTAGCCTAGCACCTTGATACTCAATTAGGTAAGCTACAGTAGCTGTGTTTTTGAATGCACATTCAGAGTGCCATCCCCCCATGGCACCCACAGCAAGATTTATGTCAGCCACCGTGGAGCGACAGGTGGAGCTAATAGCAGACAGGGTCAATTCCACCATTGAGGTTAGCCCTAAAGCCAGAGTACTGGGCATGCAACACCAGAAGGGGGAAAGCTATTTTTAAAAAAGAAAGCATCTCCAAGTAACCCTGACTCTTCAGTATCCCAGTTATATTTCAGTGGTGCTCCCCTGGTTCAGATTTAGGGAAATCACTTTCTGGCTAACTTCATTGCTGTGTCTCACAGCTTGCTAACTTCTTTAAGGTACTAGAAGCTATAGTATGGCAGAAGCATGTGCAGAATCTGGAAGAGGGGGTGTAGTCTTCCTCACAGCGTCATCAGTGTGCAGACTGACCTGCCCCTCCCAACAGGTGCTCCATGTTACTACTGCTATGCCTTAATGGAGCAGGTGACCATGGGAGAGATAGCTGTACACAAAAGAAAGGAAGAATAGATGTGCAGAACAGCATGATGTAGCAACCTACAGAAAATGCCAACTTGCAAAAATCCAAATACTTTAATTCAAGGCAAGTTGGACCACGGGCACACACCGCTGTGTGCAGGGTCTTTGAACTTAAATGGAGCAGGTGTATTGTGAGAGGGTGAAGACTTAAGGTAACCAGGATTTATACACTGTTGCTCCCTTCCTAAAATTATGGATCAGAGGTCAGGAGGGGAAGGGACCCACCATTGACATATCGGTCACAAAACTATGGGGGCTTAGGTGGGTTTGGAGGTATCCTTGACTTCTGGCATGCAGTACCAGGGAACCAAACCTATTTAATAACCAAAAAAAAAAGATTGTGGTGGAGGGTGAGAAATGTCTGCATTGGGAAGAGGGTAGATGACTTAAGGACTTACCTTAGGCTACCCGGGGGACTTTTGGGGCATTTACTTTTTTTTCAGGCCCAAACATGGAGTCCTGAGTATCTACAGGGGCTCGCCAACCATCCCAGTTGCCTTGTAATGCTGTGCTGCTGAGGATGTCTCAGCCTTCCCCTCTTCTAGCAGCCATAGTCACCATCAGAGATGCTAATCTTTCATGATACATTCATGTACTGATGTAGTGACTAGCTGATCAAGTGTATGTATATTTTTCTGGGTGGTGGTGGTGAATGCTCAGGACAATAAAACATTGTAATGGGGCCTCTCCATCACTTCTATGTAGCAGCACAGTGTCAGAGGTGTTGCGACCTAAGCATTTGGTCAAACCAGAGCCATGTGTTTGGGGGTAGGTGGGGTACCATGAACCAGCATTGAGCTGCTGGCAGCTGAGAAGTGGCAATTGTGGTCAGTCTATCACATGGTCTCTGATTAGAGCAGAGTTGGGGGGAGTGAAGCACCGCATGCCATAGTTCTGAGTTGTTGTTCCTCACATAGGGATACCCACAGTAGGGTAAAAACAAATTGGATGAAGGCGATCAGTGCACGGGAAAACAGGCAACAGCAAGATGCAAGCCCTGCAATTGCATTGTGCACCTTGCTGGTCAAACTGTATGTTGGCCCCATTGCAGGGGGGTCTTCGTCCCACACCCCCCTTTAAATAAATATAAACATCCCCCAGCCTGCACTTAAGGGGATGGACCTCAGTTGGAGCCCCACTTTCCTGCCCACCCACAATTGCTGCTGTATTGAAGTCCCAGCCACCCAGATCGCAGTCTAACAGAGTGCCTCACCTGCATTCCTTCACCCTAAGTCCTGTGTCCACCTGATGGTATGCACCTTCCATGCAGGATTTGGGTCCTTTCATGCCTACCCTTAAAAAGCTTTTTTTATTATTTCAGGCTCCTTTCCTTTCCCATTTTAATGGCTGCACCAGTGAGTGGCAGACCCAAAGACTAAATCTCCGTTTGCCACAGTGTGAATGTGACAGGAATGCCAACAGTAGACCTATACTTACAGGTATGTGGATTGGTCTGTTATTGCTCATTACTTCAATTCTTTTAAAGGTAAATTGAAAATGTTTAAATGGGTTAGTTACACGCTGCCTTGATAGCCTAGAGGCACTGCACCATGAGGTCAACCTGAATTTGAGAGTAAGCCTGAGTCTCCAACTGTTGCCAGCCTGGGGAAGGAGGATTTGCCTTCCAAGTCCCATAGTAACCCCAATAGTGGCCTAAAGAGGTCATCAGATGCATGGGGGATTTGAAGGTTGCAGGGAGGTAGGTGAAAGGGAGGTTGTAGTTAGTGCTGGATGTGCAGTTGGTGTAGCTGTGGGTAGGAGGGAGAGGATTTTGTGTTGGTAGTGTTGAAAATGGGGATGGATGCTTGATTATCTGGTTGAGGTCTGCTCTGCACTGAGATACATAGGCCAGTCCTCCTGCAAGGCAGCTTTCCGTCATTATCTCTGTCATTAATGGAGTGTGAGCCAGTAAGGATATTGCGTTTTTGGGATGGGATGGTTTGATCAGCTGACTGGGTCAGAGAACATGACTGGGGGATAGGGGGGGACAATGATTACTGCATGAAGTAGCTGCTTTTTTTGTTTATTTTGTTTTATTTTATCCTCTATCACCATATCTCTGTTGCTCTTACTTTGATGTTAAAGAGCAACTCTGCACTTCAGTACATGATTTATCATAAATAAGATCCAGCTGTTTACAGTTTACTAGAAAATAAATGTTTTTAATTGTCAGTGTTCCTCTCCAAAATTTACAGTACAGCTTGACAGACCATCTGAAAAGTCTGTATAGAAAACATTTGCCTCTCCCCTGTTAACCTCACAGTGTCTTGAGTTTTTAGTGCTCACCATGACAGACTGTGATATCACAAACAGTAATGGTGTGGTTAGCAGGGGAGAGTCAGATACATTTTGAAAGACTTAATGAAACAAGTGCTGCATCACCTACAATATTTAGTAGACCAACGGCATGGGGAAAAAATGACTAAAAACAAAGTTAAAACACAACTGGTATAAATCAAGTGTTTTTAAGTTTTGTATTATAGTAGAGAGAGATGTTCTTTAACTATCTTTTCAACTTACTCCTATGCTGTATAGTACCCTTTGTATCTCTCCGCTTCCTATCTCTACTCACACTACTATAAGTAGCTGATACTAGTTTTGCCTTTATTTCCATAGGTCTGGCTAGCTGTTGGCTGTCTACCTTTCAGATAAGTAGCTTGTTTAATTCTGACTACTATAATCTCTCCTCTAGGACCTCAGACCCTTTGTATCTCCACAACCTTCTCTGTGCTTTCCTTTTAGGTTCTACTGGATTATCCAAAACCCAAAAGAACCCAACTCTGTGCACTGTGACTTGGACAGAGCAGGTAAGTCATATTAAATTCAGAGGTCAAAACTGAGTTTTGCAGCCCCTAACCAGCAGGGCTACTGACTGGGGAAAATCACCACAGAATTTTTTCACTGTCCCTTTTGATGTGCTTACCGAAATGTTACCCTCTCCAGCACATACCTGCAGGGCTACCTAAAGGAAAATCTTAATAGCGGTATACAAAATCTAACAGCATTTGCTAGTGGGATGGTGCCAGTTTTGACCCCAGCAAAGGAGGTGGGGCTAGTATCAGGGGCTGGGGGGCTACTGTCTGGGGAAGGGAGGTGCTAGTGTTTGGGGCTTTGGAAGGTGGGTAAGCTGCGGTCAGGGACTTTTGAGGGAGGGAGGGGGCTAGTGTTACGGCACGTGGAGGGAGAGTGTAGAAGAAAGGGTGTATGCATGCCTCTGGAGTCTTAGTAGGTGGTGTCCAGGAGGACCTTGCAGAGAGGGTGTGAAACAAGGGTATGGGTGATTTTCAAATGGCTAAGGAGGAAGGGGTGTGGCTTCTGGGAGTCAAGGGACAGAATAGAGGTGCTATTCACAGAGATTAGAAAGTGGGGTGCCTAGAGAGGGAGGGGTGTTCAGATGGACTGTAGTGAAAGGGACGAGGATTGATGTGGCTGGGTTGTGTCAGGAAGTGGAGGGAGGGGTTTATTGTCTGGGGTGATGGCGGGAGCTATAGAAATTTTGGGGACTGTGGAGGATGTACATTCAAGAGGGCTACTGTCATTGGGCTGTAAGGGAAACATGCTAGTGTCTGGTGCTGTGGAGGGAAGGGGCTAGTGTCAGAGGGATCTGTGGAGGGAGGGGGGCTAGTGTCTTGGTTAGAGGAAGGAAGTGTGGCTAGTGTCTGAGCTGTAGGCTAGTTAACTATACAGCTTGGGGGCACACAAAGTTCCATTTATTCTCAAGAAAATGTGTTCTATTGGTAAAGCACCTAAAGTGTCTTTCCAGGTTGGTTTCTTTTTTTATTTATTTATCGAAGTGTATCAATGAGTTCTGTTTAACAGGCTTTGATACAACAAACTGTCCAGTGATATGTATACTTGCCTGGGGTTACATCACCTGCATCTTGGGAATGTGTCATTAAATGCTCACTGAAACTATTCACTTTAACCAGTGGGTCCCTTTGTGAAAAAATGCCAGTGGCCTGAGGGTCAACTTGATCCATTCAGGTCAGTTAAACAATATATAAACTTGTTAGTGGGTTTAATGCTACCTTTCAGTGGTGTAGAGATCAGAGATACTTGGGGTGACATGTATGTCGAGGTCAGACTAGACTACGCTCTGTGCTAGAAGAAGTGGATGGGTATGAAAATGAGGGGAAAATAGCAACTGATAGGCCAGAATGGTGCCCCAATTTCTGCAGGCCTTCATCATCAAGAAGTATCATATTGCCACCAGCCACCTAGCAACATCATCCACCTTCCCAGGGACTAAATTTGGACCTTCAGAACAGCCACTGATTCCCTCTATGGGGGGAGTCAGGAGGGGAAGGGTCATCATCCCCATCCCCCCTTCCATAGGCTCTCATCAGCCGTGGTAAGCCCCCAAGACTCTCTACCAGTTTGGTCTGGAGTCCTGTTGATGGTGAAGAGGAGTATAACAGCTGGAGCCTGATATTCAAATGTTTGCCCAGGTGCAGATCCTAGTTTACCCGAGCAAACTGGATTTTGCTCCAATGTCCTATATTTAAAAGACTGGTTAACGCAGACCAACCGGGTTTGTGCCAGGTAAACCGGGGAGGGAACGCAAGGCAAAATTATGCAAATCAGGGATGGGGACCTGAATATCAGCACAGTTCAATACTCACAGTATTTGTTCTGTGCTAGGGTGCTTTGCATGGTCCCCTTGTGCAGAGAAAATACCGCCAACCTAACCCTCGCCTTAATCCAGCACAGCCCTAGCAGTTGCTCAAGGTAATGTGTTGGTGCCCTCCCATCCCAAGACAGTACTCCCTGATGACAAGTGGTGCCCCCTCCTTCTGTACCCAGTACTGTCAATGAAATATGTATCCCTGCCATCCAGTGATCCCTTCCTCCCACCTGATCCCAGTCCCATTACAGGAAGATATATCTCTGTTGTCCAGTGGTACCCCTGTCCCTTCAAACTCAGTCCCATTAATGGAGGATATATCCCTGACCTCCAGTGGTCACTCCCCCCACCCAATCCAAGTCCAGTTACAGAAAGATATATCCCTGGCATTCAGTGGTCACTCCCCCAACCCGATCTCAAGTTAGTATAGGAACACAGTTACCCTGGTGTCCAGTGATCTCTCCCCACAGCTGATCCCTATCCTGGAAACAAGTCTCAGTTTGCCAATGCCCCCCAACAGTGGCACTACCCTTGACATGGCAGTAGTAAAGAAGTCCTGCCTCCCTCAACAAAGTCCCATTCCAAACCATGAGCAGTGCCCCCAGCCCATACCCAGTTAGTAGTTAATGGCCCCCCATCTCACCCAAAGCACCTACACCCACTCTCCAGTCCCCCTACCAGTCTGTCACTGCTGCAATTCAATGATGACGAGTGGCACAGCCCACCTCACACAGCCACAGCCACCCAGCATCTATCTGTAGCAGGGAGCACAGCTTATTTACTGTATATGGCAAAGTGGTATGCTTTGTCCTATTCATAGGCTGCACTCCCTGGTATAGGTGGAAGATGGCCATGGTTGTGCAAGGTGGACTATGACACTCGCTGTCATTGAACTGTGGCACCGAGAGACAGGTAGGGGGACCAGCAGTCGGTGTCAGTTCCGAGGGTGGGAGGGAGGCCACTAGTCACCAACTGGGTATGGGTAGGTGGGGTGCTACTCATGGTTTGGGACAGGGCTTTGTTGGAGGCAAGGACTTCTTTGCTCCTGATGCAGTCCCAGAGGTAAGTGCTGCAATCAGTGTTAGCAGGTCGGTGCAGTAGCTAGAAGGACAGCCTGCCCAACACACAAGAGCACAAAGAATAAACTGCTACTGCACTCAGGACCATAACAAAAGTAAGCAGTCAGGCTGTCGCAATCAAAGTGAATTTATTCCAAATATGAAAGAAAGATCTGACCAAACAGTCAATTACTTTGGTTGCTACAACCCGACTGCTTACTTTTGTTATGGTCCTCAGTAAAGTAGTGGTTCGTTTTTTGTGCTTTTTTGGCCCTGCTATGCAAGGACAGTGTGACTGTCAGGAGGGGGCATTTGAAACTGGGTGGGATGGTGTTCCCATGATGGGTACTAGGTGTGGAGAGAGACCACTGGACACCAGGGAAATTGTTTTTCTACGTGCACTGGGATTGGGAGTGAGGAGGGAACACTGTACACCAGGACATTGCATTCTTGACTGGGACTGCAGTTGGATGGGGAGAGACCACTGGATGCCAAAGATAAATCTTTCATTACAGGACTGGGTACAGGGAGGGCACCACTGGATGCCAGGGATGTATCTGTCTTTCACGAGACTGGGTTTGGAGGGTGGAGGATGCCACTAACACCAGGGACAACTCACTGGGTTGGGGCAGTTGGGGGGGTGCTGGCAAAGCAGTCTCACTCCCATGCAAATGAGCCCATAATGTGCATGCAAATGACCCTTGGCACCTTGTGTGCCCAATGGGCTTATCTGCAGGGGGACTTTTAAATACCGCAGATTTTGCCCACACATAAGTCATTGCGGGACCAAGTTTTGGGTGCACTATCAAGTCGCACTAAGTAGCTTGATGCCTCAACACAATGTCCCTATATTCAGAGGGATAGTGCCATGTGCTGTCCATCTGAATGTAGCAGTTTTGCACACATGCGACATCTCAAAGCATTGCATTAATTAGTGCACTCCACCTTGGGCATTTTTGAATATTGGGCCCCTGGTGTCTTCATCCTGCCCTGTGTTGATTGATGGGTGGAACAACATGGCCCCCACCCCGACAGAGATCAGTCCTACGGACACTGAATCCTCCCCACCATGATGGCCCCTGAGTGACCAGTCTATTCTAACATCAAAGTCATTGGTGTGGTACTGATGCAGTATCCCCCTCATCCACCCACACACATACAATCCACTTTATTTTTCAACCTTCACAGGTACTTCCCAATTAACCAACAGTAGCTGATCAATATTTTTATTCTTTATACTGACCCATTTTCCCTTTTATAGCCACAGATCTGACAGGATGTTGATCAGGTGTAGGAGGACACTGACCATACATATCAGATAAGTATTGTTTTTTGTTTACCCTACCTTGTTTGTAACAGTTCATAAAGAGCTGTAGATCCTTTGTGACCCCACTGCAGTTCTTGTTTTGCAGGTACCATGTTCTCTTGAGACACCCTTATCCCAGGCTCCATAGGAACCAGATAAGAGATTGCTTATCTGTGCTAGGATGCTAACCTGTAACAGTGCCACCCCAAGTATTATGACACTAGGCTTTCACTTGTTAAAGGGACACACTCTTGTACAGTAGCAGACATAGTTTGAAAGTCCATGAAAAGTTATTTTAATTGAGGTATCGGGCATGCCTGTAGCTGGAAGCAGTTTAGAGATATTGGTGACTGAGTCTGTGCAATATAAATACTACATTAGAGCCATTCTTAGAACCTTGTGATGTCAGTGACGATCAAGCAGTGCCTAACTGCACTGAGTTAAGCACTGTTTGGTTAATACTGGCATCTGGAAATTAAATAACTCTAACTATGTGTTATATTACTGAACTCAATCATCTATATCTCTGGACTACTTCCAGCTACAGGTATGCCCAATACCTCAATTAAAAGAATGTTTCATGGGCTTTCAAACTATGTCTATCACTGTTCATGAATGTATCCCTTTAAGTGGTTGGTGATGTAGCATTTGAAACAGCTCCACTATGCTGTTAAGTTTCCACTATCACAAAAGGAAGGTGTTTTACTGCAGAAAAACTACGTTCATGCAGACATTAGAGTGGAAGAATGCAAAGCGTACAAAGTACGCAAACAAAAACATTAGGGGTTTGAGTCCTAGGAGTCTGATCTTGTTGGATGTGCCTTAATTATTTTTTTTTTCATCACTCTGCCAGCAGGTTTTCCCCTATAATGTGGTCCGTGTGCTACCAGTGACCCACTCAGGCTACTGTGATACCATGCTGCATGACCATTATGCTACCACCAGCAAAGGGCATGGAATGAGACCATTGTATTTCCACTGCTGGTGCACTCATTGTGCTACCACTGACACATAGTACCACAGTGGTCACAATAATAGTGTAATGGAATTAAAACAAATCCATTGTGATACCAAGTGTGGTGGTATCACACTGGTATTCACCACTGTGCAACCCTTGCACAAGAGTTTGCCACTGTGCTGCCACTGGGTGTTGATGGTATCACAGTTGATACAATAGTATCCGACTGGAATTGGAACAAAACCACTGTGATACCAACAAACAGTGATATCACAATGGTGCACATTGTTACCACTGTGGTACCAGCAGAGGTAGTGTTACCAGTGAACTACTACTGTCTGCGTGGTATCATAATGGTTACAATGGTATCACGATTGAATTAGAATAAATCCACTGTGATACCATTTATGAAACCCACAATGATAATACACTGGAAATCGCAGTGGTAGTACAATGGTAAAGAACAGGTATTACAATGGTATTCCAAAGAAATCTTTGTAAGGGACGGCATGTAGTGTAGCAAGGAGTAAACAGAACCGCAGGATCCCACAAATATAGGTAAGCAAAGCCATTTACAGACAGCAGCTGCTATTAGTTGGCCTGCTATTCCATATGATTGGAGAATGACTATGCCTCTGTGATACAAATGTGGCTGCAGGACGTGCTAGGATATATTCTGGCCTGGGACTGAGAAAGCCAGGCTGTTTCCTGCGATGCCAGCATCATGCTGTACACATGTCTAAATCCCTTACTTAAGCAGCTGCGAATTTATACATTCCAGAAGTCTGTTTAACAAGCCGAGCAATGTAAAGTTTAATGTACAGAGCTTGTTGTCCATGTGCTGTACCGCTTGGTATCTGTTTAGAATCATTATATACAATGTGTATCATATACAACAGAACTGTGAAGTACTTGCAGCTGTCTCTTTTTTCTTTTGTTAGTTATCTAGTATTTGCAGTACATTCAAGAGTCACACGTACTCCAGAACTGAAACAAGTATGACATACCACATATACAGCATGGGCAGTCTGATTATTAGGTATTCACTGTCATACTGTAAACACTGGCACCACAATATAGTATATGGAGTAATGCTGTACTGTCATGGTGTGCTGTCCCTTGCATGAGGGATTAAACCGTGGTCCCTTCTACCCATCTCTGTTGCTGCCATTTTGGGTGTTCAGGTAGAAATATCAGAACCCAAGGAACTGGTACTGAAAGAGTGGTCCAGTTGTGTGTGTGGGGGAGGACTGGGATGTGGATTTTCTGACTCCTAAAAGGATGCTCAGCTTTCGGGCTGGTCAGTGGGTAATAATGTCTAGAGGGCCATCTTGTGGATGGCATGGCCCACCCTAGGGGTCTAAATTAAGTTTTGCAGCCACTAGCCAGTAGGACTAGTGACTGGGGAAATTCACTAACCCCACATACTCTTCCACTAACCCAGCTGATGTACTTATTGGTTACCCACTCCAGCACGTCTGCAGGGCTAGTTAAAGGAAAATCTTACTAGCCTAACACAATATCTACCTGAATTTAGCTAGCTGGCCAGTGCCAGTTTTGACCTCTGCACTCTCTGCAATGGTTGCCAGTACTTAAACAATTTTTTAAAAGATTTATGACTGAGGTGTGGTCAGTGCTGGGACTGCCAGTGGTTGGTGGTCAGTGCTGTGACTATCAGGTGCATTGCTGTAAGGGGGAAGGTAAGTCCTATGACTGTTGGGGGAGGTTCAGAGGCAGTGCAATTTTAACGGTGGGGGTCAGTACTGTGATTTTTGTGGTTGGGGGTGTCAGGGCTGTAATGGTTGAGCATGTGGAGCCAGTATGGTTATTGTCAGGAGATGGGTGACCAGTGCCATGACTGCCAGGCAGGGGGCAGGGCTGTTAGTTTTGGGAGTGGGGGGGCAGTGTGGGGACTGTTGGGAGTGTGGATCACTGCTGTGACTGTCTGTGGAGGGTATCAGCCCTGTGACTGTTGTGGATGTATAGGGATAGTGCTGTCACAGCAGTGGTGGGTAGTGCTGTGACCATTGTGGGTAGAGGTCAGAGCTGTCACTGTTGGGGGAAGAGGATCAGCACTGTGACTATAAGGGTAGGTGGCCACTGTGACTGACAATAGAAGGTGTTAGTTCTGTGACTATTGAAGGAGTAGTTCAGGTCTGTGACTGTTGGGGTGGGGGTCAGTCCCATGACTGTTGTGGGTGAGGAAGCAGTGCTGTGGCTGTTGTCGATGAGTGGTCAGTGTGTTGACCATTAGGAGTTGTGGCTCAGTGCTGTTATTGTCAAGGGATGGGAATTACTGCTGTGACTGATGATAGAGGGTGTCAGACCTGTGACTTTTGGGGGGTGAGGTGGCTATGTTGTGACTGTTGGGGATGGATAATCAGTGCTGTAAGATGGGGGTGGGGTGTAGTACTTTTACTAGTGCTATTACTATGGGGATGGGGATCAGTGCTTTGACTCTCAGGGGTGTATGGTCATTGCTGTGACTACAAGGTTTGGGGGGGCAGTTCAGTGTCTGTTGGAAATAGTAAGAAAGTGGTGTGACTCTCAGGGGTGTGGAACAGTGCTGTGATTGCCCGAGGTGGGTGGTCATTGTTGTGACTGTCAGTGGAGGGTGTCAGTCCTGTGACTGTCAGTGAGGTGGTACAGTCCTGTGAATGTGGGGGGGGGGGTGGTACAGTCCTGTGAATGTGGTTACAATCCTGTGACTGTGAAGGAGGGGCTGTTACAGTCTTGTGACTTGGGAGTGTTGGTACACTCCTATGACTGTTGAGGGGTGGTCACTGCTGTGACTGATGGTGGACGGTGTCAGTACTGTGTCAGTACTGTGAGTGTTAAAGCAGTGGTACAGTCTTGTGATTATCGGGAAGAGGGTCAGATATGTAACTGTCAGGGATAGGGTGTCACTTATGTGACTGTCAAACTGAGGGTCATTCCTGTGACTTTTGGGAGGTCTGCTTCTGCACAATTCTACAGCTTTGAGGGACTGACGTATTCGCAGGAAGTTGTACATGTGGCAGGAAGGTTGTATAAGGCACCAAACTAAGTGACTGTTCGGGCGGGGGTCAGTCCCGACTGTGTGGGGTGGTCTTCAGTGCTGTGACTGAGGTACAGTGCTGTGACTGTTAGGGGTGGGGATTACTACTGTAACTGCCTGTGGAGAGTGTCACCCATGTGACTTTAGGGGGTATGGGGGCAGTGCTGTCATGGTGGTGGGGTTTAGTGCTGTGACTGTTGGGAATAGGGATCAGTTCTGTGACTGACAGGGGTGGGTGCCCAGTGCTATGACTGACAGTAGAGGACTTCAGCCATGTGACTCTCAGAGGGGGCTACAGTCCTGTAACTGTAGGGGGTGGAAGGGTATGTCCTGTGATGGGCAGGGGTCAGTGCTGTGGTGATAGTGCAAGTAGTGTAGAGTGCTGTGCACTGGTAAAGGTGGTGCATGAGCAAACCAGCCAGCTTGTAATAAGAAAAGAAAAGAAAGCTTAGCACTCATAGATTCAATGCAAGATTTAGTTTCTGGCAATATGATGGTGTGCTCCCACTAGCCCCAGTGCTTCAGCCCTTTAATAGGCCTTCCTCAGGGGGTGGGTCTGAGAAATACAAATGTGCATCTCATTTATACAGATCTCTTAAAATGATATACACCACACTCTAAAAGCAACGTGCAAGTCAAGCTGAAAACACATGAGTAACCTGGTTACAAACATTTCATTATTCTGTTTTTTGTGTTTTGTTTTTGACGTTCATGGTAAACAGTTAATGATATTAGTATACTACTTAAATTAAACATGCCTCTATATCTGTTACTTCATTTAATTCTATAACTTTCCATATAAAGCATATTTTTTTACCTTTTACGCTATACTATACCCCTTTCTATCGCTGTCCTCTCTATTGCTCCCACTACTGTATTTACTCCACATTAACCTTTTTCCCTTTACTTTCACAGTCTCACAGCATGTGTACTCCTTTCCCATCAGATAAGTGTAACAATATGTCTAACCTTTCTTATCCTTCCTAGTAACTATCTAAGAACTGTGGATCCTTATTCTACATGTCTAAGAAACCTCATCCTTTTAAGACTTCTCCCACTGGCTCCATAGTACCCTGGTAGGAGATCCTGTACATATAACCTATGCTTAGTAGGTTTACTGTAACCTCCATTATGGGAGGGTTGTGTATATGTGTTAAGGTCATACATACTGCAGCATATCCCCCCAAAAACATTTTTGCCTTGCTAGTTGACTCAGGCAGGCTCTCAGCCCTGTCCCCACCTCCCCTGTCTGCCACTTCCCTGTTCCAGCCCACTGAATCACAAGTTCCCCATGGATCCCCCTTCCATGATAGGACCAGGAAGGGGAGAGCCATTCTTCCCCCAACCAGTCATTCACATCTAGAACTGAGCCAGTCATCCAGGTGGTGGTGTGTGACTGAGGTAGGTGGGTAGCCTATGTTAGCCATTTCCGCACCCCCTTGGATTACTGCCTTCATCTGGGGGAAGCAAAGGTTGAGTCAGCATGCCTTCCCACCCAGGGACAGGACAGCTATCTGATGAATGCTCAGTCTTCTCTCCGACCCTCGGCAACCTGAGAATGTTCCTGAACTTGGGTCACTGATGAGCAGGAGTCAAAGCACACAGGGTCTCATCCCTCCATATCACTGGACCAGACTGATCTTATACTGGAGCAAGGGAATTATTTGTCATTAACATGACAGGTGATCGGACAATGATGGAGCCACTGCACACCAGGGAATGAGTTCTTATTAACGGGCACGGCAGTCACAGGGTGGGATGTACCTGTGGACACCAGAGAATGTGTTAACTTTAACAGGGCCAGCAATCACAGGGGAATATTGTTATTAGCAGGGAGTTTGAAAGAAATATTGAGCTGCTTGAGGTTTCATATAAAAGCAAATTCCCTGTAGATGGCTCCTAATCCCTGTAAAATAGCATTATGCAGCCTTGTTGGCGCTGACCAGAGTTTGTTTCCCCCGTTGCCATTGCCAGCTCCCTGAAGAATCATAATGGCCTCTTCTTCCTCCTGCTTTTGCTAACTTCCTGTACATACAGTCTAGTAGCCCTGATGATGCCCTCCTTTATTCCCTTCAACTGTGTCTTGACACCTCCCTGGCTATCTTCCCTAAAGAGCCATTACCAGAGGCAGTAACCCATCTCCTTGAACTCTGCCCTCCTGAGATGCAGGACCAGTGCCCTGTTGTGGATCTTTTCTGTACCTCTTGTTACATCAAACCACACTGTATAGTGATCACTGGTACCCAGGGGAACTACACACTGTGACATTTACAATGCTGTTTCATCCAGGTCCAACACTGCCTCAGCTCAATGTGGTTTTCAAAATGACTTAAGTTAGGACAGCTCAGTGGCAGTGAGTTGCACTTCCACTCCCCACACTGGTGACCTGGGATCGGAAAGAGTCTAGGGTCTCTCAGTGAGCCAGCCGGGTGAAGGAGGATCAAGCACCTGATGGCAGCTCCCCTTCCTCAGGGAGGGGGGAACACCAGGTCCCGCTGCAGAGACTGCCACCTGGTGGAGGCCAGGTGGCAGCACAGTGGGAGTGCATGAGGGGCAGGGCTGCAGCAGGATGTGCGTGGCACACGTGACCCAAAGCTACAGAACAGAGGGAGAAAATGGAGGAGCTGGCACCCCCTGCAGGCTCTAGTATGATCAACATGGTGGGTGGTGGGCAGCCCACCCATTACGATTCTAAGCAAGTGGTGGATAACTGATAAGTCAATGAGAAGGTCAATGACTGGGTGGGGGGGTTCCAGCGGGCTGACTGGAGAGGAGAAAAACAACTGACTGAAAAAAATAGTTACATTGGCAGTGAAGTAGGAGAGAGAAGTCTTCAGGAAATTTAAAAGAAGTGCTTAGGAAAAGGACCGGACAGTATACCTTCACATACACAATGAGGTTATCAAGCACAACAGGAAGTCAAAGGCTAGTACAGAGATAAAGATGGCGAAAGGTGTAAAGGAAGGTGACAAAGCTTTCTTTCCATGTATCATAGAAAAAAAGACACACAATGGTGTTGTAAAGCTTAAGTCAGGGGAAACATAAGAGGAGGAGGAGGATGGCAGAGGCAAAGCAGAAATAATACATCATACTTCTGCTTGGTGTTTGCCAAGGAACAGACAGAGCCTTTACCTCCTGTAGGAACTGGCAAGGTTGGGGACGTCATATCTCTCAACTGTCCAGATTTTTTTAGGATCTCCCAAATTCAGACCCCACTGTCTTGAAGTCATGAGCAGCCTGTAATTGCTCCCAAATTTGGAGAACTCCAGTGTTCTTTACGTTCTCTCCATCAGCCTGAACAATTATTTCCTTGTTTTCAGAGGTCCACTAATATCTGACTTCATGAACCACCGGCAGCAACAGCCAATCAGACTACTGCTAAGGTCCACTATGCACTGATATGGTAACCTTAAAAAAATTGCCCATAATCTGTTTTCCCAGCACAAGCCCTGTAGGGGATTGGGGCCTCCCTCAGGTCTGTCTAAACAACATAAAAGTAGATGATCTGAGCCAAGCCATCATCATTCTCCTGACTGACCCAAAGGACAGTCACAGAGCATCAGAGAGAAACAGCAGCCTGAACCTACTACTGTGACAGAGCAAGATGACAGAGAGAGAGACAGGACACTGACTGATCCACTGCACTAGAAGCAAACTCCGGATCATAATCACCTATCCTGCTACAACTAGCCTATCCAAGTCCCCCGATGCCGGACTTCTCAGGGACAAAGATCATTTGCCTATCGTGCCCCCAGCTGGCTAAATGCACTCAGCACTCATATTACTGCCTCCACCTCTCTAGGTATTTTCAAATCAAGGCTTTTCTCTCACCTTGCCACCTCTAGCTCCTGTGACTGCCCTGATTAAACCTCCTATTTTCTCACTACCACCCTGTTCCGTTATTTGACAAAGACATGTTTGGGAAACCTTTTCTCCTGCTATTGTCTGCTCCCCACACCATTCACTTACCCTCTCTGTTTGGACTTTTCCCTATTTGTTTCTCCTAATCTGGCATGACCTCTTTCTTGTAATAATAATGTGATTATTGATATCTCATGTCCTTTTGCACAAGTGATTTGATATGTATTTGTATATGTTTTCTTGCTCTTGACACAACACAAATTGTTGTGTTATCTATGTAACGTTTTGTACTGTACCTAATTGACGTGGAACCTTTGTAAAAGAGCCTCTGGCTCAAAGGTAGTAATTCCTAGAACAATAAACTAACTAAACTAACTACAGCTTGACCTGCAGAGTATTCCAACCAGAGCCAACCTGTGACTGAGAGTCAACAACAGCCATCACACAAAAAAAGTGTTGTACATCACTGGTTGCTGTCACTGAATAATTTCATGGAGTTTGCTCTTGGCCACACAAAAACTGCATCAGAGAGCTTGAATTGGAGCCTGCTGGAGGACTGACTGACCCCCTTTTCTCAGCTCCGATGTGTGGCAAGCTAACTACAGAGCTGAGTGGTGCTGGACATATGATCTTTTTTTTTTTCTATCTTTTAAATTTGTTTATTCTTCTCTCCTAAAACTCACTGGTTGTTATGATGCCCCCTCTGCTTCATAGAAAACTGAAACTTAATTTTCTGTGGTTTAGTGTCTGTCTATATTGCTGTCCTTGATATGATGTTGTGAATGAAGTCTGTGACAAAATTACAGTTTGATATATATACATAGTCATTGCAAAAAACTTTGTTAGTGCACCATTAGGGTTGAAGCATCAAAAGTAGGGAAAAACGACCTTAGGGTTCCCAAGACTAAACCCCCCCCTCCACTGTACATGCAGGAATGGGCATGAGGGGTGTGTTTTGGGGTTGTGGACCCTATGCAGATAAAATTGTTGTAGATTATTATAAATGTTCCATGTAACTTAAAAACAATAAAAAACTTGATTGATAAAAAAACACTCTTTCTAACAGGAAAACCACTCTCTGGTTCTTACTACCAACAGGGCCTATTCACGAAGGTGTAGAGTGGGCTACGTGCCATGCAACTCCTGTGCATAGGCCACTCCACATCTGCCTGGACCCTGTGCACATTCACAATGAATATATGCCCCCCCATGCGCCCGATTCCCCAGTCGATCGTGGAGCTCCACAAGGAGTTGGGCCTGGGGGGTGGTGTGGGAGGGTGCCAGCACTCCGCACATTCACTACAGTGTGGAGTGCTGTGCACAGGGGGCTGCTGACTACACCTTTTCAGGGCAGCCATAAACCATTGGGGATGATTATGCGCCCCCCCCCCAGGGAAGCAGCTGCTGGGCACAGTGGACATGGCAGGGGCATCAGCCCCCCCAATAAGGATGCCTCTGCTGTCGGGGCACACTGGGAGGTTGGGGGTGGTCAGCCAGGGTACCCTCCCTCAACTTCATGGTTGGCACTCTGTGCATTGACCGACAACATGGCACCACACGGGCACAAGGGATCCACTGAGGGACCCTGCCAGGACATCAGATTGGCTGCCCGCCTGGATCCGCCACTCCGCTTCCGCCTGCCCCCATGGACCTGCATGCGGGTGGGGGTGGGACCATGTCTGCAAGCCAGGTGGGGGCGGTGTTTGTGAATGCAGCCCCCCCTTGCAGATGTCCCTAGTGTGCGGAGCTGGGTGCCCAGATACGCACCTTTGGAGTGCACATTAGTGAATAGGCCCCAACATGCATAATCTTGCACTTTCTTGTATTGAAACCCAGCTGCCGGATCTTGACCAAGATCTTGACCACTATTCCAGCTTTTTAAAATCTTCCCCCAGCCATCTGATCCCTTCCATGTAATCATTCCTTACACACAGCTTAGTGTCATCTGCAAGCAAGCATATTTTACCCTTGATGTTCTCTCCTATCGCACTAATGAATATGCTGAAAAGCACAGGTCCCAGCACCTAACGCTGTGGATCACCACTTGTGACATCCCTTACTTTGGAGAGTACGGCCCCTTTATCACTGCCCTCTGTATCCTTCCCCCTAGCCAGTTTTTCAAACATTTTACCATTAGACCACCCACCCCTTGCTCTCCTAGCTTCTTTATTAGTTTCCTGTGTGGGAGCGAGTCAAATGCTTCAGTAAAGTCCAAGTAAAAGATGTTAATTGCTTGTTCCTTATCAACAACCCTTGTGACCCAGTTGAAGAAGTTTATCAAATTGGTTTGGCAAGACTTGCCTGATGCAAATCCATCTTGTCTACTGTCTTGAAGTCCATTTGTCTCTATGAATTCTGCTGGTATCTCTTTCAGTATTATTTTCATGAGCTTATGGAATTCAAGTTAACAGCTTCCATTTATAGGAAAAGAGCTATGAAATTGTCAGCATAGTCATGTTATTACCCCACCTGGTGTACCCAGTACACAAAATATTTAAATTATCACCACCAAAACATAATTCTGTGCAACTGCAATGCCATGCTACACCACAGGTGCAAAAACACATTTCAGCCAGGGTTTGAAAAATGGCAGCTGTGACATACATTTGGTGGGGTAATAACAAGCCTATTTTGAAAATTTGGTGACAAAATATTTAAAATTTACAAAGTTATGGCCCAGTTGTGCTGAGGGCTGAGGCACTGGTTGCCACACCTCATGTTACACTGGTGACCAGTGTTTGGGAATGAGCATGGGTCATGGGGGGTTGGCAGGGTAGGAGAGGAACTGAGCATCTGATGGACTGCTCTCCCTCTCCAGGGTGGGGGGTCCGCGACTGTCGGTGCCTGATTGCCCCTGGCAGAGGCTGGGGGACAAGATGCATGCTGTCCACTGGGGAGGAGTTGGGGGCAGACGTCAGGAGGGAGCACGTGTGGATGCGTGCGCGCTCCCCTCCACCGGCATCATTGCATGCTCACAAGTTCAGGGAGAAAAAGAAAAGAGTGAAATGGCTTCCTGGTCAGGTGGCTTGATGGCCATCCAACAGTGCGCCGGCTCGGGGGACTTGCTGATTTGGATCTGGACGATGGGTGAGTTCGGGGGCTCCCCACCACCCTGCTGTGGGGGGTAAGCCTCAGGGGATAATGGCAATGTCCCTAGGAGTGTGGAGCACTCTGACGGTGGATGGAATCCCAGAGGTTGCCTGTATAGGAGCAGACCAGGTAAGCAAGCAGAAATAAGGTAGCTAAAAAAAAAATTGAAAAAAACGTTATAAGCATGCATAGCAAAATTGCAACAAATGGTCATAACTCAGCCATTTTTGGACATTTTGACCCCAAATTTTCAACATGGCCTTTTGGAGGCACCACCTCATACACAATATGATTGTCATTATGCTAATCCATCCCAAAAGGTAAATTTATCCAGCAACCGCAAAATCACCTTTCAGGCAGGAATTGCAAAATGACAGTTGTATTGTTCATAAGGTGGTGTCCCCAAAAACGTGTTAAATATGAGTGGTCCAAATCTCCAAAAACGGCTGAGTTATGTATAAAAGTTGAACCCCCTACTGAAATACATTGAACTGCATTTACCTTGGTTTCTCATATTGCAGTTGCCGGTTCCAGCAAGAAGACATGTCTTTGATCAGAAGAGTGAATCTTGAACCTGGAACCTCTTCAGGGGAGTGAGGGTTGTGTGGATGTCAAGGGGTTTTGGGGAGGTGGGTGCACAGTGGGAGGTCGGGTAGGAGGTGCAGATGAGATCAATGATGGACTTTTTTTTTAAAAGTAAAAAACATCAAGGGATGGTTTTCTTTGTCTCAGGATATTTAAAATATACAAGGGGGCAGCCACTTAACACCAACAGAAAAAATAAATAAAATATGGGGATGGGAGGGGTGCCACTAGACATCACGGAAAGATACAGGAGGGTGGGGGGTACCACTAACACCAATGACACACAAAATTAATGACCTACGTTGCTGTAGTGGTCCTTGTGACAAAAGATCCAGAAAAGAAAGATGATTTGATATCTTTTATCGGACCTGTTTTCTTTTGTAATATCTATGTTGGTCCAATAAAAGGTATCAAATCATCTCTTTTTTCAGGATCTTTTAACACCAATGAGTATGAAAAAAATATAGCGATCAGAAGGTGGAGGTGCCACTAGACACAGGGAAAGAAATGGGAGGTGGGGGGGGGGTACCACTAACACCAACGAAATAAAAAAAGCCATACAGATGCATGCTTGTTCTCCCTGTTTTTTTTACTTTCTCCCACAGGTGGTAGGGAGGCTAACCTTCTAGAAAATGTGACTGGCTTATCTTCTGATGAGTTCCCTGGAGATTTTGCATGTACCCCAACTGTGGAATCAGCATTAATGGACTGAATAATTACTGATGTGAACATATGCTAACATTTGCTTGGGTTTCTATTAATTGTATTTTTCATGGCATGTTCATAAAATAATGAATAAACAAAAAGTTAAAAAAGCAACAGTAGTCAACTGTGGATTATATGTTGCTGGCTTACACAACCTATAAGCCTCCCTGGAAAATGATAGAATTTGTTTTAAATGATCTCTTTGAGCTTGTTAAATATTTGTCTGCCAACTCACTCTCCACAATTCTATTTTCCCAGTTTATGACATTTACGTCCATCTCAATAAATACTGGAGACTATCTTGCACTTAATCAATACCGCACCCAGAAATGGTATGGCTTCATTCTATGGAGTATAATAACACTTTCCCACCTAACTGTATTGATTCAACCTTTCACAGTTGGGGAGTAAGAGGATTGAAATATACTGTATGTACCAATTCTATACAGCAGAAGGCTTTCGCCCCTGTTTGGACTTAAAAAGGGACTATGATCTTTCTAGATCATCCCACTTTAGATATTTACAAATTAAATGATACCTCACAAGGCTGGGACCTCTTTACAAACAATGGGCCCTAAGCACAATGTAGGCACAGATATACAAGAAAAGCAAGTACCCAATCCGCGTAGCTGTGCACCCATGGACAGGTGTGCCCATACTGGCATTCATTAATGCTGGCTACCTGTCTGTGGCTCCTCACCCCTGGCATGCAGGACTCCACAGAGTGGCTGGGGGAAGAGTCAAGGTCACAGGCGAGCATCCAATGGGATGCCCCTCCCAAGTCTAAAGTGGATTCCTCGTGTAGTGAGGCACGGGTCCAGGGTAGTTCATGCCTGCAGCAGGCACCTGGACCTGTGCACCCAGTGGTGGACTGTGTGTTCCCCTTCCCCTGGCACCACCACTGCCTCCCCTCACCTCCTTTACATGCCGATCGGTGCCGGGCACTCACCTGATCTGCAGTCCCAGCCCCCCTCACTGCCCAGTGGGCCATGGGGATTGTGTCTATGTCTCACCATGCCTGGCGGGAGGCATCCATCAGGGTGCACAGAGGGTTTATGGCAGGGTCTACCATGGTATGCTCTGCACCACCCTCTGCACCCATGCGGCCAGCACTACGCAGTTTAGTGAATACCGCGTAGTGCTGGCATACCCCCAGTGCATTGCAGTCCATGCAGCAGGGGAAGCAGCCGCATTCCTGACTTGCGCCCTGTTTCATGAATGCAATACAGGGTCCATGGGACCCCGCTCCATGGCATTCAAGCATATCAATGCCAACGCGCCCAGTTTACACGGCGCATAGGCATCATGCATAGGGCCCACTATCCAGAGAACACCTCTGCATTATATAGTATTCTAAAAGGCCACCAACAGGGCATAACGTGACCTCATTTAATTGGTAATCTGTGTAAGTGTCTTGTAGCACTTCTCCCCCTCTACGACATCAGTCTTTGACAGGTGGAATAAAGCTATACAATTAGATTGTAGTGCTGAACTATGGAAGAAATATGTAATGCCTAGTTATAGACTGACCTCCTCAACAATATGGAGAGATTTCTCTTGGAGGTATCATATGCAATATTTCTGGATACCAGCAGTGCCGGCCTTGTACTGTATGTGGGTCCTCAAATGTGTGAATGCTGGAGGTGGTGTGGGAAAGGAAAAGCCAATCATACACATACTGTATTTTCTAGCCATGGCCTGTATTGGCAATGTATTGGAAAGCCATTAAAGATGCTTTTAATAAAATGTTTGCAGACCAGGATATACTCACACCCCTCCCTGGTCCTCCTTTTCAATTCCACCAAGTGGCATCCGGGGGCAGGTATTAAAATTATTATTGATACTTGCATTAGCAGACAAAAAGATGATTACTACAACATGGTTAAAAAAAACACTTCTGCTGAAAGCACATTGGATAAAAGTAGATAGCAATATATATCACGAGGACTTTGTCAGCTTCCATTCAGAATACACAAACCAAGAATAAGGAATCCTGGAGAAGATGGTTACTTTATTAGATAGAAGAGGAACCAGATTTTCACCTCTGATCTATATACTGTTAAGCCTGGATTGTACCAATAAAGGGGAAAAGGACTTTGGGAACCAGTTTTAAACTGGGGGAAAGGCATTAATAAAAAGAGGTTCTTACTGTAGCCTACGAACAATAAATACTTATCATTGTAATGTATCTGTAGCCTGAAGCTATTGGGTAATGTATAGTTCTACCAGTGCACATCTGCTTATGTCTGTTGCTGTCTTGTTTGTTATGTAAAATTGAAAAAAATATTTTGAATAAAATATTACATTTTAAAAAAGCAATAGTAGTAGCGGATGATAACTAGTGACAACTGTACCAGCTGTGATTCCTCATTCACCAGCAGTGCCAGTATGCAAACTGCTACCTGCTGCCGTACTGCCAGATGCTTTCTTGGTTCCAACACTAAAGAAGCAGTCTGTGATGAAGTACTGTAGCTTTTTGATGTAGAGCATACTGAGCCTGCTCTTTCACTTCTGTCACTACAGTAGCTGCTATCTCTTGTCAGAAAATGCTCTCAGTGTGAATTAATAAACACTCAGGGCTACAGCCAAGCAGTGTAGCCACAGAAAAGTAGGGAATAAATGATATTATTGTTAAAGCATTTTTAAAGCAGATCTCTGAAACACTTTGCAGTTTGCAGCAGCAATGTCAATGTATTGATATTTTCCATCATTGAATGAAGAATTTGAACAATGGAAACCATAGATTGAAATAAATAATCTGACAGCAGGAGACCGAGGGTGAAATAACACCATCCATTTAGAAGTGACTAGCACCATGAGTGAACCACATTTTATTCTATGCTAAAAATACCTACATTTTGGCAGCATGAGTGCCTTACGGCAAACCAATAAGAGAAAAGTGGAACACACTGGGGGAAATCACATTAGGAATAAAATCTTCCAAGCAAAGCTATCTAGATGAGCCAGAAATTAACCTTTATTCAATGTCACAACACAGTGTAACTTTACCTTTTTATGCTGAGAAAACATTTGGTGCCCAAAACTGTGGGGCAATATCAGGTACTTGACATGAAGATATTAGACTCTTTAATGGAAGCTTCATGTGCTGTGTACCACAGATCCTTTAAATTGGCAACTCTGTACAGATCTGGCTATCCTCAGTTAGATAGCTCCCAAAGGGCAGACTGAGCACAGTCAACATCAGAAAGCTGCAGTACTTCATCAGATGCTAATTATGTACAGTACTCACAGGATGCCAGGCACAAGAGGGGGCACATAATAGCAACATACAGTATATGTTGCTGACGGGGTATAAACAGGATAAACAGTGAGAACATGTTTGTTGGGAATAAGGAAACCAGAGGGCATAATTGGCAGGCTGGTGAGGGAAGAGGGTAAGTTCAAGAGAGATGTGAGGAAGTTTTAATTCACAGAAAAGTTGGCGGAACCAGGGAACAGGCTGCTGATGGAAGGGGGAGGTAGCTACCCTACAAATGTTTAAACAAGGTAAGGGGACTCAAAGTCCTTGGTGGGGGGAGGCAACATGGGATTTAGAAGCGTGGACATGGAGGAAGAGAGTGACAGTCCACTAGTACAGTAGGCTAGTGGGATGAGGCAGTGTAGTATGGGAAGACTGGATGGACCCTTGGTCTGTAATTTCCCGGCTTGTTCCTTGGCTCACTTTTATGGAAGGGAACATTACTGCTGTACTCCAGTCCTCTGGCACTATCCCTGTTTTAAGAGATTCACTGAACAAGTTACTCAGTGGTGCTTATGTGTTAACTCCTTTAGCACTCTGTAGCAAGCTCCATCCAGTCTCAGACACTTGTTAACCTTCAATGCCAAAAGCCCCTAAAGGACCCTTTCAGTTGTGAACATTTCCACAGATTTTGATGCCCCTATCTCCCCCATACCTCTCAACCTGTCAGGCACCAAATAAGGGACAGTGCCCATTAAAATCAGAGACAAATTCTCAAAATCAGAAACGCCATTTTATACTTGTCATTGAGCACAGCACCACAATCTTTGTATCTACTGAAATGCATGACATTAATAGACTTCTTGAATATTTCACAATGTAGTATAGAAAACAATATGACACATGGCATCATGCTTTAGAAACCTTATTTTTGGCTATTTACAATTCTATTTTGTGTGTACTGAATTTTAATTTCCTATTATGAACTGAAAAAAAACTTGAGCATGAATATACCATGAAACAAAGAACTGGAGACTTGATCATACGAACATATGAAATTTGCCAGCAGATAAAGGCCTAGAGGTCTATCAAGTCTGCTCGAATGTGCAGCTAGCACCCCTTATTCTGCAGCTGCCCCTCCCTTCCACCCTTCCCCTTCATTAACCCTCCCCCTTGTCCTGTCCTATCCTCATTTGAAGCAGTCCACTGTTCTACTGCATACCACTTCAGCAGGTAACGCATTCCACCCAGCCACCACCCTCTCTGTAAAAAAGTGTCTCCTCATCTCCCTCCTGAACCTTCCTCGCTCCAGTCTCATATCATGGCCCCTGGTGTCCCTCCCCTCCCTTACTTTGAACAGCCCCTCTGTACCTGTCTTATTTATTCCTTTCATGTATTTAAAGGTTTCAATCATGTCACCCCTTTCTCTCCTCTCCTCCAGCGAGTACATGTTCAACATTGGTACAAAACCAAAAACAACCACCATCTTTTGGCTGGTTTTACGGTCACCTTTTAATTGTCTTTCACCTCATGTTATGATAATCCTTGTTGTATGCCATGGTTCTTTTCCTGAAGCTTCTATGACATCCTTTGGGTGACTTACTTTACATCAATTTCTGTTTTCATTCATTTTTACTGTGATCAAAGAGTTCAATGTCTTCAAATTTAATGATTGTCTCAGTTTAGTTTTAACTTTTTGGACCATGCTAAAGGCCTGTCCTGGTTCAGCATTTGAGTGCAGTAGGCACAACATGGTCTCTATTAGTAGCCTGAATAAGGGCAGATCTCCAGCACTAGGTCATAGCTGGGACAGCACGATGCTCCAGTACTTTAGAAGAGACGAATGTGTTGCAAATGTGTTGCAAAGGACTGTGGTGCAGATGATCTGATTTCAGCAGACAGAGAAGCTGCAGAGCATTGCAGCAGCTGGCTATTTGTCTGGTGCCCTACCTCCCTGGACCTGGAAAAAGAGAGAGGGGCTCTCCCCTTGGGGTGGGCATAGGCCCTGACAACACCCGGAAGGGAGGTTCCACTAAGGCTGCCCGGAAGGCGGTAGCATTTGGAAGAAGGCAGAGAGAGAAAGGGGGGTTTAAATGAGCTGAGGGCCAGCAGCTCCGCCTCCTTTCTTTGCCTTTCTTTGGATCATAGGTATCAATAAATGCATGGCTTTGGCCATTTTCTCCAAGGCTCGTACTTGTATGGCTATTTCAGGGAAAGGGTAAGTGAGGGCAACCGGAACAAATGGTATGCGCCAAACTCATCCTGCAGTTGCTCATATTCAGCGTTTGTATTGCACACACCGAGCTACTTGCCCAGCTTCTCTACAGTACTGCACGACATCTCCGACTTTAGTGATGCATTCAACAGTGTTGCCACATCTTTTGGGACTTTTTTAGAGAGTCATTTTATCAGCATTTTTCTAACACACCAGAGTAATATGACTTTGCTTTCTTGTAGAGAATAATTTGTAGCCATATTGGTCCTTGCACAAAAAAGATGAACAAAGTGTGTGAACTGATACCTTTTATTGAACCAACAAGAGATTTAGAAAGCACAAGCTGGCAGATTACATAGAGCCCTTCATTAGGCAATGGCAGAATCTTCAAAAAAACCAAAAAAAATAAACTTAATTACGTTGGGTAGAACTGATAAACTTTCACACATTGGTGTGACAGTTCTGTTGACAAGGAAGTAAATAACTGGATAAGTGCAGAGACAAAGACACAGACGTCTGTGTGTTTATGCAGCATAGATATATACATAAGTGATTTGTATTATTTGGGTGCTTTTTTTTACTGTAAAAATGAGTCAAATAGAAAGTGGTAATACCATTGTTCTGATGTTAGGAATCCATAATACTATCAACCTGACATCAAAACTATGGTATTACAGATTGGAATGCCACTGCACCCATACTCAGCTATTGTCAGTAGTCACTGCTTTCAAAACTCAGCTGACAAGAGAAAGGAGCAGTGACAACAGCTACCATATCTAAATCAACTGTCACATGTTCTGCAACTGTAAACTTTATTGAATAATTGTCTCCTCATTTTTAACCCCGTCCCCTAATTAAATTCACTTGTTATTGAGACACTAGTTGACAATCTGTGTGGGTGGTAGTGTATGGCTGGATGGAGGGGTGTGATACATCTCTGTCAAGTACTGTTTCCATCTTTCTGCCTCTGATGATGAATTAGAGATGTGTGACATTAAAACATTTCACCCAGTGAAATATTACGTGTAATCCTCCGCATTTTGCTAAATATTTTGTGGGTACAAAATGCAAAATTCCCCCTGGCGAAATGCAGAATTTCGCCACTTGCAGGTGAAATTCTGCATTTGAAAGCCAGGGGATGATAATATTTTAAAAAAATGTGTTTTCTCCCTTCTGTCCAGGCCAACATTAAAATCTTTATCCTCACATCCCTGGTGTCTAGTGGTCCCACCCACCTGGCTGATTGCCAGCCCAATATGAAGAATCCTTCCCCACCAAGACTCAGCTCCATCCCCATCCAGAATTTGAAATAAAGATAAATTTCCCTGGTGTCTAGTGGTCTCACCCCACTGGCAAATCGATGGCCAAATGAAGAATGCCCCCACCCCGAGATTCACACCCGTCCCCCTATTGTCCATAAGTGCCGCCACCAACACCAGGGCCAGCATCACTCATTATGTAATAAAAAAAAACACCTTTCCCTGGTGTCTAGTGGACCCCCAACCCTGTCTGGTAGTAACCCCACTCCACCCCACACCCCCATCTAGGGCCCCAGTGGGCCACCGGCACAGCCCTCTGCTCACCTCCACAGCCAGCAGAGCAGACACTTTACAAATGAGCTTGGGTGGGCCCTTTTAATGAATGAGTGCATGCATGCACTCATTCATTGAAAAAGGCTCACTATAACTCATTGTAAAAGTGCTCAATCAGCTGCCGGCCATGGAGATGAGCAGAGGGCTGAACCGATGACCGCTGAAGATCTGGATGAGGGGGTGAACGCAGTCTACCGGACGAGGTGAGGTCTATTAGACACCGGGAAGTATTTTATTTTTATACATGATGACTGATGTTGGCCCCAGTGTTAGCAGCACCACTTATGGACAATGGGGAGGCGATGTGAATCTCAGAAGTCATTCTTCATTTGGCTGGTGGCGGCCATGGGGGTGGAACCACTAGAGCACCAGGAAATTTTTCAAATTTGGATGAGATTTGGCTGAACTCGGCGGAGGATTTCTTCATATTGGGCTGACAGTTGGCTGCATGGATGGGACCACAGACACCAGGGATGTGAGGATAAGATTTTAATGTTGCCCTCGACAGGAGGGAGAAACACTTTTTTTTAATTTCTTTTAATAGTTGTGTACTCGAAATTCCGCATTTTGCACCCACAAAATATTCTGCAAAATGCATGAATATCATTAAATATTTTGCAGGGCAAAATTTCTGATTTCGCCAAACTTTTGCTGGTAAAATTAAATTTAGCTGCATCCCTACAATAAATGGAATGGAACAGAACGGAGAATGCATTCTGCGATGACAGTAAATCAGCTAAAGTATCTGCTTTATGAAAAAAAGCACCCTTAAATTACAAAAAATAACAGAGGTTTATGACATTTCACACACACACACACACACACACACACACACACACACACACACACAGTCTGTCTTTAGAGGGGCTCTTGCAACATTAGCATTTAACAATTTATAGGCCTCCTGCTGTCACATTCTATTCATGGAGATGAGCATATTTTTCAGATCTGATTGATAACCACCTAGGATTTTTTTGTCTCTGCACTTACTTAGATATTTACTTCCTTATCAACAGAACTGTCACTTTTTGGATGATTCAGCCATTGCCTGATGAAGGCTTTGTGTAACATAAAAGCCTGTGATTTGTAAATCTCTTGTTGGCTCAATAATAGGTTTTGCTTTCGTGCCGGCCCAGTGGTGCTGAGGGTTGAGGCACTGGACGCTATACCTCGCACCACGCCGGCAACCCAGGTTCGGGAATGGACTTGGGCTGCTGGAGGTCAGAGGGCAGGAGGAGGATCAAGTGTCCCAATGGATGCGCTCCTCCACCAGGGGTGGGTTCCTTGGGTGCTTTGAGCACCCGATGCACCAGTGCCTGTGGAAGCACGGGCATCGGGGCACAGGTGGTTCTTCAGAACCGGGGAGGGGAGGACATTGTGGGCACTTGGCAATGACCTGCATCAGCACACTATCTGCCTGGACATTAGTCCTACATGCTGACATCCTCAGAGGTAGTGGGACTTAAAAAGGAGCAACAAAAGTGGAAAACACCCTGCTCAACCCCAAGATGATGACTGATCTAATCTCCCAGACCACCTACCATGGGCAGACCCCAATGTGCAGACACTCCAGAAGGAAGGTAAGGGGGATACAGGAGTATGCCCGACACTGTAGGGGCAGACTCCATGGGAGAATCACTGGGGGAATGATCAAGTCCGAAGGAGTGGAGTGAGTGGATAGTAAGGTGGGATAAAAAGAAAGTGTAAAAAAAAAAGGTCTTGCTTTCTTGAAAATGTTAAGTTCTGCTGGTGTTCCAATATTATCCTCATTGGCTGCTATGTAGTTATGCACTACTGAGCCAATACATATTTTTTTTAGTGACAAAAAAGTTTCCTGTTTATTGATATTCATAATTTCATTTTCTTTGTACAAGCTGACTGCAGTCTAAAGTTTGCTAGTATACATCTGTATTAATTTGCAGATTTCCCCCTGAGGAATCATCCACTGTCTCTCTCTCTCTGCATTGAAGTTGTCTATTAAACTGACAGAGTAGTTCAGGTGCATATTTTTTAAAAGAGAAAAATCATGCTTACTTCCTGACTGCTCAGATGGTCAGCTTTAGGTTAACTTTGGCACCTCTGGGTTCAAAAGACATGAAGTAAGAGAGCAGAGCTAGCCACATGTCAATCATTCTTTGAATGACATTGCTTAAACTCAGCCATCATGTTGGTGCATGTTTTATCATTTTAATGACTCACTGTCCACAAAGAGAGCAAACTCCTTCAGCTGCTGCTGGTGTAGACAGCTTGAGCAAAAATGGCAGTAAATATCAGAAATTAGTTCTTCAACAGGTGAGGCCAATGCTTTGACCCCTGATTTCAAGCAAATGTTCGACAGATGGCAAAGACATCCCATATTCATTATGTTGGGGTTCACTTGTTTTATTCTTGAAAAAAACAGAATTATGCTTTCCAAGCATTGCAGAGGCAGATGAAGATGCAACCAGCTTTGTCACAAGGATGTCCAACTTTTCAAGGGTATTCATTATGCAATCAAATATTTCTTTTCCAGTTCCAGATGTTCATGGTGGTATACCTAGCAAGCAAATGATTCTGGTTCCTTTCTGAGTATCAAACAAGGATGACCAGTAGTTTTTAATCACCCACATCGTACTTTGGTCAATGTAGATGAAAAATGGTATCCAATGACAAAGGGAAGCTACATTCTCTTGGTAGTTCGGACCCAGGACATTTCTGGCAATACAAGTGGATTTTGTTGCCCTGCAGCACATCTTCCTCACCACCACTTGATCTGTGCAGTGCTTCCTGATGTATTTCAGTATGTAGTCTGCACAAGAAAATGAGAGTTTGTGCTCCACTAACATGTTCACAAATGCCACCCCAGCCTCCACAACTTTGGATGCCTGTGCTTGGATAAGCTAAGCCAGTTTCTTCCTTTCAGCATGCTTCTGATTCAGTTGATGGTTCATGTCTCTGCACATCATGTCACCCACCATGGCTGATGTCACATCCACATCTTGCAGAAAGCATAAAAGGGTCCTTTCTTGCTGGCTGCCACCCACTCAGAAGACATCTCCCATGCACTTCAAAACACCAAATTCCTCTTCATTTTTAGAGCTGCAGGTAGGCAGAGCCTACAGCCATCTTGCAGTAGTTCTAAAAATGAGCTTATCATGGAACTCCCTTTTTGGACTTTTGGAAGTATCCATCCACAGCTGCAAAATAGTGTGCTCCCTCTCTGATTTCTGCCATTTGCTACTCTGTCTTAAAGGTAGGAGGCATGCTACTGTGCCTCCCAATTTCTCAGGATATAAATAAAAAAACAACTTTTGAAGCTGCTGTCATTTAACCCTTGCTGGGCTGCAGAATGAACATCTGTCCAGCTCAACCAAATAGATTCATTCTAGTTATTTCAGCAGCCTAGGTGTTAGTTCATTATCTCCTTACTTTGACTGAATACTGACCCAGTAGCACATGGCTAATTAGGCACATGTGTTATGTGGGAGACAGAGCAATATTGCAGCTAGCAGGAGACAGGCCAGAAACTGATGGTCTGTTAATACAGGCTTTGTTTATAAAAGTAAGGAAACAACATTTCAAATGTAGAAAATAGGGTTCAAATGTTTTATTAGTCTAATAGAAGTTATAACAGTTTGTTTAATGAGTTGTGCATGAAGTACTGATAAGTGGGCAGGATGGCACAATGACATTCATAGGAGCCTGTTTGAATAAATAACCCCCACCACACTTAACAATAATAATAATACTACTTTATTTCTTAAGCGCAATTCTTGAAATCAAAGTGCTGTACATAAATAAGAGAATCATAAAACAAAATAACATAGCTCAGAATTAATACAATATAATTTAAATAAAAGAGATTAAAATTAACAGAAATACCATGTTACATACAGAATGCTTGCTTAAATAAGTATGTTTTAGACCTGCTTTGAAGCTCTCTACAGTCCCACACTCTCTAACCTGACAACGTAGAGAGTTATACAGGGACGGGGCACTGAACATAAAAGCCAAGGCCCCAGATGTTTTCGCTGCACCCTGGGAACATCAAACCATCCCTCGTCAGTTGAACAGAGGCCATCCAGGGCTGTAGGGAGTCAGGAACTCTTGCAGATAGCTCAGACTAAGCCTGTGCAGGGCTTTGTAGGTCAGAAGCCTAACCTTGAAGGTGATCCACCACTGTACAGGCAACAAGTGCAGTTCGCACAACATGGGATTAATGTGACTAGAACGAGAAGTCCCAGTCAATAACCATATTGCAGCATTCTGCACCAGCTGCAAGTGACGGATATCAATTCCCGGAAGCCCCAGGCAAAGAGAGTTGCAGTAGTCCAGGCGTGAAGTCACAAAGGTGTGGATCAACAGAGGCAAATCACCAGACAGAACAAGGTGCCTGATTCTGGCAATGTTCCTAAGATGGTAAAAGGAAGACTTGATGACTGCTGATACCTGCGAACACAGTGTCAACCCATCATCAAGAACAACCCCCAGATCATGCACCTGTTCAGAGGAAGACAGCTCCACACCCTCAAGCCAAAGACAAAGAGGGTAAACCCACTGCCAACCTCTCTATCTGGTGACCCAGATCCACTACCAACACCTCACAGTCTTTCTGAAATTCAATTTCAGCCAGCTGGATTTCATGCAGTCATGGATTTCTGCTAGACAGCTGTTAAACATCGAGACCGCACTATCCTGGTCGGGTGCAAAAGACAGATAGAACTGTGTATCATCAGCATAGCAGTAAAACTTCAGCCCATATCATCTTACAATTTCTCTGAGGGGCAGCATGTACACTGCGAGCAACATGGGGGACAGCACCTAGCCCTGGGGGGACTCCACATGGCAGAGGAACTTTCACTTTTTGACTGATGGCTGTCCTTTCCAGGTGCCCCTCCCCCACAGGGACAGAAAGCGAGATTTTACCAGTTGCTTGCTATAAATGTTATTTGTTCTCCAGCCCAGAAACTGACCTGTGCCTGCAAACGGTAGTGCTGGACTAAGGAAACACAGAGACACATACACACAGACAAGGGAGATGCAGTGCAGTGCAGAAATCCAACACTGTCTGTCATATGGGAGTGAACTGCCCACCCTCTGTGACACAGGATGCCTTATATATAAGAAAATAGCCTATATAAGAAGTAGACCTGCCCCTCCCCCAACCGAATCCTTACATATGCTAATTTCTTCAGGCTTGAAGCTGGGAGTCATATGTAGGAATTTCCACAGTCTACTGCTGTCATCACTCCCATGTGTCTAAGTTATGTAGCTCAAAAATAAATTAGAACTATGAAACCAGTCATACAGAGGATATAGTGACTTGAATAGTTTTTTTGTTTCTTTTTGTTTGTTTTCTGTTACTGGTCTAAAATAAGTATCCGTTTATAAGTGTATGAGCCATATTTGATAAATGAATGCTCTGCTGTGCCATACAGCTTCAAATGTCAGTAACAGTACAATGTTATCAGGTCAGTCTCTTCTGTAACTAGTTATTCTTTTGGTAACAATGTTAAGTCCCACAAGGCCCAGGGCCTGTTTTCAGGGGCAACCCAAGGACACTAGGAAGGTTAAGTGACTTACTCAGGGTCACACAGTGTGCAAGAGGAGGTTGTGGGTGTCAAACTCTATTCCACTTGATGTATCAAGCTCATTCACAGCTCATTACTCTAACGTCTAGGCTGTTCTTCCAGCCCCACACGGTCCCACTACACAATGCAATAACACAATGACCAAGCAACAAAAAACAGCACACAGGAGTAAAACACAAACAAGGGATATGGGATAAGGTTTATTAGAGAAGGCAGGAACATGGCTCTGGGGAAGGAAAGGGTTAAAAAATAAACAAATAATTGGCAATTCCTGCAGTCCCCTCTCCCCCCCACACACCTCATCCCTGTCAGTCTCTGTCAGTCTCTCACAGTCCCAGCTAACAGGCACAGCAATTATATTATTCCCACAGTCCCTAAGAGCCCCCTGTATTCTACTAGGTAGCACAATTGTTGAATCATCATAGGCCCAATGTTTGATGCAGATACGGCTATTTAACCTGCACAGTTATTAAGTTTAAAATTAAAGAGATCACTATTTGTAATCCAAAACAAGGCCAAATGGCCAAAATGCAGGTCTTCTACCTGGGCACTCCCAAAAGAGACAGTCCAGTCCTGTCTTAACCATCTAACTAAAATGATTGGGACAAAGGCGTGATTGAGTACTCATGGTATGCAGATCAAATCAGAAGCTGAAAGGTTTCAGAGGTATAATGCTGGTCTCTCTGGTATGCAGCTGCTGCAGGTTGCATGCTGTGGCTCTTACTGTATCACAGTGGACATAGTCACATGAGAGGCTTGTAGGCCTGTGATGATTCAACAACTGTGGCACCCAACAAAATATAGGGGAGCTCTTGGGGAAAAGGGAGAGGATAAAAAAAAGGATAGTGGTGGTGATTTACCCTTACGGCTATGAGGGAATGGCCCCGCTACAACCCCTGCCCTGCTGGCAACACTGTCTGTTGGGGGCCCCACCATTGAGCTTTGCATGGAGCCCCAGCAGGGCAAAAGCTTCCACTGGCTAAAGGAGCAAGTGTTTGTGTGTGTCTCTCTCTCTGTCTCTCTCTCTCTCTCTTTTCCCCTATAGCAGCACTGCTCGGAAAAGTCAATGTCATTGAAGTGTTGTGAGCGGTGTCTGTGTGGCTGTGGCTCAGTCATCTACCTCAAGGTATGTGGGCCACATAGACACAGAGGGAGCTCCTTTGAGACACACACACACACACACACACACACAGACATATGCACTTTGCACCACAACGGCAAGTATGCAAAGTACATGTTGTATATGATGCTGCAAATTCAAGGGCCTTTCTACCAAATTCCCACTTCCTCCAGGTAATTGAGAAATATGGTCTTCTACTCTACTTGCTGCCACTGGACAAAATTTAAGACTGAATCATCAGCTACAGACCCTGATAGAAAAATACATTTAAAGGCAATTCTTGTGGGGGTAGGAAGAAATAGGCTGTTGGTTAACTAGGATCTGTGGCCTATCCTGTAGGTAGGGAAATGGGCCAAGCGGTCCTTATCTGCCGTCAAAGTCTATATTTCTAATGGTATTTGGTCAATCAAATAATTAGTGGCAGCCAGTCAACACATTAAACTGGTGGTACACAAGATAGGTCATACTGTATTATAAACAGTCTCATCACTAAGGGTTAGAGATATAGGCCATTGGCAACTTCCATTTGGTTTTAAACCCATACATTTGGTATGGCTTCCAGAATTCAGCAAAACTATTTCGTCTACAAATACAAGTAATATCATGGTGCAAACTAACCACAAATAGGGGGTAAGAAAGTCTTAAGGTCAGCAATGAATATGAATTATTATCGCTTACTAGTTGCAGGTGCTGTCAGCATGCCTCTTCTGTGGATTGCTGTCTGTGGTGTTGTGACAGAGCCTACAAATCCCATCAAGATAGCCACAGGCCAGTGTGAGCTACCGTAATAGTTACTATTCATCGCTGACTCAAGACAGACTGTAGACTCCCATGTAGTCTGTGCTTTACACACATGCCGCTTTCTATATTTTTTCTGTGTCTGGCTACATTGATTTTCAAATTACATAAGCATAACTCCACCCCCACACAAAAAAAAAGTTATGCATCAAAAATCCTAAAAATTAAAAGATATTAAAAGGTATTACATTGCATGTGAGGGGTCTTCATTGGCTGATACCAGCTCTGTGTACTGTGTTCTCCGTGGCACACCAGGTCATGTGGAGCTTGTTGGTGATGACAATGTGAAAGTTGTTAGCGTTGTCATCAGAGGAAGGAGTTGCCTCACTACTGCTGGGGTGGTATGCCAGACTATAGGGCCACTGCCAGTAGGAAAAGTCCAGCTAGACCTGCCACCAGGAGATACACAAGTGGGACTAGTAGTAGATGTTTAAGCAATAAGATATCACTGAGTGTTAGTAGGAAAGTTACCTGTGCCTCCTGTTGTGGTGTGGCATGAGGTGCAGCCACATGCCTTAAACCATGTAGGAAATGGATAAATCCCACAACAGCCCTTGCCACGGAGTCCATTATTGTGATAAATCTCTTATGGTAAAGATCTTAAATACTAACTCAAACAGACAAGGATAACAAAAAACCACAATCTATTTAGCAACATCAAAACCAAAACCAGAGAGCATTTAGGGTAAGTTTTGTTTTCTGTTAATTTAGAAAGATGCATGCGTTTCTCTAAGGATCAGTATAATGCTAAGCTAGTCAAGGAGACATCTCTATTTTGCACATTATTGTATGTTTTCATGCAGATCTTTCCTCAGATCTTTGCAGTTGGTGTACCCAAAAGTGTTCTAACTGTGCATATCTATTTTGCAAACTTGATACGAGTGCAAAAATAGAGATATCTCCTAGATTATTTTGATACTGTACTGATACAGAGAAAAGCTGGAGGCATGTATTTAAATTTATAAAGAACATGCCCATCGGAGTCCTTTCTAGTTTTGGTTTTGATTCTAATAAACATTATTTGGGGTTTAGTCAGCCCCACATATTGCACCATCCCCGGATGGCAGCAGGATGCAAGTGTGTGCCTTTTTGGAGTGTAGCTAAGTTTATTTATTGCCTATTAAAGGCACGCTGTCAACCCCTCTGAACTGAAAAATGTCAACATATAGTATGTTTCTTTCACATAGCTGGGTACATTATTTGAATTCAAAAGACACTGTGTGATTGTATTCTGAAACCAAAGCTTATAACATCTAATGTTAATGAAAATCATACCGGGCACCATTGTTGTGTTACCACACCAGTATTGTAATCTTATTTACATTTTTCAGTGCTTGCCATTGGACTGCATGCACAGTGAACTTATGAGCATGACCCTGAAACTGTGCACTTCTGCCATGTGATTATCATCGCGGTCCATAGATATCATGAACACGCAAGTACTGTCAGTGTATCCCACCTTTAAAGGAGTTGCACTTTACATTTCTTCTGATGAAATGTTGAAATGAATCATATGCCTGCTTTTCATTAATTCATTTAAAGTCAAGTTCTTCAATAAATCCTGTTCAAAATGTCAGTGCCCTGTGCTTTATTTCTGAGCTTCAATTTTCAGCTGCTTTTGCTTACGCTATACATAAAAGACATACTGTCCAATTGGCTTGTGCAGCATGTAGTGCATATGATTTAGTTGCAGGAACAATGCTTTTTCTAGATAGAGTATTACTGTGTGATATGACTGTTTTACTTGTTTTAACTTGATATTTATTACTCATTCTAATTTTTATCCATTTTATGGATTTGCTGTCATTCTCATCTATCGCGCCGTTACCCCCCACCCCCACCATCACATCAGCACATATACAGTTTGGGTAGGATTCTCAAAGACCTTGCACTCGGTGTATCTCGGATGCGCTGGCACAAATGAGATGCGCCAAGCACCAGCTGTGGTATTCACAGAAGATGCACTGGGGGATGCTTCTGGCACATCCCCTCTGTGAATACCACAGTTGCGCCCAACCCTGGATGCGCCGGTGCGACCCCCTGGTTGGGCTGGTAATCCAGTGGGGGAGCACATCTCACTATGCGCTGTGCTCAAAGTAGCCATTCACAGCCAACAACACGCGCAAATGAGGCCATTTGGTATGCAAGGTGCAATGGGGCCCTTTGCATGTCATTATGGCTCCATTTGCATGCACCGTGCATGGATGCATCCTGCAGAATGTGCCAGGTGCCCTGCATGTGCGGCAGTACAGCCACATACCCAGTACCCCTTCAGGTCATTGCCACCCCCACTGCCCAAATCCCCATTAGTATGCCACCCACTGCAGTGGCATACATATGTAGGGAGTACTCCCCCACCCTGCCCATATCTCCAGTAGTATGCCGCACATTGTGGTGGTAGAGAAATAAACACAGAACCCCCCTCCCTGTCCATGTCTCCGATAGTATGCTACACACTGTGACGGTAGAGAAATAATCCGAGAACTACCCTTCCCTGTTTGCATCCCTGTTAGTATGCCGCACACAGTGGCAGTAATGTACAATGAACTGAACCCCCCTTCCCACCCTGACCTGATTGCATAGTGAACAGATCCCCTAGTATATCCCTGATGGTCCAGTGGACTCCCTCCCATCCCCAAACCCCGTCCGTACAATACCACCAAGGAATACCCTGGTAGTCTAGTGGTGCCCCCCAGCACTGATCATAATTAAGACTTACATCCCACCTTTCTCTGGTAGTCCAGTGGACTCTCCACCTACTCAGGCACCCCAACCCACCCCACTTCCTCATCCCAGTAGGTCCCAATGATCGGTGGGCAGCACAACCCACCCACATTCCACCATGGCTTCCCACAGACAGAACTGACCTTGAAGGATAGCTACAGTATTACTGTAAGCCCATTGGTGGACCCTGTCGACCAATGGGCTCGCAGTGTGTACTGTACTCTGTCATTCAAAAGGATGTGAATGACAGAGTACAGTACACACCGCAAGCCCATTGGTCGACAATGTCCACCAATGGACTTACTGTAGTACTGTAGCTGTCATTCATAGACAGTCAGCGGGCAGCCATGGTGGAATGCAGGTGGTTTGTGCTGCCCACCAATCGTCTGGACCTTCTGGGACGAGGGCACGTGGGGGGTTGGGGGTGCCTGAGTAGGTGTAGGGTTCACTGGACTACCAGAGAAAGGTGGGATGTAAGTGTAAATTATGATCGGGGTTGGGGGGCACCACTAGACTTCCAGGGTATTCTGTAAGGGTATTGTATGGATGGGGTTTGGGGATGGGAGGGGGTCCACTTGTACATTACCGCTGCAGTGTGCAGCATACTAATGGCGATGTGAGCAGGGAGAGTGGTTCTTGGATTATTTCTCTACCGCTGGAGTGTGTGGCATACTACCAGAGACCCGGGCAGGGAAGGGGATTCTGAGTGTATTTCTCTACCGCCGCAGTGTGTGGCATTCTTTTTTTTAATTCAATAAACTTTATTTAACTTTTCTCATTATAATAGATGGCAACAAAACAAGTAGCAGTTGGGCCATCAGTAGGATCACCCTATAACAATGTACATATTAACCAGATAAAACACAATTACAATGAGGTACCTGCCAGAGGCGAACCCCCATCACCCCACCCCTCCCTTCCCTATTCCACTTCTACCCCTAAAAATGAACCCTAATCCCCCTTATCCTCTGTGTACTTAGTTAACTCAGACAGATATATAAAAAAAGGTTCAGAGGTTAAACCATTATGGCTTCCATAAAGTAAGCAAAGCATCTACTGATCCCCATCTAAGATGGAATGTATGAGACCGGTTGCCGATAGATAGTATATGCTTCTCTAATTGTAAAGCGAATAACATTTCTTTATGCCATTCAAAAACTGATAACACAGCACTATCTTTCCAATGTCGCATAATAATTAATTTGGCTACGGCAGAAATCAAAGCCAGGTGTGCTTTCTTAAGGCTAGAAGTGCCCTTCGGAAAATGATACAATAAACAGACTTCTGGAGTAAAAAAAAGGGATCCAGACCCAGAAAAAAATCAAGTGCTCGTTTAACAGATTGTCAAAAGGTCCGGACAACTGAACAGGCCCATTCCATGTGATATAAAGTCCCAAAAGAGTTGCCACATCGAGAACAGTCAGGTGAAGACAAACGGCCCAGCCTGTGGAGTTTCATTGGAGTAAAGTGGAGATTGAGCATAAGGTTAAATTGTATCAGACGCAATCTGTCCTGTTTGACAAACTTATAAACAGTTTGCCATATATTCTTCCAGAAGTCTGTTTCAGTATTAAGGGATAACACCTGGGTCCAGTAATAACAAACCCCCTGAGGTAATTTAGAATCAAGTGATAGTACTTCCTTGTAAACCTTAGGGACTGCATGGGGTTCTCTGGCCAGTTGCATAAGCTTATTTAGACTATCAGTAGAGAACAGCTGCATCACTCCATGTCCCAAATGGGCCATAATGGCTTCTTTAAGCTGTTTATATTTTAAAAAGGCTGTTGCCTGCATATTAAAACGTCTTCGAAAATTAGAGAAGGAAATTATGTTACCATCCACCTATAGATGAAAACCTTTGTATTGTTCAAGAAAGGCCAAAAGAACAAAGAAATGGGTTTGTGTCCAATTTTAAAATGCGGATTGTCAACTTTGGGTTGGTTGAGTAAAGCGTGCCAGTTATGTGAAAGGTGCAATTGTAACTGGTGCAAGGTTTTAGCTGACCAGCCTAAGGGGGTGTTCCACAGTGATTTGAGGAGTGACCTGGGAGTAACATACACCAAGGAAAGGAGTGTACAGTGGTGCTGAGCAGCTAGGAATCTTTCAATATCCAGTCATAGGGGAGAATAAGCCTGTAGTTCATTATCCTGAGCCACCCTAGACCAATATGCCAGTCTGCTGAAATGATGAGCACAATAATAATCAAAAAAAGAGGGCAAAGATAGATCACCCTGTAACTTTATTCATCCCCATAATAAAAGAGGAAGTCCATCCCATCTGTCAAGGTCAGTTTTAATTGTTTTAAGTAGATCTGGGAGGTTAAGCTTGCACATAGTGGGAATATCTCTGGTGACCTGGATTCCAAGGTAAGTAAGAGAATTGGATGCCCACAAAAGACTAGTGTGATTCAGTACCGAGCAGGGGGGTTTATTATTTAAAGGAAAAACCTTGGTTTTAGAGAGACTAGGTTTGTAGTGGGACACTGCAGAGAAGCAGTCAATCTCCTCAATGAGAGAAGGGATTCCTGTTAAAGGGTTCTCAAGATGTAAAAGAAGATCATCTGCATAAGCAGAGAGGGTATAGTGTTGATCACCTACTCTAACTCCCTGAAGCCATGGAGAAGAAACCAATCTTTGGATCAGAGGCTCTAAATAAAGGTTGAACAGTAGTGGGGGCAAGGGACAACCTTGTCTGGTCCCTCTTTGAAGCAAAAAGGGATCAGACAAAATACCATTACACCAAATCTGAGCTGCTGGGGAAGAATACAACAATCTGACCCATCTAATAAATCCCAGGGGGAGACTAAAGTGAGCCAGGGTTGTGAAGAGAAAGTCCCAAGAGACCCTGTCAAATGCTTTCTCAGCATCCAGGGACACCAGAACTGCAGGAATATCCGAGTCCCTGGATGCCGAGAGAATGTGCATTAGTTTTTGCATGTAATCAACTGATGATCTACCAGTCATGAAGCCAATTTGCTCTCTACCAATAAGGTTAGCAAGCACAGGTCCCAATCTGTTGGCCAATATTTTAGATAGTATCTCAACATCAGTATTAATCAGAGATATAGGTCGGTAACTTTCAGAATAGAGGGGATCCTTGCTTGGTTTGGAGATCAGAGTAATTAATGCATTGAGAAATGTTGTTTCTGATATACTCTGGGAGAACCAGAAGTTGTATACCTCTGTTAAAAGAAGGGCAAGTTCTGGTAGGCAAATCTTGTATAAGTTGTTAGAAAGGCCATCCAGTCCTGGGGACTTGTCCAATGAAAGCTGATCTACTGCCTCAGTTACTTCTTGAACAGTAATCAGACTACCGAGTACTATTACCTGAAGGGGAGGCAATTTAGGGAGATCAATAGAATTAAGATGTTCAGTAATAGCCCCATTTGTCGGTCGGTTGGATTGATTTATTGAATAGAGTTTATGGTAATATCTCAACACTTCAACAATCTCTCTAGAAGAAGTGACAACCTGGTTATCTTTGTCAGATTTAATACTTGGAATGAATCTAGAAATTTCTGCCTGTCGGAGTCAGATTACTAATAACTTTCTTGCTTTCTCCCCTGTGTCAAGATATTAATTTTAGTATGTTTTAATGAAAGTTCCACTTTCTGAAACATGAGGGCAGAATATTGGGCCTGCAGCCCATGTAGGGAGACCCAATCAGCATCTAGAGATTGGCGGCTTAAAGTATGCTCAAGTTGGCTGATGGCACAGAGTAGGGCATCCTGTTGGGCTTTAAATTGACGAAACTTGGTGACGGACATTCTGAGGCACTCACCTCTAAGGGAGCACTTCTTAGCTGCCCATACCATATCTATTCTGGTTACTGATTCTCTATTGTTAACTGTAAAGCTGGAAAGAAAACCCTTGATCAGTTGCAAAGAATCAGGTCTTTGGAGCAACTGATTATTCAGTTGCCAAAGAGCATCCCTTCTAATTCCAGGCCCTAAAATAAAAATGAGGGAAATAGATGAGTGATCAGAGATAACCCTTGCATGTATGTCTGTGTGTATAACACCCGGAAGAGAAAAAGAGCTCAAAAGGAAAAAATCAATTCGGGAGAAAGATTTACGTGGAGGTGAAAAAAAGTATATTGACGTTCCGTAGGGTTTAACACTCTCCATACATCCAAGAGATCCGCACCTCTCATGAGGTCATGCAGAGCCCTTTGTGAGAGGGGAAAGCTTGTGCTTCTGGGAGTCAGATCTGTCCATTTGTGTACATGGAGCTATGTTCCAATCACCCCCTAAAATGGTCAAAACAGGCAGATTAGTAGTCACTAAACTCAATAGATGTGTAAAAAAGAAGGGGATTCACAATTTGGACCATATACAGACCCCAGGATAATTTGTTGTGCTTCCAGTAACCCATAAAGGATAATAAATCTACCATTAGGATCCCAAATTTCTCTTTCCAACTCAAAGGTGATTTTTTTTTTGTGTATTAAAATTGCAACACCCCCACTACTTGTAGATGTCCCCGCTCTGAAAACTTGTCCAGCCCAGGTCTTAGACCATAAATTCACATCTTCTCACCGAAGATGTGTTTCTTGAAGACATGCAATCCCAGTTTGTAAATGATGTAGGTGACGAAGAATGACTTGCCTCTTACACCTATCTTGGGCACCTTTAACGTTCCAACTTATCGTATTATAGAGGCCACTCATAATAAATGCTAAGAAAGGAAACAGCAAGTAGTCCCAACCCATCTAAGCTGGAGGAGCCTATCATGTTTACCAAACCATTGGCTAACAAAGGATTTGCAAAATTAGATGAAATTGACACACTTGATGTCTTCCTCCATAGATCATAAAATTAAAATAAAAAAAAACTTATCCCCACTAATCTCTTATAACCCTCCCCTTAAACTAATCAAATCAGAAAGAACCCCACCAATCCCCAGTTTCAACAAACTGCACCACTAACTCTACCCTGGTGAGTGATGTCTTTGCACAGAATTGAACTGCAACAGAACCCCCCTTCCACATACTCCCGCTCGTCCTCTGCTACACTGATAGCAATTGCAACATCAAAGTATTTAACATTAAACAAACAATACTATAATCCTACTATAACCTGAAAGGCTGTAGGTGAATTAAGGAACACTATGTGAGTATTCATATAATGTCTCGTATGACGTCTCCATGGAAAATTAAGCCAAACCACTGGCCCCTACCACTCGTTGGGGGGCTTGCAAATAGGAGAAAGGGCAGTGGTCTAGGAATGATCAAGAGCACCACAGATTATAAACAAAATGTAGAGCCAAAATAAATGTCCAACATCAATGCATAAGAACTAGGAACCACAGGTGTCCTTTGCTTCCAATCGTGATTCGGGGTCTCTATCAAAAGCTGCACCATCCAGTCTATGATATTAAAACAATAGGCCATATTCAGCATCTGATCATGGTACCAACTGAGAGCCAAATAAGATTGTAAAGTAAAATGAAAGCAAACTTCGAGTCACTGACTGTACAGTACCGTTGGCTCTACGTATGTCCTCCCAAAAGATAGACTCAATTACACGGAATAGGCTTCACTATTTGGTAGAAGCAAATTAAATAGACATTACTTGAGTACAATAGAGTTCCAAATGGCTGATTTTTGAATATTTCTTCCCGCTTTTAGAAATATAAGGTCACTCTCTCCAAACTTTCAATCGATCTATCCTGAGACCAATTCAGACAGAAATGGCAAAAAGTTAAACTATCTCCACATACCCCAGAGGTTACTTCACTTAAATAGATCTGGAAATAGGCCTTTGAGCTCTTGTACTTCTTGCTCATGTGTTTCAAATTATAGCCATTGCTCACCTGATTTTATTTGAAGCACCGCCGGGTATCTCACTCGGAATGGCATGCCCGCGGCAATAAGCTTTGATACAGTCGGAGCCATCTCTTGCCTTTTCGCTCTTACAGACTGTGGAAGATTCTGGGTGATCCTGATTCTACGTCCCTCCCATAAGACCTCTTGCAAATCCCAAACTTTTGCCAATATGTGTTGTTTATCTAAGAAATTTAGTAACTTGAAGATAAGGGTCTAGGTGGAGAATTAGGCTGTGGAAGAGGACAAAGAGGCCGATGGGCCCGCACGATTATGTAAGTAGGTCCATTTGGGGAGGGGCCAGAGATCCTCTCACATAACTTCTGGAGAAAAAGTATACTGTCTTCCCTTTCAGGCGCCCCAAAGACATAGAGGACAATGGCTGGAGATCGGGAGATAACCACACTGTAATCACCTCTCATGGTTGCTAGGACAACATGGTAAACCTTGAGAGCGCAGCTTGAGAGGTTTACTGTAGTCCTAGCAACCACGAGAGGTGATTTCAGTGTGGTTGTCAACCGATTCCCAGCCATCATCTTTTATAGTGTATGGTCAAAAACACACTGTTTGTATTCTATGTGTGAGAATTATATAACTCTGGTGCATTCTTTTATGTTATGCCACTGTTTGGAAGTTCTGAAGTGTGGTTAACAACTTTTAAAATTCTAAACAGTGCATAACAAAGCTGTGTGACTGCTGATGATGGTGGTTAATAGGCACTTACCATACATTAAAGGAGGTTATTTCTTCTGCTTCTACCCTCCAAGTCCTCAAGTTTCTCTTCAAAATTTTTAAGTCTCCGACCAAACCATGTAATTGTGAGCTCATTCTTGTCTTGTTTTTTCTCCAAGGAGATTAGTTTAGCTTCAGAGTCTCCCACACAGATAGTAAGTGATTGAACTGAAGACTTAATTTGTTGCAGGTCATCCGAGATGTCAGTTATTTTGTCTTGTAGCGGCTGCATGATTTCAAGAAATCTCTCTTCAGAGAGGGCAACCATAGCAGCAGGAGATTTACTCGAGCCTGGAGCCTGTAGGTTGGTGCTTGGGTCATTTTGTGGCCTTGTCCTTCTCCAGAGTTGGTGGAGAAGAGTTCCGTGGCAGTGCTTTTTTCATGTAAACATCCATACTAAAGCACTCTTTCTAAACTCCAGGAGTCTCCGAGATACAGATAGAGTAGTTGTAGATTGCTATTACTGGTAAAAGCTGAACAAGATAGTTGAATTATGTAGCAGAGGCGTGGAGCTATGGAGGGTTGCTGTTGCTCTTCAAGCTGCCATCACATGACCCTAGTGTGCAGCATTCTAATGGAGACTTGGGCGGGGGGGCACACTGGACTGCGAGGGTGGGCAGGCTGCCATGCTGCTATCTGCAATACGGCAGCCCACCTGTGGGTGGCAACCCACTTACATCTACTTGTAGTAGACTTATCTTTTGGAGATGGATCTCCAGACTTGCCCCGGGGATGCACCTCCAAGTTGGACTGTGAATGGGGCTGTGCACCATATGCATGGGCACGCCCCCTGCACAGCCCCTCCAGATGCACCAAATATCATGTTGAGTGGTATGTGGTGCATCTGAGATGTATCAGTGCATCAGGGATGCATCAGTACATTGGTTCCCTTACAGAAGTGTGCCAGTGCACAAGTCGGGCATGCCCCGGCGCATCCCTTTTGTGAATCCTGCCCTATGTGTTTACTTCTGTACGTTACTGTTTAGTTATGTGTTGTTATTTACGCTTTTCTATTTGTTATTCTCAGTATGTTTGTTATATAATATCATTCAAATTCTGCGATAGTGTATGACAGGACCAATCAATTCATCAGTATGCATCTGAAGCAATCCACTTTGGGTGTGATATAGCTATCATTCCAAAATGCCTGTACATTAATTTGTTTTTTTACTTTTTTGTTTGCCGTCAGTGCTCATGAATTCCTGATGTAGCTTGTCCATTAGATTTCTTCATTTAGTGAAATTTTTATTCCCTGTCATGGCTGCGCTTTTGTTAGAATCCCACCCCTGGCACCTGACAAGTTCTGATTCAAATGAGTCTCCAGAAACATCCCATAAGGAAGCTACACTAAGAAAGTACTCAGTAATCAGTGATTTCTTTTTATAAATTAGTTTTTGCAATACCTTTCACTCTCAGCTGTTTTATTTTTGTTTTATTCTATGATGTATCATTTGCAGTGAGTATATGCATGAATCTTAGGATGTTGGAGGGATTCTAACCAACAGAACAAGTAATAAATATAATATCTGAAAAAGTAAATGTCAGTAATGCACATTATAGTGTGGCTCCAAAAGAGCATTATAACACATTAGAGCTTATTTCTGGAACAATGCAGTACTCAGTCGCTTGATATCCAAGTTGAACATCTCCAATCACATACATGCATAGATTTTAAAACAGAAAAAAGTGACATATGAAGGAAACAATTTAGGGTAAAAAATAAAATCTGATGGAAAATAAAATAAACTGAGACACAAAACATATTAGTGTTCAAATATGTTTTGGTACAATTTATAAATAAATCATCATGTATAATAACATGCCTGTGTGAGATAGGTGGGGCAACACTTAAAAATCTTTTAGCTAATAGTCTGATACACCGCAATACAATTCGTAATAAAAACTGGAATGCCATTTTCAAACAAATTTTTCATTAGTATCAGGACATAGCAAACAGCATTATGTAAACTGAACTGCATACAAGCAGTATTCTCTTCTTTTTTTTTTTGACTTTGTATTTTTTGCACCTTACTACCCCTTCCCTCCACTCTTTCAGACTTCCCATGTACACACACCTCGTCATCGGAGTCTGCCCCTAGAGTACCTGGTCACACTGCCCTTGACCCTTGATGTCCAGTTAACCCTTCAGTGGGGTGAGGAAGAACTCTCCCTTGAACCTCCCCAACAACTGTTCAGCAGTGGACCCTGTACAATGGAGTCTGCACTGATGAACCGCGAGTGTGAAGCGAGGAGTCATCACCTATAAGCGACAGGGGATTGTTTCCTTTGTTCAGCCCCAGATGTCGGTGTGCAATTAGGGGCTAGGAGCAAGGAGACACGCTGAGATGTGCCTCCTGCTCCGCCCCTCTGCTGACGTCTGCCCGTCCCCTTCTACTGCTATCTCCTTACTGCACCTTCCACCCGAGTACCCCCAGGTGGCGGTATCGCAGCGGGAGTTTGCAGGTGGCCCCCCCCACCAAGAGGAGGACAGCAGCCATCAGGCGCTCCATCCCTCTCCTCCCCGGCCAACCCCCAGCGATCCGTGCTCGGGTCGCCAGCATGGTACGAGGTAAGGCATCCAGCACCTCAGCCCTCAGCGCCCCAAGCAGTATTCTCAGTTGCTAAGGCACCCTGGTGGGATTTCTACAAGAGGACTCACGTTCAGGGATAAAACTCAAATCATTGTGTATTCATATATTGTAGAACACCACATACATATTACATAAGGTATGCAAAACAGAAGTAAACTAATGGCACAGTACATCATATTATGAATTTGTCAGTGTCTATACTCTACCTACAGTATTTTTTTTTTGACTGGACTATCTTCTGCATCACTTTGACAGTCCAGATATATAGTAGATATGAAATAATCATTTTTCCATGTGAGCCAAAATGACTTCGTCCTTCCCCATTACACTTGTACCACGTCACTTTTGTACCTGAGAGGATGACATGCTGCTTGAGATTAGGATGAGAGGGCAGGTGGTAAAATGACAGTGCACGTGCAGAGATGCAGATGCTCCTGAATGAGACGCGCATTTGTGAAGCACATGCACGTGTCAATAAGATGAACGTCGTCACTCTACTTACAGATGTTACCAGTCTTGCTGCCGGAGACCAGAGAGGAGATGATAAAAACACAACAAAAAACAAGGGGCAATACTTCTGAAATTAAGTGTGTTCATAAAACTGCAGAGAAAAAAACATGGCACCTGAGTACAGAGACACATTTTATCTCAGCCACCAATATGGTGGACCCTTTATTCACTTACAAAGGTAACATTTCTCAGCATCTTACATTCACCACCCCTGGACCCCCACCACCCTACAATGGCTCTGCAGGCACGTCTACCCTGGTTACAACATGATAAATACTGTACAGTATATAAAACATTCCCCTAGTACTGCACTGGGGTTGACCACTGGTAATATCTTAACGTTGCCCTTGATCAGGTGACATTAATATTTAGCATTCATAGACATATTGAAATGTAGAAACATAGATTTTGGCAGTAAATAAGGACCTTTAGGCCCATCCAGTCTGCCCTTGTCCCTGCCTATTCCATCACCACTGACCCTAGTTGGTCATTGGTATCACTCCCTCCCCCCATTCCTCTACCTAACATGCCCCTGTGCCTACCCCATGCATGCTTGAAGCTCCCCAGTCTTTTCCCCACTACCTCCTCTGGTAGGCTGTTCCAGTCATTCACCGCCCTTTCCATGAAGAAGTATTTCCACACATCTCTCCTAAACCCTCCCCCTTAGCTTCATTGCATGCCCCCTTGTTCTAGTGCCTTTCTTCTCTAAAATAGACCCTCCACTTGCACCTTGTTCACTCCTGTGAGGTACTTGTAGGTTTCAATCATGCCCCCTCTTAGTCGCCTTTCTTCAAGGAAGTACATGTTGAGCTCCTGCAGCATTTCCTTGTATGGCTTCTCATGCCACCCCTCACCATTTTCGTTGCCCCTCCTCTGTACAGCTTCCACTCTTTTAATATCCTTTTAGAGATGCAGCCTCCAGAACTGGAAACAGTACTCCAGGTGGGGCCTCACCAGTGAGCAATACAATGACAGCACCACCTCTGTCCTCCTGCTAGAAATCCCAGGCCCAAGGCACCCAAGCATCCTGCTAACTTTTTTCACTGTTTTGTCACACTGCCCGACCACCTTGAGGCCATCAGATATGATGACCTATATGTCTCGTTCTTGCTAAGTGACCTCTTCCTGAGTGTCATCCCTGTTGCAGAGTTTTGCATCATCCGAAGAGAGGCACGCCTTATCCTCAAGCTCCTCTGCAATGTTGCTTATGAACATTGGAAGAGGACTGGTCCCAGCACCGAACCCTGTGGCACCCCACTAGTCGCTCTCCTATCTCCTGAGTGGCTACTATTTACCACCACCCTTCACCTTCTAGTCCCTAGCCAGTTTGATAACCAGCTTGTCACTTTCTGCCCCACCCCAGGCTGCTTAGCTTCCTAACTAACCTCCTGTGCAGCACAGTGTCAAAAGCCTTATTGAAGTCCATATAGGCCATGCCCACTGCTCTGTCTTGATCCACCTCCCTGGTAACCCAGTCAAAGAAATCTATGGGATTACATTGACATGACCTCCCCCCATGAAACCATGCTGCCAGTGGTCCTGCAGTCCTTTTGCCTCCAGGTGCTCCACAAGTCTGTCCTTCAATAGTGTTTCTATAGGAATAATATATACAGTAATACATACAGTATATACATATGTGTGTATATATATATATATATATATATATACAGTATATATATATATATATATATATATATGTATGTATATATATATATATACAGTATATATATAATATGTATGTGTATATATATATATATATATATATATATATACAGTATATATATATATATATATATATA